>OY747133.1:63249802-63975980 GCA_963556465.1 Berberis vulgaris | reverse complement strand
GGTTATTTACGTGTTCGTGCAATGGTGGTCTAAATCAACAACGCAGTGCGGTTAGTATTAGTTTCTTGTTTTACAATTTAATTTCCTTCTAATTAAGTCGGATTTTTTATCGAATCACAAACTTTCATGTATCTGAAAATAACTCCGTGTTGGCGCCTGACAAGGTATCTTTATTTCCTCTCGTTTTCTTGATGCATGGGAACTAGTAAATCAAAATTTATCCCCAATTAGTGTATGCTAGTAATAAAGGAAGGTGCTACTTAGACCAGGGTATTATATTTTTTGCTCAGGTGATTATATATATATATATATATATATATATTTTTTTTTTTTTTTACTTAGAAAACCAGCACATCCTTCATTTTCATCTTTCACTAACATCTCTCTCCCTTCCCCATTATCCACTGTAACCTATGCAGTTAAAACGGATAACAGACCCATAACGGTCCAGGAGCGTTATAGGTTATAACGTAATATTACGAGATATAACGGAATATTTTTTTAAATTATATTTTTATACTCTCACTAAGTACTAATGTATTATAAGAGTTAAATAAGTAAATCATGTTATAACATTAAACTCAAAAACATCAAACATTTATAAAAAAACATATTCCCTTCGTATGAGAGTGAGATCGCAACAGAGAGTGCGATCGACTCTTCGTCTTCTTTCCTTCTTCTGTTCCTGTTCTCAGTCGACTGACGATGTCTTATTCTCTTTCTATAAATTATGACAAACTCCGGTCCTTCTTCCTCTAAGTCTAGGGTTCTGGTTAAATCGAGAATGAAATGAGTGAATTTTTTATTTTATGTATTAGAACAAATCGTTAAAACGATGTTATTGAAAAAAAGTTATCTCAATAATGGGCGTTAATGACGGCCATATAACGACCGTTATATCGGAGCCATGATACAAAAACGTGATAATGTCAAAACGTAACGGCTCACCCCATCAAGCGTTATATCCGAGTTATATTGGTGTTATAATGTCGTTTTAACTGCATAGATTGTAACATGAATATTTTCCATAGAAAACTCGAAGAGGAAGTTGATAAGTCCATGATTTACTAGATGGAAATAATTATTCCATTATCCATCGTAACTTCATCATCATAATAATTATTGGCGAAAGTTGAATCCGTAGTCATATGGCTTATTGGTCTATTGTGAGGAACCCACATATTAGCCCGTGAAATTTTATTTTTAACAGAACTAAGGGTATGTGTGGTTAACCATTTTCCTTGGAAAATGAAATTTATTTCCCTTTTTATGCAGATTTTCATTGTTTGGTTGTCTGTTTACTTACAGGCAAGGATGCACCGACTCTCCGGAAAACCTCCGTATCACGCGTCAAATGCGTGTCGGACACGGATTCGCGTCCGACGCGCGCTGGACACGTATTGGACACGGGGTCAACGGTCAAAATTTGTTGACTGGTTTGGACACGGCCTGGATACGGTCCGGACACGGTCCAGACTCGGCCAGACACGGTTTTTGTAAATTTTGCAAATAAATTGGATTTTCTTTGATCGATCGATCGATCCTTCCTCCCACAAACCCCTCTTCGATCGATCCTTCCCCCATTTTTCAAACCCAAATTACAGAGAGAAAAGAGGGGAGAAAAGAGGGTTGAACTAGAGATCAACAGAGGGAGGGAGAGATCGACAGATCTGTCCAAATCTGTCGATCGAGAGAGAGAGGGAGAGGGAGAGATCTGTCCAGATCTGTGATCGACAGAGAGAGGGAGAGATCGACAGATTTGTCGATCGATCGACAGGGAGAAATCGGGACGAACAGAGCTAAAGAGAGAGGGAGAGATCGAGGAAGAACCAGCAGAGATTTTCACCCTTAAACTTGTCTAACGGTAGAGAGGGAGAGAAAAGCCTTAAACTTGTCTAGAGAGAGAGGGAGAGAAAAGCCATTCCAGCAGAGATTTTCATCTTCTTCTTCTTTATTTGGTTCTTCTTCTTCTTAAGTTTGGTTATTCTTCTTCTTAAACCATTCCAGCGGAGCCTTAAGTTTGGTTCTTCTTCTTCTTTATTTGGTTGTTGTGTTATTTGGTTTGGGGATGGGCGAGAATGGGAGAGAGACAGAGGGTGAACTACGATTTTATTGATATGGTGGTGGGTTGATTTTAGTATATCAGGATAACTCAGCATCACGTGGCTGAAGTGTGAGCAGGTGAGTGTATCAACCTTGACATAAACATGGTCAAAGTCTCCTAAATTGAAAGCATGCATGAAATACTTCAAAAACCCCATATTTGAGCTTGCACCTATTGGCTGAAACTAAAGAAGAAACTAAAACTGGTTTTAGGCCAAGTAACTGGAGATGATCTTTGGACGCATGTGACAATAATAAGAAGACCAAGTGAAGGTGGAGGAAACCTTAGATGGCGGTGTAACTTTTGTTAGAAAGAGTATACGAGATCTCTTACCAGATTGAAGGACCACTTGTTGAAGATAACAGGTCGTGGGATAGCTATTTGTGCTAAAATCTCCCCCATACAACTTAGACAGGTGCAACAATTTACATTTTATTTACATTATCAAGTTAATGAAATTATATTGCTTATGCTTTTGCCTTTATGAGTATGACTTGAGCAGTTGAGCTTGACTTTATGATGCATTTGTAATTTTGAATGAATGAATTTTTGAATTTTTTTATTGATATGTTTGGATTGTTTAATAGTATTATTAATTTATTTATGATTTTATGTTCTTATGAATTACAAAAAAAATATATTAAAAAATTAAGTTTGACGGTTTGACCGTGTCGCCGAGTCCTATTTTTTTGAAAATTGCCGAGTCACCGTGTTGTATCCGTATCCGAGTCCATGTCCAAGTCCGAGTCCGTGCATCCTTGCTTTCAGGAGATCGATTCTTCATGAGGTTGTTTTTACACTAATTGGGATCTTAGACCGAGAGGAAGACCTCGGAATCAAATTCATGGAAACAATTTCAATTTCCATGTCTATTTTCCATGCAACCAAACCGACTTTAAGGCTATGTTTGGTTAGCCATTTTCCTTGGGAAATGGAATCCATTTTCCTTGTTATGCAGATTTTTGCTGTTTGGTTGTTTATTTACTAGCTATAAATCGATTCTTCAAATGACTATTTCCCACTACTCATAGAAATCTAAGTCTGAGGGGATGCCTCGGAATCGAATTCACGAAAACGGTTTCAATTTTCATGAGTATTTTCCGTGCAACCAAATAGGCCCTAAGACCCATCTAATTTACACCGGCATTTTAATAAAGAATTAAGGACCTTTCCTAAATCAGTACTCAAAGCATTATATCTTTGTACTTACTCCATCCATTTTTCTTGTATGTAGCTTAAAGAGGTGTTTGATGTTTGCCAATTTTCTTATTTAAAAGATTATTAATTCTTTGATGGATCCTCTAGATTTGCAATGCAGTTCTTGCTGCACGAATCATGAATGCTACACTTGTGCTGCCAGAGTTGGATGCAAACTCTTTTTGGCATGATGATAGGTATTGATTCTTGTTACCTCTCAATTTGTTTTGGCATGAGGAATATTTTCCATCCAAAAGTTTATGGTTAACTAATTGTCAGGTTCCAGGAATGGTCGTAGGCATACCTAATCAAAAAAGTATATCATCCACACGCATTTCAAGTAATTTGTAGTAAAACCTGACCTGTTGAACCTTTGGCTTTTCCAGCGACACGAACATATTTATGATGCAAATAAACTGCACTTATACTGAAAACAAAGACATCAATTGGTAACCCGTACAACAACATTGGTTTTTAACTACTTTTAAGTTTTTAACAATGGTCATTCTTGTTCCTTGGAAAAAATGATTGGCTCTTTAAGCTGCAATCCCCTCCCATATAAATAGGTATAGTAAGAATTTTTGTAAGTTATGAAAAACTAGTTGGTTTTTAAGCTGAAACATTAAATCTATTTTATAGGATTAAACTCTCAAATTTGGTGATGGTCTATTCCATTTAGGGTGTGTTTGATTCAAAGAAAAATTTTCGTGAGAAAATTTGCCAAAAATGGGATGGGAGAGGAGGGAAAGAGGAAGAGCGAATGAAGAACCTGAATTTTCCGATGATCTCTATCCTCTTGGTTTCTTACAAAATTCTGAAAAGTATTTTCTTGTAGGGGGTCAATTTCATGGTGTGGGGAACTTTTTTCTCACTCTATCCAATCTCTTCTCATTTTTTGTGGTATGTTTGGTTGCACGAAACCTCATTCCATGGAATACAGGAGAATGGAAGAAGAGTTGATAGGAAGAGATAGGAAAGGATATGAGAAAGTGAGTTTGTAGATGAGATTCCAATTTCTATTTATGTGGGAATCACACTTCTTTGCCCAACTCTCCCTCAAAGAATTCAATTCCTACAATTTATTGGAAAAGTGGGGTTGTGATTACTCTCTTTGTTTTTTAAATTTAAGGTTGTGATCACCACATTCTTGGGATGGATTACATTCTAACGGTCTGATTATGGTCAATGTTATTTTTTAACAAAATATATGAATCCCATTCTCATAATCTCATAAAATATAGGGGTGCGGGTGGGGGAAGGAGTGAAGTTTCCATACAAATGGAAATTGGAAGAACATCATCTAGAACCTCACTTTCTTTTTTCCCTCTCTCCTTCTATCCACTCCCCTTTCGTTCGCCCACATTCCCTGGAGTTGAATTCCATGCAACTATGAGATATCGAGGGTCAAGCTATATTGGTTTTTTGTTTTTTGTTTTTTGTTTTTTGTTTTTTGTTTTTTGTTTTTTGTTTTTTGTTTTTGTGAGATATACATTTAATTCGATTATGACATGGCGAAGTTAATCCTATTTCCAGAACTTCAAAAAAAATAAAAAATGGCTGCCATCTAATATTCTGACATTATGCTTCATATTTGAATTTTGATTTGTTCAATATTTTCTGCTTCAACAGGAAGCAGAAAAGTTAATAGATTACTTACTATTTTTATGAGAAGATTTGGTTTATTTACCATTTACTAAAAAAAAAAAAATGCATGTAGGGGATACCTTTAAGAGTCACCATGTTCAGCCCTTTTAAGACAAAAAAGGGAATATCGTTTCTTTTACTTTATCATTTCTTGATTTAGATAGAAGAAGTGATTTTTTTTAGCAAACAAAGTCATATGGTATAAAACTATGTTGCTGTTTATGATTTAATCCCATGAGTGTACTCCACATGATCACATTTTGATGATCATTCCTCTTTTCATCTAGTGGGTTCAAAGGTATTTATGACGTACAACATTTTATCCAGTCACTAAGATACGATGTGAAAATCGTGGAGAACCTTCCTACAATTCACTCAAATGGGAAGACTAAAAAGATGAAAGCTCATCAGGTGAGATACAGAAGTACTGTGTCCTCATGCCCATGATGTTAAAATCTCATTGCTAATTTCTAGTTTTATTTCAGCTTCGCCCTGATAGAGATGCTCCTATAAGTTGGTATACAACAGTTGCTCTAGAAAAGATGAAACAACATGGTGCCATCTACCTCACCCCTTTTTCACATCGTCTGGCTGAAGAAATCGATAATTCTGAATATCAGAGACTGAGATGCAGAGTGAATTATCACGCCCTTCGCTTTAAGCCACAGATTATGAAATTAAGTAACCTGATAGTCAATAAACTCCGTGCAGAAGGCCACTTTATGGCGATTCATCTTCGGTTTGAGATGGATATGCTTGCATTTGCTGGGTATGTTGTCCTTTAGGCTTATTTCAACTTCAAAAAGCACCAAGCACGTGTTGCAAAATTTGAAAACCATGAATGGGTGTTTCTTGCCTTCATTGCTAGTTGACACTTGACATGTATGCATGTTTCATCCACTTATATAGAATTAAGGGCATATAAGACACTAGTGTCATCATATGCGATATAAGAGCTTTTAGAAATACTTGACAAGATAATACATAATAATTTTATTTTCCATAATTTATATGAAAGGAAAATTAGACATATTGAAACTTCTACATCACTATGCATAATTCATCCACAAAGTAGGACATACTTCATAACTCATCGTGGCTCATAAGTTTTACACATAACAAGTCACAATAGATAATACATAATAAGTTTCTTTGCAATTTGCTTTATGTATGTTTGTATGCAGGGCCGACCCTGAGATATTAGAGGCCCGATGCAAACTCCAAAAACGTGCCCCCCGACAATGATAAAGACTTTGTAAAAACTAAATAAACTATGTAGATATAGGGGATGTGATTTGAACTAACGACATGGAAAAACTATGTGGATGCCTAACCCAAAGCAACAAACTAATTATAATGTAATGTGGAGTCGCTGATTTATGTATAGCTATGAAATTTGGGGCCCCAAATTATAAAACTTTCATAGAGGCCCAATGTGCCAAATATGTACAACCTATTTAGGGTCAGCCCTGTGTTTGTATGTCCACGCATTGAGCTCCTCCCTCAGTGATGTTGTTGTAGATTGGCCTCAATAAAATGTGTATGTACTGCCAGATTAAGAAATTTTTTTTTAACTTAAATCATAAGCAATATCAACTTAACTCAAAAAGTCTTAATTGCATATATCTCCACGTAAAAAGTCTTGATTTCCAAATTGCTTGTAAACACTTCCCCATTATATGCACCTATTTAAAGAAACAAAAAAACTACACAACGACGTATTGTCTGACTCAATCAAACTTCTTTCACACGTCGACCTCGAGCACGACCCCAAGTAGGGGTGGGCATCCCATCCCGCGATCCCGATCCCTTCCCGTCCCGATTTTTTTGGGACCTTCTGGGATTGATCAAACTCATCATGATCTCGTCCTATCCCGAACTTATTTATTTAATAATTATTATTATTAATTTTAATCAAACTATTCTAAAAGAAAGTTTAGGATGTGTTGAAATTAAATCAAAACATCTATTCTTTGAAAACTTGTTTGATTTGGTACTCTTTGTTTAGATAGAAAATTCGGTTTGAATATTTTAGGTCAAATAGAACCCATGAAAATTATGTTTTTTCACAATTTATATTAGTTATATAATAATAATTCTTGTAGAAAATACAGGTAAATGAGGGTTTCATTTAGTTTTGCACTATGAGTTATGTAGTCTTGAGAAATTATATCATTCATACAAGATACAATTAGGAACGATGTGAGATGAAATTTTATATGACCTTTTATGTTGTTATGATGAAAGTTATGTTGTACATAAATTATGCATTATTGGTGTGTGAGCAATGTGAGATGAAATTTTATATTATTAGGATAAAAGATATATATACATAAATTATTCTTCATTGGAAGACTATTTAGTACATGCTCATCCCGTCCCGTCCCCAAACCCGTTTGGGATGCGACGAGGTCGGATGAGGTCCACCCGTCCCGATCCCGATCCCGAACGAACGAGATGGGATATGGATGAGGTCCATCCCGTCCCATGCCCACCCCTAGCCCCAAGTCAAACTTCCCCGACTCATTGACCACGTGTCTAACACATGTCTGAACCGCATAAGAGGCACGTTGGTGTCAGACAGTCACGGATACGAGTTTTTCAAAGTGTTGGTTCTCCCTTGATAGTCTTAAACCAACAATCACTGAGCTTCAAGCCAATCATCTAGGCTATTACAACCATGATGAAGTCTGCAACAACCATATTTCTGAACAGATCTAAAGTGGGTCAAAGAGTTACAAGCATTTAATGAAGAGGCCTACCTCGAGGAGATGGTAGCACTCTAAATATTTTATGAAGTTCCCTGGAAACCTTCAGTTGAACTTGTTAAGACATGAACAAAGCCTCCTGTCAACTTGGGGAAAAAAAGGATCCTGAGTTTTGTTTTAGGGATGTGCTGACTTAGAAGAGGACCCTATGTTCTAAACGGGGTGTCTCACTTTTAGGGTTAAAACCTTGCGTCAACCAACTGCTAAAAATCCCATGAATCTGTCTAGATGTATTGCTTGAAGACCAATTAAAATTTAAAAAAGGTTAAAGAATTTAAAAAAAGAAGAAGAAGAAGAGATGCCTAGGTACAAGAAGAAATAAAAACATGCAAGCAGGAAATTTTTGGACTCTAAACCAGGTCTGCTCAGTGCTCATCTTTCCATTATTTTGGATTCACACACTGACGGGGATAGAAATTAAACAATGCTAGATTGAAATAGTGATATACCGTAAAGAAGCAAATCGACTACATGATGGCTTGTAATGCTTCTAATATGATAGGAATCTCTACTGGTTGAAAAATGATTTTCTTGGAAGCTAATATTTTTTTCAATAATTCAAGGACTCATGAATTTAATTTGAGATTTTGCATTTGAAAGAGCCCAAATTCCAAACCTTGTTTGAAGGATGAATATTCTTCAGTAGTTGAAACTTGAAAGAATGATGCTTCTCACACCAACTGGGAAATGGTTTAACATTTTAAATTAATATTGTAAAGCTCATGATCTTTTTTCTATGGAAAACTATAGGTGCTTACATTTAGGGCTAGCCTTTACTGTTGTTCTTATTATTAAAACTTCTACCTTATCTGTTAAAAAAACTACAGGTGCCTTGATATATTTACCCCTAAAGAACAGAGGATACTGAAGAAGTACAGGGAACAGAATTTTGCAGAGAAAGAACTTGTTTACAGTGAAAGGCGAGCTATAGGAAAATGCCCTTTAACTCCAGAAGAGGTGAGTTTTCATTTGTCTAACTGCTGAAGTTTGACTCCTGGAATTTTTCATCTGCCGCCATTGTCTGTCTTGAAGTGGCAACCTTTTTATGAGAGGGATGAAACATCATTAGCATTTATTAGTATAGTTGTGTCTAATTTATTGACTTCTTTCCGATGTTTATGATCGTCATGCTAGCCGCGCTTATGATTGTCATGCTAGCTAATGAAAGTTTTGTCTAGTTTAGCATATCATATGAATAAGATTCTGCGTCATATTTTACATACACAATGCTCACAAGTACCTGTGATATGCAGGAAACTATCAGGAAATGCACAATTGTTATTTTCTCCGTCCTTGCTATTTAGGACGTGTTGATTAGAGTATATATGAAATGGGCTATAGCTGTACCTACAGGTTTAGGAATCGGAATATGGATGGGCTTATCCATCTATATTACCTGAAATCACAAGTGGGGCTTGGAAAATGGTCATTTGGTCAGTTTTCCCCTTGGGGTTCCATTTCTGTTTGCAGGTTTACTGTCTCTTTTTTTGTTCAAGCTTTTGATGAGTACTGCATGTTTTGTCATTTGCCTTGTCAACTCCTGCATATCTTTCATGATTCCCCTTAGAATATCAAACAATCGAACTCCATTGACCAAAATCCCTCTGATTTCTTGATGAGCGCACCAGAAACTTACATGTATCTGTCTCAAGTTCATTGATTGGGTATAGGATGCCAGAGAAAAGATACTAGTTTTATCTTTTTGGTTTCATGAAGACAAATGAATGAAAGACTAGTGCATTACTGCATTGTTTGGTAATTACTTTTTTTTTTTTTTTTTGAATTGGACGCTTGAATGTTGTTATATCACAAAAATGCCTTTTGTCAGTTTGAACTGCCATTCCAGAGTTCCTGTTATTGATCAATATTGGTACCTCCATAATTGTTCAAAACATGCTTTTTATGCTTGTTTTTAGAACTTTACAATGGCAAGAGGTATCAATAGTATGCTTATTCTTAGGAACTGCTTTAACTTTGAACTTATTAGGAACAACTTTAACCGCTCCATCCTGCAGGTGGGTCTTATTTTGCGTGCCATGGAGTTTGACAATTCAACCCGCATATACGTTGCTGCTGGTGAACTCTTTGGTGGTGAACGCTTCATGAAACCATTCCGCAAGTTATTTCCACGCCTGGAGAACCACAGTACTGTTGGCCCTGCAGAAGAGCTAGCAGAGAACACTAGAGGCCTGTTAGGGTCTGCTGTAGATTACATGGTCTGTCTCCTGGCGGACATTTTCATGCCCACATATGATGGTCCAAGCAACTTCGCCAATAATGTCATGGGTCACCGCCTCTACTATGGCTTCCGCACCACAATCCAACCTGATAGAAAAGCCCTAGCACCAATATTCATTGACAGGGAGAATGGCCAAACAGCTGGCTTTGAAGAAGCTGTCAGGCGTGTCATGTTCAACCAGAAACTTGGTGGACCTCATAAGCGAATCAGACCTGAGTCATTTTATACAAATTCATGGCCCGAGTGTTTTTGCCAAACATCACCAAAGAATCCAGCTGACAAGTGCCCACCGGACAATGTTCTGGAAGTTCTTGATGGCAGGTTACAGAATGAAGAAACTGATGACAAGGAAGCAATGGACTCCACGGATGAGAGGATCAAATAATGCAAGATAGGAAGCTTGTTTCCTATACGCCTCCCACTCTTCTTAGCCAATGTATGCAAATGAAACGACTATGCATGACCTGAAACCTGTGTATAGGTATATAATCAGCTAAAGTGAATTCCCCTAGGCAGTCAAGATTCACTGTAAATTGGACGAGATAAGCTTTCTGTAACGAGATTCATCCTGCTTTCAGTTCTTAGGTCATGGCACAGCCATTCCTTTCTGCCTAGAGTTGATAGTAATTTTGTGAGAGGGTTCAAGATTTTGAAAAGAGGCGATATCAGAGATTGGTATTTGGTATTTGTTATGTGAAATAAAGAAGAATATAAACTCATTTTTTTACAGGGAATTACCATGCCATGCGCATTACAGAAAATATAGTGTATTTGGTATTATTTTTTTAACTCTTTTATTTTCCTAAGTCCTAAAGAAAGTGCCACATTTTTAGGATGCTGCACTTGTCAGGGCATCACTGAAATCCCCTCAACAGCTGAAAAGCTCTGGGCAAGACTTTTAAATGATAGCCGTTGTAATATTTTCAGTATAAGTCTGTGTTGGTAATTAGCTGAACATGCCTGACATTGATGCAGTTCTAGTAGAAGGGTGTCGACAATGAAACACCTATTGAGCTTGCTGTCAAATTTACACAAGTTCGCAATGTTTGATTCCCATCCCTTCGGCAATGTCTTGATTTGTTAAACTCTATTTTATTTCCATTATTATTCTTTATTTGAATTTTGTGCTATTGCATCTTTACTTTGAACTTAAATTGACACAAGTTCGGGAACAAAACTCGTACAAATAAGTTAGTAGCGTTAGGGGTTGTTAGGGATGTAAAAAATTGTGGAGGATGGTAAATTAGATTTACGATTTGTATACATCTTGATTCCATCTGTTGCTGGGTGCAGTGGTTATCACTCACGCCAGTGTCACACTGAAGGTCTATATTTTGATCTTGGGCAATGTAGCCATTTAGTCTTTATCAGATTATAGAGTTTTGGGTGCATTTTTGGAGGTTTATTTTATGGAGCGGTCATCTCCAAAAGAGTTTCCGGGTTAGAACTTTTGTCTATTTTAATTTTTGGTATAAATGTTTTTGTTGTTAAATTTTCATGTCCTGAGTTTTGGAGAAACGGATAATTCTAATCCTACACGAATATAAGGATTTTCGTTTTCTAAAAAGTAGGGGCATAACATTTCTGGTTTTTACGGGCACACGTTAATTTGAATTAGTGAATAAAGTAAGAAGGTCTCGAGTTGGATCTTGGGCAACGAGACAAGCAAAAGTATGAGATTCAAAGTAGCAGATAAACAACCAATGAAACCCTCTAACGGCTAGTTTATTATTCCAAATTCCTCCCCACAACTTATTCCTTAATACAAACACCGTCGTACCCAACAACACACCTCACCTAACGGCCACATGATTTGAAATCCCAGCCAATAAAAGCAGACACACCACCCTCTTTTAAATCATGACAACCAGCTAAGATTCCTCCACGTGTCTTTTAATAATTACACAGTAGGTCCCTGACAGCTGGTGTAATGCTCAAGAGCAAAATGATTTCTTGTATAAATTCCTTCCATACTCTCTCTCTCTCTGTTTACCCAAGTATCTCAAACTCTCACTCAATTTGCCCATTCTTTCCAACAAGTAAAACAAGCTCGCTCTTCTTCTACTTACTTTCTGTTGATCAACAATGGCACAAATTAGCAGCACTATTATTGCCACCCTTGTGGTATCTTTGTTGATGTGTGTTGTGATGGGTCAAGATGGCATTGCACCTTCACCATCAATGGATGCTGGAGCAGGGTTGGCTTTGCAGGTTTCAAGTGTTATGCTTGTTTCTTCTTTGTTGTTCTCTGTGATTGGGCTTTTGAGGAAGTAAGATGAGAGGAGGGGGGTTGTGTGATTTATTTTGGTGGGAAAATGAGTTTGTTTGGTTTATTTGATTGGGCAGAAAAATGTATCTGATTATAGTATGTATTTACCACCGCATATGATTTTTTTTTTTTTTTTTTTATATAAATTAAACTCAGATATTTTCTTTACTTGTTGAATTTATTTATGTGCCTTTGTTGAATATTTTTTCGTATAATTCTAGCGAGCCGGGGTTTGCAGCTTTGGGAGGCGAAATTATCCTTTTGCCCTTCTTGTGTTGTTATATTTAAAGAGTAGTTAAAAAGGTAGGGGCAAAAATGTAAAAATGTCACCCAGACTGCAAATTCAGACTCCCTGGAAGCACTCATTTTTTCATAAATTCTAGGCACCCTGAGTTTTGCTGCCTAGAATTATTCATATTTTTTTTGGAAATTTGCTTTACTGGTCAAACAAGACTTACAATAAAACAAAATGGATTGGCTTAGTTCTTCTTATTTTATTAAACACTTGTCATTTAAAAGAAAAGGAGAGAGACTTACAATTTCCTGAGATTTTACTTTTGTTTACTTCTATCCAACATCTCTTTTTGTTTTTTTGTCATGCGATAGTAGATTGGATTAGTTTAAGTAGTTTTGGTCATGTAAAATTTATTTTTTCCTTCATTGATAAATTGAATTGGGGTCTAAACATGGAGTTATTACAAATAACATACTATGACAACTCTTATAGGGCATCAAGTCATCTTTAAAAGATTTGTATCAAAATTGTGCCAGTAGAAAATAACATGTAAAATAACCCAAGGGGGAAAGTACAAGTGATAAAGTTTTTATGGGAAATATATCAAACCATAAGCGAACTCGAACTCACTCGGAACCACCAACTTTTTAGGGGCTCCCTTGGCGCGCGTCAGATAGAGCTTTAGTTCTCACTCAAGGCTCATCTGTTGGTTTAGGCAATAATTCTGAAGATAATCTATAAATAGGGGGAAATTTAATGAAAAATGGGATGATGATCTTTTGGAGAAAGAATTGAAAGGGTGTATCAAAAGTTTTTTTCTACCAATACAAAAAAAAAAAAAAATTCGTTAGGGATTAAAGATGAATTTAATTTGGTTCGGTTAGTCTAATGTCGAGGTATTTTTCAATTTAAAGAGGTTGCTTATACTTGTGGTAAAATTCATATAGATGTAGTTTAAGCTCATCTATTATTATCAATAAATAGGCTTTGGTTATTTCTATCAAGTTTAAAGATGCTTTGTCACTTCTCCTTGTTTTATTTGACAACAAATTTGAAAACTCTTCCCTAGTCTAACTTTCATTTTGTCCTCGTTGTTCTGATATGACAACTAACATAAACATGGTGTGTGTCCTTCATTGAGTTATTTTATTATTTCTTAAAAGGCATACGAATTTGATTTTTGAAAAGATGTCAATGTTAGATGAGAAAGTCATAAATAAAAGTGTGATTTTAGAGTAAAAATAAAAGGACTCGCATTTATTAATTTGTAGTAATTGTTATTATTATTAATATTATCAATGAGTTGATTTATTTATTATTCTTTAAACCTAAACAACACAACTGTCAGAAAGTTCTTGAAAATTAACGGCTACTTCTTCTTTTCTTTATGCCATATTATACCTTCTTTGGTGGAGGTGGACATGGTTTCCTAAAGGCCACATGGTTTGAAAAGATAAATCAAAATTCCAGCCATCTGATAGAGCATATATTCTTAAAAATAAAATAGAGCATATATTTCTACCCTTTAAAAAATCAGCAAATCAGTTTTCAATTCCATCAAAAAAAAAATCTCTCTAAACTAGGTGCGGAATCAAAACATCATTGGCCTACCTACGCCAGCTCCAAAGCCATCGTTAGCCAGCCTTTTAAAAACTGAATGCAATGTGTTCTAACTTGCAGGTATAAAATACATGCTTTTTGTAGTCAGTCTCACGAGCACTTTTAGGCGTAGAGGGAGTGGGCGAGGGGGGAGTGTTAACACTCATCTTTCTCGAGATTCACAAAGGCATGCATCTCGAGGGGGATAAAGGGTCACATCCCATTTCCTCGCCCACTCCCTCCAACATTTAGAAAAAGCAGAGTCTCACACACAATAGCAGACGCAATCACTTCTGTGCTCTTCTCTTCACTGTTTGCTAATTTGTTTTTGATAGAGAATAATATAGCATTATCATCCCTACTGCAGTAGTTGTGATCATGATTACGTCAGATGTTTATGGGTGCAGGAAGGTGGTAACATTGCACCTTCGCCAAGTATGGATGCTGGAGCAGGAATGGCGTTGCAGGTTTCCAGTGTTATCTGTTTGAACTTGAAGTGTTCATTTAGAAGAATGCTTATACTGGTGGTGGGTGATAAGGGATCTCGTGAGTCTCTAAAACTACTTGAAAGTTTGTTAAACAAGCTATGCATCAAAATGGCGGCATTAATTTAAGGATGTTAAACTATGAAATGTGTTATCTAAATTTACCATCTAGTTGAACTTCATAAATTCCAAACATATGTTCTGACAAATGGTTGTTATTTATTTGCGTCCAACATATAAATTATTTTAACCAAAACCTTGTTTGGGTCTACGAAATGTACATTTGCTTGGGCTTGGGGAACTTGTTCATACATATCATGTCATGTTACCTACTATCAGGTGCTAGCAAGTTATCAATTGAATTTATCATCAAGAACTTGCTAACCCTTGCCACCTGCGCGCGCACCTTGTAGCCATATTCATTGATAGCCCCATCAAAAAATATGCGTTAACAAATAAGACATGCTTCTCGTCATAGATTCTGAAATTATGATTTATCATTCTTACATGTAATTGCATTTATCATCAAGAACACTGAATTGCAAGATTCACATTTATGAAACTTTTTTTTTTTTTTTTTTTTTGTGGGGTGGGGTGGGGGATTGTTTGGTTAATTTACCTACCCCAAACTTTTCATGACTAAAAAACTTCATTATAGAAGACTCCCTAACTTGAACAGGAGGATTAAGAAGGGAGCACATATGTTCTGACGTAAAAATAAAATAAGAACAAAAGACGGCCACCTTATTCAAACACTAGTACTATTCTACGTCTTTTTACTTAATTATAATGAGTGCATTGATGAAGGCATTTAATTGTATGCATGACTTAAGTTCGGTTGGCGCAATGAAGGGGGATGTTTATTGTAATGGTTTCCTCATTCATTGAGATGGAGTGATTCCCTCGATCTCCTTCGTAATGGTCATTCGGTATTTATGTTGGTTTGTGCCACGTGTATGGCCATGACCGGGTGACGATGTTATGTATCATCAGCTACTCCCCCTTAGTTAGTGGGTCACTTGCGTGGTCACTAACTTATCAATGATGTCTTTCTTTATTCGTTATGTGAAGTCAGTGTGGCTAGTCATTGGGGTCGGATTGCATGAGTTCGAACTGGATGAAATCATCGGATTCGGGTTGCATGAGTTCTGACCATGCGAAGATTTTTGTGATAAGTTATTGTATTTGAACTTCGTGAGTTTGGAGTAGATGTCATCCTGACGAGTCATCGTAGTCAACTTCGTGAGTCCGTTACTAGGTGAACTCCGTGAGTTTAGACCAGATGTCGTTCGTGACGAGTCATCGTAGTCAGTTGCGTTTACTAGTTGAAGTAATCTTCGTAGTCAGTTGCATGAGTCCAGACCAGATGAAGTTAGCGTGGTCAAACTAAATGAATTTGAGCCAGATGAAGTCAGTTTGATTAGTATTAAGTCGGGCATGCAGACTTAATTATTTTCGGATTCGTCGTAGTCAGCTGCATGAGTTCAGACCAGATGAAGTCAGCGTGGTTAAACTGCACGAGTTCGAGCTAGAGGAAGTCAATTTGACTAGTCTTAAGTCGGGCATGCGGAGTCGATTCTTGTCGAATCCGTCTCTTGTCAGACCAGTCTCTACTTGGGTCGGATATGTCTCCTATCAGACAAATCTCTACTCAGGTTAGTCCACTCGTTTTCCATTCGTGCCCGTTCTTCGGATTCTTTTTCCATTCGAACTCGTCCTCCGAATTTGTTTATCATTCGGGCTCGTCTTCCATGGGCTAGCTTCTATTCGAGCTCATCCTCCGAACTCGTTCTCCGTATTCGTTTTTCATTCGGGCTCGTTCTCCACGGGCTAGCTTTTGTTCGGGGGCGTCCTCCGGGCTTGTTTTTCATTCAAGTTCGTCCTCTGCAGGCTAGCTTCTGTTCGGGTCCGTCCTCCAGACTCGTTTTTCAATCGGGTTCGTCCTCCGCGGGCTAGCTTATGTTCGTCCTCCGGACTTTGTCGGATTCGTTTTTCATTCAGGTTCGTCCTTCACAAGCTAGCTTCTATTCGGGCCCGTCCTCCGGACTCGTCGGATTCGTTTTTCATTTGGGTTCGTCCTTCACATACTAGCTTCTATTCAGGTTCGTGGACTTGCGGGCCTACAAACCTGCCAAAAACTAGAACAACCAACAAAACTTTAAACTAATAATTAGGCTATTAGTCATGTTTGAACTCATGACCTGCGATTCTCTAAGCAACACCTTAACCTACTCTACACCTTTAACAAAATATTTACTTCTGCATCATTATATCCAGATGTACCTGGATTACCTGTCTAACTCACATGACACACTTTTAGTCATTTTAACCAAAATAAAATTTTTATTACCATAGATATTGGAAACGACTCTGGATGATCGTAACATTCTCTCGTCTTCTTGCTCAGTTGTGATCAAGCATAGGTTTTTTTATTTTTATTTTTTTATTTTAAGAAAACAGTCGTTTCCCACAAACGGCGTCAAACTGATGCATCCAAATCTCATCCTCCTAAGAATTTGACCTGTAAAACAGATGTTAGACTACCAAATACCACCTTTTGGGTGACCGAAGGCACTCCGATCCTTAAGTCAGCAACTCTGTTGAAGAATGAAGTAAATCTGAACAAAACTCAGTTAAAGTTGCATAGTGTGGATAGAATAATCCATATTGGATCTCCCATTTCTCATACGTTTTCTTTTACCTTATATAATGAGTGCATTGATGAAGGCATTTAATTGTATGCATGACTTAAGCTCGATTGGCGCAATGAATTGATATATTTATTGTAACGGTCTCCTCTTTCATTGAGATGAAGAGATTCCCTCCATCTCCTTGGTAATGGCCCTTCAGTATAAATGTGAATCTTGCAATTCTCGGAATCTTGCAATTCCCTTCAGTATTTATGATGGTTTGTGCCACGTGTAATGGCCCTTCAATTCTTATATGTAATTGCATTTATCATCAAGAACAGGGAATTGCAAGATTCACATTTATGAAACCCTTTTTTTTTTTTTTTTTTTGGTGATTTGGTGGGAGTGGAGGATTGTTTGGTTAATTTACCAACCCCAAACTTTTCATAATTAAAAAACTTCATTAAGAAGGGGGCACATATGTTGAGACGTAAAAAAAAATTTGAGACAGACACCTTATTCAAACACTTGTACTGTTCTACGTCTTCTTACTTAATTACAGACCACAAACACCCTCTCAGCCATTATCTAAAATTAGAAAACCACCAATCGCCTTCACAGTGCCACTTGGCTCATGTGCAAATTACTATTGCCGTCCTCTTGCCATTAATGTAGTTACTAGTTTTTTAATGAGAAATTTTGCAGAAAAAGATCAGCCACATTTCTCCAAATGAAAATTCCCCTAATATGTTTTTCAAATTATTTAAGAAAACAAAGAAATATATTCTTGGACAGACATTTACCAGATGGCCAAGTGACTAATTTTAAAACACTTGAGATAATATAGTTTTCTTTAAAATAAACTTGCCTATATCATTTTTATTGACCTGTGTGCTATGAGTTATATATACCTTTACAAGGCAATATTTATTGATGACAAAGAACATAAACTCTGCTCCTAGAGTTTTGGTTGTTAACAAGTCGAATTCTAATGACATTGATCTGTATTTGTTTAGATGAAGATGGATGGTGACATCTCAACAACTGCCTTACTCATAAACAAATAAATATCAAAATTCTTCCCTGGAATCATGGGACTGATCATTTCCTCAGGAATCTGTAAACATAAGCAAACATTTGCCTTTTTAGTTGCTTTTGCTTTTCTTTGGTGCTTTGCTTTTCCACTAATTTTTCTTTAATTTTTAAATTCAAAGCTCATTCCCCCCCTCCTCACACCACTCTGCCCCAAACTCCCCATCATTTTCCTCCCTCCTCTCTCTCTTTCTTGAAGCTTCTCTGATCTGCAACTAAAAAGGTCAGTTTGTTCATAAAAAATATTTATTATTTTAATCATTTATTTTGCCTTCTTAAATCTATTAAGTTATGTGTGAAGGTGGAATTGAATGATGTGAAGTGACATTTCATGGGCATAGTGTGATTATCTTTGATCAAAGTTGTATTGCAAGGTGGGAATTTAGTTTTGGGCAGGTTTCAGGGGAATGGCCTGAAATTTCATTTAATACCATGTTTTGGATACAAAAGTTGGAAATTTTTTTAGGTCTGGGGTTATATGTTCTCATGTGTTAATGGTTTGGTTTTGAAGGTTCTTCAATGGAGGTTATGGAGGATGGAAAGAAATCTAAGATGGAAGAGTATCAAGTCGTAGAGCAGATTGGACGAGGAGCATTTGGGGCTGCATTTCTTGTCCTCCATAAAGCAGAGAAAAAGAAGTAAGATACTTTGTTTGTTTGGACTGCAAGATCACTCTCTACTCAACTGTAACAGCATTGCTCAGTTTTGTTTTCTTTATGTTGGAAATTTAGGTATGTTTTGAAGAAGATCCGTCTAGTTAAGCAAACCGAAAAGTTCAAGCGCACAGCCCATCAGGAGGTTAGCTAAATTTTATTCTATGACAAGATTTCTTTTTTCAGAACATCCAATACAGATGATCATATTGTAACTCCTTTTGTGAAGATACCGACTCATTTACGTATCTAAAACAAGCTATCGTGTGAACTGAGTCCTGACCAAACAGCCTAGTGGTTGCATCAGGCCTGAAACACTATCAGTAGTCTCACTTTCTCTCCTGACTTGCTTTCTCTTGCAGATGGAGCTTATTGAAAAGCTAAATAATCCATACATTGTCAAGTACAAAGATGCTTGGGAAGAGAAGGTTAGCAGCTCTTATTAACACAATCACAGCAAATCCTAGTTTAACATTCTTGATGAAATACTAAATCATATGGAATGGAATGAACAGGGTGGTTCCTGCATTTGCATTGTGACAAGCTATTGTGAGGGAGGAGATATGTAAGTAATATTTTTATACATGTAAAAGCTTTTGCTAGTTTTAGGACTAAAGGAGGCACTTAAGCAGCATAATTGTGTGGCCAAGCAGGGCTGAGGTGATTAAGAAGGCCAAGGAAAACTTCATTCCTGAAGAGGTAAGAACAACGGAAATTGTTGAATGAGATAGAATTGTTCTAGAAATGTCTGCTTAACATTACTCCATCATGTAGAAACTCTGCAAATGGCTGACCCAATTGTTGCTGGCTGTGGACTACCTACATTCCAATCGCGTCCTCCACAGGGATCTTAAGGTATTTGACCATCCATGTCAGCATGAATGAAGCTCTTCCGTAAAACACTGTTTATAACAACTGCATTATTTTGTAGTGCTCAAATATATTTCTTACAAAGGAGAAGGACATCCGACTTGGTAAGGACGCCCTCTTTTCTCATTATGCACTGTGGAAATGGAGCATTATATGGCATGTTCATCTTCAAAATGGTGTTTCTTCTGCATGCTATTTCAGGTGACTTTGGACTTGCTAAATCGCTAAACAAAGATGACCTTGCTTCCTCGGTACGAGATCATAGCCCTGTTACTATTGTTAGTGTTGTAAATAGAAAACATGGGTAGCAATCATCTAGTATAAAAGAATTTAGAGATTCATTCTTCGTGCCTAGAAATTCATTCAACCATACCACTTGCAAGCAAATAAACATCAAGAGTTAAAACCGACTTTATATTCAACTACCTCGAGTTTCTATCAATCAACCTCAGTTACTTTCTTAAAGGTAGCTGTTAAGCTTAACCTCAACCAGTGTTATTTCATACTGCCAAAGCAAACTATTTCTTAGAAATTTAAATATGATCCAAGTCCTTCTCTAACTTAAGAGAGCATCAAGTAAATATGAAGCTTCCACAATGGCTACCTATGCATCATACTGATCAATACCATGTCCACGAAACAAACTTCTCTCAGTGGGTCATATGCTCATACTCGTGCAGTTTGGATTAACATATGGTATTAGCTTATAAAAGTTACCCTAGTCCATTGGTTCACATTAATATAGTACTTTGTCTAATATAGGTTGTGGGAACTCCCAATTATATGTGCCCTGAGCTACTAGCTGATATCCCTTATGGCTACAAATCAGACATTTGGTCACTAGGTGAGGAAATTGAAGCATGCCTCTTATGCTTCAAAGTATACTGAGGTATAGTATTTGACATATTCCACAGCTCTCTCCTAGAGCAGAAATCTCACCATTTTCTTAATCAGGTTGCTGTATGTTCGAAATAGCTGCACATCAACCTGCATTTAGAGCTGCGGTAAGTCTCAGCTTGTGTGTGTCCATGAGATTTCGATCAATGGGAACAATATGTTTTGTAACTCTGGGAATTTAAAAGCAATCACTCTCTTAATGATAACTCAACAAACAGGATATGGCTGGACTGATGAACAAAATAAACAGATCAGCTATCTCTCCACTTCCCACCGTGTATTCATCTTCATTGTAAGTTTTCCTCTCCAAAAATGATTATTTCTTGATTCAAGATGAAAAAATTCCCTAGACACTTACATAGACGAACTCATTTCATTTGTCACTGCCACGAAGGTATCGACTAAGAAGGGTTTCCTTTCTGCTTACAGGAAGCGTCTAATCAAGAGCATGCTTAGAAAGAACCCAGATCATAGACCAACTGTAAGTTTAATGACCTCAGACTTTGTAAGCAAATTCAAGCATCAACTGGATAAAAAATGAATTAAATTCAAGATCCCTACCTTTCTACTTCCAGGCTGCAGAGCTCTTGAGGCACCCCCATTTACAACCATATCTAACTCAATGCTGCAACTTGTCCCCTGTCTTTCTTCCCGTGAAGTCTGCAAACAAATTAAGTGATAAAACAAACCATAAAAAGTCTGCCAGGAGATCTACGGACGGGAAAGATCACATTGGAAATGATGCCAGATTAAATACACCAGAAGAGCTGGACAGTGATGAGGCAATTCCAGGAAACACTAGTATGGATACAAGAAATGTGCTTGATCGAAACATGAAGGTCCCCTCTTCATGTGACACTGACGAACTAGAGAATAATTCAAGTCTTAATAGCTCTTACGACCAACAACACAGTGCCGATCTGAATCCAATGGGCAACCCTCATAGCGATGGACCGACCATTCAAAGTGGCAAAGAGTGTGAGACTAACAAACTCGAGACTGAGACCACTGATCCTACTGGTTGTTACCAAGAACAAAATGCTGATCTGAGTCCAACAGTTGAGCTTCCCAACAGTGGACCAAACATTCAAAATGGGAAAAAGCCAGTCAACCCCAACAGCAGTCAACAAATCGAAAGCACTGTTACGGAACATACCACCATTGGGATTTCAGTAGTTAGTCATCAAGACGCTGCTGAGGGGTCTAACCTAAGACAGTTAGAACTACTGAAAGAAGTTGCAATGGCGACAGAGCAGTCAGTGAAAAACAGTGCCCAGTCAGTGTCCGAGGTAGCTGCAGAAGGGTCTAACCTAAGACACTCACAGCTACTGAAAGAACTTGCAATAGCGACAGAGCAGTCTCTGAAAAACAGTGCCCAGTCATTGTCCGAGGTAGCTGCAGAAGGGTCTAACCTAAGACACTCACAACTACTGAAAGAACTTGCAATAGCGACAAAGCATTCCTTCAAAAACAGTTTCCAGGCAGTGTCTGAGGTAACTGAAGGCGAGAATGAGAAAGCCAACCTGGACTACAGCGAGAAAAGGGAAATGTCTAACCAGGAGACAAAAAATTCTCACAGGCCCTACAAAGATGAAGTACCACCACAAGCTACGTCGAATCTTGTTTGTCCTAATGATACAAAAAGTGATTCTATTTCGCAGGAAGATGAAAAATACAATATTGACCCAGCAACTGAATCCACTGATAACATATCATCAGCAAGCACACTGACACTTCCATGTGGAGAAACAGAACTCATGATTCCTTCAATCAGTCCTCCAGAACAAATGAGGAAAACTGATATCCATGATGAAAGAACAAAAAATGGAAACTCATTAATGAGTACCCTAACTATGCTAAATAGTAGCGGCGAAACACGTGCAGAGTGGGAAAGCCTAAGCTCCTTCCAGCAAAGAGCTGATGCTCTTGAGTCTCTGCTCGAGCTATGTGCTAAGTTACTTCAGCAAAACAAGCTTGATGAACTATCTGGTGTGCTGAAACCATTTGGGGAAGAAGTGGTCTCATCCAGAGAAACGGCTATCTGGTTGACAAAGAGTCTTATGAATGCACAAAAAAATGATAAGAAAACTTAAAAGTTCCCATTTCAACCCATTGTTGGCGCGCTCTCAAATTTCTTGTGTTTATATTTTGGTGTTCATAGTTTTTGTTTAGTTCACTTGGAAGTTGTTGAGTGCAAGGGAGGTCATTGGCCTATGCTCTCTGAAATTTCTTATAATAGTCTTTTTGTGATCATGAATTTTGTTTTGTTCAGTTAGCAAGTAGTATTCAGTGCAACCTTTGAAATATCTGCATGTCTTTTCTGCATTTTGAACTTTTCCATATTCACCAAATTGTTGCCAAATCCAATACCCATGCAGCTACTTCAGTGTTAGGCCATAAAACTATCTCGATAACAAAATGCAGAAATCTTTACAAAACTGTAAGGAAAGATGCAATTTTTTTCTCTGAAATTCAGCGATCTATAGATCATTGGGTCAGTTGCCAAAGGTGTGATGACGGATGGTATCACTAGGTCATAGGGTCGAATCCAGCCGGCGGCAACTGGGGCAGGAGGGGTTAAGGGATAATAAATAAATAAATTATTTAATTAATTAAAAAAAAAAAAAAAAAACGAAAGATCATTGGGTCAGTTGGCAAATAGTGATTTTCTTTATTTTCCTAGTCCCTTCCTGCTTCTTCGACTTTCCGGATTTAGTTGACTATGCGTGATCCATTTATTACTCGATGCAAAAATATTTCTGTGCAAATAAAACTAAACAAGATCAAGGGAGCAAACAACTAATATCAACAATGAATCACTCACATTGCAATTTCAATATTAGAAATTATGTAAAGATATACACATTGAAAAGAATTTGTAATGCAGAGCAATCACTGATTTTGAAAATATAGTAAACAACGAAGCAATGAACATCCCCAATACACACACACGCAAAGGAAACGGCGCGTACCCGGAGAAAGAAGACATTCAAAGTCTTGGCGGCCTGAAGAGTTGTCAGAGTCAAAATCTGCAACCTCCCCTGTTCTGTTCCTCCTCCTCCATTTTCCTAAAGAAGTTCAAAACAACAAGGCCAAGGCCATGGAAAACACAAACGCCGCAAGACTATGTGAATATTGGGTTGAGTAAGAGATCGAAGCTCCACAGCAGAGGTGAGCAAGGCCACTCACTGCTTTGTTTATTTTTCATTAGTCCTTTGTACAACTCATTGGCGAAGGAGGGCGGAGAGTTATCGGTCCACAGTTGGTCCGGACGATCTCTTGGTGCTTCACTGATGGGGAAGAGTTCAGTTGGGTGCTTTTTTTTTAATTAATTAATCAATTTATTTATCTCTACATCCATCTATCGCTTTTTCTTAATGACGAGGATATTTCCAAGGGGATGGAGGGTTGCACCAGCTACATCTATAATTACAACAAAAATTCTACGGTGTCTGGACTTTGGTACCAGGCATGTGATATCTCACGCGGTAGATTGACTTTCAAAATTTTGTTCCTCTACCTCAATTAGAACCGTTCATTCTAATTGGGATATTGATTAAAAGTTGTAAAATTAAAAGGTTTTTTTACATGCTGACTTAAATGTTTTTTACATTTTTGCCAACCACAAACCACTAGCATTAAACTCAATTTTCACCTATTTTCTTTCTTCCAAATATCATTGAGATCCATTTCCACCACTACCAGAACTCACCTTATATCCCTATTCATTCCTCATATAATCTTCAATAGGGAATTTTAGAAAGTGAAAGAGGAATAAAAACATGAAAAGGGAAAGCCATCGAAGGATAGTGGTGACGGTGGAGACATTGCTCATATGATAAAGAACATAAAGAGAAAAGAGAGGATGGTTGGTAAAGGAAAGGGTAGCAACAATCATTACTGAAGTTGTTATTGGAAGAAATTTTCATTAAATACTCAGTGCTAAGTAATCAACACCCATGGTGTTTGCTCCAATCAAACCTTCGACCTCTTCGATATCTGATTAGAACTAAAAACAAACGCTATTTTTAAAATGTCCTACTTCTTATTAAGACTTCTCGGTCTATTCACATCAAAAAATAAAACACCCTCTTAAGGTTAGGATTGGGGGAGGGGGGGAGAGTGATCTGAAGGCGAGTGAGAAATTAATGTTTAGTGTGTGGAAGAGGTTTTAGTGGAGGGGTTTGGGAGAGGTGGTGCTGATCTGGAAGGGTTGAGAGGAGTGAGAAATGAAGGGGGAAGAGTGGTGGTGGTGAGAAGTATAGAGGGTGTTTATAAGGAGATGGTGAGTGGTGGTGAAGCGACGAGTGCGAGTCCAAAAGAGGAAGGCAAGAACAACAACCATGTTTGGTTTGGTTTGGAACAAAAGGGAATGGAAGCAGTGGCGGAGCCAGGAATTTCATTGGGGGGGGGGGGGGAAGTGACAAAAAACATAAAATAACTTAACAACATTTATTTGCATAAATCTTGGGTTATATTGTACAACATTTATTTGTATGAATCATGAGTTGTATTGTTTTATATTATTCTAATTTCAAGATTATAAAAGTGTATTTTGGCTACCAATCAAGTTATTCATTACAAATGTTTGAAAAATTTAATTGAATCTAATTTGAAAATAAGATTGACGCTAGAGACTTAAGGTAAGATATAGATAGATTTTTTTTTTATAATACGTATTTTAAGAATATTTCAGAAGACACTCAATGGATTTTCAACCAACTTGTTGTATTCAAAGAAAAATCAATCAAAATATTGTTACCCATTTATGCTTAGTCACCAAGGAAAACCAATATACACGAAGCACAAAACTACATAATGTAATGTATTTGTAATAACTATTTGATGCATTATTATATTAGATAGAGGAGGCAAAAGGGGGGTTTGAGAAATATTTGATAAATAGAATGGGGCAATCTAACAAATCCCAAATAATTAGAACTCACTTACACCATGTACTACAAAAGATTTTCATAATTGAATGGACAATTTCAAAAGTGTGATAAATAGAAGGGGGCAATCTAACAAATATTAAACAACTGGGATCCACTTACACCATGTTTGAGGGGGCAACTTGGAAAGTGTGATAAATAAAAGTGGGACAATCTTAACAAATCTCAAACAATTGGAACCCACTTAGACCATGTACTATAAAGGATTTTCAAAATTGAGGGGTGGCAACTACCTCCTTGAGCTCTATGTGGTAGTTGCCACCCCTCAATTTTGAAAATCCTTTATAGTACAAAATCCTTTCTTCCACCTCCCTCACCTTCCTGCATGAGTCTGTCAAAACCTCTGAACACCTTTCAAGTAATGCATGCCCTGCGGTTCAGCGTATGGTAAGAACAAATAGCACTACATTTCTGCAGCTTATAAGTACTATATGACTAATACAAACTTTCTGCCTATGTATCGAGTAACCATTCATAGGATCATGTCAACAAACAAATCACATGACTAAGCTTAATTACATACAAATATTTAACAGAAAATTCATTGGGCAAAGCAAACAAACTATGTTCCTGAACCTCCAGTCTGGTTTTTCTTTCAAAAAATGTATAGCCTAAATGAAAAAAGTAAATAAACAAAAAGTTTCAAGAGAAAAGATTTTACTAATATGAGAAATCACCAAAACCCAACTCTGATCTCTGCTCCTCATTACCTCTTGTAAAATTTCTTCACAAATAAAAAGAAAACATTAAGCGTCTTTCATACCTCACCACATTTCTTCACATCATTCTCACTGCCAGATCCCTTCACAAGTGTATTTATCCATGAATCACACTTCATGAGCCTTAGAATAAACCGATTCCAGCATTCGACAGACCTATTGGCTCGAGATTCTATACATAGTTAGACAGAAGCAAGATCCTGACTAACTAAGCGGGTCTCAAGTTTCCATCTGGCTTAGATTCTTTTCGAACATATGTAAGACTTCGGGCAGTAGGTGATGGGACACTGTTATTGGAAAGTGCACCAACATTCTGAGCATTCAAACCAGCTTCATTGATGGTAGCAGCAGGTGCATCTCGCTTCCACTGCAAGCTCCTAGCACCAGGTTTGACTGGAAGACGGGTCCTGAAAGCAGCAGGCATGCCTCGAGGGAAAGGAACTCTCCCGAGCCTAGCAGCAAATGGAGATGCTCGAGCTATATGTGACCAAGTCATGATATTAGTACCTTCCTGATAGGCTGCACTTTTCTTAACAACCTGCATAAAAAACATCCAAAATATTACATAACAATGATGATAAATTTTTTAATCAAACAAATGAACAGGCAAATGCATGTACATGAGAGCAAAACTAAGTTCATGATTGGAATTTTCGTATTAACAAGGCATTTGAGCATAGAAATAACATATACTGATATACATTACACGCTTCTCACATTTTCTTCTGACTTATAGAAATGACATATACTGATATACATTGCAAGCATCCATTTTCTTTTGACTTAGCCTCCAGTAAACTTGAGCTACTCCAATCAGCGAGCAAAAGATCACTATAGGATCAATCGTTTAGCGTGAGCCATCTGCATTCCACAATAATGTCTTTGTGGATTCCCACAACCATCTCTTCACATCCAAGTTCCAGATACATAATTTTGAGTCAACTTAATGTTCATTATCTATATCTTGTCAAATAGGTAGAGTATGGTGATTGTGAATGCAAAATTGACGCTGACTGTTCTTTTACCAGTCAATTTACATATAATGCCCGCATTTGTTAATAAAGGTACACAAAGCATATGTTTACAGGATCCAATTCTGCTACAACGAAATTTATGCATAATACAATCTTTACCTTAAGAATACGTGACATGAAGGAAGTGCCATTCAGAGATAGAGCAAGTTCTGCTGCCTCTTTGCGCATGAATTCTATGTAAGCAGACCTGTATATAAAGTTGCAACAAACTTTATTAAGAGAGAGAAAATGGAAAAACATGGCTAGAAGCAAACATATACTCTGTAACAACTGACCCTTTAGGTTGCCCACTAGCTGCATCAGTCACTATAACCACTTTCAGCACTTCACCAAACTTGTTGAAATGCCGAGAAAGAGTATCTTTAGTTGCAGCAAAATGGACCTGTAAAGAGAAGCAACTTTAACATTAAGGTCAGGAATGTGCATATATCTTGGATGTAAGAACTGCCAGTTGGGTAATTACATTATTGACAAAGATGGTCCGAGAATCAGTATCCTCTGAAGGCCGGCCAATGGAATATGAGCCTGAAATGCACCAGAAAAAAGACCTTAATATCCCAAGGAGACCAATAAGTATAAAAACTTTTAAGATGCAAAGGTAAAAGTAAAAACTTACTGGGAACAGATGCTTGGGTCTTTTGAGATTCTTTCTGCATAGGTGCACCAGCTTTTTCCTGTTTAACAGAAAAAACTTTACTAATTCACTATGATGAATGAACAGAAAAACAACAATTATGTGCAACATCCTCATCATATTTCATCATGCAGAGATAAACTATAACTAATACAATTAAGACAAACCACTGACATTTCCATTCACAGCCATGGCTGCATTGTTGTTCTCCATCATCCGCACATTAGACTTGCTTGCAGCTGCATCATTCTCCAGAACAGCTTCCAGATTCTCCACTTCTCTGACCTCTTTTGGTGCCTGGTAATGGGGTGGTTTCCATGTATTCACATTCACAGATATATTCACAATCTTACGAGAAGTGTTTGCTACAGGAGCAGATGGATTCTGATCTTTTATCCGTGTTCTCCTCACAGCATCATTCATGTTGTTAGCTACACTGTACTGCATGTCATTAGCCACATTATAGCGCACCATCAAAGAATCATCATCCTTGTTTCCACTGGATGTGCCAGTCTCAGAAGCATCCATAACCCTGTGCCTCACAGGATTAACATCATCGTATGCATCATTATTAATGTCATCACAATACACATCTTTATTTACATCATCATATGCATCGTTATCATATGCAGAATCATAGGCAGTAACCCTGTCCCTCTCCAACATCAATCTGTTTCCAGTGAATTCTGGGCTGTATTCATTTCTAACAACATAGTTAGAGTCAGTATCTACCAGTGTTTGATCAAAATCTCCATACTCTGCATCTTCAACAACAGTTCCTTTAAAGTCTGCCAACTGATTCGTTATCCCTGATTCATCCATACCATGACCTAATCGATCAAACACATTGACTGAAGATCTAACCTTAGTCACATCTTCAGCAGTATCAGCTGCAGCTTTGAATGCAGTTGCCACTGCACTTGGTAGTCTAGCAACTGATCGAGGTTGATCAACCATATATGAATTTTCAGTAGATGTAGAAACCACAGACCGAAGACGCTTTAAAGTAGGATCTCTTCTTGAACTTGATGACTTTAATGTCCCTACTGCATCTCGGACAGCAAACTGAAGCAGACGACATGAGGCAGCGACAGTTGGACGTGAAGGCACTTCTCTCTGCTAGAAGTTCAAAAATGATCAAGTTAGAAGACAAAATAAAGAGTGTTTGATTAGTTTAAGAGCTAAAGAATTGCAACTATTAACATCAAATCCTCAAATTAGAAATTTGGTCTTTTGATAACAAGGCAATCTATGTGTAAACAGTAATTGCGAATAAAATACAGAATGGGAGAACTTCCTGGGAAAAGGAGCGCCATCAGATTAACCCCAGAATGTTTACCCACACTATATTCAGACATACATGAGCACTACAGGTCATCTGTAGAGTTTCATGTGAACATTTCTCATAATGGAATGGTCCATAATGCTTTCTGCCCATGATTCTGGATTGTGATGTGCTGAGATTCAATAGGTATAAAACTAAACACCATAAACTAGGCTTTGGTATGTATCCATAAAGTAGAGACATTTGCATGACCAACAAAAACAACATGCAAAACTAATAATAGTAATTATTATTATTATTATTATCATATAATAATAAATTGTCATAGGCACTCATCTATTCAAGCTAAGTGATGCCTAGGCGACCTACATGCCCAGAACAAGCACATCACTTCGCCTCGCCTAGCACCTGGGACTACATAGACTAAATGTTTTACCAAAACACAATTGAATTTCTCATTCGAATTATGATCACGATTCCGATAAAAATTCACTTAATTACGACGCTTTTTGCACAACATTTTACACTTAACTAACACGGTCCAACCGTTCTATAGTTTTAACTTTTGAACAATTTTAATGTTATTTTTGTTGCAATTGTTTAAATATAATTTCACATAGAGTTTCTTTTTTTATTATGTACGTGAACAATCCAAACTGAACATAAAATTTCCATTATTCATATTTAAAAATAATAAATAATAAAAACCCACAATAAAACAAAAAGATGAAGAGCTAACATCCGCAACGACAATCTATCACATCGTCCATGTATTCATTCTAGCCGTTTATGTGAATCCGATTCCGAGGCCTCTCCCTCGGACTTGGATTCCCATGAGTAGTGGAAAAACAGTCTTATAAAAAATCGATTTTCTGTAAGTAAATAGACAACCAAACAGCAGAAATCTGCATAACAAGATAAATGGATTCCATTTCCCAAAGAAAATGGTTAACTAAACAGACCCTAATTGGAATATATTAATGGCTTTCATTTATAAAAGGGATCCATTTACCACCAATTTTCAATTAAAACACCAATTAAACAAACAATGATTGACAAAGACCCAAACCAATTCTCTGACGAAGACCCGAGTGGTGAAACGTCGTCTAATGGTGATCTATCATACGACAATTGTGGTGGTGATGGTGCACTGGGATTTGGGAAGGGGAGACGACGAAGATGACAAAAAAAAGGGATAAGAAAGAATAGATGGACAAAATGATAGATCGTTGTTGTAGATGTTAACTCTTCGTACTTCGTCTTTTCTTAATTCATGGGTATTCTTTGGGTTTTTTTTTTCTTCAATGTAACTTTCATTTTCTAAACAACTAAAACAAATGAAATTTGTATTTCCAGTTCACATACATAATAAACAAAAACTCCATAAACATACATTTACACAAAAACACAACAAAAAAAATACATTTAAACAAAAACACAAAAAAAAAACATTTAAATTGTTCAATGGTTTGAAACTATTGTAAGCTTAAATAATTTCTAAAATTATTCTATTACGGTTTGAAGAACCAAGTCGCCTAAAAGTCAAACGTTTCACCAAATTGGGTAGTCATTCCTAGGATGGTGGTTCTAAGAAACATGATGAGAAAATCCATGGCTTTTTTATCAAACATGTTATATAAGCACGCACATATTGCTAGTTACCGTGACTAAATGTTATGACAGACACGAGTTACATTTGTTGGCATTTTCTTGAAATGTTTGATTTGTCCTCCCTGCATTTTGTGGAAATATCTCACTATGCTTGCAACTCATTTTGGCAAAACGTGAAGAACAATTCTTTTGAGTCTTTCATTTATAAGCAGTCCATAAAATGGACTTTTTATGGACTTCACATCAAATTCTTTGACCCATTTGATTGAGACAGTGAATAAACACATTTGAAATGTGAAACCTTAATACTCTAAACTGAAAGTGAAAGAGTAAGAAAGATACTAGAAAAGGAAGATTGGGAGAGGAGAGGAAAGAAGTGAGACTGAAGAAGAGGGAGTTAATGGTTCAATTGTTGGAGATGGAGCGAGGAAGAGAAGTTGGAGAAGGAGGTGCTTCTTAGAAATGAGAGGTGTCTCCTCCTGATTGAGGTGTGGTGTTTTTCACATGTGGTGCTCTAATACCATAAAGTGGGTGCCTCTATCAGCTGCCATTAATAATCATCTAGATTTAATGAAGAGTTGAATTTTATTTCTATATTTTTGGATAATAAGGGAGACTATCTTCAACACTTAAAGCAGGCTAGGGTGCTATTATGAAAGTAAAAATCAAAGATTGTAAAACAGAATATCCAACAGTCCATTAGAAAGCCAGTTTTCCATCAAATCAGAGGCACTGACCTTGTGGTCCTGATGCTCGTCTTGCCTGCTCCGCTTGTTCTGGATTAGAGGTTTAGGTGAATGAGCTCGTTTCATATGAATAGGTATCTCGTGCCTTTTCTCCTTAGAATGAGGTCTCTTGTGCATTTTCTCGTGAGAATGAGGACTCTCGTGCATTTTCTCCTCAGAATGAGGTTCAATCTCAATCTCGGAGCTCCACAGAGGAGGAACTTCAGCCACATCCTTAACAAGACCTTTCCATTCTCTGTTACGCCGCCTTTTGGAGTGCTTAGTAGATTTTTCTCTTTCAGATCCAGAATCCAACTGATGAGGGTCACTTCTTGCTACTAGCTGTGCCAACACGGGTTTTGACTTAGCTATTTCTTCCGGATAAGATTCCTGTTTTTGGACATACAAATGCAAATTTGAAGAGAGATGATCCCACAACCTGCATAGCAAAAGCACTATGGAAGGTTAGAACTAAATAGACAGTTGATAAATTTCTATACATATCCTTGTATCTGGAATCGTAGTTTGTAAGAGCTAAAGTACCAAGATACAAAGGAATCACTGTCATCCCCCAAGAACACATTGAGCTCATTCTTTGCCTCTTGCTTTTGTCTGCCATTTCTGAGTAACACAATAACATATTCCTACAGAAGCAAAGGTAGTAATTAGCCAAATCTGCAGTAACAATGCTCGACCGTTTATCTGAAAAGAGCATCGCAATTTACAAATGTGAGCATAATAAGGGAAAAACTCTTCTTTTTTGTTACTAAACTAGTCAAATCATTATCAAAGGTTGTTTTTTCATATCAAGGGAAAAACTCTCCTTTCTGTGCAAAGAAACTCAAATCACGGCAATTTATTATGTAGCATATGTACTCGTAGTATAAAAGATTGTGACACTCTAATTTCTCATGACACAAATTGAATTCTTTTAGTTCTCAATCCGAGTTAACATGTGAAAGAGGGTAAGGGAGCAACCTTAGCCGTCCCACATAAATTGTGCGAGGTTATGTTACAAGAATGGCCTACTACAGTAGAGATTTATTTAGTTCATGCTGAAATAGGGCCTTATAGATGCCTATCCTTGTCATGAAGGGACAAAAAGAAAGAAATACTTCATATATATATGCAAAAATTATTGCTACAGATCAGTTGGTGAATCAATCAGGTTAAATTCTAGAATCCAACAACTTGCTAGGTGGCAGATCAAACATGTTGGCACTGTCATAGTCAACCCAAACCCGCTAATTTAGTGTCTTGTTTAAGGTCAGGTTGAAAATCACCGCGCGTGCGCGCACACACGCGCGACAATAATATAATTAAAGAGATTAATAAAATCAAAAGGATACATAAGTAAACAAAAGATAAGACCAGTAGCAATACCGAAAAAGAATAAGAAGTAGAGTTGCAACTTGGGCTCGTCATTCGATCAGATATGAGGCAAGTCTTTCCACGGTAATAGATTGTGTAACTTGAACCAGTTCACATTAGTGATGGGCAAAGGTGTTGGCCAATTTAGATGAACTAGAGACGGCTTGTGTATTCAGTTGTAACCTTGGTTTTAGGAGATATGGAAAAATATGATGCTGTTTCTAATTAAGAGAAGATGAGATGATATTTCATCGAGATATGACTGAGGGAGAATAAAACACTAGAGAGCTATTCAAATATGTTCTTCAGTTAATATGCTACCTTATGCAATTAGGCAAAATTTGATATCATTCTAGGATAAAAGGTAGGGTAACCAACGCAACCTGTGTAATATAGACATTCTGGAAACAGAAATTCTAAATGTCGAGGAAGTGGGCGAGGAAACCAGCGAGGAAAGGGAGGTGGCAGGGGGGTGAACCATTCACCCCCCTCGGGATGTGTGCCCACTTTTTTGGCGCGCGCATCCCGAGGGGGGTGAATGGTTCACCCCCTGCCACCTCCCTTTTCTCGCTGGTTTCCTCGCTGGTTTCCTCGTCACGTAGAATCACTCTTCTGGAAACTCAAAAATAGTAGGGATGGCCATTGGCACCATGGTTATTCACATGGTCGAATTGAGTTGGACATGAGCAGAACTTCCCCAAATCTACTCACAGCTCAAGTCAGATCACCAGAAAGAAAGAAGCACATACGGGTTTAAAAGACACAAGAAACAATCCCTGGGAAAAAGCACACCAGTTCCAGCTCTACCAATTGCTTTTGATAGAATGTTTGCTCAAACGAGTCATCTTAAATTTAAGGCATCAACTCCTTCCACCATTAGAACCAATGGAAGAGAAAACATATAATATATCACACGGCAGCTGCTTCCAACTTTCGAATTGTGTACAAGCTCCAAATACACAATAATGCATGAAATATTACCCACGCCGATGTCACTGTTTCAAGTATAAGAGCATAACAACAAGGTGCGGTATCCTTTTTTTGGCATTACAATTTGTTTAAAAATAAAATAAAATCAGATGTTTTGTGAAAAGGGAAACAAAATAACAATTGACCCCACGAGAAGAAACTGTAAAACCATATATACAACAATCATATTGACTTTTACTTCCCTAAGGCCCGATGGAGGGCTGAAAGACCTCACATACCCAACAGATGACAAGTTGAGGTTGGCACAAGTCAAAAGATCCAACAAAAAATCAAAAAATATATATATAGAAGACAGATGTTGATGTTTCGAGGGTAGGGCTTTGGAGTGGTTTTATTGAGGGGCATTCAAGAAGGAAGATCTTCTTAAATGCGAAACCCTTGAGAGTGGTGCAAGACCAATCTAGAACCTAGAATGTGTTATATGCCTAAAAATCTAGACAGGTTCCACCTTAGTTAAGTATTCCTCTTCAATAACTCTTTCATTAACACGGCAAAACAAAAATCATCAACTAGGAGGAGCCATGGATGAAATGAGTGAGACGCTCCTAAAACACAAACAAGAAAGCAAGCAAGAACATCATCTAATAACTAAATAAAACCAATCCAACATTAAGGAAGTGAAGGAAACCCCATTTAGTTGATTCCAGGATTGACCCCACCTCCAACGAATCTCTTTAATACCATTAATACCAATGAAAACTTGCTGTTCCAATCTGTTAGCGTCCTAAAAGGTCTGGGGATTTTTCCAGTCAACTGCCCTACTATTGTTAGATTGTCACAAGACCAAATCGCCAACCAAATATTTCAACTGTCCACTAATGGCCCTAAATTACTCATTAACCAATTCATTAATGAGTGGCTGTAGGAGATAGAGCTTGAAGCCGAACACGATAAGCTTCGAAAGGATCATTGTAACCAAATTTGGGACCAAGGGTGGACAACAATGATGCAAGACCAACCAACACACCCACCTCGAACAAGAAAAGTTATATGCGTAGCATTTTATCAAGCGTGTTGAATGCATGCAAGGATATAAATCAAGGGTTCTCAGATTGCTCTTCCTTCACAACTAGGCTTCGAAATGTGAAGAAGTTGTCATGTGTGTTAATAACCATGGAAGTGGGTGTCCCATCTTCCTTTTCCTGGAATGCTCATCAACTCTTTCACTCTTTCTATACTAAGATTTGGCTTTTTTGAACCTTTACGTGTATTATAAATCCTTTATCAATACTTTAACTTTAAAATAATAAAATAGAATTCGGTTTTCAATGGAGTGCATATGCAATGTTCAACTCCATGCATTTTAGCTTTGTGGCATCTTTCCATTAAATTCAGATTTTCTATTGTTTCATCTGGTTAGCAAAGGTAAAATGTGTCCCTTGTACCATCCCATGGAAGAAATTTAAGGACCTATTCTGGAAATATAAGTTACTTCCCTCCTATATAGCAATGCACATTCCTCTAGGAGTAGAGGACAGCAGGACAGAAGGAAACAGCTCTTGGTCACTTCCTTCTTTTTTTTCTCAATCTTGAAAAAAATAACTCAGATGTTGATTTTGACATCTTCAGCATTTTTATTTGAAACCTTAACATCCCATGAAAATTTTTCCTTGCTTGGGAAGTTGGGCCCCATCCATCAATACTGACAAGTTGAGAATTAACTGATAATCACGGGGATTTTTCTTACATATCATCCCCTCTCGTATTGTTCTTGGTGTCACAGTCACATATCAGATATGGCAGGAATTCATCTTATCAGCACCTGGTTCTTAGAGGTTTGTTGTACCTTTTTGCTTGCTAATTGGCATTGTTGTCTTTGTTATGGAAGATGACCCTGTCGCAATTACGTGTAATTTTAGGCAAAAGTGGGAAAAGTGAAACTTTTGAATATAGAAGAGTTATAGGAGAGTGGAGTAGCATACACTGTGATCTCTAAGAGTCTTCCCTTCCGCAAAACAAAGATGGTTTTTAAGGTACCCCTTTAAAGCACTATCTTTTTGAAATGCAAAATGTGACTGCACAATAGAAATGAGATTGGATGAGTTTGTCAGCTATAGGCTATAGCACCAACTTTGGCTGGGTTGTTTCTAGCAACCTGCCTATTTTTGTATACTTCCATATTATTTAAAAGCAAAATTAACCTCACTCCTCCTTAACGAATAAAAAAGGGGGAAATATCCTACCCAAGTGAGAGTTAGTCCGTATTAACAAAAGAATAATTCATCCCCTCTAAATAACCAAAGGTCAGAATCCGCGCCACGTCCATTTACCATCCAAGCCGTTACATCCCATACACTCTTATTCCACTGGAAACATTCATAACACAACAAAATTTTGCAATACCCATACAGCTTAAAAAAATAAAGTACATACAATTTACAGGAATAATATCAATTTAATGGTTTGGGTTGCTCCACTCGAATGATTATGCTTTAGCAAAACACAAAAAATCCAATTTTTCATATCTAGACTAACCTCCTTATCGATAAGAAACTTGAGTATATAGCATGAGACAACAAAATCCAATTACCCATTTCCAGGTTAAACCTAAACCCCCAACGAGTCAAAATCCGAAACTTACAATCAATACCAATTGTTCCATCCAACGCACATGTACAATAAGAGGGTGTTTGTTTTTGCTTCTGAATGGAGTCAAAAGTCTTAATAAGAAGTAGGTCACCTTGTTTAGAGGATTTGTTTTTAGTTCTAATCAGAAGTTCAACTTCTGATTGGAGTAAGCAATAGGGGTTGCTGATCACTTAGCACGACTCAAAAATTATTCCAATAGTAACCTTAAAATAATTTTGTAATGACAATTGCTGCCCCATCTTCTTAAAAATAAGTAGGGCTAAATTTTGACAACACACCTTCATTCCCTTCACCAAACATTGTTGTTCTACATACTTTCACAAAGACTCTTCATCGGTAAGAAACTTATCTCGTTTCTCTCCATCTTTGTTTTCTTTTTCTATATTTTTTAAGTTTTCTTCTTTTCTCCAATTCTCCCTCTCATGTATATTTTCAAGTTTTCAATATGTAGCATATAGTTTTTATGCTTTATGTGTATGTTAATACCATATTAAAGATTCTAAAATATGGTTAATTTAGGAGATTGTATTGCAAACGAAATATTAATAAGAAATTTGATTTGATAGTTTTTTTAAATATTAATACGAAATTTGATTTTATAATTTTTTTAAATATAATTGGTCATATTTCGATATTCTTATAATGAAAGGTAATTGTAATGTTATCTAGGATTTGGATAACTATTGGTTATGATTTTAAACACAATATTTATGTCATAATTTTATCCCAGATAGTTCACATTCAGCACCTAAAAACAAACAGCTTCTGATAAGCAGCCCATTCAAGCAAAACAAATAGTTCATTCACAAGCTCGTTCAAAACCTCTAACTCTAGTGAAACCCATTTTAGGTTTGGTAAAAAACACCAAAATTGCCAATTTTTCATATCCAGACTAAGCGCCTTATCAATAAGTACCTAGCATTAGACAACAAACTTCAATTCAGTATTTCCATGTTAAACCTAAAACTATGCGTGTAACCCCGACCTTGCAATCAATATCAATCGTTCCACGCAACAGAAACATGCATTACAAGAAATCCATTTCGACATAAATGCATATAAAGAAATCAATAAAAAGGGAAAACATACCACAAGAGTGTCGTCAGTGTAGTCGCCCATGAACTCCTTCAACTTGTCCCTCACTCTCTCCCGCAACTTTGCCGCCCCATCAATCGAGAAATTAGCCCTAAACGTACCATCGATCCCGTCCATCTCCCAATTCGTTTATACTGAAATATAGATAGAAAGAAAGCGAGAAAAATGAAAACCCTAGGTCTTCTTTCGAAGGGAAATCTGCAGAGAATTGGGATCTTTGAGAGAGAGATATAGATTAGGCAGAGTACAATAGATGTAGTTATCGATCTGTCTTGTCGATCGAAGAGACGAGTAGAGAAGATGAACGAACGGAGACAAGAATTAGAGCATCTCTTCTTCTTTTCCTCCTCTCAGCATTTGCTTTTCTTTCTTATTATTCCGGGGAGTAACTCCTCCTTTATGTCAAAAAAAAATAATAATAATAATAATAATAAATAAATAAATAAAATGGATGATTTCCAAATATACTGAAATGCTATGAGATTTTTAAGGATATTTGGATATACTAAATAACTATTGAAATTCTAAACAAATAATTATTTATACTTTTATGAGCCTATATATAATTAAAAATAATTAAGAGCTTTAAATAAATTATGTTAGAGGCTTAAGTATAATTAATTAATGTTTGTGAGGGCTCTTTATAATTTATAGAAATGTGGAGAACAAAATGAATTTTTTTTAAAATTAGATATAAGGGGTTTTTATTAGATAAATATGAGCTTCAAATAAATTATTAATGACTTAAGTATAATTAATCAATATTTGAGAGATGTCAGTTTTGATTGTAAAAAGTGTAAAATATCAAATGTCAAAGATAAAATGAGAATTCAAAAGTTATAATTCAGGAGTTTAAAGTAAATTATGTTAGAAGCTTAACTATAGTTAACAATATTTGAGATGGGTAGGTTTTGATCATCAATAATCTAAATTTGGAAAGGTAAAATGGTGTTTTTCTTGAACATGTAATAGAATTGGGAGAGTAGTTTGGGAAATGAAAATTAGAGTTGAAGACATACAATCACTATTCATAAGGGGAGTTGTCGTTAAAGTGTTCAAATTTGTAATTTCACAATATAAATGAAAAGAAAAGATAAAGTAACATATTGCATGGCGGTTAAGAAAGAGCGAAGCGAGTTTAAAGAGAGTGAGAAGAGAAAATGAAAGGATTATTGGTGAACAGAGAGGGAGATGTGGATGCAAATTTTCACTGGATCGCATACATAAGATGAAGAAATATTATTAGCACCGGTGTGATGTCTGCCATAGGGACTCCTTTACCAAAGTTAGAACAATATTTCTAAAAAAAAAATTATTTCTCTATGTTATTAGAGATAACTGAGATTCAGAAAAGTGTTACCCGAGCATGACTTTATGTTTGGCTATTTATATAGGTGGAATGAGTCATCTGGCGGTAGATAAGTGGGACACGTGACACATGAGTGGGACATGTGGCAGATGAGTGTCATTTGCTCGTAGATGAGTGAGACACACATAACAGGTCGGGAGCCATCTGCTCGTAGATGAGTGAGACATGTGGTTGGTCGGGAGTTGTTTATAGCTGTAACTTTTCGTTGATGGTTGTAACTTCTCGTAGATGATTGTAACATCTCTTAGATGGTTGTAAACTCCCGTAGATGGTTATAACCTTCCGTGTATAGGAAAATTAGTGTGTTAGTGGTGTTGTGCCATGTGGCTCACTAACTCATTTAATGAGTCGAGTCTATGAGGCCAGGTAACTTGCGATGGAGAGGTGTCTCCCATATGTTCGTGTGCTCAGCTTAGCACGGTGATTGGCACCGAACACTATTTCTCTGCTGAGAAAAGAGTGTTCTACTAAGTCGTATTGGGCATAGACTTAGGTTTTTTGTACTTGTATCCGATTTGGACTGCATATCTTTCATGGATAATTTTCGGGCTTCTCGGAACGATCAAGATTTTTGGGCTATCTTACCCTGTTAGGCTATGAATTACTTTTTTCTCTCACAAATTCCCCCCATCTCTTTACTTTTGGGTTGATCGTTTTTATTTTTCTTGTACTTAAAAAGCAAAGGAGATGTATTTTCACAGATGACTCCCACCAAAAATAGAAGTAGAATGCCTCTAGTATTGCTAACTTATCTATCTTTATTGGTGATTCTTATTTCGAGAGTTTTTTTAAAAACCAAATGGAATTCAAGAAATCTTCTAGGGTTGAGGTTGACTTATCTGCTAGGGAGGAAATATCTCTTAAAAAATAAAAAAGAAAAAAAGGCTTATTGGACTGACCTCTTTGGTCGTAAGGGAGCCAGTGTGATCCCTAAAGTTTCTTCTATGGTTGAAGAATCTGTTTCCAAAAAGAGCCAAGTTGATTATCTTGATATGAAGCTGAAAATACCTGATTTTAACAAGTCTGTAATAGATATTCCTTATAAGCTGAAGATCACTACAGAACCTTCTCTATGCAAGGGTGAATCCAATTATTCGCATAGTGTTCCCTCAATTAACATGCTAAAAAATTGTAGCCGACAAATCCGAGTGCATTAACTTGGTTGGAAGTCTTCGTAGATCATCCGATTTCAGTAAGTTTCAAATGAGCTCATCTGTCGATTTCAGTGGAAAGGCACTCTTCTTTCTTTTAAGAGGTTTCATTATGGATGGATAATCTCTTTCCCAAGCTGAGAATGATAGTCCAAAAATTTTGTCTCATGTGTTCGTGTCTTCTACTTTTATTGCCCCGACTAAAGAGTATCTAGATCCTTGAATTAGAACAAAAACGTGTGTTGATCTCTAAGCTTCTTTGTCTGGTAAAAAATTTTGAACTAGGCTCTTTGAACCACGAGTTTCATATTCTAACCCAAAAATATGTTATTATGAAACTTTACATGGAGAAGTTTGAGGCTTAAAGATATCACAATTATCTGTATTCTCGGCGTGAATCCTGCAAGTTATGAAACTTCCCTTTACTCCCCTTGAGTAAATCACTCTTGGATCCCCTGGCAATGTTGTTGGTTCTCCTGCTCATGGTGAACAAGAAGATATCGTCATTGCTGATGATCTTGGCCACTCAACTCGTCCTTAGAATATATTTTTGAATAATGGGGAATTGTGGTAGAAGTGTAAGTGAAAACTCAGCCTTAGGTTGTATTCTGCCACATACTCTCATCTGCTAAAGAGAGGGTATGTTCTTCATTTGAAAAAAAAAACAAGCACAACCAATTATTTCCTTTACATGGACTTTCGCATTCCTCGGTTGAGGAAGGAAAAGTAGAGCGCCACATGTGACTTGTATTGCATTTCCAATAAGTATTTTCTTCTATTGAAATGTAGTCTGCTGAAGACACAATGATCTGCCTATAGAGTCTTCTGCTAGAGATGGGGTGATTTACTGGATGAGTCATACATAGTATTTTCTAAGGCTCGTGGACTTTGTCTAAATAGAGGATCATCCTTAGGTGTTTTTCCATGTATTCACTAGATGTTTGACTGGTTATAAAAACAAGTCCTGTTGTGGAACCCTTATGATTTGACGACTCATCCATACATAAAATGTTGCATATCTTTCCTTTGATTTGTCCCTGTTCCAGCACGAGTTGAAGAGTCATCCTTTGTTGAAGGAACATTGATCTGCTATGAAATCCACTAAGGCTTGAGCCCTTATAGTTGTCATCGGCCGGTAGATCAAGCTGTATTGACTCAACTCTATCACCCATTTCATGAGTTTTTGACAAGTATCTGGGTTGAAGTTGTGCCCCTAGCTCTTCTCTGATGAGAGCTAAGCTAACTGCCACATTTGAAATGCCAAGTAGATGTACAAGTCCCCTCTCGGGTTTGTCTGTGATCTACTCAAGAACCAATTCAAAGTTGCTACTTTACTAGTGAGACTTTGATTTTCTTTTGGAGTTGAGGGTGACTTCATGTCAATAAGTGGTTTTCTTTACTTTTATGATCCCCAAACTTCATGTATATTGGTTGGTCTTCTGACATTTTTATCAAACTTATGTTAAAGTAATGTTGCATTTCGTTCAACTTTGCTTCTAGTCTGATGACTTAGAAATATTTTCATTCAGAGCGCAAAAGCCTGATTGGTCTCTTTCATGAGTTTTCAATATGCTAAGTCGGAACTTAAGCATAACTTGAAGATTTAGGAATTAATAATGGATTAAAATATGTTTATCTTGGAAATTGCATGGAAATATTGTGTGATCGGATGACCACTTGATAAAAATTAAACGGTTATAAGTAGTCATGAGTAAGATGTTTCTATGCTAGTAACTGATTAATTGGATTACCCACTCACAGAGAGTGTCATCATCTACTGAGGTGTGATCATCTACTGAGGAGTTTTGCTTGTGTGGTATGTTGACCACTTGACTAAAAAAACAGATTTAACTAGTCTTGAGTAAAATGCATATATGCTCATTGATTGATTAACTGAATTACCACTCACGGAGAGTGTCATCCTCTATTGAGGTGTGACCCTCTGCTGAGACATTTTGCTTATGTGGTCTGCTGACCACTTGACTAAACTCAAACGAATTTAAGTAGTACTGATTAAGATGCTTATATGCTCACTGATTAATTAATTGAATTATCTACTCACTAATAATGCCATCCTCTACCGAGGTTTATAATTTTTATTTATTTTTTAATTTATGAATGTCTTTTGGTGAAGGACATGTAGAATGATTTTTCGTATTTTACTATTTCAACTGAAGATAGTGTGTTATTTGCTGAAGCAAAATAACATTTCCTCTACTGAGTTATAAGTAAATATTTGTTCGGATATTTTTTTGCAGGATCTCCCTTCATTGGTGGCGATATCTTCAGCCAAGGTTGGTTCTTTATCTTGTGGAGAATTTGATTGATCAGAATGGAGAACTTTGTATATGTTCTACCGGATGAGGTGTCCCTTGTTGGGGAGCGTGCTCTATGCTTGTAATCCTTGTTATTTTTACTCTCTTTTTGATATGCATTCTTTTGTATAGGTTGGCTATCTTTCGTGGATGCATCTGGTGCCTTAACACTATTTTTTTATCATCCCACAATGCATAGCGTTCTACCATGGTGAAGACTTTTGCAAGAGTTTTGCCTGATTTTATGGTTAGCTCGCCATGCAATGATTGATCTGCGGGCAAACCCTTCAGAAAGCTGAGATGCAATTTGGTCATTACATCCAACTATTTTATTTATTTATTTATTTATTTATTTATTTATTCTCTGCCTTTGGTAAGTTCTTAAGTACACATTTTCATATCATTTAATAAGCACTTTAACATCCTTTTGCACCCAATTTCATATTTTTATGTAAATAGCATGCAATTTTTCAAGATTATCACAATGTACACATTATTGATTTAGTCCTATGTAAATCATTCAATTTTTTTAGGACATATGGAACAACAATCATCATAATTAATGTGGATATCGAGAATTGAATAGTGTAAAGATCAAGTCAAATTGGAAAACCAAGCATGCCCTAGTCCATCCATGTCTTTCACTTAAACCAAACTTCCTTCCCTCTCTCTAACTTAGGTAATAGTACCAAGACTCCCAACCTCTCATGTGATTTTCTCAAGAAGTCCTCCCAAATTGAAAAGAGAAAAAAAAAAAAAAACAAGAGAGAAAGGCTACTTAAAGAGGGGGATAAGCAGGGTGTTAAAGGAACGCAGAGAGGAGCTGTTGGAGGTGTTGTTTGCAGTGGGTTTTGAAAGGTTGACGTAGTGGTTTTGAAGGCATAGAAGGTTGTGTTCCAGGGCGTGAAAGGGTTGTGTTGAAGGGTTGTTCCAAGGTATGACATGGTTGTGTTGCAGGGTTGTTCCAGGGGGTTTTGAAGTGCTGCTGCGAAGGGTTTTGAAGGATTGTTCTAGGGGTTTGAAGAGCAGAACCTGCTACTGAAACTAAGGGAAGAACTGGTTGTTGCAAGGGCGAGAGGAGCAATTGTTACTTGCCGCGTTCCCGTGTTACAAAGAGGAAAAACATTGAAAGAGGAGGAAAAGAGACAAATTCCCACCTATTTTCCATGATCTGTAAGTCTTTATTCTTTTTGGAATAGATGAGTATGAGTTTAATGTCTGGCTAAACCCTCCAACTAAGGTTGAGTAGGAAGCCATTGATATGGATTCCATTCAATAAATTGTTTCTAGAATTTCATCATTATGGACTCCAGTTCTGTTCATTTTGTTCCCTGTTAGTTTAAATTAATGAAGTTTCTTTTATGAAATCTACGTTTACATTTTTCATTTCAAGAGAGTACATTGATTTATTTCAAGAGAGTAAATTGATTTATATTTAGTGTTTGTTGAGTTACATGTTTAATGTTCTTTGATAATTTGTGCTTAGCTAAACACTTTGACAAGTCATGCTCAGTTGAAATATTTTTCAAGTGAATTAGATTGAACTATCCTGTGAGTAAAGTAAATACAAATACTTTATTGTAACTCTTCTAAAATCGTGGATTGAGTTCTCGTTGATTTTGAGTAAATTTTTTGTTTGGTTAAGAAATTTTAGCAAATGGTACAGTGATGGAGTTTATTTCATTGGCGGAATCCAATAACTTTAGTATCGTAGTTCATTTATTCGATCATTATTTTTGTGTATTGATTTCATGTTCTAAATAAAAAATATGCAAACTAGTCTTTCTGAGGAACCAAATTTTGTCACTAGTTAAGAGTTTCTTTAAATCAATTAAAATAGTATCCCCTAATTTCGTGAGGTTTGACCTCAACTTGCTAAACACTACCGTTCTGATATTGTACTTGCAAGTAGAGTAATATTTGTTCAATCAACCTTAAATTTTCTAATGAAGTCTCTGAGCGATTCATTTGACTTCTTCTTCATGTTGAGGAAGTGGTCAATATGTTTTTTTTTATTGTTCGGTAGGATGACTATTCGTTTGTGAAGACAATGGAGAGCTCGCCAAAGTTGACGATCAACTGAGGGGTCAAAGTGTGGAAACAATCTTGGACTACTTGTGCAGAGTCATGATACTTCGGAAATAATTCAAGTGTCTCTTAGGATCAGAATTGCCTTTGAAATAAGTGAAGGTTGGTGTGGTAAACCTTGCCGATGAAGGATCCCCTTCTATGTCATTTGTAAAAGGTAAAGAGTTTACCAAATCCACCTCTCTCATAGAGCATCATCTAGATTTTTCACGACTCGCGAGTTCCTCAACTGCTCATTGACCATTTGTGCCACATCATAAGCTCCCAAGGGTCTGGGAGCATTCTATTGATCAACTGCATGGCAGGGCAGCCTACACCGCTTAGGGCATGGTGGTTTCGAGACAAGTTAATATAGTGATCCAGATTTGGTCTTCTACGTTGTTCACATCCATTGGGATTTTGTCCTCTACACCGACCACTCATATCTGGCTTCATCTGTAACACCAGCCTTAAGTGCACAGTTGCTTTGGAGCCCAACCTTGAGAAGACTTGTGTTTGAGGCCCGAGCCTAGAGTGCACATTTGCTCGTGGCCCTAATCTTGAATGAATGCTTCCAGAGGGATTATTTTCCCTTAGTGGATGACTTCTTCTGTTCCTATGCGCACGATCTACTGGCAAATGACGATGTGTCTTTCTGCCTTGGTTGTTCACTCACCAATCTCTCTACCACCCGAGTTTGGTTATCCAATATTTTAGTCAATTTGGCTATCTAACTTGCAAATTTTCTTATTGTTTCATCTTCATTGGGCTCAGTTGTTGGGTAGAAGATTGCACTTGATGGTCTCCAGCAGTGGTAGATCTACTACTAGTGGTTGTATGGCTGGTGGCAGCTAAATATGTGGCGGCAATGGCATCCCGATACGAGCAGAGGACTATGCAACATTATTTTTGCTAGTTTGGTTTCAAGTTCCCACTACTGTATTGACAAAACACTTTTAATATAAAAGTGCCTGTCAAAGAAAATTAAAATGAATGATGAAGAAAGTTCCTTTTTTTTAATCAAAGGAAATGAGTTTGATTCAAACTCTTAATGAAAACACCAATTTGTGGATACAAATTTTCCTCGGATCACGTGGAACAATCTGCATAAGATGAAGAAATATTATTGACACCGGTGTGGTGCCTACCACAGGGATTCCGATGCCAAAGTTAGAATAATATTTCTGAAAAAGGTGTTTGTTTCTCTATATTCTTAGAGATAATTGAGATTCAGAAAAGTGTTACCTGGAATTATGACTTTGTGTTTGGATATTTATAGAGGTAGGATAAGCCAATTGTCGACTGATTATTGGGACACGTGGCAGGTCGGGACCCAGAGTGGGACATATGGCAGGTCGGGAGCCAAGTACTCGTAGACGAGTGGGACACGTGGTAAGTCGGGAGCCATTGATGGTAGTAACTTCCCATTCATAGTTGTAACCTCTTGTTAATGGTTGTAACATTCGTCGACGGTTGCAACTTTTCGTTGATGGTTATAACTTCCTATTTGGAGAGTCTTTTCTACAGGTTCGTGTTCTCAGCTGAGCATGGTGGTTTGCACCAAACATTATTTCTCTGTTGAGAAAAGAGTGTCATGCCTAGGGCTGGGCAATAATCCCGATCCATCACATTTCGACTCGGGTCGGTATGGTTCCAAACCGTCTCAAACCATGCCAAAATGGGTTCTACTCTTTTCATCCCGATCTCAGTCCCAGATCGGTTGGAATTGGGACGAAACCGATTTCAGAAATGCATCCTTTTCCATTCCGAACCGTCCCGATTCTTGTAATGGACCTTTTTCAAGCCCAAGCCCATAGTTAATAAGCAGTTACTCTTGCACCCATTGAAAGCACAATCAAAAATTCTAATTGTCGAGGGAAATGGCAAGGAAAACAGCGAGGGAGGGGACCGTCCATCCCCTCGAAATGCGTGTAAAAAAAGTCAACGCACGCATCCCAGGGAGATGGACGGTCCCCTCACTCACTGCCTCTCTCCCTCCCTCGTTGTTTTCCTCGCCGTTTCCCTCGATGATTAGACGGGTTCAAGCACAATACAAAGTTAATCAGCATGTTGTTTTTTCCCCACCTTCTTCTCCTCTGCAACAAAGGTAGTCAAGGAGGATAATACCAAGAAATCATACCAGTCACTTACAAACCAGTCCAAGAACTAACTCAATTTCGAGGATCTAATCGAAAGCCAGTTTCTCATTTGAATTACATAAATGAGAGAGAAGAAGGGCGAGGTACTCTGAAACCCCAAACCCTTTTGTTTTTCTTTGTTAATCTAAGTTAAATGATCCGCTATGTTTCCATATTTGATCGACCATCTCTGCCTTAGCAATCAATCAATTGATTGATGGTTGGTTCAATTCGAAAAATGAAGACGAGGAAGAATTAATGGTGGTGGTGATTGACTAATGGTAATGGAAGTGATACTAGTAGTGAGTTATTATACAGAGTCAGGACGACAAGTAGTGAATTTCTTGACATTATCTTCCTTTGGTTTGGCCTCACCTTAATTAATAGCAAAATCATTCAAAGATCTTCTTCAAATCTAAGAACCGTCCCACCTGATTGTATTATGTGGGTGAGTGAATCAGTGCATGTTTTGCATGATCAAGAGGAAGAGATCTATTGTTGCATAGCACATGACACTCTCTGTACTTTGTGTGTAAGTAACCTGTGATAGAATAGATACAAAATAGTTTGTTAGATGGTTAGTTTGTATTGTTGTTAGATGGTTAGCATGAACTGTTTGTATTGTTGTTAGATGGTTAGCATGAACTGTCATGAGTTGTAATCTGTTTGAAATCTGTTAGTGTCAAGTGTAATGTCTCTCTTAGTATCATTTGTAATCTCATACATTATAAATAGAGAAGAGGATACTCTGTAATAAGATTGACAAATACAGAGATCCAGTTTAGTTCATCAAGTTATTTCATGGTATCAGATCTCTGAGTCTCTTCTATCAATGGCGACACAATCTTCGTCTTCCTCTGGCTCTCTCAATAATGTTCAGACATCAAATGTGTCTTCTTCTCCTTCCTTTCAAGTCTTAAACCATTCTCTACCAGTAAAATTAGATCGATCCAACTATATACTTTGGAAGTCTCAAATTGAGAATGTCATTTTTGCTAATGGTTTTGAAGATTTCATTGAAGGAATTTCAATTTGTCCAACAAAGGAACTAAGTCAAGGAGTTATCAATCCTGCCTTTGTTGCTTGGAGAAGACAAGATCGTACCATACTCAGTTGGATTTATGCCTCACTTACACCAGCAATTATGGCTCAAATCATTGGTCATACTACATCTTTCTCAGCCTGGAAGGCTTTAGAACATATTTTTTCTTCTTCCTCAAGAGCAAGAATCATGCAATTACGTTTGGATTTGCAGTCTACCAAGAAGGGTTCACTGTCCATGATTGATTATATCATGAAAATCAAGAGTGCTGCAGACAATTTAGCAGCTATTGGAGAGGTAATTTCAGATCAAGATCATATAATGAACCTCTTAAATGGACTAGGTACTGAGTATAATCCAGTAGTCACAGCCATCAATGTCCGAGATGATCAGATCTCGCTTGAGTCTATTCACAGTATGCTACTATCATTTGAAAACAGATTGGAGCAACAAAGTTCTATAGACAGCATACCACCTATCTCAGCAAATGTAGCAAATTCTAGTAGTAAACAATCATTTGGTCGAGGCAGAGGAAGGAGTTATGGCAGTCATTTTCACAGAGGACGTGGCCGAGCAAGAAATCCCAATGGCCAATATTATGTCCAGCAATATGGCCAACAAGGTGGTCATTATAACAAACCATCTAATGATCGACCACAATGCCAGTTATGTGGCAAATTTGGTCATATAGCCATGACTTGTTATCATCGCTTTGATGTTAATTTTCAGCAATCAGCAAGTCATTTGAATTCTGGTTCTCCAGTTGATCCTAAACCGGCTATGCCAGCCTTAGCAGCAGTATCTAACCCATTCCATAGTGAAGGCTGGTATTTGGATTCAGGAGCAAGTCACCACTTGACTAATGATCATGTTGGTCTCACCAATTCTTCTCCATATGCAGGATCAGATAAAGTTACTGTTGGTAATGGTTCTTCTCTTCCTATTGCTAATGTCGGGTCATTATCTTTCTCTTCTTCTCATCACACTCCCTTTCTTCTAAAGCAAGTCTTTCATGTCCCTTCTTTATCAACCAATTTGGTCAGTGTTACTAAATTTTGTGCTGATAACAATGTGTTCATTGAATTCTGGTCCAATTATTTTTTTGTGAAGGATCCAATTTCGAGGAAGGTTCTAGCTCGAGGCAGCCTTGAAAATGGGCTATACAAGCTACCAGTTCTTCCTGTCTCCAAGACTGCATTAGCTTCCAGTTCCAGTCCCAGTTCCAGTTCCAGTCCTAGCTTGTCTACTAGTTCAAGTCATAGCTTATTGGACATGTCTAATATGTCCAATGTGTCTAGCTCTAGCATATCAGATGTATCTACTACTTCTAGTTCTTCTTGTATTGATAATCTTGAACAATTATGGCATTATAGACTAGGCCATCCTTCAAAAGATGTTGTTCATCAGATATTAAATCTTTGTAATGTTCCTCTTAATAAATCTACATGTTCATCAATTTGTTCATCCTGTCAGCTTGCCAAAAGTCATAGATTACCTACTTCTTTATCATCTTTTCATGCGTCTAGTCCTTTAGAACTTGTTCATATGGACATCTGGGGTCCTGCTTTTATCAAATCAACTTTTGGTGCAAGGTTTTTTCTTCTGTTTGTTGATGATTTTTCACGCTTCATCTGGTTCTTTCCACTTCAGTCTAAAGGACAGGCTCTAGCTGTCTTCAAATTGTTCAAGCTTCAAGTTGAGAATCAGTTCAATACTTCTATCAAATGTCTTCAATCAGACAATGGAGGTGAGTTCAAAGTGTTTAAATCTTTCTTATTGGAGTCTGGTATCTGTCATAGATTTTCTTGTCCATACTCCTCTTTCCAGAATGGTCGAGTGGAACGTAGACATCGACATGTCGTTGAGACTGGTCTTTCTCTGTTAGCTCATGCACATATGCCTTTTCAATTCTGGCAATATGCCTTTCAAACTGCAGTTTTTCTCATCAATAGAATGCCAACTAAGGTGCTTCGTAATAAATCTCCTTATCAAGTTCTTCTTCGTCGTCTACCTGATTATCGGGCACTTCATGTTTTTGGATGTCTTTGCTATCCTTTCATTCGTCCATACAACAGACATAAACTTCAGTTTCGTTCTGTTGCTTGTGTGTTCCTTGGGTATAGTTTAGAACATAAGGGATACTTGTGTCTAGATCATACTTCTGGTCGAGTTTATGTTTATCCAAATGTGGTCTTTGATGAGTCCTGTCTACCTATGCAATGCTCGCATCTCTTGCCTTCATCAGTTTCCTCTTCCACTTCTCCTATAGTCTCTTCTTTTATACCTTCTCCTACTGTAGTGTCTCATGTAGTACCTAATGTAGTGCCTAATGAAAATCTGGTAGTGCCTAATCTCATTCCTTCTCCTGCTCCTATTTCATCTCCTATTCCATCTGCATCTATCTCTTTTTCTTCTACACCTATTCCTCCTGCTCCTACTCTCATTCCTGCTCCTAGTCTCATTACATCATCTGATCCTCCACGCATGATTACTCGGTCCATGACTGGCATCTCTAAGAAGAAACAGATGCTAGACTTGTCTGTGGTCAAGACTTCTGAACCCACCACTCTTCGCCAATGGTTAGTTTGTATTGTTGTTAGATGGTTAGCATGAACTGTTTGTATTGTTGTTAGATGGTTAGCATGAACTGTCATGAGTTGTAATCTGTTTGAAATCTGTTAGTGTCAAGTGTAATGTCTCTCTTAGTATCATTTGTAATCTCATACATTATAAATAGAGAAGAGGATACTCTGTAATAAGATTGACAAATACAGAGATCCAGTTTAGTTCATCAAGTTCTTTCAACCTGAGGTGCCTTGGGATTTAACGACTAGTTTGAACAACACAGAAGAGAGACAAACTGAGTCAATTGAGAAAAGATCGGGTGAGTGAATCACTATCAATTAATCGAAGGCATAGGCAGAATTGATTCTGAAAGTAAGCACACAAGACAAGTGTGGGAGCAAAAAATAATCCTTGGCCCTACAGGATAAGGAAGCCCAAAGATTTGGGTTGTTCTCAAAAAGCCCAAAAAATTACCCATGAAAGTTACAAAAAGAGAAAGCCCAAGTTTGGGCCCAATACAGATCAGGAAAATACTCTTTTCTCAGCAGATGAGTAATGTTCAGCGCTGACCGCCATGCTCAACTGAGTACACAAGCTTGCAAGAGAGATGTCACCAAACAAGAAGTTACAACCGCCAACAGCAGGTTACAACTATGTACGGAAGTTACAACTACCTGAGAGAAGTTACAACTACCTAAGAGAAGTTACAACCGCCTTCAAGCAGATGACTCACTCATCTGCCACGTGTCTCACTAATCTGCCACGTGTTTCACTCATCTGCCAGCAATTTACTCATTCTGCCTCTATAAATAGTCAAACACAAATCCATCGGGAGGTAACTCTTTTTTTATCCAGAATTCTCTCTTCAAATATAGAGATATAAACATTTTTCTAAAAACACTGTTCTAACTTTGGCATCGGAGTCCCCGTGGCAGGCACCACACCGGTGTCAAGAATTAACTTCTATCTTATGCAGATTACTCCACGTGATTCTATCTTATGCAGATTGTTCTGCGTGATCAGCACGTGATCCGACGGAAATTTTCATCCACAAATTGGTGCTTTCAATGAGAGCTTGAGTCAAATTCATTGCATGCTCTCTTCCATTTACAAAAAAAAAAACTTTCATTCATTCAGTTTCAGTTTCATTCACAAACACTTTTATTTTCAATTCAATACAATGGTGGGAACTCGAAAATAAACTAGCAAAAATAATGTTACAAGGTATTCTACTCGTACTAGGCTGCCATCGTCATAACGGGTTTAGCCATTACTGGTCGGACAACCACTAATAATGGGTCTGCCACCACCTACTGACCATCAATCGCAACCTTCTGCCACAAGCCAAATGGAGATGACACAACAAGAAAATCTTGCAGGTCAGATCGCCAATCTGACCAAAATATTTGAAGAACAAACCCAGGTGGTAAAGTGATTAGTGAGCGAACAACCAAGGCAGACGACACGTCGCCGTCTACCTGCAAATCATGCGCATAGAAGTGGAAGTAGTCATCCATCATAGGGAAACAATCCCTGTGGAAGCATTCATTCGAGATTAGGGCCACGAGTAAATGTGCACTCTAGGCTCGGACCTCAAGCGGAAGTCTTCTCAAGGTTGGGCTCCCAAGAAACTGTGCACTCAAGGCTATGACCGTAGACTACACACAATATAAGTGGTCGACGCAGAAGAAAGAATCCCGATGGATGCGAACAACGCAGGGGACCAGATCTAGATCACTACACTGATTTGTCCCACGTCCCACATTCAGAGGCTCGTCTAATCAAGAGAAGCCTTCAGGTGAATCCTATTGAGACTCTACCTCACTCACATGCAGGTAAGTCGCAATCAAATTCAGAATATGATGAGTCATCTACCGCAGATAATCAGAATCGAAATCACCATACGGCCGATCAACAAGATACACACAAGCCCTTGGGAGCAGATGATGTGGCATGAATGGTCAAAGAGCAGTTGATGAATTTACAAGTTATGAGAAATCCAGATGATACTTTGCGTAGAGAAGTGACATTGGTAAACACTTCACCTTTTACCAATGACATTGAAGGGGATCCTCCACCAACAAAGTTTACCATACCAACCTTTACTCATTTCAAAGGAGATTTTGATCCTGAGAGACACTTGAAGCATTTTCGAAGTCTCATGACTCTACACAAAAATGATGACCCAGTTATGTGCAAAATATTTGCAATGACTTTACAAGGAGTGGGCCAAGATTGGTTTCACACCACCCCTCGGTCGATCAACAATTTTGGAGAGTTCTCCCTTATTTTCACAAAAGAGTATTCAGCCTATCAAACCATAAAAAAGTATGTTGACTACCTCTTCAACATAAAGAAAAATTCAAATGAATCTCTTTGAGACTTCATCAAAAGATTTAAGGCAGAAAGGGTGAGCATAAATGGGTGTGATGACCAAATTGCATCATTAGCTTTCAAGAAGGGTATGCCCGTAGATCACATATTGTATGTGATGTTAACATAATTATTACATAATATACCTCCTAATTTATATTTGTTAGTGTTTCGAATAGCGTATTTTAGTTTAATTATTTTATTTTTGTATTTTGTAGGATTTGGAGTTTAAATGACAAAAGTGCATTAGCGTGGCGAATTTGGAAATTCATAGACAAATTGACGAAGTGGAGCGGAAGAAATTCAAGCCAAAGATTAAGAGAACCAAAGAAAATAGTTTTGAATTTTTGTGGAACAAATGAGTAATATGGATGAACATAGTCAAACCCACATTTCCTGTTATATTTGGTTTCCAATTATATTTGGTTTCCAATTTGTATTTAGTTTCCAATTATATTTTGGTTTCCAATTATATTTGGTTTTTGATGCGCTATTTTAGTAGCACACAACTTAATACCATGCTTTGTGATTTATAGTATAGAATAAGTACGGATCGTTCTAGACCGGGGATTAGAGGGCTTGTAGATTACACTAATAATAACTAAAAGACAACTAACAACCTAATTAATTAAATAAAAGATAATTGGATTTTCTAAATTAAACTATGAAAATAACTACGAAAATTAATGTAAAGATAATAAACTAAAGAGATGGCAAAGATAAGAAATTAGCTAAGGGTTTTATCTCCACACACAAAACATATGCTTATAAATCAATCTTCAATAATCACTTACTAATTCGTGAGAGAACATGCTCAAGACTATCCGTGACCGCACTGCATTAATCTTATTATTTTCCCAAGTTCGTTGAATTAAACTAAGCGCTTTCAAACTATTCTTATCATGCTATCTAAACAAGAATCGCAAGTTAAATAACAATCTAAGATCATTAAGTTTTGTGGAAAATATGAACACTGACTAGACAATTACAAGTATGATCAACATCTTGTTCTTGCCTAGGTTTTTACTTAACCTTACCAACGTTCCTTGGTATTTACTACTTGTGAATACAGGATCATAACAATTAGGTGAAACTCTCATATACTCTAGCCCCAGATCCTAGCATGCTTACTAAGTTGGCCACCTTAACAAGCATACAAAGAAAAGTTTTCTATAAAGTAGTTAAGCAAAACACAATCACTAATAGCAAGGAAGATTAAATTCAATTAATTTATAAAACACATGTTCGGGGCTTCGAATCCACCCCTAACTAAGAGGGTTTTAGCTAGACATATTAATTATGTTCAAACAGTAATCAATAATCAAACTAAAATAAGAGAAAGAGATGTTTAGAGATGAAAACAAAACACTGATCCATGGTGGTACTGAGTAGAAGCTGGGGTGCGAATATCGTGACATCTTCTTTCTCCTTCCACTTTGCGATCTGCTCCTTCCTCTTCGACCTGTTTCACCTCTTCCTTTCGATCTCTGCTTGTGAAACAGATTGAGAGAGATAAGGGGATGACGAGGGACTGAGACGGTGGCTGGCGAGGTGGCGACAATCAGGGATAGCGAGAGAGACTGTGGCGAGGGTTTTATCTGACTGGTGGAGGCGATCAGCTGAGAGATGATTAGATAATCAGGCGAGAGAGGGATGAGGCGAGAGGATGGAAGAATGGACTGTGGTTGTAAAGAGGACGACGGCGGCTGTGGGAGGCTATGGATGGATGGAAGAGGAGGTTGTAGATGTTGTGGATGGATTCTGGGTGATGGCGGCTAGGGTTTGTAAGCGTGGATGATGATGAAGAGAAGTCTGCGATGGTGGGTTAGGGCTTGGCGATGGATGAATGCTATTGCTGGATGGGTCCTCTCTCAAAGCCAGGTATCGTCCCCTTTTTATTCTTGTTTTATTTTTTCTGTGGTTTCTTTTTTGGTTTTGTTTCCTTGCTTGTGTGATTTCCTTGTGAAATTAGTATTCCTAAATTGCCAATTTGCTTCTATTTTAAAATATTGTAATTGGAAACCTACACAAACATGAAAATAGCAATTAGTACCATAATTAACAAGTAATAGCTAAAAATATATGGTACTAAAAATAGCCTAATTATGCCCCTATCAAATTCCCCCACACTTATGTTTTGCTAGTCCTCGAGCAAATCCAAGAAACAAAAATAAAAGACTCAAATGACTCAATCTATACTTTCCAACATTTGTCTCAGAGATTTTCAACGGATCATGACATGTTAAGATTCTTTGTAAACATAAGATTAAATCCACATCATTCGAAAATTAATACACGTTCATAGCAATGATATAAAAATTTACAATTAAATCAATCCAAGTGACTGTGAAATTCAAACGTGTGCCAAGAAGAATTAACCCAAAAATCTCACTGGATGCACTCTTTTCTTTTTCAGTGATTGTTTGGTAAAATCACTCTTCCTATTCTAGTTATATGTGAGAGGATTGATGTGAAAGGGAAACAAATAACTCACATATGATATAACAAAAAAGAATGACATTTTCTGACTTTTTTTTTATATGATCTCATGGAAGGAATGCTACTACTTGAATGCAAGAACTATGGACACCATATGCTCATACCTCATTCGAATCTCCACATCGTGACATTGCAAGACACACTCAATCAAAAGGTCTTAATTCAGGTTGTAATGGGGCCAGATGTCAAGGGAATAGAAAGAACGAATATGAAATTTTCAAAGGGCTTGAAGAAATGGTGAAAGCATGTAATAAGATTAGAGACATTAGCAAAGAATCATATGGTTCAAGACATAAGTGGGAAAATGACGAGTTGGCTCATTGATAATGAAGAGCTTCAGCAATTATTTTGTATACTATCTGTATGGTACTGTAATACTGAATGGATATAGATAAGGACTTGTATCCCTTTTGTAAATTTTTTTTTTTTGGCAACTCTTTCTTTTTGAACTGTCTACCACAAGGGTCTTCCCCCACACTTGCTTTTCAACATACCTTGAACCACAATAAAGTATATGTAAATCAAATTATGCTCCACTCGTTTTATTAGGTTAGGGATAGAGAATGAGGGTAATGAAACAAAAGGCTTAATAACATGCTCAATGGGGTTAACCTAAGGGAAATATATTATAGATCAGACTTATTTGGCAATGGTGGAAACTAGGTGCCTTTATCATGTCAAGCATGTCATGCAATTCAATATGATGCTTTGAACGAAATTAATACAAGTTCTAGTGTTTACTTCTTAATTTTGAAAACAATCCAAGTAGCAACCAAAGCAAACAAAATTGAGATCATGCAACGAATTATTATTGACAAAAGAAATAAAAGATGACCTAACTAAAAACTCTCAAAATCAAAGGAACAATAGGCTCAAAACTCACATATGGGTTATAATGAGTTAAATTCAACTAAGCATGCTATGAATACCAATCACTAAGTTGATTACATGTGAATTTGCATCTCGTAACCATAAATAAGCATTTACCAAAGAATAATATTAGATCTTGAATCATGTTTATAAATCATCTTAAAGTCATGCAATTAAAAACCAAATCTCATCATTGTGTTGGAAAGTATCCTAAGACTCAAAAAAACTATAATTTAATTTTTAATTTTTATTTTTATGACATTAATACCAACAAAGAAAATAAAAACTAATAAATTTTTTTTTTTTTTGGGACTGACACTTTTTTTTTTTTAAATAAAACAATGTTTTGTTCCCCCCACACTTAAATAGATTATAGCACATGCAATGAAAGATTTAAACGCGGAAAAACAAACTACTAACAAACAAAAGCAAAAATAACGAAAATAAAATAAAATGATAAAGAAAGCAAATCTGATTGGGTTGCCTCCCAAGAAGCGCTTGTCTTAACGTCGTGCAGCCTGACGGTATCTCCAATTAATCCTCAGAATAAGTGGGAACATGGAGTGATATGTCCTCCACGTCATGCTCTACAAATGACTCATAATAGGGCTTAAGTCGATGATGTTTCACTTTAAACTCCTTCCCGGTTGTGACACTCTTAATCTGTATAGCACCATGGGGAAAAAACATTAGTAACAATAAAAGGACAACCCATTCAGAACGTAACTTACCAGTTCTAAGACATGATTGAAAAAACAAGACTTTCATTCCAATGACAAAAGTATTTCCATGGATCATCTGATAATGAAAAACTATGGTGTTCTCCTTATAATTATTTTTACTACCATAAGCCTCATCCTGAATCTTTTCAAGCTCATTCAACTGAAATTTCTTCCGCTTCTTTGTGTCATAGGGAACTCCATTGCTCTCATATCCAACGGCAGTAGTGATGTTGGTTTCAAGTTCATCTCGTTTTTTAGGTCTGACAATTTCTGGGCCAAATTGTCATTCACATTAATTGAAAAACAAAAATGATTTTTAACAGGATATCCGTGGCTTCAAAAATGTTGAAGCCAATCACATCACCATCAAATTCCATGGTCAGTTTCCCCGCATGTACATCAATATTTGTCTTCGCAGTTTTCATGAAGGGGCGCCCTAAAAGAAGAGGCAAAGGTGCTGAAAATTCTGAATCTGCCATCTCAAGCACATAGAAATCTGCTGGGAAAATCAAATGGTTAACCTGCACCAACACATCTTCCAACAAACCTCGAGGATATGCATTAGAACGGTCAGCCAATTGAATAATAACACCATCATTTTTTAGCTTCCCAAGATTCATGGAGCGATAAATAGAATATGGCATAACATTAATTGAAGCACCTAAGTCTAACATTGCATTTTCAATTTTAATATTACCGATAACACAAGGGATGGTGAAACTACCTGGATCCTTACACTTCGGTGGCAATTTCCTTTGAAGAACTGCGGATACATTCTCACTTACCTTAACTACCTCTCCGTCTCGAAGCGTCTTTTTGTTGTGCAGAGCTCCTTCAAAAATTTTGCATACTTAGGCACTTGCTTAATAGCATCAAGTAGCGGAATATTGACTTGGACTTTTCGAAAAGTTTCCAAAATTTCCTTATCCTGTTCATTTTTTCTAGATTTGGCAAACCTACTTGGAAAAGGCACAAAAGGTGGAACAAGATTAGCAGAAACTGAATTTGGAATGCTCACCTTCTTACCTTGGAGTTCTGGTGTTTCAATGATGGCTGGAGAATCCTTTTGTAACTCAGCTTCCCTATTTCGACTATGTTTAGGGACTATTGGCTCATTCTCAATTTGCCTACCACTCCTCAATGTAATTGCTTTTGCAGTTTCAAACCTGCCCTTCGAATTTGGAGTGGTAGAACTAGGAAGTTTTCCTTGCTCGCGAATTTGTCCCATAAACTCAGCTATTTGTCCCATCTGTAGCTTCAAATATGCTATATCTTTTGCTTGATTCTGTTGAGAAATAGTCAATGATTTCAGAATCTCATCATAATTAAGCGGCATACCTGAATTGTGCTGAGGTGGTTCAGGTGGCCTTTGGGCGAAACTAGGGGGTGGCCGATTCGAAGTTTGTTGTTGAGGTTGTTCTGAATTTCTCCATCCAAAACTTGGGTGATTTCTCCAACCTTCATTGTAGGTGTTCGAATAAGGATTATTCCTATAGTGATTCTGCCCCTGAAAACCTATTGCATTGACATTCTCCCAACCGCCATTCTCAATCAGTTGAGGACATTGATCAGATGGATGTCCTGGCTTTGTACACACGCCACAAACTTATGCAACTCCTAGCATATTCGGCTTCCCTAGGGCCCGAGTCACAAGTGAGGTAAGATTAGCCATTTGAGCTTCCAAACTAGAATTAGTACTTACCTCATTGACTTGGCGTGAAGGCTCTCCAATTCCTTCATACTGCTGGGCATTTAAGGCTCAATTTGCAATCAAAGTTTTTGTTGCTGCTGGAGTTTTATCAACCAAAGCTCCTCCTGCCGCTGCATCTAACATCTGTCGCTCAAGAGGAAGCAATCCCTCATAAAAGTATTGAATCTGGAGCTCCACCTTCATCTGATGTTGCGGGCATGATGCTATGAGAGTTTTGAAGCGCTCATAGTAAGCCGGATATGATTCTCCTGGACCTTGCTGTATGCCACTGATTTTCTTCCTCAACAAGATAATTTTGGAAGTTGGGAAAAATTTCTCTAGAAACACCTTCTTCATGCTCTCCCAAGAATATACTGTTCCGGAAGGTAATTCATAGAGCCAATCCTTAACCCTATCAGCCAGAGAAAAGGGGAATGCTCTCAACTTTAGGATGTTTTCATCCACATTTATTGGCGTCATACTGGAGCATACAACTTCAAATTCCTTTAAATGTTTATTTGGATCCTCCATAGAAAGACCATGATACTTCGGAATATGATGAAGTAGGCTGGATTTCAGCTCGAATGACTCAGTCTTGCCCTGCGCGGCTAATGGATACTGAATGTACAAGGGTGCGACATTGTCCAAGGTGGATGCCGAAAGTTCTTTAATAGATCTATTATCTCCCATGTCGAACTCTTCAGATTCAGATTCAAAGCTAGATGTTTGTAGTTCTTTTGTTTCTCTTCTTCATCTTCTAAATGTTTTCTCAGGCTCTGAATCATATTCTACTAAGTTTTCGCTGGATCTCCTATTGTGCATGAACTGGTACCTGAGATAAAGAAAAAAAGAAAAAATCAACAAAAATAAATAAATAAATAAAAACTAATTAAGTAATCAACAACTTTTCTAATCCCCGGCAACGATGCCAAAAATTGATTTGCTATTTTAGTAGCACACAACTTAATACCCTGCTTTGTGATTTGTAGTATAGAATAAGTAGGGATCGTTCTAGACCGGGGATTAGAGGGCTTGTAGATTACACTAATAATAACTAAAAGACAACTAACAACCTAATTAATTAAATAAAAGACAATTGGATTTTCGAAATTAAACTATGAAAATAACTACGAAAATTAATGTAAAGATAATAAACTAAAGAGATGGCAAAAATGAGAAATTAGCTAAGGGTTTTATCTCCACACACCAAACATATGATTATAAATCAATCTTCAATAATCACTTGCTAACTCGTGAGAGACAATGCTCAAGACTAACCGTGACCGCACTGCATTAATCTTATTATTTTCCCAAGTTCGTTGAATTAAACTAAGCGTCGCTTTCAAACTATTCTTATCATGCTATCTAAACAGGAATCGCAAGTTAAATAACAATCTAAGATCACTAAGTTTTGTGGAAAATATGAACACTGACTAGGCAGTTACAAGTATGATCATCATCTTGTTCTTGCCTAGGTTTTTACTTAACCTTACCAACGTTCCTTGGTATTTACTACTTGTGAATACATGATCATAACAATTAGGTGAAACTCTCATATACTCTAGCCCCAGATCCTAGCATGCTTACTAAGTTGGCCACCTTAACAAACATACAAAGAAAAGTTTTCTATAAAGTAGTTAAACAAAACATAATCACTAATAGCAAGGAAGATTAAATTCAATTAATTTATAAAACACATGTTCGGGGCTTCGAATCCACTCCTAACTAAGAGGGGTTTAGCTAGATATATTAATTATGTTCAAACAGTAATCAATAATCAAACTAAAATAAGAGAAAGAGATGAAAACAAAACACTGATCCGTGGTGGTACTGAGTAGAAGCTGGGGTGCAAATAGCGTGACCTCTTCTTTCTCCTTTCACTTTGTGATCTGCTCCTTCCTCTTCGATCTGTTTCACCTCTTCTTTTCGATCTCTGCTTTTGAAACAGATTGAGAGAGATAAGGGGATGACGAGGGACTGAGACGGTGGCGACAATCAGGGACAATGAGAGAGACTGTGGCGAGGGTTTTATCTGACTGGTGGAGGCGATCGGCTGAGAGATGATTAGATAATCAGGCGAGAGTGGGATGTGGCGAAAGGATGGAAGAAGGGACTGTGGTTGTAAGGAGGACAACGGCGGCGGCTGTGGGAGGCTATGGATGGATGGAAGAAGAGGTTGTAGATGTTGTGGATGGATTCTGGGTGATGGCGGCTAGGGTTTGTAAGCGTGGATGATGATGAAGAGAAGTCTGCGATGGTGGGTTAGGGCTTGGCGATGGATGAATGCTATTGTCGGATGGGTCCTCTCTCAAAGCAAGGTATCGTCCCATTTTTATTCTTGTTTTCTTTTTTCTGTGGTTTCTTTTTTTGTGTGGTTTCCTTGCTTGTGTGATTTTCTTGTGAAATTAGTATTCCTAAATTGCCAATTTGCTTCTATTTTAAAATATTGTAATTGGAAACCTACACAAACATGAAAATAGCAATTAGTACCATAATTAACAAGTAATAGCCAAAAATATATATAGAAAATGGTATTAAAAATAGCCTAATTATGCCCCTATCAGTTTCCTTTTGTATTTGGTTTCCAATTTATATTTGGTTTCCAATTTGTATAGCCAAACCCACCTTTCCAATTTGTTCCAATTTTGGTGGAACAAATGAGTAATATGGATGAACATAGCCAAACCCACCTTTCCTGTTATATTTGGTTTCTAATATATTTGGTTTCCAATTTGTATTTGGTTTCCAATTGGGTTTTCAATAAGGAGTTGTTTCTTTCTACCATAAATACGACATAGAGAGAAGAGAGCACACAACGCATCAACAGCCGAGTACGCATTGCTAATCCACCACGCGCTGCCATTAAGCTCCACATCGCTATTGCTATCATCACATTCACCATGTGTTACTAAACTCCACGCAAGGCGAAGAGATGACTACTAGATGTAACACACTTAATTGGTATTTGATTCGTTTTATGCTTTCACGATGAATAATGGTACTTATGATTTTCACTTTTATTTAATATAGGAGTTTATGTTATTTTAGTAACAAAGATTTCATCAACTTCTTCGTAGATTATTATTCCGGTGGTTATCTTTTTCTTCTCCATGTAAGTCTAGTCATGCTTTTCTTATGTGTGGAATTTTAAAGATCAATTAATTCTGGTAGGTTAGTTATATGTGATTGTCTTTTATTACGTTATTGTCTCCGGATATATCATAAATTTAGGATATCATATATGACCAATCTTTGTGCTTTCTAGAAAAAGTAAAATCTAAAATCCATTTACATTAGAATATATTGGTGCATTAAAGACTATTTTTCCGATTATGTTGTTTGGGATGTGAAACACGTAATTGAGTTATCATAGCGAATCAATACTAATTGGCGGGTGAAATCTAGGAGGGATTATGTGATTTTTCTAAACTTGATTTTTATTAAACTAAATTCAATTTCATATTTTAAAATTGCTCTTAAATTTAGTTTCGCGTAGTTCTTCTTCCTTGACCTTATTTTGTAGACCGCTTTTTCTCGTGGGATCGGCACCGCAATCTTTACTGCAATTGTCTGCGTGTACTGTTTGGGCGTAATAAATTTTGGCGCCATTGCCGGGGAACAAGCGTCGTTCTACAAGGGAGGTTTCAGGTATTATCTTTCTTGCTCATTGTTTTATTTTATTTTTAGGTTTTAGGTCCAGTTTATTTTTATTTTTTTATTTTTTTATTTCTTAAAAAAAATTGCGAAAAAACAAAAAAAGGACATTGGGGGAGTGTGAGTTGGAATAGAGACTACTTAGGGTCCCAAATTTAGAACACCCACAAATTTTCATTGAGACCAAATTAAGTTCTACTTCTAATTCTAACACCATGAGTAATCACGAAGATGACCATGTTCGGTCACTAAAGGACTATCTCCACTCCACGTGCATTGCTACTCCATCATGTATCATGTTTGCACCAAATACACGAAAGCTAGATTTTAAGCCGGGTATGATACAATTATTACCCACTTTTCATGGCCTAGAGAGTGAGAATCCTTATGTTCACATTAGGGAATTCGAGGAAGTTGTGGCCACTTTCCACAACAAAGTTGAGGCTGTAGACTCGGTTAGACTAAGATTTTTTCCTTTTTCCCTTAAGGAAAAAACGAAGAGTTGGTTATACTCTTTGCGACCAAGGTCTATAGGTTCGTGGGAGGAGATGACCCAAGCATTTTTTAATAAATACTTTTCTCACCACAAAACTAACAGTCTAAAGAGACAGATTTCTACCTTCACCCAAAAGAATAGCGAGACATTATATCAAGCATGGGAGAGGTTCAAGGATCTCTTGAATACATGTCCACACCATGGGTATGAGAGTTGGCGTTTAGTCGGTTATTTTTATGAGAGGCTCACCAGTAAAGAGCGTAAGTTAGTTGAGATGATGTGTAATGGGGAGTTTTTGCATAAGGACCCTGATGAGGCCATTGAGTACCTGAATGATCTAGCTGAAAAGGCTCATACTTGGACTGGTCCAAGTGCTACTGAGAGCACGGATAGAACACGCTCAGCTGGAATCTATCAACTTAGGGAAGAGGACAATCTTAGAGCCCAATTGGATAGAGTGACTAGGGAGTTAGAGACACTTAAGACCAAGGATGGTAGGCCCACACATATTGTTGCCAGAGTTGAGCTACAGAACGCCTGTTTTATATGCGGGGGAGTTGAACACTTAGCACAGGATTGCCCGACCTTGACTGAGATGAGAGGGGTTTATGAGGAACAATGTAACGCCTTAGGGATGTACAAGAAGCTTTACTTACCATTCTCTAACACTTACAATTCTGGCTGGAGAGATCACCCTAACTTAGGATGGAGGTCCGAAGCAGACCAACCTACACACTCACAGGCACAACCACCTAGGTCATACCCTGCACCTCCATACAATGCAATCTAACAGAAGTTCCTTATCAGACACATTACATGCATTTATAGAGGCACAAGGTAAAAATAATCAAAAAATTGAGGTTGCATTGACACAGTTGGCAGAAGAGAACAAGGAGATCAAAAGCCAGATAACCAAGCTGACATGTTCATTAACAGTACAAGAGCGGGGCCAATTTCCATTACAGCCTAAAGCAAATCCGAAGGGCCAACTTATGGCACAAACCTCTACTTCAGACTCTCAGAATGTCAAAGAGGTTAATGCCTTCACTACTCAGAGTGGTAAGATTTTAGATGGATCAAGCTCGTCCACGACTATAGGCACCTCCCCAAGTGCAAAGGAGAACATCCTTGAGGATGAGCCCAACATGAACATTCCAGTTCCAGTTATTTTTCCTCAAGCACTACGACCTACTGGAAAGAAATCGGAAATGCATGGTGAGATTCTAGAACACTTGAAACAGGTTAAAATTAACTTACCTTTGCTGCATGTGATTAAACAGGTACCAACTTATGCGAGGATCATCAAGGATCTATGCACTATCAAGAGGAAACATCATGTCAAGAAGACTGCCTTCTTGACAGAACAGGTAAGTGCGGTGATTGAGCAGAGGACACCACCCAAGTACAAAGATCCAGGGTGTCCTACATTCACCTGCCAGATTAGGACTCATGAGTTCGGCCAAGCCTTGTTGGATTTAGAAGAAAGTGTAAATCTAATGCCATATTCTACTTACTTGCGACTGGGTCTAGGAGAGATTAAACCCACATCTGCGGTACTACAATTGGTCGATAGACCAGTTAAGAAGCCAAGAGGAATAGTCGAGGATGTCTTGCTGCAGATTGATAAGTTTTAATATCACGTCGACTTTCTCATTTTAGATATTCATTATGCGGTTAATATGAAGTCTACAGTTCCGATTATTTTAGGTAGACCTTTTCTTGCCACAGCTAACACTCTTATCAATTGCAGGAACGGTCTAATAAAGTTGTTTTTTGGGAACATGACTTTGGAGGTCAACATATTCAATATTAGCAAACAACCACGTGATGATGATGATGAGTGTCATCATACCTACATGATAGACACGCTGTATCAGAGGAGACGCTCTTGAGCGCAAACTCTGAAACCTTAGAGTACCTCTTTTCTATTTCTGATTCTGAGAGTTCACTTTATCCTGACAATGTTTTTGATATTTCTGTTGTTTCAGGGTTAAAGGATAAAGAAGGGCGACAATGGAAACCATGCTTTGAGGAGTTGCCAAAGGAAAAACAGAAACCACAACCATCCACCGTGGAAACTCTGAAAGTTGACCTAGCTCCACTGTCTGAGGGACTTAAACATGCATTCCTCGAACCAGGTGATACCTTTTCTGTTATTATTTCTTCCGTGCTTGATAGCTCACAAGAAGAAGAATTGATTAATATGTTACGTGAGCACAAATCTGCATTAGTTTGGACTATAGTTGACATCAAAGGTATTAGCCTCTTAATATGTTCCCATAGGATTCACTTAGAAGACTGAGCTCACCCCCATACAGACCCTCAAAGACGACTTAACCCTACTATGAAAGAGGTGGTGTAAAAGAAAGTCTTAAAATTGTTAGATGCAGACATCATTCATCCCATCTCTGATAGCAAGTGGGTTAGTCCAACTCAAGTAGTTCCCAAGAAATCTGGAATAACAGTGGTGACTAATGATGAGGGGGTGCCTGTCCTACTAAGGTAGTGATAGGGTGGCGCATGTGCATTGATTATAGGAAACTTAATTCTGCCACCCGCAAGGATCACTTCTCATTTTCATTCATAGACCAAATCTTAAAGCGAGTAGTTGTGCATTCTTTCTATTGCTTTCTAGATGGGTATTCAGAATATTATCAGATTGAGATTGCATCAGAGGATTAGGATAAGACTACTTTCATATGTCCTTTTGGTACTTATGTTTTTCGGCGCATGCCATTTGGTTTGTGTAATGCACCGACTACTTTTCAGAGATGCATGATGAGTATTTTTAGTGACATGGTTGAAAAATATATGGATGATTTGACTATTTTTGGTGATTCCTTTGATTCATGTTTACTTCACTTGAAGGCTGGTTTAAGTAGATGTGAAGAGAAGGGTCTGGTGCTTAATTGGGAAAAATGTCATTTCATGGTTTCCTATGGAATAGTTCCGGGACACATAGTTTCTAATAAAGGAATCGAGGTTGATAAAGCTAAAATTGAATTGATTTCTAAATTATCTACACCTAAAAGTGTCAAGGATATGAGATCATTTCTAGGGCACGCGGGTTTTTATAGGAGGTTCATACACAATTTTCTGCCATATGGCCCATATCTAAACCATTAAGTAGCCTCCTGGTCAAAGACGTCGTGTTCCAATGGACACAAGAGTGTGAGGACGCCTTCCGTACACTCATTGATAGGCTCACTTCTGCCCCCATCATGCAGCCACCGGATTGGAATTTACCATTTGAGATAATGTGTGATACAAGCAACTATGCTGTGGGGGCAGTCTTGGGACAATGAAGGGAAGGGAAGCCCTTTGTTGTTTACTATGCTAGTCGAACACTTAATGATGCTCAAAAGAATTATTCGACTACTGAAAAAGAGTTGCTAGTTGTAGTTTTTGTTTTAGATAAATTTCGTGCTTATTTGGTTGGTACACCTATCACTGTTTTTACTGACCATGCGGCTCTTAAGTTTCTTATTTCTAAAAAGGATGCAAAGGAAAGATTGATTAGGTGGATTTTACTTCTGCATGAATTTCATATAACTATAAAGGATAAGAAGGGGGTCGAGAATGTTGTGGCGGATCACTTGTCTCGTCTGGAGTTCATTGACTCTACCAATGGCCCACCCGTCCGTGATGACTTCCCTGATGAACACCTATTTGCCGTCACTCAAGTACCATGGTATGCACACATTGTTAATTACTTGGTTTCCGACGAAGTTCCATCATCATGGAGTGCTCAAGATAAGCGCAAATTTTTTGTCGAGGTAAGAAATTTTTATTGGGATGATCCTTATCTATATAAGTATTGCCCGACCAAATCATGAGGCATTGTATCCCTGAAGGTGAGATTGAAAGTGTCTTACATTTTTGTCATAGTGCAGCTTGTGGAGGCCATTTTTCTATGAAAAAGACTGCTGCAAAATTTTTACAGTTTGGATTATCTTGGCCTACATTGTTTAAGAACACTAACAATTATTGTCGTTCTTGTGATAGATGCCAGAAGTTAGGTGCATTGTCCCGGAGACACATGATGGCCCTTAACCCCATCTTAGTCATTGAGATATTTGATTGTTGGGGGATTGATTTTATAAGACCTTTTCCACCTTCTTTTGGATATTTGTATATTTTGCTTGCAGTGGACTATGTGTCCAAATGGGTAGAGGCTGTGGCATGCCGGAACAATGACAACAACACTGTTGTCAGGTTTATCAAATAACACATTTTATCCTGTTTCGGTACACCAAGAGCCATTATTAGTGATCAGGGGACTCATTTCTGTAATCGCTCTTTTGAAGCTTTGATGCGCATGTATGGAGTTCGTCACAAGGTTGCCAATGCCTATCATCCGCAGAGAAATGGCCAAGCCGAGTTAGCAAATCGAGAAGTGAAACAAATCTTGGAGAAGATGGTGAATTCTGATAGGAAGGATTGGTCCTGACGCCTTCCTGATGCACTTTGGGCTTACCGTACCGCTTATAAGACAATTCTCGGGATGTCTCCGTATCGGCTTATATATGGAAAAGCCTGTCATTTACCTGTTGAGTTAGAATATTGCGCTTATTGGGCCGTAAAAAACACTAACTTTGATTTCAATGATGCATGTATTCAACGGAAACTTCAGTTAGCTGAAATTGAGGAGTTGCGGAATGATGCCTATGACAATCCCCGAATATACAAGGCAAAGATGAAAGCAACTCATGATAAGCAAATTTCGAGGAAACATTTCGAGCCCAATCAACGAGTCTATCTCTATGACTCACGACTTCATCTTCATTATGGCAAGCTAAGATCGAGATGGATGGGCCCTTTCATGGTAAAACAAGTATTTCCCAATGGTTCTATAGAAATTGAAGATCCAAAAGATGAGAGAGTATTTAGAGTAAATGGGCAACATTTGAAGCACTATGTGGAGCGGGTAGAGGTGCCATAGAAAATCTCTCTGGTTGCCCCTGTCTACTTGATTTGATGTTCTCCACCCTATCTTTAGTTTAGGTTTTTATTTTATTTTTTAGTTTAGGTTTTTGCTTTTATGTTTTTCTTTTAGTGTTTCAGGTTATTTTAGGTGTTGCTACTGGGAGCCCCTCATCCCATGTGTTCATTTCTCCCGTCGGTATGATTTTCTTATATATATTTTGGTGACTGTGAGGACATTGTCTATTTGAAATTGGTAAAGCTTCACCATGGTAATATCACACTAACCCTCCTTTTCTTTTTCCTTCATTTGTCATTATTATTATTTTATACATTGAGGGCAATGTTTGGTTTAGGTTTTGGGGTGATGGTGGTTTATTAGATTTTCTTTTTTGCAATTTTAAAAAAATCTTTGAGTTTAAAACGTATTTTACAATTAAACCGAGTCATTTTTTGTGTTCTACTAAAGCTGCATTGAATACTTAGATGATTACGGTAATTATGCAAAAATCTTTATGAAAATGCATTCGAAATATGAACTCTTGGTGAATTAAAAAAAAAAAAAAAGGGTTTTGAGACTTTTTAATATTAGAGAATATTTTTGTTGCCTTTAATTTTGAGAAAACACATACTAACACGTGTCACATAGTTATATTAGTAGAAAACATGATATTTGATATTATCCTTATGTTAGATGTATTTCGTGAAACTTTTCAACTCGACTATATGTGCATTATAAGCCAAGTCAACATGATTTGAAGTTGATTATTAAGATATTGAATTAGAAAACCTTAGAATAATAGTGAAGACTTAACCCTTGTGAGTTTTGAGTCATTCTTTATTTCTTGAGGGTTATTAATTACACTCTGATTTTTCTTGAGTCCGCATTATTTCGTTGATGATCTCATTATTCTTGACTTTCTTATTGATCGCTTTAAGAATGACATAAAAATTGAATTTTTACACTAGAACTTCTTGCTTTATTTAGTTGAGATGTCCTAGTACCAACTAGAACTTATGAAGTGATATAGGCATTTATTTCTTTAAACCATTTTTTTTAGCCTTTTAGCCTACCCAATAATAAATATCAATTTGCAACCCTTTGAGCCTTTAAGTAGCCTTCTCTTTGTTATCCACATTCCCAATACATACTCCAATCAAGGAGTAATACCTCTATTATTTTATCCTTACCCAATTTTCTGAGATGTATACGGTGAGATATATTTATGGAATGGGCAAATAGAAAGAATTGAAAATAGATATTTCATGTGCCCTCAAAATAAAAGTGTTTGATTGTATAAACGGGGAAAAACATGTAAAAAAAATGGTTGAAGAAGAAAATAATGAAGAAAAAGTAAACGGTGTACAACATTGATTTGTTCTTCAATGCCCTTTGTGTTTACTCAAGGGTGTAGCCATTCTCAGGAAATTCTTGTAACCTTTTTGTCTATTATTGTTTGCCATAATCCAAGCCCCATTACAACCTAGTAAAGACCTAATTGATCTTAAGTGAAAGTTTGTTAAGTAGATGTGGAAATTGAATAGGCAAGAACTATGGTGTTTGATTCAACATTCTCAAAAGTAATCAATATTTCTGTCCATGAGATCATATTCATTTCACTCTTTGAAAATTCCATTTTTATGATGATTATATGTGAGACGTTTGCATTTTCCATAATTTATATCATTTTCCTCACATATAAACTGAGTGCTCAATCTTTGAGTGTTTTATTTCTGAGTGACATGAGAGATTTGTAGTCGAAGCATACTTTCTAAAGGTCATCTCGTCACATCTTTACTATGATATGAAGAGTTATGTTGATAAGGCTTCACACACACACACACACACACTTTGAGTTGAGAATGATTATGAAATTTATTTAACCTTTAGATACTATTAAAATTATTGTACTCTATTGGTATACTATTGTGACAGTTTTAGTTTGTTGTTTTTCTTGAATTTAAAGCAATTAACAAATTACTCTAAGGAAAATAAAGGAGAATGCCTATGTTTTTGCATTATTTTTTTTCTTTCTTTAAAAATAGATTTTGTTTTATTGAGTCAGTAATGTTTGGGGTAGCATTTCTGGAAACCCTCATGAGACTATAACTCGTCCACTAGAAGTAATCTAGGGGTTTAAAGCCTTGTTGCATGTTAAGGTAAGTGCAACCGTGATTCCTACGAAAGTGAGTTAGGATTTTATTCTTAATTTTGTTTTGCTCGAAGACTAGCAAAATTTATGTTTGGGTATTTGATGTTAACATAATTATTACATAATATACCTCCTAATTTATATTTGTTAGTGTTTCGAATAGCGTATTTTAGTTTAATTATTTTATTTTTATATTTGTAGGATTTGGAGTTTAAATGACAAAAGTGCATTAGCGTGGCGAATTTGAAAATTCATAGACAAAATGACGAAGTGGAGCGAGAGACACTCAAGCCAAAGATTAAGAAAACCAAATAAACAAATAAAGGAAATTAGTTTTGAATTTTTGTGGAACAAAGGAGTAATATGGATGAACATAGCCAAACCCACCTTTCCTATTATATTTGGTTTCAAATTATATTTTGGTTTCCAATTATATTTGGTTTCCAATTTGTATTTGGTTTCCAATTATATTTTGGTTTCCAATTATATTTGGTTTCCTTTTGTATTTGGTTTCCAATTTATATTTGGTTTCCAATTATATTTGGTTTCTAATTTGTATTTGGTTTCCAATAAGGAGTTGTTTCTTTCTACCATAAATACAACAACACAGAGGGAAGAAAGCACACAACGCATCAACAGCCGAGTACGCATCGCTAATCCACCACGCGCTGCCATGAAGCTCCACATCGCTATTGCTATCATCACCTTCACCATGTGTCACTAAACTCCATGCAAGGCGAAGAGATGAACTCCTAGATGTAACACACTTAATTGGTATTTGATTCGTTTTATGCTTTCACGATGAATAATGATATTTATGATTTTCACTTTTATTTAATATAAGAGTTTATGTTATTGTAGTGACAAAGATTTCATCAATTTCTTCGTAGATTATTATTCTGGTGGTTATCTTTTTCTTCTCCATATAAGTCTAGTCATATTTTTCTTATGTGTGGAATTTTAAAGAATAATTAATTCTGGTAGGTTAGTTATATGTGATTGTCTTTTATTACGTTATTGTCTCCGAATATATCGTAAATTTAGGATAACATATATGACAAATCTTTGTGCTTTCTAGAAAAAGTAAAATCTAAAATCCATTTACATTAAAATATATTGGTGCATTAAAGACTATTTTTTCGATTATGTTGCTTGGGATGTGAAACACAAAATTGAGTTATCATAGCAAATCAATACTAGTATTAGAAAAAGTAAAAATATTTCACGCGCCAACTAGTGATGATTCGCTATGATAACTCAATTACATGTTTCACATCCCAAACAACATAATTGGGAAAATAGTCTTTAATGCACCAATATAATTTAATGTAAATGGACTTTAGATTTTACTTTTTCTAGAAAGCACAAAGATTGGTCATATATGATATCCTAAATTTACGATATATCCGGAGACAATCACATATAACTAACCTACCGGAATTAATTGATCTTTAAAATTCCACACATAAGAAAAGCATGACTAGACTTACGTGGATAAGAAAAAGATAACCACCGGAAAAATAATCTACGAAGAAGTGGATGAAATCTTTGTCACTAAAATAACATAAACTCCTATATTAAATAAAAGTGAAAATCATAAATACCATTATTTACCGTGAAAGCATAAAACAAATCAAATACCAATTAAGTGTGTTACATCTAGGAGTTCATATTTTTGCCTTGCGTGGAGTTTAGTGACACATGGTGAAGGTGATGATAGCAATAGCGATGTAGAGCTTCATGGCAGCGCGTGGTCGATTAGCGATGCGTACTCGGCTGTTGATGCGTTGTGTGCTCCTTTCCCTCTGTGTTGCTGTATTTATGCTAGAAAGAAACAACTCCTTATTGGAAACCAAATACAAATTGAAAACCAAATATAATTGGAAACTAAATATAAATTGGAAACCAAATACAAAAGGAAACCAAATATAATTAGAAACCAAATACAAATTGGAAACCAAATATAATTGGAAACCAAAATATAATTGGAAACCAAATATGACAGGAAAGGTGGGTTTGGCTATGTTCATCCATATTACTCTTTTGTTCCACCAAAATTACAAACTAATTTCCTTTATTTTTTTTCTTTGGTTCTTTTAATCTTTGGCTTGAGTGTCTCCCGCTCCACTTCGTCAATTTGTCTATGAATTTCCAAATTCGCCACGCTAATGCACTTTTGTCATTTAAACTCCAAATCCTACAAAATACAAAAATAAAATAATTAAACTAAAATACGCTATTCGAAACACTAACAAATATAAATTAGGAGGTATATTATGTAATAATTATGTTAACATCAATTACCCCCAAACCTATATTTTGCTAGTCTTCGAGCAAAACAAAATTAAGAATAAAATCCTAACTCACTTTCGTAGAAATCACGGTTGCACTTACCTTAACGTGCAATCAGGCTTTAAACCCCTAGATTACATCTAATGGACTAGTTATAGTCTCGTGTGGGTTTCCAGAGATGTTACCCCCAAACATTACTAACTCAATAAAATAAAATATATTTTCTAAAAAAATAAAAAAATAAATGCAAAAACATAGGCATTCTCCTTTAGTTTCCTTAGAGTAATTTTCTAATTGCTTTAAATTCAAGAAAAACAACAAACTAAAACTGTCACAATAGTATACCAATAGAGTACAATAATTTTAATAGTATCTAAAGGTTAAATAAATTTCATAATCATTCTCAACTCAAAGTGTGTGTGTGTGTGAAGCCTTATCAACATAACTCTTCATATCATAGTAAAGATGTGACGAGTTGACCTTTAGAAAGTATGTTTCGACTACAAATCTCTCATGTCACTCAGAGATTGAGCACTCAGTTTATATGTGAGGAAAATGATATAAATTATGGAAAATGCAAACGTCTCACATATAATCATCATGAAAACGGAATTTTCAAAGAGTGAAATGAATATGATCTCATGGACAGGAATATTGATTACTTTTGATAATGTTGAATCAAACACCATAGTTCTTGCCTATTCAATCTCCACATCTACTTAGCCAACTTTCACTTAAGATCAATTAGGTCTTTACTAGGTTGTAATGGGGCTTGGATTATGTCAAACAATAATGGACAAAAAGGATACAAGAATTTTCTGAGAATGGCTACACCCTTGAGTAAACACATAGGGCATTGAAGAACAAATCAATGTTGTACACCATTAACTTTTTCTTCAACAATTTTTTTTACATGTTTTTTTTTACATGCTTTTCCCCATTTATACAATCAAACACTTTTACTTTGAGGGCGCATGAAATATCTATTTTCAATTCTTTCTATTTGCCCATTCCATAAATATATCTCACCGTATACATTTTCAGAAAATTGGGTAAGGATAAAATAATAGAGGTATTACTCCTTGATTGGAGTAGGTATTGGGAATGGGGATAACAAAGAGAAGGCTATTTAAAGGCTCAAAGGGCTACAAATGGATATTTATTATTGGGTAGGCTAAAAGGCTAAGAAAAAAATGGTTTTAAAAAAGAAATGTCTATATCACTTCATAAGTTCTAGTTGGTACTAGGACATCTCAACTAACTAAAGCAAGAAGTTCTAGTGTAAAAATTCAATTTTTATGTCATTCTTAAAGCAATCAATAAGAAAGTGAAGAATAATGAGATCATTAACGAAATAATACGGACTCAAGAAAAATCGGAGTGTAATTAATAACCCTCAGTATGGTAAATTGACCATGAAACCGGGAAAAACTCTTACCAAAATCTTCGCCATGGCAGAAAGCTATGCATTGTGGGATGACGAAAAAAATTGTGCTAAGGCATCAAATATACCTGAGAAAGATAGTCAACCAGCACAAAAAAATGTAGATCAAAAAGAGGATAATGAAAAGGGTGACAAACGTAGAACACGCTCCCCATCAAGAGACTCCTCAGCCAATAGAACATACACAATTCACTTTTCCAATCAATCAAACTCTCTGGCGCAGAAAAATTTGATGATTGTGGCAACCAACCATTTCACAAAGTAGATTGAAGTTGAGGCGTCCTAGCTTTTTCATTTTTAACTTCTTAGAAAAAAAATGCAATGTACATGTAAGAAAAACTTGGTTGTATTTTATCCGTTTATTGTATTTTATCTCTTCAACAAGAGACTCCTCATTCGGTAGAACATACACAATGTTCTCCATTTTGGTCAATTAAATTCTCCACGAGAAGAACAAACCTTGGCCGAAGAGACCGCCATCAATGAAAGAAGATCTACAAAGAAAATATTTGAACAAATATTTACATATACCACAACAGATGATACATTATTTTGCTTTTCAGCAAAGAACACACCTTCCTTAGTTGAAATAGGGAAATACGAGAATTCGTTCTACATGGCATACATCGAAAGACATTCAGAAATACAAATATTTATGTACACCTCAGTAGAGGATGACACTCTACGTGAGTGGGTAATTCAATGCATAAAAGCATCTTACTCAAGACTACTTAAATCCGTTTAAGTTTAGTCAATTGGTAAGTAGACCACACAAAAAAATGCCTCAGTAGAGGATCACACCTCAGTAGAGAATGACATTTTTCATAAGTGGGTAATTCAATGCATAAAAACATCTTACTCAAGACTACTTAAATTCGTTTAAGTTTAGTCAAGTGATCAGCATACCACAGAAGCAAAATGCCTCAATAGAGGATCACACCTCAATAGAGGATGACACTCTCAGTGAATGGGTAATTCAATGTTTAAAAACATCTTACTCAAGACTGCTCAAATCCATTTAAGTTTAGTCAAGTGGTCAGTAGACCACACAAGCAAAATGCCTCAGTAGAGGATGACACTATCAGTGAGTGGGTAATTCAATGCATAAAAGCATCTTACTCGAGACTACTTAAATCCGTTTTAAGTTTAGTCAAGTGATCAGCAGATCACACAAACCAAATGCCTCAGTAGAGGATGTCACTCTCCGTGAGTGGGTAATTCAATTAATCAATTACTGAGCATAGAAGCATCTTACTCTAGACTACTTAAAATCTCTTTAAGTTTTGTCAAATGGTCAGCAGATCACACAATATTTCCGTGCAATTTCCAAGATAAATAGATTTAAATCCATGATTAATTTTCTCAAGTTATGCTTAAATTCTGACTTAAGCATATTGGAAACTCATAAAATAGGTAAATCAAACTTTTGTGCCCTTAATGCAAATATTTATAAGTCAGCAGACAAACAAACATACACAAAGTTTGGGGATCATAAAAGCAAATAAGACCACTACTTGACATGAAGTCACCATCAACTCCAAAAGAAATTCAAAGTCTCACTATTAGAGCAACAACTTTGGATCGATTCTTGAGTAGATCAACAGACAAATCTAGGAGAGGACCTATACATCTACTTGGCAGTTTCAACTATAGTAGTTAGCTCAATTCTCACCAGCGAAGAATTGGGGGCACAACTTCCTCCCGGATGCTTGTCAAAAACATATGAAATGGGCGATAGAGTTGAGCCAATAAGACTTGATCTACCGGCTGAGGACAACTTTAAAGGCTCAAGCTTTAGCAGAATTCATTCCCTCCTCAACCGGGGAAACAAAGTCAGCTAGCAGATCAGTGTCGCGTCCTTCAAAAAATTCGATCGGCCGAAGACAACTATAAAGGCTCAAGCCTTGGCAAATTTCATAGTAGAATTCACTCCCTTCTTAACTGAGGAAACAAAGTCAGCCAACAGATCAGGGTCGTGTCCTTTTATAAATGAAGACTCTTCAACTCATGTTGAAACAGTGGCATGTCAACCTAAAGATATGTGACATTTATAGGTGGATGGGTCGTCAAATCACCAGGATGCCAGAGCATGACTTGTTTTATTCACCTAAGGATGATCCTCTATTTGGACAAAGTCCAAGAGCCCATGAAATGATTAAGTATGAGTCATCCGGTAGATCATCTCATCTGCAGCAAAAGCCTCTACCTGCAGACAGTGTTCTAAAAATCGCTAGGCGGTGGGCGGGCGGCCAGCAGGTGCCTAGCGCCTAGGCGGTTTTAGATTTTATATTATAATTTTCATAATTTACAAAAATTTAGCATAATACATTAATATTTTATCAATTACTTCCAATTTAATGCCAGAATACATATGAAAAATTTATAAACATGAAAAATTAAGCTTACATTAAAATTTATAATAGCATAAGTTGCATAACATAGAGAGATTAGAGAGAAAAAATAATTACATACTTGATGAGTTGTTGGTACCAACCAGTGTTCTAAAAAGCGGCCTGGAATAGGAGCTACTTGACAAAGAAACAGTCTCTTGGCATTTTACCATGGCAATTGTTGTACATAAGCATTAGCTCCCCAAGAACAGTAACAGGAGCCACAATTTTTAGCTGCATGAGTGACTTAAGTTGGAATATCTGCTTGAATAAACTCCAAAATATAAGCAACAAACAACACATATCTCATTGAATAAAACGTACCTTAATCAAAGAGAACTCAAGACCCAAAGCGAAAAGAAGAAAGACAACACCAAACTGGGCAACAGTTTCAACCTGAATGCACAAAGAAAATGCAACTTTTTAGGACAAGTATCAAATAAAAGTTTCTACCATCCTGACAACAAAACTTACTTTGTCAAAAAAACAAAAAAAAAAAAAATTGAAAGGAAACTAACAAAGACCAGGATCAACACTAAGATTGATTATTCCTTCATCAGCAGAAACATTAATATACTTCCATTCAAAACTACTTAAAAAATCAGCATAGCTAGCCTAGAACTAGAAGGGATAAATGGAAGCATTACAGGCAGCATATACTCAAAAAATCAGCATATCTGTGTAGTGTATACAGGCAACAACTTGGATTACAGGCAGCATGTCACCCTATACAAAAAGAAATCAGCATATCTTTTTTTTTTAATTTATACACATTCACCCTATACACATCATATGTCTGATTTTTTAATTACAGGCAGCATATTGTTAACCAAAAGTGGAAGCATCACAGGCAGCAATCAGCATTACAGGGCCAGGCATTAGATGGAAGAATTACAACCTGCAAAACAAATAATGGACAAATTTGTTAACCATCCATCTTCCCTTATTTTGCAAAACAAATTTGTTAACCATCCATCTCAAGGTGTACATGCAGACCCTAGTTTTGGATCAAATAACTAAGGCCAACTAATGTGGTATTCATCTCAAGTTCTCAACCATTCATGTATTTTGGTCTTGCTAAAATATGACCAAGGCTGACTAACAGTGCTCTAACATTGTATTCACAGATATACACATTAATAAGTGAGGTTGTGTATTTTTAGTTTACAGGCAGCATTACAACTAATTACAAGCTTTCTTATCACAGGCAGCATTATAGGCAAGCATATTGTTTCATTACAGGCAGCATATTACACAAAAGCTTTCTTATACTTATCCTATTATTCTTATCCTATTGTTAACCAAAAGACAAAAGTAGATGGAATTTTTTTTAAAAAAAAATGACAACATAGAGGAAAAAAAAACATACTTGAAATGCTAGGCCTCTATCTCTTCTTCATATCCTTCCATTTCAACAACTCTCTCCGTGTCAGACTCAAACTCAACATCCTCCTCCCCTTCTCCTTCCCCTTCAGTGTCCTCATCAGATACAAAATCTTCTTCATGAAGTTCTCTTACTTCAACATTTCTAGAACTTCTCCTAGGCTCTAGAATACTATCCGCCTTCGATACATCTCCAACTATTTCCAAGGGGACAACTTCTTCATCGCCACCATCAACAATCCATCCTTGCGCCTGACTAGCTTCACTAGCAAGTAGTACATCTACTCCCTTCTCCCTCTCCCTTTTGTTATTGTTTATAATCTTGGCATTGAATTGGACATAGACTAAGTTATTCAACCTTGTTGCATCTAGTCTATTCCTTTTCTTTGTATGTACCCCCTCAAAAGTGCTCCAAGTTCTCTCACACCCGGAAGAACTTGTAGTCAACGAGAGAATCCTTATAGCCATTATTTGCAATTTCGGCACACCATTTCCATAGTTTAACCACCATCCAACTGAATAAGGAAAAAAAAAACATAACATTTGTTACATTAGTAATAAAAACATTAAATAGTAATTAGTAGTTAATAAGTTAAATAACAAATTAATTGTGAATGTTCAATTATTCATACATACCCGGATCATAATTGTCATCATTCGTAACGCATCCCCTCTCGGCCAAAGCTCTTCCAAAGACACCCTCTTTTTTCTTATATTTCAACAACTCTATATTCGTCACTTCATTTTGTGCATCAAAGTCATCGGGGTAGAATGTCTCAATACAAGTAAAAATCCCATCCATTATAGTTTCATCATATTGTATTATTTCATCTTTGTAGAAATAATATGGATTCAAGAGGTAGCCCGCCAAATGTAATGGACTATCAAGCTGATCACGAGCTTTTGTATCAATGATATCTATGATTGGACGATAGTTAGCCTCTTGATTTTTGAATGCTTCTTTAATCTCTTTCCTTGCTTCTAGTAGTTCTCCATATAAAAAGGCCATTGATGGCTTCCTATCCCCATCAACAAGGCGAAGCACCTTAACTAAAGGAGCAAACACTTTCAAGCAAAATGACACCCCATTCCAAAAACTCAAACTCAAAATGGTGGAATATGCCACCTTCCCTTTTGTACTCTTAGAGTGTTTGCATTGAACCCATGCATCACTAGCAACCATAGACCTCAACTCATTTTTCTTTTCCATCAAGCTTTGCAAAGTGAGGAAAGAAGTTGCAAATCTAGTGACCCCCGGCCTCACTATGTCTCTTTTTTTTGTATACTTTCTCATTAATGCCAAGGTCTTATGATGTGCATAAATGAAGATAGTACATGCCTTTGCCTTCTCAATGACTCCTTTGAACCTAGGTTGGTTACCAATTCCTTGAAGCATGAGGTTCAATGTGTGAGTTGCACATGAAGTCCAAAATATGTTTGGCCTCTTCAACTTCAACATCCCCGCTGCCGCCATATTGTTAGAAGCATTGTCCGTGACCACTTGAATTACATTTTGTGGCCCAATTTCTTCAATACACTTGTCAACATATTCAAATATATAGGACCCGGTGTGTGCTTCCTCGGAGTCTTCCTTAGAAGAAAGGAAAGTTGTGCCTTCCTTGCAATTAACACATAAATTCATAATGCTTCTTCTTTTCCGATCAGTCCAAGCATCGGTCATAATTGAGCAACCATTCTTTGCCCACTCTTCTTCTTGCTTCTTAAGTGCTTTTTTAGTTCTCTCAACCTCTTCCTTCAATAATGGCTCCCTTAATAGATATTGGCTTGGAGGTCGACAACCTGGCCCAAATTGACCAACCGCTTCCATGAATTTTTGAAAGCTATCATTATCTATAGCATGAAAAGGAATACCGGCTTCATACACCCATCGAGCCAACCATTGATGCACTTGATGTGTTCTTTCCTTCCAAAGTGCATCATTAATATTTTGCTGTCGCAACTTCTTGCTTCCTTCCATTAAAGAATCGGGATTGATGGAAGATGCAAACTTATCCATAGGCCCAAGTAAAAGTGGTCTTTTTCTTGACTCTGTAACTTCAACTTCTTCTGTAATTTTTTTAAGTTGAACTTCTTCCCTTGCTTCCTCTTCATTTTTTTAAATTTGTTTCTTCTTATTTTTTGATGCTTCTATAGCGGCTTTACATATGGCTTTATCATCATCCGAAGACTTCGTGCACTTGGCTACACTTCCTGGTATGTTGGCCACGTGTAGCTTCATTCTATATATTCCACCACAATATATTTTCCCACACAACTTACACTTCAACTTATCTAAGTTGTTCGGATCTGCCAATGTCGCATACTCCCATCCTACATCATTTGAGCCACGCTTCAAAGAAGAACTCTCTACTTCTGACATTGTATTAGATGCTGCAGAAGATGACATTACACAAAAATTGTACCTAAACAAGCCATTAACAAAATAAATAATATTGATTATTGGAAAACAAATAATATGTCAAATATTAATCAACATAAGATCACTCTTTTATCCAAGGAAATAGTTATTTTTTCCTTTATTTTAGATCATTCAAGTTCTTACCATTTCTTTGCCAAATCCTCTGTTTGTAAACACATAGCTAGAAGACTAGAACTAAGAAGCCTAGAAGAAGAAGAGTGATCCTCTGTTGGACCAATATTACGATTATTACCCAATCCACCTCATGTATTGCCAATATGTGTTGCTACCAATCTTGTATTCCATGAGAGGACAGTATATAAAGCTTGATTACTATTTGAGACATAGTGATGCATAATTGCATAAACAATGTTCACTCTCATAATCACTCTATATTAGCCAGGTCGGTGACATTTTGGTTGAGCCATTAGCTCGCAATGTTTCTCAAATCATTTGTGAATTTGTGATAGGCTAGGCGTGTTTGATTTGTATGCACTAGGTTGAGGGGGAGGTACACATCATCTATATTTTTTCATATGATTATCCACTAGCACAATGTAATATTGCATGTCAATACCATTTTATCATAATAATTAATCAATATGTGATCAATGATTCAATGGTCAGGAAATTTGAAATTTCACGACTCTTGCCTTATTTGCAGTCTTTTCCTATCCTCATCTTCTTCAACTCTGGGGTAATGGATTCCAACATAAACAAGGTCATTCACAACTCTAACACTAATATGTAAATTGTAAAGACCCTCTCTAATCTCTATACCCAACTTACCACACTCGTGACAGGTTCATATGAAGTTTCTGAAAAAATTCAGTGTCCAAGAAGGGTGATTACTGATTAGATATTGAAAATAAAAATTATTGTTGTTACTAAAGTGCAAAGAACAAAATTAAATGGAAAACAAACTGTTATTACCTACCAAAAGTGGAGCGAAATGCTTCGCTTGCAGGCTTGCATTAGAGAAGCAAAAAAATTTCGATGGGAAACCGAAATGGTCGATTGGTTCCTCTTCTTCGTCTTCCCCCCTTCTTCCCCTTCTTCTTCTTCTCCTTCTTCCCCTTTTCTTTTCTCTCTGTTTTGTTTGCAAAACCTAAAAAAAAAATTCGAGGTTCATATGAAGTTTCTGAAAAAATTCAGTGTCCAAGAAGGGTGAATACTGATTAGATATTGAAAATAAAAATTATTGTTGTTACTAAAGTGCAAAGAACAAAATTAAATGGAAAACAAACTGTTATTACCTACCAAAAGTGGAGCGAAATGCTTCGCTTGTAGGCTTGCAGCAGAGAAGCAAAAATTTTTCGATGGGAAACCGAAATGGTCGATTGGTTCCTCTTCTTCGTCTTCCCCCCTTCTTCCCCTTCTTCTTCTTCTCCTTCTTCCCCTTTTCTTTTCTCTCTGTTTTGTTTGCAAAACCTAAAAAAAAAATTCGAGGTTCATATGAAGTTTCTGAAAAAATTCAGTGTCCAAGAAGGGTGAATACTGATTAGATATTGAAAATAAAAATTATTGTTGTTACTAAAGTGCAAAGAACAAAATTAAATGGAAAACAAACTGTTATTACCTACCAAAAGTGGAGCTAAATGCTTCGCTTGCAGGCTTGCAGCAGAGAAGCAAAAAAATTTCGATGGGAAACCGAAATGGTCGATTGGTTCCTCTTCTTCGTCTTCCCCTTCTTCCCCTTCTTCTTCTTCTTCTTCTTCTCCTTTTTCTTCTCCTTCTTCCCCTTTTCTTCTCTCTGTTTTGTTTGCAAAACCTAAAATTTCGATGGTAATTGGGAAATAATGGTCGATTGGTTGGTTATTCACTTATTTGCAACCAGCGAAAAAAAAAAAAAAAAAAAAAAAAAAAAAACCCAGCCCGCCTAGGCGCCCTGGCCGATTTTTCCCTCCGCCCAGCAACTAGTCTAGAAGTTTCTCTACCTACTAGCGCCTAGGCGGCCGCCCAGGCCACTTTTTAGAACACTGCCTGCAGATCATTTTGTCTTCAGCAGACTACATTTCAAAAACAACAGAAGCCTCTACATGCATATAATTTACTTGTATCAATAGAGACAGATAAGTCAGCAAGATCAGGGGCATTCTACTTCTATTTTTGGTGGGGCTCATCAGTGAAATACATCTCCACTGCTTTTAAGTAAGAAGGGAAAGAAAAAGGTCAACTCAAAAGCAAAGGAGATGAGGGGCATTTGTGGGAGCCAAAAATAATCCTTGGCCCTACAGGATAAGGAAGCCCAAAGATTTGGGTTGTTCTCGAGAAGCCCAAAAAATTATCCATGAAAGTCACAAAAAGAGAAAGCTCAAGTTTGGGCCCAATGCAACACAAGTCTGGGCCCAGTACAGCTCAACAAAATACTCTTTTCTCAGCAGAGGAGTAGTGTTCAGCGCTGACCACCATGTTCAATTGAGTACACAAGCTTGTAAGAGAGGTGTCACCAAACAGGAAGTGACAACCGCTAATGGGAGGTTACAACTATATATGAAAGTTACAACTACCTGAGAGAAGTTATAACTACCTAAGAGAAGTTACAACCGCCTTCAAGAAGATGACTCACTCATCTGCCACGTGTCTCATTAATCTGCCACGCGTCTCACTCATCTGCCAGCAGTTTACTCATTCTGCCTCTATAAATAGCCAAACACAAATCCATCGGGAGGTAACTCTTTCTTGATTCATAATTTTCTTTTCAAATATAGATATATAAACATTTTTCTAACTTTGGCATCGGAGTCCCCATGGCAGGCACCACACCGGTGTCAAGAATTAACTTTTATCTTAAGCAGATTACTCCACGTGATTCTATCTTATGCAAATTGCTCTGCGTGATCAGCATGTGATCCGACGAAAATTTACATTCACAAGAAGAGAAGAGAGGGAAGAGAGATTGTCTGATCAACTCTACTGAAGCACGCCACTGCTAATTCAATGGGTTGGGAAAGGGGAGGGCTTGCGCTTGGGCTCAGTTTGGGTTTTTTTAATCGGGATGGCATGATTCTGTCTAGGTTCAAATCGGTCAGGGACCAATTGGGTCTGCCCAAGAAAATTAGCTATCCCAGATCATTTCGATCTTGTTTCACTGGATCGGGACTAGGATTGGGACAAGCCCAATCCCAAACTGATCTAGACCATGCCCACCCCTAATCCTGCCGAGTTGCAATGGGCCAGACTTGGACTTTCTGTACTTGTATTCGATTTGGGTTGTGTTTCTTTCGTGGATAATTCCCGGGCTTCTTGGAAAAAACCCAGATTTTGAGTTTTCTTGTCCTGTTGGGCTAAGGATTATTTATGGCTCCCACACTGACCACCTCATCAACATAAATAAAAAGTTAAATGAATCACTCCGAGATTTCATCAAAAGATTCAAGGAAGAAATGGCGAGCATAAATGTTTGTAATGACCAAATTGCATATTTACCTTTCAAGAAGGGTTTGCACACAGATTGCCCACTGTATGGCGAACTGAATATGAAATCGGGCAATTCTTTTTGCCAAAATCTTCACTCATGGCAGAATGTTATGCATTGTGTGATGATGAAAAAAATGCTAAGGCACTAGATGTACCCGAGAAAGATGGTCAACATGCATAAACGAGTGCAGATCAAAAGGAAGATAAAAATAATAAGGGTGACAAACGTAGAGTGTTCTCCCCAACAAGAGACTCATCAGCCAGTAGGACATACACAATTCATTGTTCCAATCAATCAAACTCTCCAGTGCCGAAGAATATGATGATTGTGGCAACCGACCATTTCACAAAGTGGATTAAAGGTGAGTCGTCCTAGCTTTTTTAGCTTTTCATAAACAAAATGCAATGTATATATAAGAAAAACTTGATTGTATTTTCTCTCATCAGCAGAAGAACATATCTATTGGAAATGCAAACAACTCATGTTTTCATTTACCTTCATGTGTAACGCTTTACTTTCTTTCTTCAGCTGAGGAATGTGAAAGTCCATGTAAAGGAAAGAATTGGTTGCATTTGTCTTTTTCTTAAATGGAAAACATACATCTCTTCAGCGGATGAGAGTATGCGGCATAATACAATCCAAAACCGAGTTCTCACTCACACATCTACCAATATTCCACATTCGGTAGAAGGGTGAACGGTAGATCACGACTCAAGATTGAGTTTTTTTTTGTACAACAATGTATATAATAACTTTGTATAAGGCAAAGGTAAAACACCTCTCCTTATAAGTGAATAATAGTGCACCTCTCCTCATGAGGTGAAAGTTCATTCACACCTCTCCTCAGCAAGTGAAAGGTAACCCATCCTCAGTAGGTGCATGGTATTAACCTTTCCTCAGCGGGCGAAAGGTAACGACTCAAGACAGAGTCAATCTTGTACAACAATGTATGGACACAACTATTCTTCCATATAAGGTGAAAAGTAGAACATCTCTCCTTATAAGTGAAGAATAGTGCACTTCTATTCATGAGGCAAAAGGTTCATGACTCTCATCAGCATGCGAAATCTAACATCTTTTCAGCAGATGAGAGTATGTGGCAGAATATAATCCAAAGCTGAATTCTCACTCAAATTTCTACCAAGATTCTCCATTTGGTAGAAGGGTCAGAAGGGTGAATGGTAGATCATGACTCAAGATCGAGTCCTTCTTGTACATCAATGTATGGAACAACGATTCTTTTGTATACGGCGAAAGGTAGAACATCTCTCCTTATAAACGAATAATAGTGCACATGTCCTTAGCAGGCGAAAGGTAACCCCTCCTTAGCGGGTGCATGGTATTAACCTTTCCTCAATAGGTGAAGGGTAAAAAACCACTCATTGGCAGATGAAATAATGCATTTCATCATCGACCAAAGGGACGTCCTCTTCTCAATAAGTAAAAGGTATACAAAATAAATATGTAAAACCTATATTTATTTGTTTATAAATTTGGTTGAAGGTATGTCCATGCATACATAGTAAATCTTTTGAGAATGTGTTTGGCTAAGTTTATTATTCATGGCATTGCTTTTGGAATGAGAGATCTAAGTTGAACACACTAAAAAGCAAGGAAAATTAAAAGCTAGAATAGAGCTTGGATTTATAAACATCCAAAATTGGTCAGCAGACCGCAATATGAGTACATGTCACCAACAAAAAACAAAGTTGATCGACTACAAATAAAGGCAATGTCTGAAAACAACAATTGAAAAAAATATTCTAAGGAGTAAGGACTACATGTTCTAAGAAGGAGCTGAGGCGCCAAGATCATCAGTGACCACGATATCTTCTTGCTCATCATGAGCAGGATAACCGTCAACATTGGTAGGTAACAAAATTGTTGCTGACAACTTTGATGACATGTTACATGTACCAATTCAACTGTAAATACAGAGCTTTCATAACTATATTATGCCAAATTATGAGATTAACAATGATCCACAACTGCCAGTTTTTTGTAGATCTTATGATGCTACTCTGACAATTGGAAGTCCATTGGTTGTAGAAGCCACTGCTGGAGATCGTGGTTCAACTAGCCATGGTTATGCTTATTGGCCTGGTATGTGTCTTGAAACTCGCTTGAAGGAACCAGAGACAAAATCTGAGGAATTGGATCTGACATTGAGGCTCTAATCTTTAAAGCCAGGGTTTGATAACAAGGGGGTATTGGGTATTATTCAAATCTTTTGACTTGATATGATTCTGTCCTGTCCCAACTTCTATTATGATCAATAAAAATTCAGTTTTGAAGTACATATGTGCACTTTAGGAATTCGTTATGACCATATTTCTTCTATTTGTTTGGATTAATTCTTTATCTATCACATTTAGTCTGTGATGTTCTACATAGTGCGTTTCTTCTGTATGAAAATGAATAAATGGTTTATCTGATTTCTTATATGAATGCCTTGGGAAAATGTATAAACTAGCTTTGTATTTTTTTCCCTTACAAGCCACGCAGGCATGAATAATAAAGCAAACTATCTTTTTGTTAACATACTCAAAGCCAATACATATGGTTTTTTGTTTTATCGACTCGATGATTTCAAGAAATATGAAGAAAAACTTTTAGATTTCATAAAGTTTGGGACAAACCTTTTGTTAAATATGGATCTATAACGTATAGTGGTTCCTTATTCATTCACCATGAGATAGAGATCTATAAGCATTAAACATATTAAGTAAAAATAAAATGAATATTCATTATCAAATGGGTGAGACAATATTCACAAAATTTTATGAGCACCCAAGTATGCCTCTGTTGTTAGCCACTCACAACTTCCACCTTGCACCACCACATGTTGCAAATTTTTTTACCTTGTGCCTTGATTAGATTTTCCTCCAAAGGTGTTATTTCTTGATGCAAATTAACCCCTCTTCGAATTTAAGTTGCAAAATAATCACGTTTCAATGTTTTGGAAAAAGATTATGTGTTCAACGAGTTAGTTGAGTGTGAGTTCTCCTAATTTTTTTTTTGTTGATGCTAAACAACCCCTCTTTGAATTCAAGATACTAATTGTGGTTTATCGGTGGATTTCATCGTCTTGGAAGAGATAATGAGCTCAAATATTGTTTGAATTATTCAGCCTATATTCTTCACAAAAACCACTTTCTCTTTGACTTCACTCCTTGCAAAGAAATGAATATATGACAAACGACAAATTTTGACCTCAAACCAGAGACTCCAATTAAAGCAAGGTACTAAAAAGAATATAGGAAAAACTATAAAAAATTTTGGGGCTTTCGACCTCAAACTCCAATTAAAGCAAGATACTTGCGGTGATGGAGTATGTTACTTTATATTGTGGTTTTAAAAGAAAAGACAGTGGTTAAAGATTACGAACTTACAATCTCTCTGCCCCCCTCCCACCAAAAATACTATTTTTATACTAATTATTATTATTGTTATTTTTTCTATCTCGATCATTGGTTGTTATTATTATTTACTATAAATTTTTTTAATGCTTAGACCTGTTTCTTTGGCTATTTGACAAAGTCAATGACAATACTTATACTTGTTTCTCCTCCGATTATTTGTCGAAGTTGATATGTTCAAACAAAAATAATAAAACATAACATAGGTGGATGGTGGTGAATTGGTCAACAAAGGTCAATGGGACACCTGATGAGATTTAAGAATCCTAATTAGGTCAGTCACATCACCTTCACAATGTGGTGGTAGATATAGAAACTGCAACGTCATATAGCACGGACCTCTCAAAACCGGGGAACTAGAAATTTACAATCTGAGTTGAGCTTCGAATGGCGAAATCATTGGGCAGGTTGTAGAAGCCTCCATTTCGGGCGGTCTATTTCTTTTCTTATTTCCAACGCACCATATGTTAAATGTTTCTTCCTCCTCAAGCCACAGAAAGAGAGAGAGAGAGAGAGAGACAAACACACACAGTGAATGCGAACGAAGTCTCCTTCAAGTGACCCCATCAATGGTGAAAGCGTACAGGCAAGAGTACGTATACAAGCACCCATGGGAACGAGTAACCTCCGCCTCCTGGCGTAAATTCACCGACCCCGAAAACAAACGCACCCTCTCACACATCCTCGAAGTGGACACCCTAAACCGGACCCTGGATCGAGAGACAGGCAAGCTGTACACGACCCGGGCCATCACGGTGCACGCGCCCGGCCCGTGGTTTATGCGGCGGATCATCGGGCAGGACATCTGCCACTGCGTGGAGTCTGCGGTGGTGGACGCCCCGGGCCGGTCGATGCAACTCACAACCCGCAACGTCAGTCTCCGCAAGTTCTTGGAAGTAGAAGAGAAGAGCTGGTACGAGCCACATCCTGAGAGGCCCGATTCCTGGACGGTGTGTAAGCAGGAGACGAGCATCAGGATCAAGCCTCTCTCGGCGTTGGCTTCCATGGCGGAGAAGGTGGAGCAGCGTTGTGCTGAGAGGTTCTTGCAGAATAGCGTCAAGGGGAGGGAGGTGATGGAAAGGATTTGTAAGTATCTTGAATCGGAGTCCTCTGGGATTTCTATCTGATTTTGAATTAAAGGAATTTTAGATTTTTCTTTTTAGGGTTGTTCTTAACTTGTAAGAGGGTGCTGTTGTGAATTAGAGTATGGAGTTCACACAATTTTATTGGAATCAATAAAGCGAACCTCATAATTTCGTTACTAATTCAGACTTCTTTGTTTTGTATGATTAGAGTTTGTTTCAAATGGTGAATTGGATACTTTTGAGATCTTGGATTGAATATAGTGATGTCTGTTGCAGCGTCTTAAGCTGTGTGTCTAATAGGATATCAATCTTAGGTTAGAACTTTTATGAGACTTTAGGTCAACTAGCAGTTATGCGGAAAGTGTTTGGTTTTCAGGAGAGTGGTTGCATTCTTCTGATGCTATACCATTCCTTCTAAATTAATCTCATAAACATGCGTTGGAGTGAAAACAGTGGATGCTAGTCGATTTGATGACTGCAAAAAATTTTCTCATAAACAACTTTTAAATGAATTCAAAGAACTGATCAATTGCAATTCAACTATTTTGGGCATAGACTGTTTGATTGGAGTTTGTTGGATGAATTTTGATTTTGGAATAAAATAGAAAAATGTTTGTGCTGTCTTAACTCCAGTATCAACAATTATGTGTGGATATTGTAGTTTTGTTCTAATGGAGGAAGCTCATAATCTTAGCATAGGATTTCTGAAGATGAATTACACCAACGAGCAACTAAGCAAAAGGGGTTGATTTTTTGGGTTAATGATTACACATTGCAATTTAGAGTCTTCTGATGCAATATAATTGGTCCTTTGTGAATCTCATAAACCGTGATTCTAAGTGTAATCAGTACTTATCATTATTGAGTGTGATGACTAAAATGAAGCTTCTTTAAAGATAATATGAGTGAATTCAAAGAACTAACCTACTGTAGTTGAACTACTTGGGAATATAAAATAGTCACACAAACTGTTTTCCTAGGTTTATTCTGGAGGACCAATATGTTTTGGCCATAATCCTTGAGTTGTGGCATAGTAGCCCTTAGTAGTAGGGGTAAATGGTATCATTGAGGCATCTCAATCTAGGTTGACGTATAACCAGACAAGTTTGAGGAATGAGGCATCCCAATCAGAATGACCTGCTACCGGGTAAGGTCAATGAGTCACAAAAACTTTGTCTCCAATGAATGGAAGAGGTCGCTCAAAGAATTTAAGGGTGTCGACTCCTTGAGAAACATGAGAGTTGAACCAGGCATAGAATGAGTTTCAAAAGGAGAAAATTGTACAAGCTTGTTGAAAAGTTGAGCAATGTATGGAACAAGCAAGAATTATCAATTCCTTGGCTGGGGACTTTCGTAATACATATCTTTGACTGCACTTAGGAGCTTTATTTTTTTTTTCTAAAGCACCTAGGTGCTTCAAGTGGATTTAATTATCTGTTTGGTCGCATAGAATCCCATTCCATGGAGTGTAACCCCCTTTAAACAAAAGCCTTTTTTAGAGTGTTGTGACAAATGTTTGGGAATATGGCTATTAAGTTTGAGATGAAAACTGTGGATACTTGTCGATTTGATGTATGAAATGAAATTCTCGGAAAGATCTTTCAAGTGAATTCGAAGAACTAAATTTATTACAGTTCAACTATTTTCAGCATAGAAAAGGTGCCATTTGCTGTCTGCTCTGGCTTACTCTAGGAGGATCAAGTATGTTTTAGGCAAAAAAATCCTAGAATTTGTGTCGACTGTGGCAATGTGGTAGAACAGTAGAAGTAGGGTTAAACGGGTATGTTCGAGGATCTCAATCCAGGCTGACATAGTGTTGGACAAGGTTGAGGAAGAGCTGCAGATGGCGACTTTCAATTTCAAAGGGAAGAAAAATTGTACAAGTTTGCTGAGAAGTTGTGCCACGTGGAACAAACATTGTTAACCAATATTTTGTGTTGTGGGGTGGGGAACTTTCCCTCCACTTAGGACCTTAGTGGATCTAAGATAATTTCTGGAGCTATTTATGAAGAAGCTTGTGACTTGGAAGAGTAAATGTGTGTTTGAAGGAGTTAGTTGCACTTTTAATAAAACTTGTCCAACTTTACAGTTTAGTACTTTTCTTTGTTCAAAGTGCCGAGCGTGGTCATTGATGAGCTTCACGGGATCTGTAAGAATTTCGTTGGAATGATTACGAGAACACAAATTCAACCATGGTGAAATAGAGAGAATGTTTCGCGGAGAAGAGGGCGACAGCCTTAAAATCTAGAATCTTTGGTTGATGAATGAGGCTAGATAGGGAAAATGGTTATGTAGTTCGGAGAGGAAGAAAGTAGTTTATGGAGAAAGAGATTATGGCTTGGTATGGGAGTAAGGTTGGTGGATTGGAGAGTGGAGAGATTGACCATAGGTGTGGGCTATGGAATGGTATCATGAGATGAAAAAGGAGGTGGTTTGGCCCAACCGTTGAGTAGTTTGAACCCACTTAAAAAAGGTATGCGGCAGAAGCAACGTTTTTTTTTTTGACAATGATTTGAAAAGCATTCTGAAAAATTCCTATTTCACTCGAATACCAAAAGTATGGTATTCCCTGATCCCATCGCCCTGATCGAAGCTCAAACCTGAAGAATGGGAATTTTTTTCCTTGTGTAAGTCCAATATTGTCCTTAAATGGGAAGATGGTGTTGCAATAGCAAAGAATGTTATAGTCAAAGCTCTCATTGCTATTGGATCTGGAACTATTCAAGTCCCTCATCTCCTGCATCAATAATCATTTTGATTTCATTCAACACTGATTTTGTCCTTTCCTCAGCAGCCACATATGGGCTAGTGTGCACTATGTTAAGTCTCCTTGCCATAGTCATGCTTGCAGGAATGACACCTTTTCCACCTCAATTCTGTAGTCTGATTGTGTATTTTCTGAGCTATCTTTTGGGAATGTGATTGTTTAAACATTGGCTGCGAATTCTTATGCTCGCGTGATTGTCTTCTTGTTGGAAGTTACCATATTAAAAAAAAGCATCAGTCTCGCACATTATTCTTTGCATACTGGATGCATGAAACTAGCAAGAAGCCCCCCCTAAGGGCTCATGATAATTTTCAATCCACAAGGTCGTTCATTTTCTCTGACTATTCCATTTACTAGTATACCAGTGTAGCAGTTTTTCATTTGTTCATTTTAGCATCGCCTATGAAAAGTATTAGTATTCAGTAGTTGGTGTGGAATAATTCAAAGCCCTGAAACTTGCATGTCATTGCTTTTTCAGACTTGCCAAATTGTCTTCATTAGGACATGCCAGGTACACACATTTGGGAGTTACATAATGGTATGGGGTTTTGGTTGAAGACATTAGCCACTGACAACATTCACATGCACTTATGTTAAAATCATTTGCTTTGATTCCATTCCTCAAAAGAACACTCACTTCCTGTAGATTCATGGCGACTCCTTTTGATTCAAGTCGCTGCTCACCTATAATTGCTTGCAAATATTCATTGACAATGTTTAGCCAGGTTTCCTATGCCTTCCATATAATTCTAATGTGTGCGATTATTGGTTGGAAACTAGTCTTGTAGTGATAAGAGTCAACAACTCAAGGTTCACCAGAAATTTCTCAACTACTTTCTTTCATTAAGGGACTATTACTACTCTAAATTTGGACTTAGCAAGGTTTTGCAATTACACCATTTTATGCTACGGAAACTATAGGGTCCAATGTAGGCTCTCCAGTATTGCGCAGCTGAAAGCCTTCAAAAGAGATATTCTTTGCCCGAGAGAAAGATTTAGCGCAGCGCCACTTGTGACAAAAAACACACCTGACATCTCGTGCTTGGTAGAAAAGCAACATTTGATGTTTCAGTGGAAGTTTTCAAACTGGTTTCATTTTGGGATCAGCTTCTTTGTCAGACATGAAACTTTTGGCAAATCATTCCAACAACGAGTCCCCTATGTGGTATATCGTTGTCTTAAAAGGTACTGTGAAAATAAAGAAATTGCTTTTATAATCTATATGCATTATTATATGAGAGTGTAGAGAAAAAAAGTATGGATTTCGTCAAAGCTTATGACAGACAAGCTATCTAGGGCTTAAACAAAGGGCTATTGCTTTTATTTGGCTTAAAGAAGCTGGACCATCTCTCCCACCTCGTTTGTGGAAAGAGTACATTTTAAAACAAAGGTCAAAACTTCCCACTACATAAAATTACTCTAAATGGGGGAAAAAAGTGTAAACAAATTAAAAAAGAATAAAAGGGAGAGTATGAGGAAGAACCATTAGAGTACATTGAATGTTCTCATCCCCGTCTTCGTGAGGCGGTTGATCCGAGGAGTAATTATCCCTCATCCTCTCCGCCCACTCTGATTTAGGAAATCAAGCTGCGCTCCAAGCTGGAACGACTACGGCGGGGAAAGCTAACTTAGTGAAGGAGGCCCTTGATGTTGTGCGGGCGACCAAGGGCGGTGAAGGCGTAATTTCGAATCAGAGAGTTCTGCATCCTGACGCTCTAATTAGTATTTTTGGGCTGGATGCAGTAAAGTTGGGTACATAAGACTGAAACCTGGGGGTAGATATGGTGGATGCTTCAAGATAGAACATTCGCAAATGGTACGACTGGTTGAACACTCGAGCACCAATACCTGAGGGGGTGACGATCGGGGATCGCATCGACAAGGGTCAGAGGCACCTGATGCTGGGGATGGCATTGCTGAATCAAGTTGCCATAGCTGGGACTGAGGTGGAATCAACGCGGAATAGAGTGTACGACATGGATAAGACTTTTGCTAACTTGCAAAAGTCGTATTTCAATGCACTCTATAAAATTGAGTCGTTAAATAAGCAGTTGAAGGAGATGTCTGGACAGAATGGTGCCAAGACTAGTCGAGAGTCTTTGCAAACAAATTTTGAGGCTCATTTGAAAGCCGCACAGACAGACCTTGAAGCAAAACTGAAATCTTCGAAGGCGGAGTTGGATTCTTAGAAGGTTCGTCTGAAGTCCATTGAGGCGGACTGGGTTAAAGCTCAGTCTGCGATGAGTGGCATCGAAGAGGATCTGAGGTGTGCCCAGGAGGAGTTGAGACGCACCCAGGAAGAGTTGAGGTGTGCTTAAGAAGCAGGCGAAGAAGGCACAAGGTGACTTTCAAACTCTGACTGCTGAAAAGAAGAATGATGAATCAGAGTGGGCTGCTTTACGTCAGAAGCTTAGAGTCTGGCATTGCTTACAACCTTCGTTGTGTTCGAACAACGGAGGAGCAAGCTGCTTTGGCACAGATGAGCTTAGTCCGCTAAGGGTACATTTGATAAATGAGCAGCCTAGGGCTGACGCGCTTGAGTCTAGACTGGAACAAGTGGAGAAAAAAATTGGCAGAGTTTAAAGCTCGTGAGAAGAAGCTGCTTGAATATCAGGAAACTTTTGATTTCCACAAAGTTGTCAAATGTAGGCTGGAGCTGATTGAAAATGACCACTCTGATCTGGATTTTATGTATTACAAAGATGCAACCTTTTCAAAATTAGAAGAGAGAAACTTTTGACAGGGCGCCTTCTAAAGATGATCCAGTGCAAGCTTCGAAGACTGCTAACCCCTCTCCTGTTGTCTTCCCTTCTGTTATTGAAACTTCTTCAACTAAGGAGTGAAAGCTGTAATTTTCAATTATCAATGGAAGAAATTTTGTTGACTGACATTTTGTACTTGCATTTCCTACAGTTTTCTTGCTAATTTCTTCTATGTTGCCTAACCACGGTGTTGGTCTTTAGACAAAACACTAAGTCTGGAATAGGACAAGTTAACCTTGTTATATGAGTTCTGACCATTGAACTTCTATGCACTCTTGGAGGCAAGTATTTTTGGTCTAGACTTTTAAGAGGACCAAAAATTATTTCGTCAGGATCAATAGGCTTGATCTAGCTATCTTGGTCCGCTGTCGGACTAGAATATTGAGCGGATCAAAAGTTGTTGTCATCAGGTTTCATGAGATGAATAAACTTTGACGTTTGCCTCGACTATCTATGGTTGGACAAGAAGCCATGACGATTTATTAGGTTGTCAGACTGGAGTGTAGTGCAGACAAGAAGCTATGTTCATCAATCTTCATGAGCTGGCTAAATTCTGATCAGCGGAGTAGAAATCATTTTGGCGGACCAGAAGTTATCTTGGTCAGACTTTGACTTGTTTAATTCATTTCATGGTGATCGGACCAGGAGATTTTAGGTGTATAAGTCTGACTTAGGTATCATGACTTATCTAACTCACCTCGCGGTCTGAGGTTGTGATCGAACTAGGAGGTTCAACTGTATAAGTCTGATTTGGGTGTCCTGACTTATCTAACTCACCTCGTGGTCTGACATGGTGATCAGACCAAGAGGCCTGACATCTAAGTCAGATTGTTATAGATTGACTAGATTCCCAGTCATGTTTAATGAACAACAGGAAAACTTTAGTAAAGCAAATACCTTGAATTTATTGATAATATTTCTTTAGATGTTCTACATTTCATGGTCGCTTAAGACATTCGCCGTTCATGTTCTCTAACCAGTATGTACCTAGCCTGTTGATTTTTGTCACTCTATAGGGTCCTTCCCAGTTTGGACTTAGCTTACCCGAACCTGATTTCTTAGTGTTCTGTTGGGTTCTTCTAAGTACCCAATCTCCCATTTTGAACTTTCGTGGCTTGAAATTCTTATTATAGTACCGAGTCATTTTTTGTTGGTAGGCAGCTATTTGGCGGAAGCCTCGTCTGTTTTTTCTTTGAGGAGATCTAGTCTAACAAGCAAAGCTTCATCGTTGTCTTTCGACCTGAACTCTTTCGTTTTGAATATTGGCATTTCGAGCTCTACCGGGATCATTGCTTCTGACCCGTAAGCTAGGACGAACGGTGTTTCCCAGTAAGAGTTCTTTTGGTGGTCCGGTATGCCCAAAGAATACCTGGTAACACTGAGACCCATAGGCCTTTGGTTGCATCAAGTTTTCTTTTGAATGCTTCCAAGATGGCCCTATTGGTGACTTCTGTCTCCCATTGGCTTGGGGTGCCCTTGTGAGGAGTAGTGGTGGCTGATGTTGAGGTTGTCACATCATTTTTAACTTTTTTGCCTTCGAACTGAGTCCCATTGTCACCGACTAGTGTCCTTGGGATGTCGAATCTGTAGAAGATAGATGCCCATATGAAGTTCTCAATTTGGTTTTCGCCTATCTTGGCCATGGGCTCCACTTCAACCCATTTGGTAAAGTAGTCTATGACTACGGGGAAAAACCTTTTTTTTTTTGCTAAAAGGGGGAGTGGTCCAAAAATATCCATTCTCCACTGTGCGAAAGGCCATGGCCTGGTCATTGGGGACAAGGGTTGAACGGGCATGTGTACGTACAGTGCATACCTCTAACACTTGTCGCATTTTCAGACCAAATTCTTGGCATCCTGTTACATCTTCGACCAATAGTATCCTAAGGTTAGGGCCTTGTAAGCCAGGGTCCTCCCTCTTGGGTGGTTCCCGCAGATGCCCTCGTGGATTCCTCTAAGAATGTAATCCATTTCTGTGCGAGTCAGGCATCGAATAAGGGGACCAGTGGCTGACCTCCTGTACAACTTGTCGTTCAGAAGAGTGTACCACATTACCCTATTTTTCAGCCTTCTGGCTTTTGTATTCTCTGTTAAGAGGACTCCGTTCTTGATGTACTGGATGATAGGTTTCGCCCAACTTGCTTCTTCGCCTATCGCGCAAACCTCACTGAATTCTTCTTCTTCCAGACTTGACTTTCCCGAAATTCCATGAGTCTGTCGGCAGTCTCAGCCGTAACTGAGGCTATTTTGGCCAGTTTGTCAGTCTTTTCGTTGTCCTCTTTGGGATATCGTTGGAGCTTTATCCTCTTGAATCCGCTCATGGTACTAATTACTTTCTTGTGGTAAGCCAACATCCTGAGATCTTTGTTGCTGAATTCCCCTTTAACCCGGTTGACTAGCTATTAGACAAGAGTCACTGTTCGCTGTCAGTTCATATATTTCGATCCCCTTGGAGAGCTTCAAGTGGAACAAGAGGGCCTCGTACTCTGCTTCATTGTTGGAGGTAGGAAAGTCAAATCTGACGGCTTTCTCCATAGTCACCCCTGCTTAGAGAGTAGACAGTGACTCCAGCTCCGCTCTCTTAACTGTGGATGACACATCATAACACAAGACCCATCATTGGTCTTCTAACTCATGTTCTCCACCACTTGTAAATTCAACGATGAAGTCCGCCAATGCTTGAGCTTTGATGGTTGTTCTTAGGGCGTAGTTGATATCAAATTTCCCTAATTCAACTGACCACTTAACCATTTTACCTGACAACTCAGGCTTGTGCAATATTTTCTGGAATGGGTGTTTAGCGAGGACCGTTATAGAGTGAGCCTGGAAGTAAGGTCGCAACTTTTTGGAGGAGACGATTAGCGCTAAGGCTAACTTCTCTAGGCCTGGGTAGTTTGCTTCTATCTCCACAAATGTTTTGTTGGTGTAATACACTGGAATCTGCATCCCCTTATTGTTCCGGACCAGGGTTGAACTGACAACGTGTTTTGAAACAGATAGGTACAGGTAAAGTGTTTCTCCTAGTATTGGTTTTGAAAGTAACTTCGTACTTCCCATGTACGCTTTCAGGCTTTGGAAGGCTTGCTCGCACTCTTCGCCCCTTTTGAACCATTTACTTCTCCTTAGAATTTTGAAAAAATAGAGGCACTTATCAGATGACTTGGAGATGAACTTGTTGAGTGTTGTCATCCTCCCAGTTAGGCTATGAACTTCCTTAATGGTGGTGGGAGACTTCATGTTGAAAAGAGTCTGAATTTGTTTCGAATCAGCCTCTATCCTTCTTCGGTTCACTATGTAACCCATGAATTTTCCCGACTCTACCCCAAAGGTGCATTTCTGTGGATTGAGTTTCATCTGATACTTGTGTAGCTGATTGAAGGCTTCAACAAGGTCAGCATCGTGATCAGGACTGTGGAGACTTTTGACCAGCATATCGTCTATATGGACCTCCATGGTTTTGCCAATTTGTTCCTTAAACATCCGTCGACCCCGAAAATCTCGGAATGGGCTTTGATGATGATGATGATGATGTTCCTTAAACATCCGGTTTACTGATAATCACATAATTATAACATTATTACCTCTTATTATAATTTTGTTAATCCTTGTTTTATCTTATTTTAGATTAATTATTAAATTTTTGTGTATTTGTAGAATTTGGAGCAATAATGAAGAAATCGAAGAAAAATGAAATGAACAAATCACAGATGGTGACTTCAGAGAAAGTGGAGGTGAAAATAATCTAAGCCCTTGGCTTAAACCCAAAATCAAATCCATCAACCCAAACCCATCACCAAGCCCAATCAAACCCAAAGCATATTCTCTTAATTATCCAATATTCTGGTTTGGTTTAGGCCATAAATCACTCATTGAATCCTCCCCTTTAAGTTGTCCATATTCATTTTCTAGTTATCTATAAATACAAGGGAAATAAATGAGAAAAAGGGAAGGAGGAGAAGGGAATCAAGCCGGAATCAAGCCTCAATAGCCAAAAACAAATCATCTTTCCTTCACAAAGTGATTCTCATCACCATCCCAACCAAGCAAATCTCGATTTTCTCTCCTTCACCCCACTGAAACAGGGGCGTGACAACCCTGTTTCACTTCCCCTCGCCACCGTCCAACAACCACAGCCGCCACCACCATCAGACACCACCTCCTCACCCTGTTTCGCACACCCACAGCCGCCACCATCTCACTGTTCCTCTCCTCATCCCCTGTTCTCACCGTCACAAGCCGCGGAACACAACCAACGCTCAACCACTCTGTTCCATCTCTCGACAGAGCCAGACAGAGCCATTACCGCCATATCTCGTCCCTCCTTCCTGTCTCCCTCTCTCACAACTACCGTCGCAAACGGCGAATCAGCTCGCACACCACCACTACTACAGGTACAGAAACAATACCGGAGCCGTTTGGAGGACGAAGGAGCTCGTGAGGAGCAGAATCGAGGCAGCGCGAGCGGCGCTGCTCGCTGGAGACGAAGGTGCAGGATTTTCGGGCGGGAAACAACTGGTTTTCTAATCAGTTGGTTATTGGCTCCCCGAGATTCTGTAAGAGCAGCCACAGAGCGTTTGTCACCTTTTCTCGAGATTCGTGTTCGTGTAGAGATGAATTCCACCTCCATTGATGCTGTGACCACCACCACCATGATCTGCTGAGTACCACCGCACCAAAAGGGTTGTATAATTTATTTTACTGACTTAAATGCTTAATTGTTAATTACAATTTTATTTCATAAATTTGATAAATTGCTTTCACCTTTCATGTTCGTTTAAAACTTGATATGTTTGGTAGTTAGATTCACATTTTATCAATATTCAAAGCATGTGCTAAAAATTATTAAGCTTAGACTTTGATTAAGTGTGCCTTAAAAAGACACTTAATGTTTGGTAAGAGTTTATTTGCTTGAGATAAATTGTTAATGTTTGATAGAAACTTGATATGATTGGAATTGAATTTTAATGATCACATCTTCGGTGCAAGCAAGGGATCTTCATCCCTAAAGATTCTCGTTTATAATTTCAGTAATTTAAATTTAAATATATTTGCTAACTCATCGGTGAGTCCAAACCCCACAAAATCCATCTCATCCATCTTTTCCTTTCCTTTTATTTTTCTTATTTTTAATTTATTTTTAGTTTAGTTTTAAAAACACTGTAACCCCATTTTTCTATAAATTAGTTTAAATAAATTCTAAAATTCAATTGCATCCACTTTCCTCGTGGGATCGACCCGTACTTGCCGTTGTCTACTAGTTAGACACCGTGCACTTGCGGTTATTACAAGTGGGTCAAATTAGCCTATTTATTTAGGTCGGTTAAGCCCGCAACAAGTTTTTGGCGCCGTTGCCGGAGAATGTAGCGGTGTAATTGAATTTAAGATTTATTTTCACTAATTTTAAAAAAAAAATCAAAAAAAAATTAAAAAAATTTATTTTTATTTTGTTAAGTTCTTTTTACACTCATTTCGTGTTATTTGTTTGATTTTGCAGAATACACGCTTCTCGAGGAAATTGGACTATCCTGCAAACATCAAGCAAATTTTAATTTTAATTTTTTTTATTTTGTGAGGAGAGTTTTAATTTTATTTTCACCTCGTTTTACGAGTGTGTGGTGTAATAATTTTTGTAAACTCTATTGTTTTCCATTTTTAATCAACTAAAAAAAAAACCCAAAATTTTCCAAGTCAAAAGAAATTATAGGGAAACAATTTTAATTGTTACCCAATAATTTTTTTTATGATTTGGAAATCCGACTTCTAAGACCAAGACCAGTAATTTGATTGCATATGCTTGTGTGCTGATTGAAACGGATAAAAAGAAGTCGGACATTTTTTTTATTGTGCTAACTTTTTGTGCAGAACGGAATACGCACACTGTAAGTACTTCTATCACACGCAATGTATTAGCGACCCGGGTGCTTTATGTAATTGTTTGCAATTGTGTGTTGGTTGTTTAAATTATGTAATTGTGGATGCTAAACTTTAGTAATTCATAATAAGCAGACCCAGCTTCTAAATAGAAACTGGTGGGACTTGATATCCCCACCTCATCACTCCAGCTGTGTGCAACCAATAGCCAAACATAATTAAAATCAGTTAGCAAGTTAGATAGAGCCATCTTTTAGGTACGGTGTTCATAGGACAACCAAAACCAAGGTGAATCCAATAATTTTTGTGTTGACCTAAGCTAAAAGTGACAATGGGTTTAATCATTCAATGAACTCCGAGAGGCCACTGCCACAAGGGTAATTTACCCGATACGCCGAGTCATAAGTAAGCTACGATCCACAAGAAGAATTGGTGTAACTAACAGTTTTTGGTTAGGAACACAAGCCTCAAGTGTACATTTAACATCACATCGTTCTCACATCTATTGGCTTACAGAGCGGTAGCACAAGGAAGTACTTATTGGACCATTGTGACCTCCTTCTCTTGTTCGATAATCCGGTTTCTTTGAAACAAAACTCCAGCCTACTGATTTTGAACTTTGTGGTGTAAAGTATACACTCTTAGGATCATCTTGTAGCACCCATTGCTCTGTCATAAAAATTACATAAGAAATAATTGTCCCCTAAAGATAAAAAGATAATTGATCTCAAAAACGTTGATTGCTTAGGGAGGCATGTTTCTTGTGCATTTATTGGTTGCTGATTGCGTGTGAGTCTGTGTATATTTTTAGAGTTAGTGATTTAAATAAAAAATAAAAAAATAAAAAATAAATAACAAAAAAAAATGAACACAAGGGATTATCCAGCCTATTTTTCCGAGCAAGTCAATTCATTTTATGACATGCGACGACCTGATTATGATCCATATTTAGATTATTACAACCCAGGTTTAGCCTATCATCCTGACTTCTCATGGGCTCAACATGGTCAATACCCTAGACACTCCTCAAGCTTTCATTCCTGATAATGAGTCTCAATTTCATCAAGTTGTTCCTCCATCCAACACATCAAGGTTAGAGGATATTTTGAACCTTTTTATAGAGCGAACAGGAGAAATGCTTGAGCAAAATTTTCAGGATATTACAGAATTGATAGTTATTTCTCAACAAAACTCCCAAGCTATCCGAAAACTTGAGATGACCGTGAGTCAGATAGCTGAGTCACTTCCTGAGATAGAGTCAGAAAAATTCCCTAATCAACCTATTTTTAATCAAAAGGGTCAATTCGAAATTAGTGGCATATCTGAGCCAGATGATGAAGATGTCCAATGCATTACTACCCTTAAAAATGAAAAAGTGGTTGAAAATCAGGTAGAAATGCCTGATATGGGTGTCATTGAGTTGTCTAGACCAATATCTCTATGTGATTCATGTGATGAACTTGTACCACCTGATATATCCATCGTCTCATCTACTTGCATCACATTCCCATTTACTGAGGCTACTTTCACCGATCCCTTGTTCTATAGTGAGGATTTCAGTTTTCACCATCCTATTGTAAAAATTATTCAATCTTCTGATTTGGAACCAGACCTAGGATGTTCCCTTTTTGGAGCACGCAAGAATCCTCTGTTGTGTATGACTACTGGTCACTTTTGGGATGTCCTAGTGTATTTGGTGCCACATGTGATTGCTATATTTGGGTAGACTGATCCTCAACTGTTCAGGTTGTTGATATACGACCATGGACTAAGTGTTTGTCATGTTCTTCCTCTCCACTTTTCGATACACCATTTTTTAGGAAGAATATTTGTCGGGCTGATGACGTTAAACCAAGCGCTATTGGGAGGCAGCCCAACTTTTGTTGTAAGAGTGCATGTTGAGTGTGTATTTTATCTATTTCTATTAACTAATCCACAATTCTTTTGTCTCTAAGCTCTCATTGATGGATTACTTGTGGAAATTAGTAAAATCTTCACCGCGGTAATACTGTTCTAACCTCCTCTCATGTACTTATTTCATTCATTTGTCAGAATTGTTTTGTTAAACATTGAGGACAATGTTTGGATTAGGTTTGGGGGTAGGGTTCATGAGTCAGTGAATTTTTCGTAGTGTTTTCTTTTCTTATTCTTAAAAAAAAATGCTTTTCTGTCAAGAAAACTTGGTCTTTTGCGATTATGAAAATGGATTTTAAATGTTTTATGCTCAAGAAAATGCAAGCCAACTTGACATATTGGTATATAAAGATTGAAAGTTTAGTATGATCCTTAAGTTAGATCTAGTTCATAAGATTTTTCAACTCTATTATCTTTGCACCATGAGCCATGTTAGCATAACTTGAAGTTGATGAGTGAAGTATATACTAGAAAACCTTAGAATAATAGTGGAGACTTAACCCTGAAAGTTTTGAACCTTTCTATTTTCCGAGGGTTATTCATAAACTCTGATTTTTCTTGAGTCCGTATTATCTCGTTGATGATCTCATTTTTCTGATCAATTGCTTTGGGAATGACATCAAAATTGAATTATTACACTAGAACTTCTTGGCTTATTTAATTGAGATGTCATAATACTGACCCGAACTTAGGAAATGATCTAGGCATTTTTTTCCTTTTCTTTCTTTAGACCATTAACTAGCCTTTTAACTTACCCATAACATTAACCTTTTTGTAGCCTTTTGAGCCTTAGAATAACTTTTATTTGTTAACCCATTAACCTTTACCCAACTTTTCTGGGAATGTGTATGGATGGATATACTTGGTGTAAAAAGGGCATTAAAGAGAAAAATATGAGATATTTCATAAATCCTCTATGTGAAAAAAAATATATTCCTCAATGAGGATAAAGATGTGAGAATGAAGAAAAAAATTGATGGTGCGCAACATTGGTTTATTCTTGACAGCCCTAATTGTTCGTGAATGGGTGTATACCTTCCTAGAAATTTTTGTTAGAATCCTTTGACATTCCTTATTAACCATTACCCAAGCCCCGTTACAACCCAACAAAGTTCTAGTTGATCTTAGGTAAAGGTTGGTTCCGTAGATGTGGAGATTTAATAATCAAGACCTATGGTGTTTGATTCAACATTCCCAAAAGTAATTGATATTCCTGTCCATGAGATCATGTTCATTCCATTCTTGAAAAGTCCGTTCTTCGTATTACTATATGTGAGATGATTGTTTTCCATTATTTACTCTTTTCCTCACATATAATCTGAGTGAAATACCAAATCTCTGAGTATTTTATTGTGAGTGACATGAGAGGTTTGAAGTCAAAACAAACTTTTTACATGAGATTTAGTCATTGTTTTACTCTGAAATGAAACGTTATGTTGATAGTGTTTTTCACACACACACATCGAGTTGAGGATGATTATGAATTTTTTCTAACTTTTGGAGAATATTAAATTATTTGGAGATTGGTTGATACACTAAAATGACACTGTTAGTTTCTTGCATATCTTGAAGTTTTAAAATAAACACTGTTTGACCAAGTTTTGTTGAGTCGGTAATGTTTGTGGGTAACATTTTCTGGAAACCCTCACGAGACTATAACTCGTCCCCTAGAGGTAATCTAGGGGTTCAAAGCCTTGTTGCACGTTTTCAAAGGTAAGTGCAATCGACGATGCCTGCGAAAGTGAGTTAGGATTTTCTTTTCGGTTTTCTTTTCTTTGTTTTGCTCGAGGACTAACAAAATATAGGTTTGGGGGTATTTGATAATCACATAATTATAACATTATTACCTCTTATTATAATTTTGTTAATCCTTGTTTTATCTTATTTTAGATTAATTATTAATTTTTTGTGTTTTTGTAGAATTTGGAGCAATAATGAAGAAATCGAAGAAAAATGAAATGAACAAATCACAGATGGTGACTTCAAAGAAAGTGGAGGTGAAAATAACCTGAGCCCTTGGCTTAAACCCAAAACCAAATCCATCAACCCAAACCCATTGCCAAGCCCAATCAAACCCAAAGCATATTCTCTTAATTATCCAATATTCTGGTTTGATTTAGGCCTTAAATCACTCATTGAATCCTCCCCTTTAAGTTGTCCATATTCATTTTCTAGTTATCTATAAATACAAAGGAAATAAATGAGAAAAAGGGAAGGAGGATAAGAGAATCAAGCCTCAATAGCCAAAAACAAATCCTCTTTCCTTCACAAAGTGATTCTCATCACCATCCCAACCAAGCAAATCTCGGTTTTCTCTCCTTCATCCCACTGAAACAGGGGCGTGACAACCCTGTTTCACTTCACCTCGCCACCGTCCAACAACCACAGCCGCCACCACCATCAGACACCACCTCCTCACCCTGTTTCGCACACCCACAGCTGCCACCATCTCCCTGTTCCTCTCATCATCCCCTGTTTTCACCGTCACAAGCCGCGCAACACAACCAACGCTGCAACCACTCTGTTCCATCTCTCGACAGAGCCAGACAGAGCCATCACCGCCATATCTCGGCCCTCCTTCCTGTCTCCATCTCTCACGACTATCGTCGCAAGCGGCACATCAGCTCGCACACCACCACTGCTACAGGAGCAGAAACAGTACTGGAGCCGTTTGGAGGACGAAAGAGCTCGCGAGGAGCAGAAACAAGGCAGAGCGAGCGGCGCTGCTCGCTGGAGACGAAGGTGCAGGATTTTTGGGCGGGAAACAACTGATTTTCTAATCAGTTGGTTATTGGCACCCTGAGATTCTGTAAGAGCAGCCACAGAGCGTTTGTAACATTTTCTCGGGATTCGTGTTCGTGCAGAGATGAATTCCACCTCTATTGATGATGTGACCACCACCACCATGATCTGCTGAGTACCACCGCACCAAAAGGGTTGTATAATTTATTTTAATTTATTTTACTGACTTAAATGCTTAATTGTTAATTACAATTTTATTTCAGAAATTTGATAAATTGCTTTCACCTTTCATGTTCGATTAAAACTTGATATGTTTGGTAGTTAGATTCACATTTTATCAATATTCAAAGCATGTGCTAAAAATTATTAAGCTTAGACTTTGATTAAGTGTGTCATAAAAAGACACTTAATGTTTAGTAAGAGTTTATTTGCTTGAGATAAATTGTTAATGTTTGATTGAAACTTGATATGATTGGAATTGGATTTTAATGATCACATCTTCGGTGCCAGCAAGGGATCCTCTTTTTTTTTTTTTTTTGAAAGGCAAGCATGGGGTGTATATGGGCTCCCCAGACCACAGAAAAAAGAAAGAAAAAGATTACAACATTACATTCTCAAATATATTTTACCCCTAGCATCGTCGAAAATGATCTTCTTCAAGTCCTCCGCAAAAGAGCTAGGAACCACCTCAAAAAACTCCACATTAGGCAGCAGATTTGCCAGCTTGTCCGCGGCTTTATTCGTCTCACGAACAACGTGTTTAACTTTGCAGTCTTCGAACAAGTTGAGCATCTCTTTGATTCTTCTAGTAGTATGAATCGCCTCCCATGGAGGGGACTTGCTAGAATTGATATAGTTTACTGCATTGGCTGAGTCTATGCACATGATAACTTTTTGATGGTGCCCTCTGCTTGCCATATTTAGGCCCATTTGAACTCCCTGAAGCTCATGCAAAATAACAGACTGACCTCTTTGAGTGCCTGCTGCTGCTGCAAGGACATTGCCCCTATGATCTCTAATAATTGCTCCATATCCTCCTCGATTTCCTTGCAATGTTCCGTCAGTATTCACCGTGATCCAACCTTGTTCAGGACGATCCCAGGTGTGCCAAGTGCTGATCTTTAGCTGGTAATTAAGCTCTAAATTCCATCTATTGAAGAAACTGCGAGTATGAGGATTGTCTTCCACTTTTGGATCCAGGACAAGCAGTCTTAATCTGACATCTCTGATTACCATTGCTGTTAGATCCAGAGCTACCCTGTTTTTTTTATCGAAAATTCTTCTATTTCTTTCCAGCCATAAATGATATATCGTTGCATTAAACACAAGCTTCCTCGCCATAGATGCTGTTCCAGACCCTGCAAACTTAAGACTGCACCACTGTAATTCTGCTGTCCAGCCTAGCGGTTGGCGGTTGTAACCCATGAAGTGAAGTATATAGGACCAGACCATGTTCGAGTAGCCGCAGGCGAAGAAAATATGTTCTTCATTCTCTGGATACAGGTCACATAGGCAGCACTTAGAGCTGGTAATCTTCCTCCATTTGAGTAGTTTGTCCTGAGTTTTTAAACTCTTATTCATTGCTAGCCAGCCAATGAAGCTGTGACGAGGAATACGCCCTGTGAACCAAATAAGTTTCGTCCAAGGGGGGCCGTTGCTTTACTTTTGAGAGCTTGGTATGCACTTTTGCTAGTGAATTCCTTATCTGAGCCTCCCTTCCAGATAACTTCATCCTTATAGTTGCAGTCTACCTCCACTGACTCGAGGTCCTCCCATATTTCAGCAATTGAGTTTTTCAAGTCATCCCTTATACACCATTTACCTCCTCTGATCAATGCCTTGACCTTTGCTTTCTTATGGAGTACAGAGTTATAAGTCAGGTGTTGAGGAAACCTGTTCATCAGAATTCCTTTTGGATGCCACGGGTCTTTCCATAAAGAAGTGTCATTACCATCACCAATAGCATGGGTGATTAAAGTGTTGGCTTGATCCCTGCAATTGAGAATGCTGCGCCAGCACCACGAGGCGTCTTTTGGGATCCCCATCAACCAGAAATCCCTACCTTTGATCAGATTTTTCTTGGTCCATTGGACCCATAGGGTGTCCTTGTTTGATACAATATTCCATATGTACCTTGTCATGGCTGCCATGTTAGCTGTCTTGATGCATCTCACTCCTAGCCCTCCTTCATTATAGGGGTGGCTGATTTTTTTCCAGTTAACAAGTGGGACTGAATGATATTTGTCTGATGCCGACCATAGGAAGTTTCTCATAATAGAGGTGATTTCCACCACTACTTCTTGAGGAAGAGTATAGCATGAACTCCAAAAAATATGCATGCTATTTAACACAGCCTTTATAATAGTGAGCCTACCAGCATAGGAAAGGGATCGATTTTTCCAGGAGCTCACTCTCTTTCTGATCCTGTCAATAAGAGGGCAGCAATCATTGTATGAAAGCCTGGTGGATATGAGGGGGAGCCCTAGATACCTCACTGGAAGCTCTGAAGTGTTGAATTGGAGAATTTCACTGATACGAAGAAGCTCTCCACTATGAACTCCTGCTGCAAATATGTTACTTTTGTTGCAATTAACAGTGAGGCCCGTGCATTTTCTGAACGTACCCAGGGCTTGGGCAAGAGCTGTTGCTGATTGTGCATCACCATGGAAGAAGGCCATAAGATCATCCGCAAAGCTCAGGTGAGTAATTTGGGGGTCTCTACATTTGTGATGCAGTTTATAATCCCCTTGCAAAGCTTTCTCCTTCAGAAGCAAATTAAAAAGTTCCATGATCAAAACGAAAAGGTATGGAGACATTGGGCAGCCTTGCCTGATTCCTCGCGTGGCCTTAATGAAACCTTTTGGCGAGCCATTCACTGCTATAGAGTATTTTGGAGTTGAAATGCACACGAAAATCCAATTAATGAATTTTGGAGGGAACTGGAGTTTTTTCAAGATATGAGATATAGACTCCCATCTGATTGTGTCATACGCCTTGCGTAGATCTATTTTCGCCGCACATCTAGGAGGCCCTTGATCTCTTTGGTAATTCCTTACTAGCTCATGGGCAAGCATAATATTATCCTGAATGAGGCGGCCTTTGATGAAAGCTGATTGGTTTGGACTAACTAGCCTTTGCACCACTGCTCGCATCCTGTTCTTCATGATTTTTGTTAAACATTTATAAACAACATTGCAACACGAAATAGGCCTGAAATCATTGAGCGAGGTTGCATTAGTAATTTTTGGAATTAAAATTACACATGTTGCATTTACCTCCAGCACTATCTTTCCTCTGTCAAAGAAGTTTCTGACTGCTTTGTAGAAATCATCTCCAATAATACGCCATGCTGACTTGAAGAAGAAGGAAGAGAATCCATCCGGGCCTAGGGATTTGTCAGAGTCAATCATGGAAAGAGCTTCTGTAACTTCATTGCGAGTAACCAGTTTTGTAAGATCCTCGCTTTCCTCATCTGTGACCACTCTGTCAAAATTAATATTATCAATAATAATGGCATCATAAGGTTCAAGGTCACCTCCGAAGACTCCTTCAAAATGTCTCACGCACTCTGCTCCTATTGCTTCAATGTCCTCAATTTTTTCCTGACTGTCAGTGTATAGAGAAAGAATCCTATTTTTTTTCTTGCGTTCCCTGATATAATCATGGAAATACTTTACATTCTCATCCCCCACCTGCATGTGCTTTGCTTTGGCTTTCTGTTTAGCTTCTGATTCTTCCCCTCTAGCTGCTATAACGTAATCTTTAATGGCTTTTCTTTCCTGTATCACTAGCTCAGAGTTCATAGGTTGTTGTTGGATAGCCACTTGAGTTCGTTCCATATGATATTTGGCTGTTAGAACATTTGAACTAGCATTTAGGAATCTATTTTTGCGCCACCCAATAAGCTGGTGTTTCACTCTTTTAAGCTTTTGGATCAAACAGTACATTGCATTTCCTATGACAGGTTCTCTCCAAGCCTGTTCAATCACTGGCATATACCCTGGTTCATGGACCCAATAATTGTAGAATTTGAACGGGATCGGACCTACATTCTGATGATCATAGATTGTGAGAACCACTGGGGAGTGATCAGAGATACCTGCTGTTAGGAAGTCTGCTTCTGAGTCCGGTATATTGGTTATCCATTCTTTGTTCACCATGACTCTGTCCAGCTTTGACATGATCCTTTTCAAACCTACCTGTTTATTGCACCAAGTTAAAAAACACCCTTTGAACTTGCAATCATACAACTGAGTTTTTTGAACACAGTTCAATAAGTCCACAAAATGAAAAGGTCTGATTTCTTCACCACCAACTCTTTCTTGAGAATTTAGAATGGAATTGTAGTCGCCTATAACTGCCCAAGGAGTTTTGATAGTGCTGGCCATATTTTCAATCTCCTTCCACAGTCTCTTCCTCTCCATGTAGTTGGTTTTACCATAAATAAAACTCAGAATGCATGTGTAACCATTAGGCCATATAGTTTCCACCGTTACGGATTGATCCGAACGAGCTTTTATATTGACAGTTACTGCTTGAGCATCCCACGCTACCCATATACGACCTCCTTGAACCAAGTCATTATTGTCCACAACTAACCAGTCTTTGAATATGTCTATTTGAATTTGATCTTTCTTTTCATTGCTGACCTTGGTCTCAACTAACCCAACCATACTAACTTTTTGTTTAACTATAAACTTCCTAACTTCATTTTGTTTTAGGGGGTCATTAAGACCCCTAATATTCCAGCAAGCGACTCTTATCATTGAGGTATGTCAGGGATAATATCATAACCCTGGTCTGGGCTGTGTGTTTCACCTCTCTTATTACTAGATTGAGCAGGTTTGGATATACCTTGAGTCAGGCTAACTTCTCTTTCCACTTCATCATGTTGAAAACTTGCTATTCTGTTTGTGGCTATTTGCTGTCTTGTGTGAGGTTGTGTGTTCCTGATAATAATTTTTGGCATACTACTAGAGCCCTTTGTTTTCTTCTTTTTTGTAGCTACTGCAGTACTCTGATTCTTAATTGTCTGAATGATCATCCCTGCTTCTGGCTGCGGAGCAGTATTTTGTTGTTCTGAATGCTCATAGTCCTGAGTTACTATCCCCACATCTGTCTGAACCTTTGTACGAGGGGTGCTATAGTAGGTGTTATTATTTTTTTGTGTCTGCATCCCCATTGTAACCTGAATTTGTCTAGCTAGAGAAGGCTTGTCACCTGCTTCTCGTTTATAATTTCAGTAATTTAAATTTAAATATATTTGCTAACTCATCGGTGAGTCCAAACCCCACAAACTCCATCTCATCCATCTTTTCCTTTTATTTTATTTTTCTTATTTTTAATTTATTTTTAGTTTAGTTTTAAAAACACTGTAACCCCATTTTTCTATAAATTAGTTTAAATAAATTCTAAAATTCAATTGCATCCACTTTCCTCGTGAGATCAACCCGTACTTGCCGTTGTCTACCAGTTAGACACCGTGCACTTGCGGTTATTACAAGTGGGTCAAGTTAGCCTATTTATTTAGGTCGGTTAAGCCCGCAACATTTACCAATCGTTGATATGTTGCTTTTGCATTTTTCAGACCGAACGACATCGTCCAACGACAGTATATTTCTCTTTCAGTTATGAAGTAGGTCTGGTTGTATTAAGAGTAAGCATCCATGAAGCTTAGAAGGTTGTGTCTGGACTTTGCGTCCATGATCTGATCGATGCGGGGTAGTTGTCCTTCGGGCAAGCCTTGTTCAGGTTTGTGTAATCCACACAAACTCTCCACTTTTCATTCTTCTTCTTCTTCTTCACTGGGATGGTATTCGTCAGCCAGTCTGGATACAATGACTCATTAATCACGTCAGCGTTCAACGATCTTTGTACTCTTCATGGATGATCCGATTTCGTTTGGGGGCCATCGGTATTTTCTTCTGCCTAACTAGTCTCCGCTCCGGGTCAACTTCCAGTCGATGCGCGATCACAGATGGGTCAATCCCCACCGTGTCCTTTACTGTCTAGGCGAAAATGTCCTGATTTTCCCTTAGCATCTCTATCAGGAGTTCTGCCAACTCTTTAGCCAAACGGGAGTATATCTGGATGACAATATTGTTATCAGGGCTGTCGAGGTAGATTGTGACTGGTTCTTCCTCTGGCTGGCCAACATTCGGTCTTCCCCTCAGATTGACTAGGGTTTTATAGTTCGAACGGGGAGGATCTTCTTCCATTTATGAGCCTTGGGTCCCGGATGTCTGACCCGCTGGCCCATATTGTGATTGCTAGCTATCCAGTTGTTTTAATGTTGTGTACTGGCAGTCCCTTGCCGACGACTGGTCTCTTGGGATGGTTCCCACTTCGTGATTCGCACGATACTTAATGCAGTGATGCAAAGTGGAAACTACGCCCCATTTGATGTAGGTGTAGGGGACATCAACTACCATGAACTCCAAGAACTGGACTTTCTGCAGCTATGGCTCTTCTGTCACTACCGATAGTCTAATCTTCCTGATGAGGAAGCATTTCTCCCCGATAATTCCAATCACTGGGTGACTGGCGGGTATTAGTCTTTCCTCTTTCAGGTGCATGTTGTGGAATGCCTTGAGGAATAAGACGTTTAGGGAGTTCCCCGTGTCCACCAAGGATCTTTTTACCTCCCGTTTCACTATCAGGACTAAGATGACCAAGGCGTCGTTATGAGGGAGGTGGACGCCTTGGAGGTCCCTCTCAGTAAACATCAACGATGGGCTCGGGCTTTGAACACGAGCATATTGTACTTGTCGATCCTCATAGGCGAGTTGAGTTCGCAGCTCACGGAGCATCCTCTTCCGGGACCAGTTGGATTGCTCCCCTTTAGAACATATCCCATGTAGGACACATATAATGTCAGTGACCTAGTGATATCATCCACCACTACTCAACCACTGAGCCATCACACATTTGGAGTCCAAATTTAATAGTACACTCATTTTGAGGAAAATCTAACAGTCCAAATTTAATAATTCACACATCTCGAGAGATATTTCTCGAAATAAGTGCATAATTAAATTTGTACCGTTAGATTTAACTAGAGATCTTTTACCAAAATCTAAACGGCTCAACACATATCTTGAGGACAATCCAACAGTTTGATCTTTTACCAAAATCTAACAGTTAGATTTACCTAGAAATGTGTGAATTATTAAACTTGGACCGTTAGATTTTTCTCGAGATGAGTGTAATATTAAATTTGGACCGTTAGATTTACTTAGAGATGTGTATTCTATTAAATTTGGATTGTTCATTTTTCCTCAAGATGAGTGTTGAACCGTCCATTTTTATCGAGATGCGTGCAAAACCGTTAGATTTTCTCGAGGTACATGTTGAATCATATATTTTTCTCGAGATGAGTGCATAATTAAATTTGACATGTATGTACTATTAAATTTGGACCGTTAGATTTACCTTGATGTGTGTTCTATTAAATTTAGACCATTAGATTTTCCTTGAGATTAGTGTAATATTAAATTTGGATCATTAGATTTACCTAGAGATGTGTGTTCCACACTCACTTAATTTTTTCACCAAATAGAATACACATCTCTAGGTAAATATAACGGTCCAAATTTAATATTACACTCATCTCGAGAAAAATCTAATGGTCCAAATTTAATAGTTCACACATTTCTAGGTAAATCTAACCGTTAGATTTTGGTAAAAGATCAAACTATTGGATTGTCCTCGAGATACGTGTTGAACAATTTAGATTTTGGTAAAAGATCTCTAGTTAAATCTAACGGTACAAATTTAATTATGCACTTATCTCAAGAAATATCTCGCGAGATCTGTGAATTATTAAATTTGGATTGTTAGATTTTCTTCAATATGAGTGTACTATTAAATTTGGACTGTTAGATTTACCTAGAGATGTGTGTTATATTTGGATCATTCGATTTTTCTCGAGATGTGTGTTGAATTGTTGTGTAGATTTTGGTAAAAAAATAAGTGAAAAATGTGGTTTAATTTGTAAGAAGTGAAGCGTGGTTTAATTTGTAATAAGTGAGTGGATAGAGAGAGAGAGAAAGAGAGTGTGTCTAGATTTTGGTGAAAAAAATAAGTGAAAAGTTTGATTTTATTTGTAATAAATGAAGTATGGTTTTAATTTGTAATAAGTGAATGGAGAGAGAGATAGTAGGTGCGCTTTAATTTGTAGCCGTTAGATTGCTTTTACTTAAATTTGACGGATGGAATAGGTGTGCTGGATGGGCTCATGTGCACTTTGCACATGAGCCCTCCTCGGAGGCTCCAGGGTGAGGAATTTGTAGAATTGGTTTCCCCTTAGGCTTGAAGTGAATGTTGTGACAGAGGTGTCGTCGCTACAGCTAACAATCAAAGTTAGCTCGTCGTTGAACCGAGAAACACTCTCTCAGTGTATCGCCTGACTTTTGCTTGAGGTTGAGAACCTATTGTGGACTCTTCCTGATCCGCTGGCTGCCCACAACGCGAGTGATAAACACATTGGCCAATGTCTGAAATGAGTCGATTGACCTTGGGGGGAGATTGTGAAACCAAGTCAGTGTTGCTTTCCTCATGCTGGTGAAGAATGTTCGGCACATGACTGCTTCTGATCCCTCTTTCAATACCATCACGCGATGGTAATGGCGTAAGTGGTCGGATGGGTCTTTTGTATCGTCATAGAATTTCAACTTTGGGGGCTGAACTTCTTAGGCAGTGGCGCGTTCATGATCTGGTCGATAAACAGGGGGACAATAAGGTTGTACAACACACCCGTATTAGTCGCACCAAGCCGGAGCGGGTTTTATACAATGGGTTTGTCAACCTTAGATGTCGAGTCTCCCATAGACCACTCTGGTACCCTGATTCCCGCCATTCTTGGTCTCTTGAGAGCCAGTGGGAACATTGTGGCTCTCCTGAATGCGTTATGTGTTCTCCTGCGGGTACAAGGTCCTTTCCGCTTCCCTGTCACCTCCTGCAAATGGTGGGTTCTGTTTAACAAGCATTTCCACCACCCGAGAAATCTGTTGTAGTTAGGGTAAGAGCTGATCCACTCTAGGGTATGTCGAGACTTCAATCGGCGTGGGAGGCATGGGTTGTTCTCCCCCCATGGTTGGCACCACCGGAACCGATAGTACTGTGTCGACTTGAGCGTTTGAAGGCTCCGTGATCTCATCCTTAACACGAGATCTTGTGGCTACCATTTTTTTGGATTGCAATTGAGAGATGTTACTTCTTTTATCTTAGGAACTCGTCGTTCCCCACAGACGGCGCCAAACTGATAGATCAGTATCGATTTTTCCAAGCCTTCACCTGCAAAAGAAACAACTGTGAGCCAATGGCCACCGTTTTGGCGGCCGATGACACTACGATGCTTAAGTCAGACAAGGCGTAGAGAATGATTTTGTACTTGAGATTAGGGTACCTTAGTTCCTCACTCTCGTGCCCTATTTATCATACGAGGGTCTTTGTTCGGCTATGCCTTGGTGGCATGGTTTAAGGAAGGATATATGCTGGAGATCTGATGCAGGAGGGTTTCTAGGGTTCCTAGAGTTCCTAATTTGGGTTTCTAAGGTTCCTAATATGCTCTCAAAGTTATTTACTAAATAACTTTGAGTAATCTTTCAATTTAATTATGAATATTTTAGTTTCATTTTAGGATTAGGCATTATTTTCTGTTAGGAATAGACTGCTTGTTAATTTTTGTAATTTTTTTCCCTTTATACTAATATTTCAATCATAGTTTAGGAAGTGATTCTGGACTCAATTTGGGCCAGATTTCTGGCAATTTATTTCTTTTATTACGTATTTTGTTTTAGCATGATTATTGGGGTTTTGCTAATTTTGGTAAAATTCTAATAATCACGAGTTTTAGCTATAAAACCCGGCTTGTGGGCTAATTTTAGACAGACCTTTGATTTGAGTAATTTGATTGAACATTAGAGCTATTTCTATGTGTTTTGGGCTATCCTCTTGTGTTCTTCCCTGTCAATTATCTGTTGCTATTAGCCTGCTGAATAATCGTTATTCTGCCCGGCGTCAGTTGGTATCAGAGCTTCAGCATCCTCTTGCGGTGAGATTTTATCAGTTTCGAAGGTTGGTGGTCGTGGTCATCGAGGGCAGGTTTCGAACGAGGAAGCCCTCACCGTGATCGTAGCCTTCGGGAAGTGATGATTGAGGATTTACAGAGGCAAGTTGCAGAGCTAACCCAACGTCTAATGGCGCAGGAATTCGGTAATCGTGAGATGGAAGATCACGCTTCTGTTTCCAATTTTGAAAACCCGCATCACAATCGTGCTCGATTCTGAGAGCATCGTGGTCGGGAGGATTGTCATGGAAATCTCGGTTTCAAAGTAGATCTACCCGAGTTTTCTGGAACGTTAAGGTCGAAGGATTCGTGGATTGGCTGAATAAAGGCAGTGAGGTAACAGTAAATAGGTGATGCCTATTGTCTTTTTCAATTGGTAGGAAATATTTTAATAATGCTTGGTGTGATGTTATGTCTATGGATGATTGTCATATATTGTTAGGCAGACCTTTACAGTATGATCGTCGTGTTATTCATGATGGGCGGAAAAATACATGATTCCTTAGCATTAAAGGGAAGAAAATTGTTTTGGCACCTCGTTGGGAAGGAACCACTCCTACCTCAGCAGCCAATAATACTAACATGCTTTCTAGGTCCATGTTTTTAGATAGGATTGAGCGTGGAGACATGGTCTATGCTCTGCTGCCTTGTGGGACTAGTACAACAGAAGTGATTCCAGATTTGCCAGCGCGGAGGTGCAGCCGGTGCTAGCCGAGTTATCTAACCTGATGCTAGAGGACCTTCCTCTTGGACTGCCACCTGAAGCTATTGTGAATTCTGAGAAAGCTATTGTGAACTCGAGGACGAGTTCTTTCCAACCCAGGGTGACTGATGCAGGAGGATTTCTAGGGTTTCTAATTTGGGTTCCTAGAGTTCCTAATTTGGGTTTCTAAGGTTCCTAATTTGCTCTCAAAGTTATTTACTAAATAACTTTGAGTAATATTTCAATTTAATTAGGAATATTTTAGTTTCCTTTTAGGATTAGGCATTATTTTCTTTTAGGAATAGACTGCTTGTTAATTTTTGTAATTTTTTTCCCTTATAGTAATATTTCAATCATAGTTTAGGAAGTGATTCTGGACTCAATTTGGGCCACATTTCTGGCAGTTTATTTCTTTTATTACGTATTTTGTTTTAGCATGATTATTGAGATTTTGCTAATTTTGGTAAAATTATAATAATCACGAGTTTTAGCTATAAAGCCCGGCTTGTGAGCTAATTTCAGACAAACCTTTTATTTGAGTAATTTGATTGAACATTAGAGCTATTTTTCTGTGTTTTGGGCTATCCTCTTGTGTTCTTCCCTGTCAATTATCTATTGCTATTAGCCTGCAGAATAATCGCTATTCTGCCCGGCGTCAAATAGTATCAGAGCTTCAGCATCCTCTTGGGGTGAGATTTTATCAGTTTCTATGGCTGGTGGTTGTGGTCATCGCGGGCAGGTTTAGAACGAGGAAGCCCTCACCGTGATCGTAGCGTTAAGGAAGTGATGATTGAGAATTTACAGAGGCAAGTTGCAGAGCTAACCCAACGTCTAATGGCGCAGAAATTCGATAATCGTGAGATGGAAGATCACGACTCTGATTCCAATTTTGAAAACCCGTATCACAATCGTGCTAGATTCTGAGAGCATCGTGGTCGGGAGGATTGTCATGGAAATCTCGGTTTCCAAGTAGATCTACCCGAGTTTTCTGGGACGTTACAGGTCGAAGGATTCGTGGATTGGCAGAATAAAGGCAGTGAGGTAACAGTAAATAGGTGATGCCTAGTGTCTTTTTCAATTAGTAGAAAATATTTTGATAATGCTTAGTGTGATGTTGTGTCTATGGATGCTTGTCAAATATTGTTAGGCAGACCTTTACAGTATGACCGCCGTGTTATTCGTGATGGGCGGAAAAATACATATTTCCTTAGCATTAAAGGGAAGAAAATTGTATTGGCACCTCGTCAGGAAGTAACCACTCCTATCCCAACAGCCAATAATACTAACATGCTTTTTAGGTCCATGTTTTTAGATAGGATTGAGCGTGGAGACATGGTCTATGCTCTGCTGCCTTGTGGGACTAGTACAACATAAGTGATTCCAGATTTGCCAGCGCGGAGGTGCAGCCGCTGCTAGCCGAGTTATCTAACCTAATGCAAGAGGACGTTCCTCTTGGACTGCCACCTGAAGCTATTGTGAATTCTGAGAAAGCTATTGTGAACTCGAGGACGAGTTCTTTCCAACCCAGGGTGACTGATGCAGGAGGGTTTCTAGGGTTCCTAATTTGGGTTCCTAGAGTTCCTAATTTGGGTTTCTAAGGTTCCTAATTTGCTTTCAAAGTTATTTACTAAATAACTTTGAGTAATATTTCAATTTAATTAGGAATATTTTAGTTTTCTTTTAGGATTAGGCATTATTTTCTTTTAGGAATAGACTGCTTGTTAATTTTTGTAATTTTTTTTTCCCTTTATGGTAATTTCAATTATAGTTTACGAAGTGATTCTGGACCCAATTTGGGCCAGATTTCTGGCAGTTTATCTCTTTTATTATGTATTTTATTTTACCATTATTATTGGAGTTTTGCTAATTTTGGTAAAATTATAATAATCACAAGTTTTAGCTATAAAGCCCGGCTTGTGGGCTAATTTTAGACAAACCTTTTATTTGAGTAATTTGATTGAACATTAGAGATATTTCTCTGTGTTTCGGGCTATCCTTTTGTGTTCTTCCCTGTTAACTATCTGTTGCTATTAACCTGCAGAATAATCGCTATTCTGCCCGACGTCAGTTGGTATCAGAGCTTCAGCATCCTCTTGGGGTGAGATTTTATCAGTTTCTATGGCTGGTGGTCGTGGTCATCGCGGGCAGGTTCCGAACGAGGAAGCCCTCACCGTGATCGAAGCGTTCAGGAAGTGATGATTGAGGATTTACAGAGGCAAGTTGCAGAGCTAACCCAACGTCTAATGGCGCAGGAATTCGGTAATCGTGAGATGGAAGATCACGATTCTGATTCCAATTTTGAAAACCCGTATCACAATCGTGCTCGATTCTGAGAGCGTCGTGGTGGGGAGGATTCTCATGGAAATCTCGGTTTCCAAGTAGATCTACCCGAGTTTTCTGGGACGTTACAGGTCGAAGGATTCGTGGATTGGCAGAATAAAGGCAGTGAGGTAACAGTAAATAGGTGATGCCTAGTGTCTTTTTCAATTAGTAGAAAATATTTTGATAATGCTTGGTGTGATGTTGTGTCTATGGATGCTTGTCATATATTGTTAGGCAGACCTTTACAGTATGACCGCCGTGTTATTCGTGATGGGCGGAAAAATACATATTTCCTTAGCATTAAAGGGAAGAAAATTGTATTGGCACCTCGTCAGGAAGTAACCACTCCTACCCCAGCAGCCAATAATACTAACATGCTTTTTAGGTCCATGTTTTTAGATAGGATTGAGCGTGGAGACATGGTCTATGCTCTGCTGCCTTGTGGGACTAGTACAACATAAGTGATTCCAGATTTGCCAGCGCGGAGGTGCAGCCTCTGCTAGCCAAGTTATCTAACCTGATGCAAGAGGACGTTCCTCTTGGACTGCCACCTGAAGCTATTGTGAATTCTGAGAAAGCTATTGTGAACTCGATGACGAGTTCTTTCCAACCCAGGGTGACTGATGCAGGAGGGTTTCTAGGGTTCCTAATTTGGTTTCCTAGAGTTCCTAATTTGGGTTTCTAAGGTTCCTAATTTGCTTTCAAAGTTATTTACTAAATAACTTTGAGTAATATTTCAATTTAATTAGGAATATTTTAGTTTCCTTTTAGGATTAGGCATTATTTTCTTTTAGGAATAGACTGCTTGTTAATTTTTGTAATTTTTTTTTTCCCTTTATGGTAATTTCAATTATAGTTTACGAAGTGATTCTGGACCCAATTTGGGCCAGATTTCTGGCAGTTTATCTCTTTTATTATGTATTTTATTTTAGCATTATTATTGGAGTTTTGCTAATTTTGGTAAAATTATAATAATCACAAGTTTTAGCTATAAAGCCCGGCTTGTTTGCTAATTTTAGACAGACCTTTTATTTGAGTAATTTGATTGAACATTAGAGATATTTCTCTGTGTTTCGGGCTATCCTTTTGTGTTCTTCCCTGTTAACTATCTGTTGCTATTAACCTGCAGAATAATCGCTATTCTGCCCGACGTCAGTTGGTATCAGAGCTTCAGCATTCTCTTGGGGTGAGATTTTATCAGTTTCTATGGCTGGTGGTCGTGGTCATCGCGGGCAGGTTCCGAACGAGGAAGCCCTCACCGTGATCGAAGCGTTCAGGAAGTGATGATTGAGGATTTACAGAGACAAGTTGCAGAGCTAACCCAACGTCTAATGGCGCAGGAATTCGGTAATCGTGAGATGGAATATCACGATTCTGATTCCAATTTTGAAAACCCATATCACAATCGTGCTCGATTCTGAGAGCGTCGTGGTGGGGAGGATTGTCATGAAAATCTCGATTTTCAAGTAGATCTACCCGAGTTTTCTGGGACGTTACAAGTCGAAGGATTCGTGGATTGGCTGAATAAAGGCAGTGAGGTAACAGTAAATAGGTGATGCCTAGTGTCTTTTTCAATTGGTAGAAAATATTTTGATAATGCTTGGTGTGATGTTGTGTCTATGGATGCTTGTCATATATTGTTAGGCAGGCCTTGACAGTATGACCGCCGTGTTATTCATGATGGGCGGAAAAATACATATTTCCTTAGCATTAAAGGGAAGAAAATTGTATTGGCACCTCGTCAGGAAGGAACCACTCCTATCCCAGCAACCAATAATACTAACCTGCTTTCTAGGTCCATGTTTTTAGATAGGATTGAGCTTGGAGACATGGTCTATGCTCTGCTGCCTTGTGGGACTAGTACAATAAAAGTGATTCCAGATTTGCCAGCGCGGAGGTGCAGCCGGTGCTAGCCGAGTTATCTAACCTGATGCTAGAGGACCTTCCTCTTGGACTGCCACCTGAAGCTATTGTGAATTCTGAGAAAGCTATTGTGAACTCGAGGACGAGTTCTTTCCAACCCAGGGTGACTGATGCAGGAGGGTTTCTAGGGTACCTAATTTGGGTTCCTAGAGTTCCTAATTTGGGTTTCTAAGGTTCCTAATTTGCTTTCAAAGTTATTTACAAAATAACTTTGAGTAATATTTCAATTTAATTAGGAATATTTTAGTTTCCTTTTAGGATTAGGCATTATTTTATTTTAGGAATAGACTGCTTGTTAATTTTTGTAATTTTTTTCCCTTTATAGTAGTATTTCAATTATAGTTTACGAATGATTCTGGACCCAATTTGGGCCAAATTTCTGGTAGTTTATTTCTTTTATTACGTATTTTATTTTAGCATTATTATTGGGGTTTGCTAATTTTGGTAAAATTATAATAATCACAAGTTTTAGCTATAAAGCCCGGCTTGTGGCTAATTTTAGACAGACCTTTTATTTGAGTAATTTGATTGAACATTAGAGCAATTTTTTTGTGTTTTGGGTTATCCTCTTATGTTCTTCCCTGTCAATTATCTATTGCTATTAGCCTGCAAAATAATCGCTATTCTGCCCGGCGTCAATTAGTATCAGAACTTCAGCATCCTCTTGAGGTGAGATTTTATCAGTTTCTATGGCTGGTGGTCGTGGTCATCGCGGGCAGGTTCCGAACGAGGAAGCCCTCACCGTGATCGAAGCGTTCAGGAAGTGATGATTGAGGATTTACAGAGGCAAGTTGCAAAGCTAACCCAACGTCTAATGGCGCAGGAATTCGGTAATCGTGATATGGAAGATCACGATTCTGATTCCAATTTTGAATACCCCTATCACAATCGTGCTCGATTCTGAGAGCGTCGTGGTCGGGAGGATTGTCATGGAAATCTCGGTTTCCAAGTAGATCTACCCGAGTTTTCTGGGACGTTACAGGTCGAAGGATTTGTGGATTGGCTGAATAAAGGCAGTGAGGTAACAGTAAATAGGTGATGCCTAGTGTCTTTTTCAATTGGTAGAAAATATTTTGATAATGCTTGGTGTGATGTTGTGTCTATGGATGCTTGTCATATATTGTTAGGCAGACCTTGACAGTATGACCGCCGTGTTATTCATGATGGGCAGAAAAATACATATTTCTTTAGCATTAAAGGGAAGAAAATTGTATTGGCACCTCGTCAGGAAGGAACCACTCCTACCCCAGCAACCAATAATACTAACCTGCTTTCTAGGTCCATGTTTTTAGATAGGATTGAGCGTGGAGACATGGTCTATGCTCTGTTGCCTTGTGGGACTAGTACAACAGAAGTGATTCCAGATTTGCCAGGGCGGAGGTGCAGCCAGTGCTAGCCAAGTTATCTAACCTGATGCTAGAAGACCTTCCTCTTGGACTGCCACCTGAAGCTATTTTGAATTCTGAGAAAGCTATTGTGAACTCGAGGACGAGTTCTTTCCAACCCAGGGTGAATGATGCAGGAGGGTTTCTAGGGTTCCTAATTTGGGTTCCTAGAGTTCCTAATTTGGGTTTCTAAAGTTCCTAATTTGCTTTCAAAATTATTTACTAAATAAATTTGAGTAATATTTCAATTTAATTAGGAATATTTTAGTTTCCTTTTAGGATTAGGCATTATTTTCTTTTAGGAATAGACTGCTTGTTAATTTTTGTAATATTTTTCCTTTATAGTAATATTTCAATTATAGTTTACGAAGTGATTTTGGACCCAATTTGGGCCAGATTTCTGGCAGTTTATTTCTTTTATTACGTATTTTGTTTTACCATGATTATTGGGGTTTTGCTAATTTTGGTAAAATTATAATAATCACGAGTTTTAGCTATAAAGCCCAGCTTGTGGGCTAATTTTAGACAGACCTTTGATTTGAGTAATTTGATTGAACATTAGAGCTATTTCTCTGTGTTTTGGCTATCCTCTTTTGTTATTCTCTGTCAATTATCTGTTGCTATTAGCCTGCAGAATAATCGCTATTCTGCCCGGCGTCAGTTGGTATCAAAGCTTCAACATCCTCTTGGAGTGAGATTTTATCAGTTTCTATGGCTGGTGGTCGTGGTCATCGCGGGCAGGTTCCGAACGAGGAAGCCCTCACCGTGATCTTAGCGTTCAAGAAGTGATGATTGAGGATTTACAGTGGCAAGTTGCAGAGCTAACCCAACGTCTAATGGCGCAAAAATTCGGTAATCGTGAGATGGAAGATCACGATTTTGATTCTAGTTTTGAAAACCCGTATCACAATCGTGGTCGGGAGGATTGTTATGGAAATCTCGGTTTCAAAGTAGATCTACCCGAGTTTTCTGGGACGTTACAGGCCGAAGGATTCGTGGATTGGCTGAATAAAGGCAGTGAGGTAACAGTAAATAGGTGATGCCTAGTGTCTTTTTCAGTTGGTAGGAAATATTTTGATAATGCTTGGTGTGATGTTGTGTCTATGGATGTTTGTCATATATTGTTAGGCAGACCTTGACAGTATGACCGCCGTGTTATTCATGATGGGCTGAAAAATACATATTTCCTTAGCATTAAAGGGAAGAAAATTGTGTTGGCACCTATTCGGGAAGGAACCACACCTACCCCAGCCGCCAATAATACTAACATGCTTTCTAGGTCCATGTTTTTAGATAGAATTGAGCGTGGAGACATGGTCTATGCTCTGTTGCCTTGTGGGACTAGTACAACAGAAGTGATTCCAAATTTGCCAGCGCGGAGGTGCAGCCGCTGCTAGCCGAGTTATCTAACCTGATGCCAGAGGACCTTCCTCTTGGACTGCCACCTGAAGCTATTGTGAATTCCGAGAAAGCTATTGTGAACTCGAGGACGAGTTCTTTCCAACCCAGGGTGACTGATACAGGAGGGTTTCTAGGGTTTCTAATTTGGGTTCCTAGAGTTCCTAATTTGGGTTCCTAAGGTTCCTAATTTGCTCTCAAAGTTATTTACTAAATAACTTTGAGTAATCTTTCAATTTAATTAGGAATATTTTAGTTTCATTTTAGGATTAGGCATTATTTCTTTTAGGAATAGACTATTTGTTAATTTTTGTAATTTTTTTCCCTTTATAGTAATATTTCAATTATAGTTTAGGAAGTGATTCTGAACCCAATTTGGGCCAGATTTCTGGCAGTTTATTTCTTTTATTACGTATTTTGTTTTAGCATGATTATTGGGGTTTTGCTAATTTTGGTAAAATTCTAATAATCACGAGTTTTAGCTATAAAGCTCGGCTTGTGGGCTAATTTTAGACAGACCTTTGATTTGAGTAATTTTTTTTTTTTTTTTTGAAAGGCAAGCAAGGTTTTTATAGGATCCCAGAACCCATAAAGATGCCGCAAGCTGGGTTTGAACCCATGAGCTAGTGGTACCATCCGCCAAGCTCTAACCGTTGAGCTGTCATGCCATTGGCTTGATTTGAGTAATTTGATTGAACGTTAAAGCTATTTCTCTATGTTTTGGGCTATCCTCTTGTGTTTTTCCCTGTCAATTATCTGTTGCTATTAGGCTGCAGAATAATCGCTATTCTGCCCGACGTCAAGTTCCTTTCCTTGTTGAGAGTTTTCCATGCAAGGGAATTTCCATGCACAACTTATTCTCTGATGTTTGTTTCCTAATAGAAGTCAACATCTTACTGGCTTGTCTGTCTTAGGCTAAACTCCTAAAATACTTGCCTTATCTGGTCTTATGGGTTCTGGGTCTGACCGTTTGACTTATGGGCCAGGTAGAACCTTGTTGTCTTGGGTCAAGTTCCTAGATACTCGCCTCAGTGGGCTTTGAGTGATTTGGGCTTGGTTTCCCTGAGTTACAAGCTGGATCAAACTAGGTGCTTGTTTGGGCCCATTCTGGCATGACCGGTACGTTAACGAGATTATCATGCCATGTGTAGGACGTCGATTACTGGACGGTTTGGTGTATCAACAAATTTCACTTACTATCTCATGTGTAAATTCAATCTAACTTCAATAAGTTATCATACAGTTAAAGAGCAAAAATAAGAGAGGACATCAGGTGAGATCATTGATAGAGACCTAATCCAACGAACCCAGGAGGAGTTCTTCCCCATCAATGTAAAACTACGTCCATTGAACCCAAGGGAAGATTGGTTCTCAAACATCTTCTTTATTACAATGATTCTCAAACATTTTATTTAGAAAGTGAAATCCATCCGACATAAGAGAACATCTCTTGAAATAAAAAACCAAGCCAAGATCTGTAGCAAGCGTGGAAAACTGATAATCGACTTTGCATGTATGTAAGAGTTTCCATTTATACTTTTCGTCGATAATCATCATTCTTCAGTGACATGGTGGTGGTTTTGGAAGCTATTTAGTGAGGTCGTTTGCAAAACTGCTTGGTATCTTATTCCTCTCAAGGTGAAAATATCTTAACAATTGGGTACTAAGAGATATTTAGGTTATAAAGAAATCAAACTCAAGAATCTTTTTTTTGGTAAAGCCTGAGGCATAATATAAAATAGAAAACTAAAAATGATTACCGATTTGTCTATTTTGACTCCTGGTGTTTTTTACTCTTTTAAACATGGAGCCTTAAAGATGTTTGCAATCGATCTTCATGGTCATATCCTAGCTATTGTTACTTGCCCGATTATAGGCAAGGTTCTTGACAACACCATAGTGGAGTGCTATGCTGCTGAGGTAATCTGTCTACTTATTCAGGCTCAGCAGTGGACGACTGACATCCTTTTTAGTGACTCGGCAAATCTCGTGAATCTTAGTTTGTGGTGCAAGTTGATTAGCTTTAAGGTTGAGCTTGTGGTGCCTAGCTGACTTGATTTTGGCTTGGATCATAGCAATTTTGGAGGTCCCTGTTTCAGGCAAGGGGCCTAGTCTAGTGTTATTTGTGGGATGGCATGGTGAGAAAGGCAACATTTAGGGCATTTCAGTCGTTTCAAGAATTTGGGGAACAAAGGAGAACCTAAAGGAAGGTCCCTGTGAGAGAATGGTCATAAGGTTAGGAGGGGTAGTACTGGTTGTGAACCAGTGCTTGAGCCAAGAGGACCAAGTGTGTTGGAAGGAAGAAAGGAAAGAGTGGATGGAGGGTTTGCTTTTGTGAAAAACAACTTTCGTTGCGAATCTGCCAGATGGTAAGAAGGACATTTGTAAAATGGGATAGCATTTCATCTTTACCCATCGTATGGGTCTTAGATCTGTCCCACATAAAGACGAAGAATCCGGGGAGAAGTTTTGGGTCTTGGTTGGCATTGATCTAATCAATAGGCAAGGGGGAGAAGATCCAAAATCTACTCGTGACATGACATATGAAGAAAAGTTGGGAGACATCCTCCATGTGCTTGTGGCAAAATATGTACCAGCTGTCAACAGACACATGATGCTTGACCAGATTTGTCATGGTCGAAAGAATATTCTGGCTAAGCTTCCAGAGAAAGAAGAGAGCATTTGGGGGGGCTTTAATTTGCCACAAGGCTCGAAGCAATTTCGTCCGTATGTAAAGATTGGGAGTATTGAAAGTGAGAGGTTGAAAAAGATCATTTGTGAAGGCTCGAGTATCATTTTTAACATAAAATAGGCATTTTTTATCTGGCAGCCAAATCAGTTTATCCGGGTTTAGCGAAGGTCTAACGGGAATGTCAAGTATGTCCCTCGCTAGCGGGCTGGGTAATAGGGACATGAACAGGTCAGTATTTCATTGAATTCTTTGGTCTGAGGAGGGTAGCCATAGTTCAGGAATGATTCGGGGGCTAGTAAGGGTGAGGGGAATAAGCAGACATTCAATAAGGATTAGACCAGGCTTGACCCAACAATCATGTCATAGATCAATATGGATCCTCGACAAAACTTTCTAGATGAGATGTCGTTTCATTCCGGAAAACACAGTAAGATTACCTTTCTGGGCAAATGAGGCAGTGGCAAGAGGTTTTGAGAGCTAAAAAATGTTTTTTTGTTGTAGTAAAGAGCCTTGAGTTGGAGAACCCTGGGATTGTGAGGCGGTGAAATAGTCTGCCACATATTTTTTGCCATTAAGGAAAAAAAATTTCTAGCTAATGAAATATTGAGACCTCCCGGATGCTGAGATAAAGTAATACGGTCCTAGGTACACATATGTCTGACCTTACTATCCGAAGCTTCGTTCCACCAAATGTTTCGGGCCAGATTTTCCAATTTGGTAGTAATAGAGCAAGGGAGAAGGAAGGTCTACATAGTGTAAATCAGTATTGAATTAAGGACCGCCTTAATTAACCGTCCTCCTAGTCTATGAGAGAACTTTAACTTTCCAGATGGAAAGTTTCAAACTGACTTTATCATAGAGGAACTGAAAGTCAGTCGCTTTTTTTTTTGGAAAATATCAAAGGAAAACCAGGTATTTGTCCTTTGGATTGTAAGATTTAGAGCCCACGATCTTCTTAATCATTTTGGAGTGGCGCAGGTGAGCGTTCGAGTTGTAGAAAAACGACTATTTGTCATAGTTCATAGCTTGACCCAAGGTTGAACAATCACTACACCATAAATGACAATTTGTAACACACTAGTTTTGTTACTAAAAAAATTTGTAACACCACAAAAATCTTGCAAATCATGGCATTACAAATATTACTAACACCTCAACGTGTTACAACCTTCAAATTTCGTAACAGTTGTCCAATGTTGCTAATGGCACTATAGCATGTTACAATGTTCAAATATTAGCAACATCTCGAAGTGTTACAAATTTTTTTTTTAATACAAAAATCAATATTAAAATTTTTATTTGTTTTTAATTAAATAAATAAAAAGATATAACATCCAATAAAATTATAAGACCCAAATATTAAAATACTAATGTTTAATACCCAAATTAAAATAATCTTGCAACTATTACAAAGTGAAATAGTTGCAATCAATTACAACATCATTTCTCATATTGGATGATTATTACAAAAAAAAAAAAAAAAAAAAAAAAAAGGGTACATGTATCAAGTACATCATTAGTATGCTAACACTAAGAAAACAAAAAAAATGTTCTAATCCAACGTATCCCTACAAAACACCATTCATAGTATTATTTCATAGCAATTAGAAAAATCATATACAACAAAACACAGATAATGTTGAATAAGAAAAATGGCACATTGCACATCCACATAAGGTAATTCCTAAGTGGTATTCTATGGGTGCCAACAATAATATTTTGTTACCAGCCTACTCTATAAAAAAACACTATACTATATCAACTTATCTAAAACTTAATTCAAATTCATTAAATTAAACATACCCAAACACCTTCTGTAAGGTTATTCTCATTTGATTAAAAAAAACTTTAAAACAAAGCTTGTATTAGGAGACCAACCGGTGCCGCAGGCAGTGGAAGGAAGTCATTGAGGCAACTGATGCGGGTAGTGATAAGATTCCAGTGGTTGCTGCGCTGAAATGCTGAGGCATATATGGGTATGGGATCATTTGTGGATGATACTGGTATCCAAAACCAATACAAAAAAAAAAAAAAAAATCAAGAAAAATGCAAAAAATCCAAAAGGAGTCGTGATGCTATCTCTGCTCTGAATCAAAAAAAAAAAAATTGTAATAGTACCATCTAACCTATCTATGTGATAAAACTGTGACCAGGTCTGTGGTCTTACAAATAAGCATAATCATCTAATTATTTTCCCAAATAACATAAACCCAATCTCATCAATAAAAATTAAAATACTCAAAATTATAAGGGCATCATCACCATGCATACCTGATGCTTGTCACAATCTTCTACTTCACGAAGCTTATGAAGGAGAAATAGAATCCATTGATTAAGGATACACATGGTGGCAGTATGATGGCTTCTATCCAACTCCGAACAAAGAAAATGTAAACAAAAATAATAGATAACACGGAATATGCACTGCATTCCAGAAACATACCTGAAATAAATACATCAGTCTGATAACAAAGAGCCTTCACAGTCTAGTACGCGATCTTGTCCAAAAAAGTAGTTGGAACATGGTGTTTCTCCGGATTAATCAAGACATCTGCCTTATATGTATCCCATGGCTGAAAATCAATACAAAAAATAATCAAATAAAATTCAAGAAAAATGCAAGAAATGACTAAACAACTCCTCCATGTCAACATACCCTAAAACAATGCCACCTCCACTCAGTCCCATTGTCCTTCGTCACCTTCGATGGTGCAACACCCCAGTAAATTGAACCCAAACATATTTATAAAAAAAAGGTCAGGCACGATATTGAAGAAATGATCAATGAATTCAACACAGCTAGTGAAAGAAATAGAATGCCGATACAGAGGAAATGATGAAGCAAAAGTAGTTGAGCTATTGAACAAAGAAAAAAGAGATGAGTGCAGTCTCACCAGTAGCACCACAGAAACAACAATAATTTTCATTGGAGGAACTTTATGAATCAATTCCTTATCATAAAAAGAATTCAAGCAAATAAATGTTTTCTAATAACATAAATGTTTTACTAATTGTTCACGCAAACTGGAAAGCCATTTAGAATCTCTTTCACTCTTTCCTGAATGATAATAGCTACCACATTGATTTTCCAGTAACTAGTCTTTGTATTTCAGTTAGGCCACATAAAAATGCAGGGAGTTGTGTTAAAAGCACAATAGCAGAAATGCAGCAAGTTGAGCTTTATGAATCAATTCCTTATCGTGAAAAAATTCAGGCAAATAAATGTTTTCTAAGAACATAAATGTTTTACTAATCATTCACGCAAACTGGAAAACCATTTTGAATCTCTTTTGCTCTTTCCTGAATGATAATAGCTACCACATTCATTTTCCAATAACTAGTCTTTGTATTTCAGTTAGGCCTCATAAAAATGCAGCAAGTTGTGTTAAAAGCACATCAACAGAAATGACGGAGTATTCTTACATCTGTTTTCTGCTCACTATGAAGATACGAAAAAGAAACTTCTGCACAGTGGCTCTGCTAGACTAAACTTTCAATAATTCAACATTACCGTAAACTGAATACTTGGTCACGAATGGTAAAGTAACTTGGAGACCTGTTCATTCCATTAAGGTTTACTTTCACATCTGCCACCCTTTCAAATAGCTATGCCTCCTATCTTCGTCTCTCTGTTTATTCAACCAACTCATCCTTTATAAGTCCAACCTTTCTACTGTTGACATGTTAAATAAAGATATAAACCCATTTTCTCATAAACATATAATTTATGTCTAGCATGAAATTAAAACATAATAGTTTTAACATAATATGCACATGGGTCTGGCAATACTCACTGTTGATGGTCCAGTTGATATCTCCTGATTGATGTACAAATCACCCATAAATCCTGAAAAAAGAGATGATAAATTATATTATACAGAAGAGAATTTTGAATTATTTTAAAAACAAATAAGATCCATTAAAGAATGAAATCAACTTGAGCATCGGACAAACAGAAATGGCACCAACACTTGGAACACGAAAAGAATATACATCAAACACAGTAAACTAAATATATGTAAAAGTTCTTACTAGTAACTACCATTAGAAATCTTTAGCAATTGAGGTAGTAAATAAGGCAAGGGAAAAAAATCCACTGAAGGTACATAGTAAACACCATATCAAACAAATTTTATAGAGAAAAATGAGTAGGGATTTCAAGCACTGGATATAAAGCAACATGAACGACGCCTAAACCTGAAATATAACCCGCCTCGGCTATTGAAGAAGTGCCCGCTTAATCATGTACAGACGCAAAGTAGTTTTATATGTCATTGGTCTTCATGAGTGATGATAAGATATTTGGTTCACAATAAAGAATTGCAATAAATAAAATCATTCAAATCAACTCACTCATCCAGAATTGGAAGCCAAATAAGAAGAGTAAGAAGTGAATCCTAATCCAATACGCTGCTTGCAATAAGTTTGCCCATTCAAATCTGATTAAATCCATATATTCCCACTAGTAAATTACACCCAAAAAAAAAAAAACCAACACAACTAATGATGAATTAAAACAATCCATACATACCCATTAATGAATCAAACCCCCAGTTAGTTCTACACACAACGGTTCAGATGTGCATACATCACAAAGTTGTATTGTAAATCAGAGTGAACTTATACAAAGCAAAAGAACACAAAGTGAAGCCAGGAACTGCAAAAGCCACTAACAGATTAAAAACTCTAAAACTAATGAACCACAAAACTATATAAAGCTAAGATTCCACCTAAAAATCAACAAAAAAAACTACATAAAGTAGAGCAAAAAAAGGGAGTTAGATTACCAATCACAGAAGACACGTCACATTAAATGGGAGGAATGGGATGGAGCAGGGAGAAGAGTATTTGAATAAAACTAATAAACTGCCTCTCTCATCTCTGTGTTATTAGGTCAAAATCTAATTTCCTCAATAACTCCAGCTGATTTTAGAGTTCAATCTATTTCTATCTCTTAATCTACTTGCAATAACCAATAATTTCAAGAAACTAACCAGAGCATCAAGAGTATCAAAGTAACCAGAAGCAGCGCTAGATGAATTTCTGAATTTCTCCAAATTTTTAGCCAATGTCTACAAGCAATTGACAGGATGAAAAAAAAAAAAAAAGCAATATAAAGTTAAGTAATATAACCTGATTGTCTACTGGTTAAAATAATTAAATTAAATATTCATGTGGTTCAATAAGACTTCACTTGTTTTAGAGAATAACTCCAAGGAATGGAAGGAGAGAGGTAAGAAAGAGAAAGAAAAAGTAAAAAGAGTAACAAGCGCATCGATAAATCTCTGACACTCTCCAATGTAAACAAAAGTTATGCGTGTGTTGTGTTTGTGTTGGCAGATTTAGGTTTTGGATTGTTGTAAAGTACACCAAATTCTTTAGTACTTTTATCCGTGAATCCAATGCTAACTAATTCATGTTAAAACAAACATCACAAGTGGGCGTTTCGATGTACGTCATATATATCATATATTGTTGCTTAATAAGTTGAAGTTGAACCACACATTATGTATTTTTCTTTGTTTTTATACATTCAATGGGTGGTTAGAGATATCGTAGATTTGTGACATCGTCTAAAACCCAATTTTTTTCTTATGTTATATTTCCGGCTGAGGATGTTGATGGAAAAGTTGTGGAACAAGCAGTGTTGCAAGCTATCAGGACATGGAGTGAGAGTAGTGATCAAGAATAGAGATTATGGAAGTAGTATTTGCTTTGGTTGATTTCCTTACATCATTTCATCACTTTGAAACAACAGACAATCAAAGAAATGTTAGGAATTTCAACCTCATCGATGGTGGAATTGCAACAAATCGCCTTGTTAGTCAATGTCTTCTATACATAGTTATCTAATCATGTGTTACCAGTGAAATTAAGTTCAGCTTTTTAGATGATTCTTGACTGTTAGAATAGGGCTATGGTGAAAGTGCTTTAGTCGATTAAATTTCTAGGTTCCTTTGGGCAAAAGGCTTGAACCATTTGACCTAGGAACTAGTTTAATGTAAGTTTTGCATGCAGTGCAGACACTAATAGTAATAAGCCTAATGACAAAGGAAATTATGATGCGAAATCCAAATTTCTATCCAATCAAGCCCCTGGAGAACAAAAGGTTTCTAGTCATCTCATTGGGTACAGGATCAGCCAAGCAGGAATCAAGTTTGATTCTGCCATGGAAATTCACAAACAACCAACTAGTATCCAACAAACTAAGATGGCATACATGTTATAAAACTACATCAAATAGAAATCCACAAAATCCTCACTAATCGAAACAACAACAGACCATTACGATGGCTTCTAGGTTTCCAGATAACAATGACAAAATCAAGTATATTGGCAAAATTCTTCAGATTTCATAGTGTGTAAGCATTTCCCGTACAATAATCCCCCAGTACCATACAATCATAAAGAGAAATTGAACATTCACCAAAACACAAAAAAGCAAATGACTAAAACTCTCAGAATCTAAAATTACCTTCAAACCGATGATCACATCACTCAGCAGCAGCGGGAGTAGCAGTGGTTGCCGCTTTCTCATCTCCAGAACAACAACCAGCAGCATGGTGATGATGCCTTACCTTCAGCTTCTTCCTCATATCATAAGCATCTTCTCCATCAGCATAGTACTTAGCCTCAATGTCATGGATCTTGTAGCCGAGCGTCTCGGTATAAAGATTGAAACCGACACTGTTGCCCCTTCGGACGTGAAGAGAGACGTACTCGGCTCTAAAGACCTGTTCTATGGCGTTCTGAGCAGCGGTCATGAGTTTAGTAGCGAGGCCGAGTTTGCGGTGAGTTCGAACGACGGCGAGAGAGATGATGTGGCCTTGACATTCTGAACTCTCCTCCTCCATATTTGCCAAGACGTAGCCTACGATTCGGCCTCCGTAGTCTTCCGAGACGTAAAGAAGCTGTGGCCATGAGAGGATGTGGTAGAAGTTGTACTTCATTTGGTAGTTTTCAGGGAGGCAGAGAAGGTTGCAGGCCTGCATCGCTAGCAGGTCGTCAATGGTGGCCTGTCGAATGCAAACCATGATTGATTGATTGACTGATTGAAGTCAAGAGTGATCAGAATATTGAAATTGAGGAGAGATCAATCGATAGGGATACAAAAATCGATGGAGAGTGAAAAGGAGATTGAACGAGAGAGATGGAGAGATCTTCGTTTGAGAGAGAGAGAGATTGCGAGTTTGAGGGGTTTCAAGGTTTTGTAGACGATAGGTTTAGGAGGAACTCAATGGTGACGGGGGAACGAATCGTGCGTGTTCTGAGATTTTACAAGTTATATTTATTTTTAATTATTTTTATAAATATATTTATTAATTTATTTTCAGTAACTTAACTTAATAATTAGTATTTTTTTTTTTTTTTTTGTTATAAGACTTGTAACACAGTAAATAGTTACAAATTAAAAATTATTGACGTTGTTAATTACCCATTTTGATGTAGTGAATAGTGTTGGATAAAAAAAAAATAGTGAATAATATTGGAGAATGTCTTTAACTAAGTCAGTTTTGGCATGCGAAACTCAACAAAACAACATGAGATCATCGACATACAAGATATGGCTGATAGAGGGGGAATGACGTCCAATTTGAATGCTTTTGATAATGCCCTCATTCTCTGCTTTGACTAACAATCTGGATAAGGCTTCCGCAAAAAGGATGAAAAGGTAAGGAGAGATAGGGTCTCCCTGTCTAACACCCCTGGTAGGTTTGATGATAGGCAAAGGGGATCTATTAAGTAAGATCTGGAGGGACGAGGTTGAAATGCATTGATTGATCGTCTGAATCAGTCTTTATCAAAGCCTTTCAAAATGCTTGAGCAGGAAATTTCGTTCAACCCTGTCATAAGCTTTGGTCATATCAATTTTGATTGTTATCCTACATTTTTTTACGACAATGTTTCATCTGGAAGAAAGTTTCATGAGCTAGACAAAAATTGTCTGCAATGGATCGACCTTTAAAAAAGACTCATTGGACGGGGGAGATTTAGTTGTCAAGAAAAAGTTTCAAGCGGTTTGCCAAGATTTTAGAAATGATCTTATAAATGGCATAGCCCAATGGGGCGAAATTTATCCAAAGTTGTGGGATTTGAAACTTTGGGAATCAGAGGTATAAAGGTCTCATTGAAATGGGGGTCTAACTTCTTGGTGGTGAAAAAGTTGACTACCACATCAATCACATCCTACTTGACAATATCCCAGTAGTGCTGAAAAAGAATGCGTGAAACCCATTCGGTCCAGGGGCTTGATGGCTGCGCATACCAAAAAAGGTGACACGAATTTGTTATTCAGTCTCGATAGCCATAAGTGAAGCATTGTCCTCCGAGGTGATAGTGGCTTTGAACAGGGAAAGGATGTTAGGGCAAATGTCAAGCGAAAAAGAGTGGAAAATATCCGCAAAGTACTTGTTAAGAACCTGTCTTATCGACTCCTGATTGGAATGGCAATTGTTTGAGGCATATTTTAGGTGCAAAATGAGGTTTTTCTTTCTTCGAAGCATGAAGGCTAGATGGAAGAACTTTGTGTTTTTATCGCCGTTCTTGAGCCAGGAATACCCCGATTTATTGCCCCAAAATAATTCTTCATAGAGAAATAACTCATAAAGATAATCTTCCAGAACAGTAATGGCATTGGCATTATAGTCAGAGGGGGGTTCATTTTGAAGATTATCTAAGGCCACTTGAGTGTCAGATATGCATTGATTAATATTGAGGAAATCTTTTTTATTCCATATAGAAAGGCAGTGGCTAAGCTTTTTGGTTTTGAAATGAAAGTTATAATTAGGGAGCTAATGATGCCAGGGTGCCCAGGTGAAATTGATGAGTGGGCGACATTGGGGGTCCCTGCCCCACATGTGAAAGAACTTAAAGGGTTTAGGTCCCCTGTTGACATTTGAGACAAGTTGGAAAGAGATGGCTCTGTGATCAGAAGTTGGAGTATGAATAGTACGGGCCATAGCTGAAGGGAAAAATTGTAACCAGTCAGTAGACACACACACTCTATCAAATTTAGCTTTGATCCCATTTCTATCTTTTCTTTTGTTATTCCAAGTTAAACTTGAACCATTGAGAGGAAAATCCAAGAGATTGTGTTGTTCAACAAAATTTCCAAGGAGTTTAAAGTTTGATTGAATAGGGCTTTTCCCCCCTAATTTGTCTTCAGGGTGCAAAATCAAGTTAAAATCTCCAATAAGAAGGCCAGGCAAGGTCTGGAGATCATAGATAAGAGACAAGTTGTTCCAAAAAGGGTTCCAAAGAACAGGATTCGGTTCTCTGTAGACAAAACTAGCAGACCAAGTAGATAGCGAAAAGTAATTATCAATAAGACAATTGAAATAGTACTTGCAAGAGGAAATAATAGTAATATGAATACCTTCCTTCTAGAAAAGAGCTAGGCCATCGGAAAGTCCCCGAGCTGGTACTAAGGCCCTGTGTCGGAATCCACAACTCAGGCGAAGGCGGTCCATATTGGCTGAACTGGCGGGAAAGGGTTTTTAGGTTTTGCAACGCATCGAGAGACCCAGTGCCCCTTGTGTTGCAAGTAAGGATCATGCAAACCTTGGCAACCCTTTTTCAGCGAATGCTTGTTCCTTAGCAGGAGCAATATTATCTGTGGTGGACTTCCCAAAAGAAGTCATCAGAACCTACGGATAAGCTGCATTAACAGTGTCACTGTAATGGAGCTATTTCCCCTCAGATTGGGGAGGCCTTGGGGAGCAGGAGAGATAGTCCAAGTAGGTGCCTTATCATTTGCTTTGGAAAATCAAAGTTGTCAGTCGCTTTTTTCTACCAAACCAACTCAAAACCATAGTGACTGGTAGTGTGATCAAGCCTCGGTTGTGACATAGGCGGGGCAAGTTTGCATTCTCCCAGTTTGATAGCTTTCGCCTTGCTATTACTGTCTCTTTGTATAGTACTAGTCACACTTCTTTGTCTCCTAATTGGAGAAAGAAGAAGTCTTGGTGATTCCATCTGTGGTATAGGTAGTGGAAAAGTACAGAAAGAGCTTTGAGGCTGGTCTACGCTGGCATCTCTATCGGGCACTAGGGCAACCAAGACTGTATCAGTCCCTGATGAAGGTGTCAAAATTGTAGTGTGAGCATCGGGCAGTGAATCCACAAAGTTTTCTATAGAAATTTGAACTGAACTAGATGGAGTGTAAAGTGTGGGTATGGGAGTGGGTGAGCTAAGGGGAGGGGGAGTAAGAAGGTAAGTGATGGTTATAAATAGGAAAAGAGATGGTCAAGATTCAGGTTGGTGGTGAAAAAATTCGGGTGGTGGTCAGTAACTGAAATAGACGAAGGTGGTATAGGGTGATTAGGTGAAGCATGAGTAGGGTTATTAGAAGTAGTGAAAGGGGGGGGTGTACTGATGGAAACTAAAGGTGTCAATAGCAGTGTCAATGGGTTGGTGGGGCTGAAGTGGGATTGGGCTTGGGAACCCAGAGGATGGATATGGGTTTGGGCCAGCATGGGTAGAAAATGCCTGATTGGAAAGAAGTGGGCTCGAGTCCATTGGGTAGGCACAGTTATGGACCATCTACGCCATCTGGGTCATACCCGACCCATCAGAATTAGGAAGGGGAACTAGACTGGAAGTAAGTGAATTGGGCCTAAAACCTGTTTCACCAAAAAGGCCTTATGAAACAGCCGTTGGTAACTGAAACCATAACTAGGACGGTAATTGTGACGACGTTGTGATTGATGGTGTTAAGCAGGGGCGGCTTTAGGATTTTAGTCGAGGGGGGGGGGGGGGGGGGCGAAATGAAAAATACTTATTAGTTGATAATAGTAGTTATCAATGGTAAAGCCAATTTTTTTCTACCTGAGCTAGTAACTAATAAAAAAATACAACTATCAAAAATACATTGCATATATCAAATTGGATTCAATATAGTCCAATTTTAAGCCAAAATAAGGTCACTATCGATAACCTTAGCAAGGAGCAAACGAGCATAATAACTAGAATATATATCTAATATCGCAAAATAATTGTATCCGTATCTAGGTGAAGCTAATTTTTTTTTAAAATTTGCGAACCTAATATGATCATAATACAATTTCATAGAAAAAATAGTTTAAATGAGGCTCAAATTTTGTACGAATTAGCTAATGGTATATATTTTCATTGAATTCTATAGTTATTATTTTAGATATTTATTTTAAATATTTTTTTGTTGGAGGTTTTATACAATTATACCACTTGTGAAAAACAATTCATTTCTTTAATGTTAATAAGTTTTTATTAAACTAAACATTTTTTAATGTTTGTAATTACTAATAAAATTGCATTGAAAATAAAATAAAAATGCACTCGAAGAGTATCGAAATCAGGTCTTTTACCAAAATAACAAACCTACAACCACTACACCAGCAAAGACATATTAAAAATTTTATATAAACAAATTTGATATTGTATTCTACATTATATAATCAATTTTTTTAAGACTAAAATATATATACTAAAAATATTTTTAAAATTGAAGGGGTAGCTGCCCCTCGCCCCTTAGTAGGTCCGCCCATGGTGTTAAGACTGTGGTATTAAAGATCCTTCTGAGTCAGACTAAATTGCAAAGAAATTAGTTGCACACGAATTATTGAGATTCACCAAAGATGGCTCTGAAGAGGAAGTCTGGGCATGCCGGCGATCACTGTCGGAGGGGTGGAAGGTGTAGCGAGGCGACACCTGATGGCTGGATCTGGGCAAAGAGCTCAACTGACGCTTCTGTCGTTGCCGGATTCATGAAGCTTTGGGGAATGGCAGAGCAAGATTAGTTTTCCCATGGCCAGAGTTCAAAGCCTGAATGGATTTGGAGGCAGAGGTGAAGAAAGGGCAAGCATAGCCGAAAGTATGTCCCACAATTCCACAGTAGAAGCAAAAGGTAGGGGCACCCTCATAAAAAATGGACAGTAAAGCATCGGCCACCGACAATTCCAAAGCTAGTATTCATGGAGCAAGGGAGGGGTTTTGAGGTGTCCAACCAGATTTTGAAACTGAAGAGCTTCGTCCTCTAGGGAGAGGATATCAATATTCATGAGTGTTCCGAGACAGCTAGCTAGGGTTTTTACATCATTGATTTTGATTTTTTGAATTGGGAATTCATGAATCCGGATCCAATAAGGAACTATTGAAAAATTGATTGCATGGTAATTTTCTTGCCAGGGTTTGATGGAGACGACCCGAACAACACCCAAGGACCAGAGGTAACTACTTTCTCCAGATCTTTTAGGTTAGTGAATTGAACCAAGTAATATGTTTTTGTTTTGTCATCCGCTAAGCTAAAATCTCATTACAGAGCTTTTGGTGGTGGAAATATTTTGCCACTGCCCTGAACTGTCGACTATCAGTGTCTTCCTCATGTCTGATTTCAAACGTGGGTTCTGGTAGTGTAAAATTGGTTGCTAGTTGTTTTTCCAAATCCAGGATCAGATGTTCATTGTGAGTTGTGGTTGTTTGTTATTGGTTGGTGAGAGGATGGGTGGTTACTTGGGTGGTGGTGTTGGGGTTTGAACCAATCAAGTGATGAAAAAAGTGCAGTGGGTTGAATAGTATTGATTTATGAACTGGGAAAGTGGAAAGAATGGTTGTGGTGGTCGTGTTTGTGTGGATTGGTATAGGTGAGTGGTGGCATCCAGAGGAGTCCATGAGAAGTGCACAATAATAGTGGTGTGCTTGAAAGAGAAAGGTGGATGTATTAGTAAGAATGGGGTGTAAGGTGTTGGTTGGGTTGACTGACTGAGAGGGTGGTGAAGAGAGTTGAAATAGAGTGATGAGGGTGAGGAAGAGGATGAAAAAATCTAACTGGCGAGGGAAGCAGCGAGGAAAACAGCGAGGGACCCCACAGGGGGGAGGGGGAGCCGTCCATTCCCTCGGGATGCGTGCGTTGAAAATTCCAACCATTGAGCTGTCATGCCATTGGCAACTTAAAAGGCCTTGATCAAGGTTTCAAGGGGAATTTTTTTTTTTGAGCAGTTCACCTATTTTTTGCACATGGGTTTTGCCCAACCTTCCATTGAGCCTCACTAATGGTCCTTTAATCAACCATTTATTTAGATTCAAAAATAATATTGAAAAGTTGATTTCATTTATTCCATGTGGATATATAAAATGTTATTATAGCTCGATACTATAATTTAAAAGAAATTAAATTTATACTTTAGGAATGCGAAATGATATATTCATTCTTATTATACATAATACATTAAAAGAATGCATTCTATTGTTAATATTATATGGTTTCAAGGCTGCTTGTTATGCCCTAATGTCGAAGAACCATAACACCCAGATTGAGTGATGAGACAGATAAAAAGGGTACAGGTCATTCCAAATCCCTCCATTCAAGCCAAAATGAATAATAGAGGTCAATCTGGCCACAACTACTCGGTGAAACACAAGATATTGTCTTCGTTTGCTGCAACTTGGCAGAATCATCTCGTGTCAATTGAAAACCAAGGTGTGCCAGTGAAGCTTCCATGGGATTGCAGCATTAGAGTGGTTTCATGACAATAGTCATCCGTTCATCCAACCACCAACGACTAGGAGGACACGTCCCTTAAGAAATCAATTATTCATATCTCACAATCAGGTAATCGATCTATACTTTAACAAATTTCCAAACATTTGAAATACACAATGATGATACATCGAAAACGCCATCTCTCCTACATCGTACACGTGGCATGATGATCCCAAAGAATAACAGGCCCAAGCGTCAGGCCAACACTGATCCGGCCCAAGTGGCTTCAAGCCCGCATAACGCAATCTGCCAGATGGACCCATATTACTATAGCCTGCTAAGCCCACGCATCTCACAACCAACCCCAATACTCGTAAGACCTATTAAGGCAAGTATCTCGGGGGTCGGCTTCAAACGGGCAAGCCAACAACACCTTGTTTTCAACTAGGAAGTAAATACCAGAGTATACGTCGTATATGGAAACTTCCATCTATGGACAACACTCCAATTGAGAACTATCTCTCGCGTATCTAGGATGACAAGTCTAACAAGGAAACTTTCCTCCACAGCAAAACTCCTAATTAGATAAGGATTTCCAAGAAGATCTCATTCCCTAAACTATGCCACCGATAGCCTAGTCGAAATAGGAATACAACACTATATAAGACATGAGGTTGGTGAACAAAGGTACGCTACAAATTTCATGTTTACAATATTAAGCCTTCCTCAGATTCTTGTCTAACTTTAGTATCAGAGTGCCATCAACCTCCGCAACGATAGTCTGTGGCTCACGTGCATTTCTTGTGCATGTCAACAGGTCAAGGTCAAACAGGGAGCGACAATCGACTACATCACATATTTTATTTGTTTTACTAATATCAATGTTTTCCTTACAGAACAAGTTTGTTGATGAGGTTCTTCAATTTATGGATGCCTCTATTGAAGAATGAAGGATTGTGGATAAGGATATGTTGCTCATGAGGCAAAATAAAGTAGGTGACATGCTAAGACAATGTGCATGTCGCTTTCATAGATAATGAGGAAGAGCAATAGACTGGTCCAACTGGTGATGGTAGTGGTGCTCCAAGTGGTGGTAGGGGAAGGGTGATGACATTGGTGGTGCTGGTGTTCCTGATGGTAGAGGAAGGGTTGGTGGTTGTGGCATGGGCGGACCTACTAAGGGGCAAGGGGGAGCAGCTGCCCCCCCCCCCCCCCCCCCCTCTCAACGTTTAAAACTTTTTTAGTATATATACTTTAGTCTTAAAAAAATGATTATATAATGTAGAATACAATATGAAGATTGTTTATACAAATATTTGAATATGTCTTTGTTGGTGCAGTGGTTGTAGGTTTATTATTTTTGGTAAAAGACCTGAGTTCGATACTCTTCAAGTGCATTTTTATTTTATTTTCAATGCAAGTTTATTAGTAATTGCAAACATTAAAAACTGTTTAGTTTAATAAAAACTTATTAACATTAAATAAATGAATTGTTTTCACAAGTGGTATAATTGTATAAAACCTCCAACAAAAAATATTTAAAATTAATATATAAAATAATAACTATAGAATTCAATGAAAATATATACCATTAGCCAACTCGTACAAAATTTGAGCCTCATATAAACTATTTTTTCTATGCAATTGTATTATGATCATATTAGGTTCGCAAATTTCAAAAAAATTAGCTCCACCTAGATATTTATCCTAATTATTTTGCGATATTAGTTATATATTCTAGTTATTATGCTTGTTTGCTCATTGCTAAGGTTATCGATAATGATATTATTTTGGCTTAAAATTGGACTACATTGGATCCAATTTGGTATATGCAATGTATTTTTTATAGTTGTATTTTTTTATTAGTTACTAGCTCAGGTAGAAAAAAAATTTGGCTTTACCATTAATAATTATTATTATCAAGTAATAAGTATTTTCCATTTTGCCCCTCCTCGATAAAATCCTGGATCCGCCCCTGGGTGGTGGTGCTGCTGGTGGTCCTGGTGGTAGAGGAAGGATTGATGGTAGTGTTGGTGGTAGAGGAAAGGGTGATGGTGGTGGTGGTGCTGATGACACTGAATAAGTCCTTGTTGGTAGAGGAAGTGAGGGGAGAACGAAGAAGTGGCATGAGAAGAATATCACTCAAACTGAAACCTAGGAAAAAGACTAAGAGGACTTGATGTATATATTTTTGATATACAATTTAGGTTGTTGTAATATTTGTAGTTAATGAAAATGTAATGATTATACATTTATGCAATGAATTACGATTTCACAATTATGATTCTTATCAGTATTTATGTATATCTCAGTAATGGTTACAAAGTTAACTGTAATCCAAGTAAAAGTAAGAGACTTTATCAATTAACTGAAAAATTGGATACAAAGTCACACATTTATCAAAACAGAAAGTTCTGACTGCAAATGCACGAGCCGCTGCCAATGTCATAAAAACATTTACAGAAGTCGTTGAAAATCCAATACCAGAAATCGCAATCTTGTCTGCATAATATACCTGAAAACAAAACGCAGCAGAAGCTGCGAACCATGTTTTTCCAATTGCTGCGGACCATGAGATTGGGTCAACCATTTTCGCATGATCCATTGCGGTGGGACAGATTTCACACTTTATCCATTTTTTTTTTGTTTTTTTAGTATTCAATTTTCCCTTTTGTTTTTTTCAATTCCTATGCCTTAGATACTATCTTGGAATTTTGATTTATTGCAAAAGACCAATTTTGACCACCCCAACTTGATAAGGTCAAAATTGGGGTTTTGCAATAAACTAAATATGCCAAAATAGTATCTAAGCCATAGGGAATGAAAAAACCAAAAAAAGATTCACATACAAAAAAAAACATAAAAATGGACAGAGTGTGAAATTTATCCAATCACAGCGGATGCTGCAAACATGTTTGTTCCAATCGCATAATCCGCTACGATGAGATAGATTTCACACTCTATCCATTTTTGTGATTTTTTGTATTTGTATTTTTTTTTTAGTTTTTTTTAATTCCAATGACTTTGATACACTATTGGCATATTTGATTTATTGCAAAACCACAATTTTGACCTTCTCAAGTTGAAAAGGTTAGAAATATATCAATAGTGTATCAAAGCCATTGAAATTTAAAAAACCAAAAAAGATTCAAATACAAAAAATCCAATCGCAACAGATTTTGCCATTCGGGCAAACATATTCGCAACATCCACTGCAATTGGACAAATTTCACACCCTGTCAATTTTTGTGATTTTTTTTTTGGTTTTTTTCATTTCCAATGGCTTGATACACTATTGGCATATTTGATTTATTGCAAAACTCCAATTTTGACTTTCTCAAGTTTGGGTGGTCAAAATTGAGGTTTTGCAATAAATCAAATATTCCAATAGTGTATCAATGCTATAGGAATTCAAAAAAAAAAGTCAAATAAAAAAATCACAAAAATGGATAGAGTGTGAAACCTATCCAATTGCAACGGATGCTGCGATCAGGGTTGTCCAAATCGCATGATCTGCTGTGATTTAAAAAATTTTGTCCGCACTATCCGCTGCATTTGATTTTTAGGTAGCTTAGCAGACTGGATTGCGATTGTTGTTATTTGGTTCACAGCGGTTTCTGTGAGTTTGTATATCACACTCGCAGTGGCTCGTGCGTTTGCAATTGAAATTTTTGTTGTAAAAAAAATTTATCATGTTTATTTTATTATCAGTTAATTTTTTAGTCATTACCATGATATAAATCATCCATAAAATGCATTTTTGATATTTGATGTAGTCGAAATTGGGGTTTTTGTAGCGTACCTTAAGTTCATCAACCTTATCTCTCTTTTATAGTGTAAGAATCATTGTTTGGCTAAGCCTTTGGTGGCATAGTTTAAGGAAAGAGATCTTGCTAGAGATCCTTTCATGTCTGGGAGCTATCCATGTGGGATAGTTTCTCTACACGACTTGTGCTCCTAGTTCTGCGGGAGGGGTTTCCCTTTCTGAGTGTTGTCCATGCAAGAAATTTTCCTTGCCCGACTTATACTCTAGTATTTGTTTCCTAAGGAACCGATGTACTGTTGGTCTGCCTGTCTTGGGTCGATCCCCCAGATATTTGCCTTATCTGGGCTTACTTTTGTCTTATCAAGGCTTACGAGTATTGGGCGTGACGTGTGGGTTTAGCGGCTCATTGCAATTCAGGTCCAAACGTTCTAGAATCTGCCAATAGTGGGCTTAATATTGCCTCGGCCTTGCTAGATTGAGCATTACAATCAAACTTGCTTTGTTCTGTTGACTAGATTATCATGACACATGTATGGTGCTGATCAGATGACCGTTTGATGTATCATCAGCCACTCCCCATGAATGGGTGGGCGATCTTATTAGTCCACCAAGTCATTTCATGAAGCAGTTGTGCAGTCAAAATGATTGAGTCTGCGTTGTTTCCTCAAGTGGCTAGTTACATTATTAAATGTGTTTGTGACCGTTGAGTGCCATCTTTCAGACTTAATTAAGTTACAGATTCAAGCCAAGTGAATAGACCCAATTAAGTCACCGATTCACTAATTTGATCGGCGGTAATTGGTTCTGGCCCAGTCCCTCTTGCTTGGAGGTATTTTCAACCTATTGTTAACTCTAGTCCATCTCTGAACCTTCAAATCTCTTTGCCCCACTAAGCATCTTTTTAGTCATTTTTCCCTTCCACAAAGAAAGACTGCCTTCCTAGAAGCTAGAACCTTTGCCATAAGCAAGCAATAATGAGGTCGTTATGCTCTTCGTAGATAAGGCTCATTCTGTAATGAGACCGTGTAGTACTCGCCCCTTCCTCTATCGCTTGAGCTTCTGGTAGGGGAAGCTCTTCGCTTTTTCCTCACACCTGTTCCTCAAAGTCATGTGTAAGGAAAGGGGGCGCGACTGTTTGTTGCTTATATAAGTCGCTGCTTCTGCAATAGGAAGTTTATTTATTTTTCTATCTCTTCTGCCTCCTTTTTATTTTTTTTTCCTCTGTGTTATTTGCTGCAACTCTTTTTAAAAGTTGAAACTTTCTCTTTATGGCGGATAACGTCGAACTTACCCTCGGACAAAATCTGTCTATGCTTGCCATAACTTCTTGTTCCAAGCTAGGCTTCGCTTTCTAGTTCCAGAGGATATTTAGCGCTTCCTGGTGCACCTTCACATTCCCCTTGCTCAACTAGTGCCTAACGGGTTCAGGACATTGATTGTTGTCCTTATCAAAGCCAAGGATGTCGGCCTCCGATTAACTCCGTAGGTACTCCACTTGCTGACTTCTCCTCGGCTAAATGCTCATGGAGTATGTTGGTTGAGTACTTCGAAGTGCTTGGGTTCCCTATCTGATTACTTCAAGTTTTGGAAAAAGTATTGCTTTTTGGCTTCTTCTAATTCTCCGTACTTCAAGGTGGACGGGCGGTCGCTTGTTAGACATTTCAAATTCGATCTTAGTGAGTGTAATGCCCTACTCCTTTTTTCCTTTTGTATGCCTTCGCAGAAACTGACATGTTGTCTTGCTATTTCGTGCAGGTAAATTTGTGGCTCCAATTCTTACTGAGGAAGAGGAATCAGTAAGGAGGGCATTTAATGAGCTTCATCATTCAATCGTTGTTGAGGAGGTTATAGCTTCGGACAACGTTGTGTGGAGCGGACTGTTCAGATACTTTCACGCAGACCTTGTTGTGCCTAGGTCGACGAATGAGACTGGTGGTGGCCGTTCCGGAAGAGGATGCTCACAATACCAAGCCCCTCAAAGCAGGCTGAGTTGGAATCTGCCATGTCGTCCATTGGTCGTCCCAAGAGAAAAAGAGTTGGCGGCAAAACTGACTCTTCCTCTAAACTGGCTAAGCTAAGTTATCTGAGAGAGATTGGTAGAAAATGAATCTCATGTGATCGCGCTTTCACACATATTATCGGAGGCGGAGGCGAGCCTAGCCGAGCCCAAGGTTCAGCGTGTAACGTCAGATTCTCTCGCTATTGCGCAGGGTAGGCTAGAACTGCTTGACCTGATTGAGGAGGAGAACCCTCACCTGGAGCTTGACTTTGAAAGATACAGGAAGGTTGCTTTCTGGAATATTAACAAGACATAAGTTTTTGACCCCATGGCTTCGTCCAGTGACTTGATGCCGACTTTGGACAATGTTGCCTTATCTTCCGCAGTTCCTTCTAATGTAACAGACTCTTCTGCCTCTAGAGTGACTCCCCAAAGCAGTTGTAACTTTTGAAATATGACATAAAGAAAGTTTATAAAGTAGTTTTTGTATCTGTACCTTCTATAGTTAATTTGTTTTGTCGTGCCATCGCGCCAATATGACGTGTTTGCACTTTTCTTTCCTCGGCCCACTTTAACTTTTCTATGTCGGACTGGGATGTAGCTTGGGTCTTGATTTATCGTTTGCAGCCAAAGGTATTGATCAGTGATGTCGACCATTGCTTGCGGGAATACAAAGATTCGGGCAAGCCTATGTTAGGCTGTATAAGTGCTGACTAAGGTCATGTTCTCGAACTCCTTGTCGTTTGTTAATAGTAGACTGGATGTTAGAGTAGTAAGGTTCGGCGACCATTGTCTGCGAAAGGACAATGATCTCTGGCAAGTCGTCTCCACCAGGCTACATGAACACTGACTAAGCTCCCACTTTCTAGGCCATCGTCGTCTGTTCTACGCGGGCTAGGCTTCGAGTGATAAGTTTGGCGATCATTATCTATAGTTGGATAATGATCCCTGGCAAGCCGTCTTCACCAGGCTACATGAGCACTGACTAAGCTCCCACTTTCTAGGCCGTCGTCGCCCGTTCTATTCGGAATAGGCTTCAAGCAATAAGTTTGGCGATCATTATCTATTGTTGGACAATGATCCCTATTGTTGGACAATGATCCCTGGCAAACCGTCTTCTTTCCCTTTATTGTCCCTAGGGATAGAGGGTATCTTATCAGACTCGCTTTCCTCTTAGCGGTCAACATCTCCTCTAGAGTGATATATCTCTGGGCATCCCTAAACAAGTCTGTCATATTGATGGAGATTTTAATAACCCTACTTGTAATACCGCAAGTGCTTGGCTGTCTAACTAGTTGACAATGGCAAATACTGGTCGATCCCACGAGGATTGACGAGACAGTCAAATTCTAAGACTTATTTAAACTAATTTAGAGTTGGGGGTTACAACAGATGTAAATTAGTAAATTAAGATAATGAAATTGAACACTTAAGGATTAAACTGATAAGATGATATGAGAGTGGACCGAGACATCGAATCCACCACAGGTTATTTGAGATTTGTGTAATCCAAATTATTGTTTTCAAGAATTAACACAACTAACCTAAAGATTAATCTAAGTTCGCAATTGATTTCAGCAAAGGCCTAAACCCCTAGCATTGCATGTCTTTCTACGGCACACACAATCACAGGTTTATTTTAACTAATTCTAAACCCCTCGCGAGCTTCTCCTTCCCTGTTGTTTTTTCCTCTGTTCGGCTCCGATACCTGCAAAAGAGAGAGACAAAGTGACGCGAAGGAGGACAGAGAGGCGCTCACTGTATGTGCGACGGTCGTCGAGAAAGAGGGAAACATAAAGGAAGAGAGATGGGTGAGGGAGGTAGGCGAGGTGGCGGCTGATGGTGGTGCTCGGCGGTGTGGTGGAACAGGGAGGAGACAGATAGAGATAAAGGGGCGGTGTGTGCAGTGGTTGCGCTGCCTGTGACGGTGGTTGTGTTGAGACAAAGGAATAGGGAGATGGTGGTGATGTTGGTGGTCGTGGTTTGCGTCAGGGAAGGGAACAGGAAGGAAGACGAGGTGGAACAGGCTGGTGGCGGTTGTTGGGCGTGCGAAACAGGGTGAGGATGTGCTGGGCGGTGGTCGGCGTTGTTATGGTGGTTCGTTAGTGGCGAGAGACGAAGGTCTCAATGTCTCTGCCAAGGAGGAGAAGAGCGGCGTGGTGGCTGGAAAAAGGAGAACCCTAGCAAAAGAGAATACCAGATTCTAAATAGGTTTTTTTTTTTTTTTTCTATTATCCTAAGTTGGGTTTGGGCTTTAGGTTAACTTTCGAACTTGGGCTTAGGTGATAGGTGAATTTGGCTTATTTGGATAAGGTTTAGATATGTGATTCATTACTTTGTACCACCACTAGAATCAACCAATTGATCATTCCTCAAATTGTCGCCTTAATGCGATTTCATCGTTTACGCTCAAATTCCTACAAAGACATGAAAATGAAATAATTATGATAAAATATAATAATTTAAACACTAACATATATAAATTAAGGGATAAATTATGTAATAATTACGTGAATATCAAATACCCCCAAACCTATATTTTGTTATTCCTCGAGCAAAACAATAAAAATAAGATTCTAACTCACTTTCGCAGGAATCATCGGTTGCACTTACCTTAAACGTGCAACAAGGCTTTAAACCCCTAGCTTACCACTAGTGGACGAGTTATAGTCTCGTGAGGGTTTTCAGAAATGTTACCCACAAACATTATGACTCAATAAATTTCCAAAACATGGTAACTTGGTTACTCGTCAGAGTAATAATCTAATTGCCAAAATTTTCAGAAAACAACTAACATTGTCACAATAATATATCAAAGAGTCTAACAACAATTTAATAATACCCAAAGGTTAAATAAATTTCATCAATTATTTTCAACTCGAAGTGTGTGTGTGCATGGCCTTATCAACATAACTTTATTTTTCTCAGTAAAGATACGACTAGATATCCTTTGAATTGTACGCTTCGACTACAAATCTCTCTTGTCACTCAGAAATGAATCACTTTGAGACTGGCTAGTTATCACTCAGTTTATATGTGAGAAAGAGAATAAATTATTGAAACACAAACATCTCACATATAATAATCATGAAAAATGGACTTTTAAAATAATGAAATAAATATGATCTCATGGACTGAAATATAAATTACTTTGAGAATGTTGAATCATACACCATAGTTCTTGTTTATTTAATCTCCACGTCTATGAACCAGACATTTACTTAAGATCAATTAGGTCTTTATTAGGTTGTAATGAGGCTAAGATTTTGGCTAACAAGAATAGAAAAGGATTCGAGAAAATTCTCTGAGAATGGATACACCTTTTAATAAACACGTTGGGCTCTGAAGAATAAACCAATGTTGTACACCATTAATTTTTCTTCCTTCGAAATTCTTCATTATATTTTTTTTCGAAACATCAATTTTTTTTTTTTTTTTTTTATAAAATCAACGACATGCTTTCCACTTCTGCACAATGAAACATTTTAGTCCCGAGGATTCATGGAATATTTAGTTTCAGCTCTTTTTATTTGCCCATTCCAAAAATATATCAACCATACACATTCTCAGAGACATTGGGTAAGGATAAAAATAGTATGAAATATTACTCCCTAACTGGAGTAGGTAATGGAGATGGGGTTAGCAAAGAAAAATTTTATTTAAAGGCTCAACGGGCTGCAAACAATTATTTATTATTAGGTAGGCTAAAAGGCTAAAGAATGGTTCAAAGAAAAAATTGCCTATATCACTTCTTAAGCTCTAGTCAGTATTATGACATCTCAGCTAAATAAATCAAGAAGTTCTAGTATAATAATTCAATTTTAACGACATTCTCAAAGCGATCAATAAAAGAAACAAGAACAATGATATCATCAACGAGATAGTGTAGATTCAAGAAAAGTCAGAGTTTATTTAATAACCCTCAAGAAAAATAGAATGTCTCGAAACTCACAAGGGTTAAATCTCTACTATTATTCTAAGGTTTTCTAATGAATATCTTACTGATTAACTTCAAATTATGCTAACTCGGCATATAGTGCAAGAATGGTCGAGTCGAAAAATATCATGAAATATATTTAACTTACAGATAATATCAAACCATATGTTTTCCTATTGATATATAAAAGTGACAAGTGAAAGCAAGCATTTCTCGAATTTAAAGGCATACTTGAAAGCATATTCTCTTCATTGGACTTAGATTTTGTATGCATTTTCAAATCGAAAAATTTCCACACATTCATAATTAACTATGTATTCAATGGAGATTGAGTAGAATACAATAGTCAATTGTAAAATACATTTCAGTTAAATTTTTTTCGAAGAATGCAAAAAAACTCATAAACTCACCCCCAAACCTAAACCAAACATTGTCCTCAATATATAAAATGATGATCATGACAAATGCAGGAAAAAGAAAATATGAGAGTTAAAGTGATATTACCATGGGAAAGTTTTTACCAATTTCGACGAAATCGTCCACCAATGAACGCTCAAAAACATAAGAACCGTGGACTCGTCATGATAAATTGATAAAAACAATACAAGACTAAAAAAATGTACAAATGAAACAGGGACTGAAAAAAATTACATGTATCAGTTGTAAGTCAAATATGTTATGGAGCTAATGAGTATGAGTGAAATGCAACTAGAAAGAACTCAAAAATCAATTCAAACTAACCATAATGACAACTCTGAAGCTAGGCTGCCTCCTAGGAGCACTTGGTTTAACGTCATCAGCCCGACATATATTATTCCTCATAAATGATGTACCATGAAATGACAAGGAAGAACATAGCGAACACTCCTCCAAACCTAAACACTTAGTCCACGATGTTGACTAGATCATATAGCATCAACCGAAAAAGTTGAGGATCCGTCCAACATATAGTAGCACCCACATGCAGCACAACAAAAACTAACACACCCCTAAAACGACGAAGACGCCATGCAAAAACATAAAAGAAATGCAAACGAACCCGTGGTCGTAAAGAAGTCATAGGGGTCTGGAGCAGAAAGTTGTCACCAACAAGGATATCCAGCAAATGACTCTTTCCTACTCCTAAAAAGGGACATCCTATGTTTGGTGTCAAATCAGAAGATTGAATGTATTGCACAATAGGATGGTCAAAACTAAAATCATCCCTTAAAAACAAGGGATCCAAATAGGTAGCGTCAGTTACTATTAAAGGGATGGAAAAATGTATGTCTATAGATATATCAGGTGGTACAGGCTCATCATAACAAAATGAATTGCACAAAGATGATGAGCTAGACAACTCAACAACACCCCCAAACCTGGAATCAACACTACCTGTGGGATGTATTCTCAACAAATAATACTGAGGATCAGACTTCATGTAAGAGTCACTAGGAGGATATATGTCAAATGGGTCATCATGAAAAGTCGGGAGAGGGGATGGGTTAGAAAGACCAATAGTATCAGTAGAAGGGTTCAATTTTGACTCACTGAGTGGAAGGAGTTCCACTTTAGGCTTCCATGTGTAATCCGGATCCATAATAGGGGTTGAATCAAGCAAAGCATTCACTTCCCTAATGGAATCATCAATATCAAAGTCTAAACCGAAGTGAGTCAGGGATCATCTGATGCAAACTGCAATAAGGAATTCTCCACCGAACTCTCAATCATGTTAACTTCACAAACATCCTCGGACTCAAGAGGTTGTTGGCTTACATTAAAAACATTGAGTTCGACGGTCATGTTGCCAAATGATAGTTTTATGATTTCATTCCTACAGTTAATAATGGCATTGGATGTGGCAAAAAATGGTCGACCAAAAATGACTGGAATGTGACTAGAGGGATTGTGAACAGGTTGTGTATCAAGAACTATAAAGTACACAGGGTAATAGAATTTTTCAACAATGATAATCACATCATCTATAACACCACGGGGACTTTGACAAACCTATTTGCCATTTGCAGTGTTATTCTAGTCGGTTTTAACCCACCGAGACCTAATTGCTCATAAACAAAATATGGCAATAAATTAACACTCGCCCCTAAATCCAATAATGCCTTATCTATCATATGGTCACCAAAAATACAAGAAATAGTCGGGCAACCAGGATCCCTATACTTAGGCGGGGTTCTGTGTTGAATAATTGAGCTCACTTGCTCGGTGAGGAAGACCCTCTTTTGCACATGTAGCTTCCGCTTCTATGTGCAAAGATCCTTCAAAAATTTGGCGTAGCTAGGAACTTGCTTGATAGCATCGAGTAATGGGATATTTATGTGGACTTGTTTAAAAAATTCCATTATGTCATTTACATTTGTTCCTTTCTTTGCCGGAGCTAATCGTGACGAAAATGGGGCTCTAGGCAAGTCAGATGCCTGAGTGGGGTCAGAGTCAACATGAGCATCTGTAGAAGGTGAGGCTTTATCAGCCTCCTTGTCAGATGGAAATGCAACCTGTTTTGACTTAGACGTGGATGCACCGACACGCAAATCATGCACTTGTACTCGATTGTCAACCTGTTTTCGACTCATAAGGGTAGTAATAGATTTGATATCTTTATTACAGGACTCAGATGTACTACCAACTGCGAATTGACCTTTTGGGTTTGGAACAGGTTGACTAGGAAATCTCACTGGCTCTCTCTCAGAAGAAGACTGAGTAATCTTACTCACAACTATCTCAAGTCTATTGAGGGCTTGAGATTGGTGTTGAGTCGTGGCTTTCAACTCAAACATGTCCTTAGAATTCTACTCAATTATACTTTCTGAGCGCTGGAAAAATCGATTAACCGTTTCCTCTAAACTTGATGTGTTGGATGGAAGAACTTGGTTATGGTGGAACCTAACAGGGCTAGGGGCTTGAGGAGCCTGGGAGACAACAACAGGTCCCCCTTGGTGTGGGCCATGGGCCCAGAAGAGACTTGGATGTTTGGCGAACCCTGAATTGTAATAGTTAGGTTGTGGATTATTGCCAGGTCGCCGCATCGCATTAAAAATGTTGACTTGCTCAGCATAGTATGCAGGATAATCGTTTTGCAAGTCACAATTAGCTATTGAATGACAAGGACTCGAATATGCAGCACAAACTTCAGATGAAGTGTTTGCGGGAAGTGCAGGTTGAGTCAAATTCAAAAGTGCATCTATCTTTTGAGTCATGGTCATAACAACCGTCTCTAACTTTGAGGCAGAAGGGGGTTGAACAAATGTATCTCTAACTTCATATATACCGCCCTTATGCCTACCAGACTCATTTCTCAAATAATCCCATTGCTGAGAATTCCCATATTTCATTGACACTCATCTTCATTAATGACCCACCACTGGTAGCATCAATCATACGACGATTTTGAGGGATTAAACCGTCTTGGAAGTATTGAACTAGTCGCCACCTCTCGAATCCGTGATGGGGACACTTGATAATGAGCTCATTGAACCTTTCCCAACATTCATAGAAATGTTCGCCTTCTTTTTGTTGAAAATTAGATAAATCTCGTCGGAGAGCATTCGTTTTATGAATGGGGAAGTACTTTGTCAAGAAAGTTCTTGACAACGCATCCCATGATGTGATGGATCCTGTCTCTAATGCATTTAACCACGATTTCGCCTTATCTTTCAGAGAAAAGGAAAATAACCTAAGACGGACCGAATCATCAAAAAAGTTTTGGTACTTCAGGGTAGCACAAATGTCAAGAAATTCTTTGACATGAAGATAAGGGTCCTCTTTCTCAAAACCATAAAAAGTGGGCAAGAGATGTTTGCATTTGTCTCATTTAAGACAATGCAAGACGGAGCACTACTAGGAAGAGGGGCGAAGTAATCCTTAAAGGCCTCCCCCTCAGCCATCTCAATGGATAAGGATGATGAACCTAAATAGGTAATGGAGACTTCACAAAACTCCTCGAATTCTTGTCGGACAAGTCTACTCTTAGAATCACATATCCAGGTATGCATAAACTATTGGATAACGGAGGTTCAAAGTCAACACTCCTAAACAAGCTTCAATTTTTTTATTTTTTATTTATTTTTTTATTTTAAATGCAAGCCTGGACCTAACTCTAAATTTTTTTTTAAAAACAACGGGACCCTAAATGACACCTAAATGATGCATAAACAAAATGAATGACAGACGGCCCTAGAGCTTTTCTTTACTGATGCAGGGCTGAAATTTAATTCAATTTACCTAACCGTGGGAGAGGCAGGATAATTTCCTATCAATCCGCCACTATAGAGTTGCGCCTACCTCTTTTTCCACTCTCTAGCTCAAAGTGAAATGTCAGTTCAAGAACTGTTCCCAGATGGGATATGTCCTTCACTCGACCACTTTAAGTTATCAAACGTCCAAAGAGGGTCCCCATGAGTGTCACATCTGTCCTAGATAATTATCTTGCTACAAATTTTAAATAGTGAAGGCCTAAGTTCCTAACCCTAAAATAGATGGTGATTAACCTATCCGCGGAAGAGGGCACAGAAGTTTCAACTCAATCCTACCACTATTCAAATTTGCATGCAATACTACCTAGAACAAGCTAAACACAAGTGATCACACAGAAACCGCATGCAGATGTGGTGGATAGAAGTTACCTCTGGCGTGAACCTCTTTTGGGTTATTTGCGAGGCCGGGTAGAAGTTGACTTTTGAGAGGTTCCTCGTGAATCGCAATTATTCACTTCGTTCCCACTTAAGCTCTTATATGTGTAATCGCCTGCAAAACAAATGCAAAAAAAAAAATTTCAAACTCAAGAAAATAAAACAAATAAGAAAGTGACTCGTAACACTGTTCCTAAAAAGAAAATTAAACCTAATTTATAAACTAGCGAAAACAATCCTAGATTTCGATTGTATCGTTACAATCCCCAACAACGGCGCCAAAAACTTGATGGAGATTTTATTAACCTAAATTAATAAGCTAATAAACCCTACTTGTAATACCGCAAGTGCACGACTGTCTAACTAGTAGACAATGGCAAATACGGGTCGATCCCACGAGGATTGACGAGACAGTCGAATTCTAAAATTTATTTAAACTAATTTAGAGTTGGGGGTTACAATAGATGTAAATTACTAAATTAAGGTAATGAAATTGAACACTTACAGATTAAACTGATAAGATGATATGAGAGTGGACCGAGACATCGAATCCACCACAGGTTCTTCGAGATTTGTGTAATCCAAATTATTGTTTTCAAGAATTAACACAACTAACCTAAAGATTAATCTAAGTTTGCAATTGATTTCAGCAAAGGCCTAAACCCCTAGCATTGCATGTTTTTTTACGGCACACACAATCACATGTTTATTTTAATTAAGTCTAAACCCCTAGCATTACATGTCTTCTTACGGCACACACAATCACAGATTCAGATTAATTGATTAAAGCAGACTTTGAATATCAATAAAGCTAACTTCTAACTATCGATTAGTCAAGATAATTATTCTGGATATAATCGGTGAAAGCAAATTATTAAAATTCAGAAATCAACTGTGTTTAACATTCAAGCATATAGAAAACAATAAATTTAGATACGACAAACTCTAGGAAACCCTGTGGTTTTATCTTCGCCTCAGCGCGGGGTCTAGAAGATCATGGTGGATGACGTCACAACACTGGTGTAGGTGGAATCCAGCACGAACACTCATCCAGATAAATAGCTGCAAATGCATTGTGGAGGTACAAAGCAAAAATTAGGGGTGCAAATAGCCTGATTTGGAAGAGTGACTGGTGGGACAGAGCATAGTCCGGAGGTGTAAATAACAAAACTGATTCGAAAATTAGTTTTCTCCAGCGCTTTCTTCCTCGTTGAGCTCCTCGTGAGCTTCTCCTTCCATGTTGCTTCTTTCTCCATCCGGCTTCGGTACCTGCAAAAGAGAGAGATGGAAGAACAGAGAGAGAAAAAGTGATGCGAATGAGGAAGAGGACAGAAAGGCGCTCTCTGTTATGTCGCGAGGTGGTGTGCGACAGTCGTCGAGAAAGAGGAAAATAGGAAGGAAGAGAGAGATGGGTGAGGGAGGTAGGCGAGGTGGCGGCTGATGGTGGTGCTCGGCGGTGTGGGGGAACAGGGAGGAGACAGAGAGAGAAACAGGGGCGGTGTGTGCGGTGGTTGCGCTGCCTGTGACAGTGGTTGTGTTGAGACGAAGGAACAAGGAGATGGTGGTGGTGTTGGTGGTCGTGGTTTGCATCAGGGAAGGGAACAAGAAGGAAGACGAGGTGGAACAGGGTGGTGGCGGTTGTTGGGCGTACGAAACAGGGTGAGGATGCGATGGATGGTGGTCGGCATTGTTATGGTGGTTCGTTAGTGGCGAGAGACGAGGTCTCTATGTCTCTGCCAAGGAGGAGAAGAGAGGAGCGGTGTGGTGGCTGGAAAAATATAGAAGGAAAAAGGAGAACCCTAGCAAAAGAGAAATCCAAATTCTAAATAGGTTTTTTTTTTCTATTCTCCTAAGTTGGGTTTGGGCTTTAGGTTAACTTTCGGACTTGGGCTTAGGTAATAGGTGAATTTGGCTTATTTGGGTAAGGTTTAGATATGTGATCCGTTTTGTACCACTACTAGAATCAACCAATTGATCATTCCTCAAATTGTCGCCTTAATGCGATTTCATCGTTTACGCTCAAATTCATACAAAGACATGAAAACAAAATAATTAAGATAAAATATAATAATTGAAACACTAACATATATAAATTATGTAATAATTACGTGAATATCACATATTGGTTGGGGGGTCCAGAGTGAGAAAGTCGTAGAATTTGCCTCTTTTCAGACTCGAAGTGAAAGCGGTGGCGGTGGTGTCATTACTACAACTGTCGTTGAGGGTCAACTCAGCGTTGAAACGTGTGACGTACTCCCTCAACATTTCTTTTTGTTGTTGCTTTAGGGTCAGCCGGTAATGCAGACCCTTCACAAGTCGTTGGCTGCCCACAAAGCGTGTGAGGAAAGACATTGCCAACGCCTGAAATGAATCGATAGATTTTGGAATGAGGTTGTGAAACCAGGTCAGTGCTGATGTCTTCAGGCTGGCATGAAATGATTAGCACATTATCGCATTAGACCCTTCCTTGAGTGCCATAACGTACTGGAAGTGTTGCAAGTGATCGGACGGGTATGTGCTTCTTTAGAGCGGTTCGTCCATGATATGATCCATGAACAAAGGGACCGCGAGATTAAACAACATGTTCAGGTTTGTGGCCCCGTCCCAAATGGGGTTGTGCGAGACGTGTTTGTCGGCTCAGGATGTTGGGTATCTGTTGATCGCTCCCCAGCCTCTGCTCCATTGAAAGTTGTTGGGGAAGCACAATGATCTTGAACGTGTTTTCTGGAGCTCACTAGGGACTAGGTTCTTCATTGCTCGTGGTCTCCTTTTGCAGGTGAAGGGTTATGTTGTTTGAGTGCCTCCAGTGCTTATGCGATTTGCTGCATCCGAGTTGACAATAGATCCACCCTTGGGTTCGCAGTGGCTGCCACCGGCGGGGGGGGGGGGGGGGGGGGGGGGGGGGGGGGCGGTCTGAGAGGGCTCATCCCGCGGTGGTGGTACCGGAACAGGCGACGCTCTGCTAGTTTGAGCGTTCGAAGGTTCCACAACATCTGCATTCTTGCGAGGTCTTGTTGTCACCATCTTTTTAGTTCTCTTGGAAAGGTGGTACTACTACTTCTTATAAGGAACTCTATCGTTCCTCATGGACGGCACCAAACTGATGTAGTCGATTTTATCTCTCCTTCCTTGCTGCTTACCTAGACTTGCACAAGTAGCACACTGAGCCAAGGAACACCGTGTGGCGGCCGATGACACTCTGATGCTTAAGTTTGATTAGGATTAGAAGAGGCTTAAAGCTGTAAATTGGATTTTTTGTATCATACCTTAAGTTCATCGACTTTATCTCCCTTTTATACTGTAGGAATCCTTGTTTGGCTAGGCTTTTGGTGGCGTAGTTTAGGGAAAGAGATTTTGTTGGAGATCCTTTCCTGTTTAGGAGCTGTCCATGTGGGATAGTTTCCCTACACGACTTGTGCTCCTAGATCTGTGGGAGAGGTTTCCCTTTCTAAGTGTTGTCCATGCAAGGAAGTTTCCTTGCCCGGCTTATACTTTATCATTTGTTTCCTAGTCAGAGCCGATGTACTGTTGACCTGTCTGTCTTGGGTCGATCCCCCAATTACTTGTCTTATCATGGCTTACTCTTGCCTTATCAGGGCTTTTGAGTATTGGGCTTGATTGCGTGACATGTGGGCTTAGTGGCTCATTGCAATTCGGGTCCAACGTTCTGGAATCTTCCAATAGTGGGCTTAATGTTGTCTTGGCCTTGCTGAATTGAGCATGCAATCGGGCATGTTTTGTTCTGTTGACGATATTATCATGACACGTGTATAGTGCTCATCAGATGACGGTTTGATGTATCATCAATATTTAATGATAAAAAATGTACAAGTCAATAGTGCAAAAAAGTTGACTTTTGTTACAATTAGATCATCGTATGTATACATGTCTGATGATGCATCAAATTGTCTTCTGATCAGCACCGTACACGTGTCATGATATTCTTGTCAACAGAACAAATCAGGCTCGATTGCATGCTCAATCCAACAAGGCCCAGACAACATTAAGCCCACTATTGGCAGATTCCATAACGTTGGACTCGAATTGCAATGAGCCACTAAGCCCACACGTCATGCGGTCGAGCCCAATACTCGTAAGCGTTGATAAGGCAAGTATAAGCCCTGATAAGGCAAGTATCTGGGAGATCGACTCAAGGCAGGCAGGCCAGCAGTACATCGATTCCAACTAGAAAACAAACATTACAGTATAAGTCGGGCAATGAAACTTTCTTGCATGGACAATACTCAGAAAGGGAAACCTCTATCGCAGATCTAGGAGTAAAAGTCGTGTAAGGAAACTATCCCACATGGATAGCTCCCAAATAGAAAAGGATTTCCTGCAAGATCTCTTTCCCTAAACTATGCCACCAAAGGCTTAGCCGGACAAGGACTCCTACACTATAAAAGAGAGATAAGGTCGATGAACTTAAGGTATGTTGTAGAAACCTAATTTGCAGCTTTAAGCCTCTCTTAAGCCTTATCTAACTTAAGCATCGAAGTGCCATGGGCCACCACATGGTGGTCCTTGGCCCACGTGTGCTGTTTGTGCAGGTTTAGGTAAGCAGCAAGGAAGAAGAGCATGAATCAACAACATTAGTTTGGCGCCATCCGTGGGGAATGACAGAGTTGCTCAGAAGAAGCAGTAGTACCACATTTCCTAGAGAACCAGAAAGATGGTGACAACAAGGTCTCACAACAATGCAGATGTTGAATGCTCAAACTAGCAGAGCAACGCCCGCTCCAACACTACCACCACCATGGGAGGAACCCTCTCAGACCCCCACACCGGTGGCAGCCACAGCGGACCCAAGGGTGGATCTATTGTCAACCCAGATGCAGCAAATAGCAGAAGCACTGGTGGCACTCAAACAACGAAACCCTCCGCCTGTAGAAGGAGACCGCGAGCAACGAAGAGCCTAGTCCCCAGTGAACTCCAGGGAACACGTTTAGGAGAGATGCGCTGCCTCAGTAACTTCTCAATGGACCAAAGTTGGAGGAGCGGCCGATAGAGACCCATCATTCAGAGCTGACAGACACGTCTCGCATAACCCCATTCGAAACGGGGACACAAACCCAGACTTGTTTAATCTCATGGTCCCTTCATTCAGGGATCGTATCATGGATGAACCGCTGCAAAGGAATACACATCACCGAAGCTGGAATTTTACAATGGGACAGGAGACCTGTCCGATCACTTGTGACACTTCTAGCATGTTATGGCACTCAAAGAAGGGTATGATGCGATAATGTGCTGATCATTATCTGCCAACCTAAAGACATCAGCACTGACATGGTTCTACATCCTCCCTCCAAAATCTATCGATTCATTTTGGACATTGGTAATGGCTTTCCTCACACGCTTCGTGGGCAGCCAACAACTCAAGAAGGTCTCGCATTACCTGCTGATCCTAAAGCAAAAACAAAACGAGACGTTGAATGAGTGAGTCACTCGTTTCAACGATAAGTTGGCCCTCATTGAGGGTTGTAGTGATGACACCGTCGTCACCGTTTTCACTTCGGGTATGAGAAAAGGCAAATTCTACCACTTCCTCACTCTGGACCTCCCAACCAATATGACAGACTTGCTTAGGGATGCCTAGAGATATATCCTTGTCGCTAATAGGGAAGCAGAGTCGAATAAGAAATCATCTGTCCCCAGGGACAAAAAAGAGGGAAAGAAGAAAGGTGACGACAATGGGAACAAGAGGAAGCACACTGACATCAAGGCCGATTTGGGCCGCACAAGGCAGGACAAGGCCTCAAATTATGTCGAATCAAGATCAGTCACCATTCTCAACACCAGTCTGTCCGACATCCTTGAATCCATCAAGGATTGGGAAGAGCTAAAATGGCTGCCTAAGCAGCAAGGATACCCCACTCGGCGTGACAACAACAAATATTGGGCCTACCACAAGGAAGGCATACACGATACTGAGGATTGCAGAAACCTTATGGGAAAAGTCGAGTACTGGATCAAGAAAGGCAAGCTCAAGGAGGTTCTAGGCTCGAACATGAGGCAAAGCCGATCAAGGGTAAGAGTAGACGCTATCAAGGAGATTGAAAAGGAAGCTTTTGGCATCATATATGTTCTCCACAAGGTCGGTCTCGCAAGAGGACACTAACCTAGATGTGGACACCATCTCAATGTGAGGACCGACAGGTGCAGCATGCACAATTTCACACCCTGATCCCACCACTGACATTTACGGAAAGGGATTTCCAGGGGGTACATTCTCATCACAGTGACGCTCTGGTCATCTCCGTCCTCATCGCTAAGTAGGAAGTAAAGTTGGCCTTAGTGGATACAGAAAGCTCACTCAATGTCATGTTTCTCAGCGTATTTCGCAACATGAATCTATAGGAGAAAGAATTGACCCCCGCCAATCACCCCATGGTGGGATTCAGTGGAGAGAAGTGCTTCCCATCGGAAAGATCAATCTAATGGTGGAGGCGGGAGAACCCCAATTGTGGAAGTACCTTGTCCAAGAATTTATGGTGGTCGACGCTTCGTCCACCTACAACATTATTCTGGGAAGGTTGTGGCTTCATCATATGGAGGTAGTGGTTTCCACTCTGCACCAATGAATAAAATATACAACCAACCAGGCCCAATGAACTATCCGAGGAGATCAACTTGCAGGAAGAGACTGTCATTATGCAACCTTGAAAGAGTTGAATTGTTGCCAATTGCAGCTCGAGCCCACAACACTATTATATCAAGCACCAAGCCTAGACAGAATGGGAGAATCACTCTATGAGGGCGGAGGATCCCTAGTTATTGCAACTATGCGGATAGCAAGAATTCGGAGCTAGCAGCGCAATCCAGACTAATAAAGAGCTAAGTAACAATACTTCCACAAATGGGCGACTACTCCAAGAGTTGTTAATCAGCAAGGAATTGTCCGCCAGCACGAAGTCCACTATTCAGTAACTTCGCTAGCTTTGGCAAAAACAAGACACTTTGCTAGAGGGATTATGCAATCCGTGCCAGGACCATATGAGCCTTCTTCGGGACCAGATTAGTTTAGTCTCTGATTGGAGTTAAATTATTTTGTTAATTTGATTTTGTTTTTTGTTTTTTGTTTTTTGTTTTTTGTTTTTTGTTTTTTGTTTTTTGTTTTTTGTTTTTTGTTTTTTGTTTTTTGTTTTTTGTTTTTTGTTTTTTGTTTTTTGTTTTTTGTTTTTTGTTTTTTGTTTTTTGTTTTTTGTTTTTTGTTTTTCATTTCAGTTTAGAAGAATTGTTCATACCAGAGACATTCCAGATTTAAAACAGATTTTATTAATTCCAATGAGAGTTATTACAAAGCATGTCGATCAAATAGTACATCAGTTTATACACTACAAGCGTAAAGTTTCTGCTATGTCAATCCGCCTCCAGAAGATAAGGTGGTAGATGTAGAATGTCTGAGAAAGAAGACAAAAAAGCGCGCTCAATTCATTGATCCATCGAATCATCTCACATGATGATTTGAAGGTGGCAACAAGAGGATGACCCTCAAGACAAAAGTGTCTGGGATATAGCTGAGTTAACGTCCCTGGAAAGAAGGTTGCATTCATCAGAACTCCACTCCACAAACCTGCCTTTCGACTATGACGTCACGCGTGAAGCCAAACTAATACAGAGGGAACAACTGCCACAAACTAGCAGTGGGCATAATTTCCCAAACTAGGTGGCAAATGGGAACTCGAGAGCCACAGAAGATGGAAGACAAACATGTCCCCTGAGGAAGAGTCTGTACTTCTTCAAAATATAAGAAGAAATTACAAGATCTCACGAGATCAATCAGATGCCCACCTCGATCAGGTGGCACCGCATGACAACAAGTCTTACTAAGACTCATCGGTGCAAATGTTAGACCATTTTGAGACTCCAGTGAAGGATATCCTCCTTCAGCCTTTGAAAAACCCAAAGCATATTCTCCGGTAATATGCATTTGATTAACATGCTCTACTATTTTCATTAGAGTGCTTGAATGCAGAATAGTCAGCCTATATATAGGCATAACAGTTTACGAAGTAGCGTCAGCCAACAGTTACTTCAACAAATGTCGTATGGGAAATCGGGAAACAAGGTTCCAATTGCAACTGCACGAATCCACATATTTCGAATTAATGACCCTACAAGCAGCCCCATTAACTGGGGGAGTAATCGATACTGAACTGTTTCGCAATATCACTGTATCCCTGACACGCTGATCTACAAAGATGTTTTTCTAATTGGACCCCTCCACTAATGGGCCCAAGCTTATGCCTTGCCAGATCCGGCTCAACACATGCAAAGGAACCAACAGCAAAGGCCCTAAGCACCCATGGAATAAGGAACGCGCTTACATAGTATTATCATTAAGCATTAGCTCTATTATTATTTTATTCCATTGATGCTCGTTAAAACCGGTCAATCTATTATTAGTCTGATCAATCAATCCGATTATGGAATCAGACCGCCAGGCGAACTAAGTCAGGACACCCAAGTCAGACTTACACTCCCACAATCTTATTTTGACCAAAGCTCAGTCGACTCTGACTGATTACAATAGCTTTTGGTCCGCTCTAACACCTAGCCTACATAAAGCAAACAACGATGGGTTAGAAAATGGGAGCTTAGTCATCGTTTTTAACATTTCACCGCGATGACTAGCAAGGAACCTAACCAAAGCTTAGTCGGTTTCGACCTATGACGATAGTTTCTGGTACGCTCTAACGCCTAGTCCGTTAAACTAAACGGGTGTCAACAGTTTAGAAAGTGGTAGCTCATTCAGCTCTCTGATGCTTGATCGAGATGACTTGCCAGGGATCATTGTCCAAACATGGGCAATAAAGACCAAACCTGACAAAAGCTTAGTCGGTGACGACCAATGACAATGCCTTCGGTGTCTGCTCGAAGCCTAGTTCGCAAATAACGGATTCCAACAGCTTAGAAAGTAGGAATCTAGTCAGCGCTATCGACGTCTGATTAAGATGGCTTGCCAGGGTTCACTACACGTACGCAGACAGTGATCGCCAAACCCTGACCAAAGCTTAGTCTGTAGCCGCTGATGACGATGGCTTTGGTCTGCTCGAAGTCTATTCTGAATAGAACGGGCGATGATGGCCTAGATAGTGGAAGCTTTAGTCAGTGCTCATGTAACCTAGTGAAGACGGCTTGCCAGGAATCATTGGCGAACTATAAACAATGATCGTCGAACCCCAGCCAGAGTGTAGTTTGAACGACTGACGATAATAAGTTCTAGCTCGCTCCAATTCCTAGTCCGCCACAAACGTATCAAGATGGGTTGGAAATGGGAGTCTAGTCAGTGCCCTCAAAGCTTGATCAATATGACTTGCCAGGGACCACCGTGGTCGTCAAAACCTAACCCTGGTTTAGTAAGTTATAACTGGTGATAACAACCTCTGGTCCAACTAAGCCTATTCTACGAATAGCAAGTAAAAATGAACCAAAAGTCAGGTCAGATCTCCGGAAGCTCGACCCAGATGACTTGCAAGGACTCCTGTCTGATCGTCTACAACAGTGCACGTGTTGGGACCATAGTATTAATAATTCGCTTATAATAACAACAACAATTGTTGGTTCAACATACAGCCAAGCCGCTAGACAAAGGGTGAGTTACACTCCTCGATCTCTAATGAAATTCTAACCAAAATTATATGAACTATCCCAGCACAAGGAGTCAGAACTCTCACCAGTAGATCAACCTTAAAGCTTTCTGGCCTAGCAGAGCCTTTCGACTGATAATTAATGTTGAAATAAGACAAAATAGGTAAAAGCTAGCAGTAAAGCAAAGGTGAAAACAAACATGTGCAAAGTACTATTCATTTGCAAGCCAAAGGGAAAATACAAGGTTCACCCCTCAGCAGGAGGAGAATCAAATACAACAGAACCAGACTTAGCAGGCGAAAATGCAAGAGACACATCTGTACGTGCTACCTCTCGATCCCTCTCATTAGGGTCGCCTTCTTCTTCAGATGAATCAGAGGCCACTCCAAACACTGCATTTGCAATCTCTTTATAATAGGAGAGATCCCAGTTGAGATGCTCCTCCTTCATCAGATGCAACAGCTCCAACCTTCCATGCAAAACTCTGCTGAACTCAAACATGCCTTGGGCTTTGAGAAACTTCTTCTTGGGCACCCTTGATTCAGCAAGCTCCTACTCCAACCACTCTAGTTTGTTCGATAGCAAGTCAGTCTTGGACTGCTCGACACCTAGCTTATCATGGATAGTACTTAGCTCGTTGCGTGCATTCTTGGCATTAAAATCAACGTCAGCCTTTAACCGCTGACATTGAACAATCCATTGGAACTCCTTCTTATCCCTCTCAGCGTGTAGAGCTTGCAGTTTAGTCTGCACTCCAGCCACAATCTTGCGAGCAAGCTGCAAGTCACGACGGGTAAGGTTCAATTCATTTTCGAATCGATCCCTTGCTGACATAGCCCCCACCAGGTCGGACTCGAGCGTTTCCAAGAAAATCTTCTTAGCGTTTGATTTCCTGTACCAGAACTCCATACCAGCATCTAAGCAAGCTTCAACTTGCTTTCTCAATGACTCAATCTCGTAGATAGTGTCAGAGTATGACTTTTGCAAGTTTGCAAAAACTCGCTCCATAGTATTCACTCTCTCACGAGCGGCCTCAACTTCAGTTCCAACTACGGCCACTTGATTCAGGTATGACATCCCCAATACGAGATGTTTCTGCCCTTTATCCATATGCTATCCTAGTGTTTCTCCCACTGGCTTCAGAGCACAGTTCGCCAGCTAGTCATTCCACCTACTAATATGCTTCCTCGAAGCATAAGAAATGTCCACCTTTTGATGCCAAGCTTGGTTGCTTATCCTTGCTACGTCTAGAGCAAACAGATTGATCCGTGCATCAAAATGGAAATCCTTCGGAACCGAAATAACCCCACCACCGCCCTTAACTGTCTTCACAGCATCAGGTTCCTCATCTACAACTTTCCCTTTGCCCACAACAATCGACTCTTTTTCACGCGCCGATTCAGTATCAAATGATGGGGATGAGGTAAGCGAGTTATTCCCTATACCCATCGTCAATTCAATGTGGGGATGGGAACGAGATGGATGACAATATGGGCGATACGGAGGAGACCCCTCAACAGCTTCTTGATCCATAAAAAGGTTGAGCTCAAATTTCTTTATAGAAAAAGGACGACCAGACGAAGCCTTCACGGCTGCTTGCAACAACATTTTGTTCAGAAACTCGGTCTGCTTGGTACTCAGTTTGGTTACATCCTCCACGCCCACAATTTGCAGATACTCCCTCTCCAACTCGGGAAGGGAAAATGGGGCCTTGGCCTGATCACCACGCTCCTCGAAAACAACAGTCTCATCAGGGACTTGCTCGACAACATCACGTCCCTTAGACAAGGCCAAGCGCCTGCAGATAGATCTAGGCTAAGCACGAGATCTCTACAGATGCACAAGAGAAGAAAGTGTGTAATACCCTGAGTGGGCGGGCTCTGAGGTTGACGGGCTACCTTGTGTGGGCGCGCTCTAAGGCTGGTAGCTCCATGTGTGGGCGAGTTCAGGAGGTTGGTAGGCTATCAAGTATGGGTGGGCTCAGAGATTGGCAGGCTACCACGGTGTTATAGTCCCACATCGCGTGGGTGAGGAAAGGATATGTGCTATATATGTACGAGTTTGGATCCACATGACACAACGCGTTTTAAAGCCATGCGGGTTGTTAGGATGGGCCCAGAGCGGACAATATTGTTTCATGTGGATCAGGTCGTGACAAAATGGTATCAGAGTCGGACCCAGTTGGAAGTGTGCCAACGAGGACGTTGGGCCCTAAAGGGGTGGATTGTAATACCCTAAGTAGGCATGCTCTAAGGCTAACGGGCTACCTTATGTGGGCGAGCTCTGAGGCTGGCAGCTCCATGTTTGGGCGGGCTCAGGAGGCTGGCAGGCCACCAAGTATGGGCGGGCTTAGAGACTGGCATGCTACCTCGGTGTTATAGTCTCACATCACTTGGGTGAGGGAAGGATATGTGTTATATATGTACGAGTTTGGATCCACATGACACAACGCGTTTTAAAGCCGTGCGGGTAGTTAGGTTGGGCTCAGAGCGAACAATATTGTTTCACGTGGATCGGGTCATGACAAAATGGTATCGGAGCCGGACCCAGCCGAAAGTGTGCCAACGAGGACGTTGGGCCCTAAGGGGGTGGATTGTAATACCCTGAATGGGTGGGCTCTGAGGCTGACGAGCTACCTTGTGTGGGCGGGCTCTGAGGCTAGCAGCTCCATGTGTGGGCGGACTTAGGAGGCTGGCAAGCTACCAAGTGTGGGCGGGCTCAGAGACTGGCAGGCTACCTCGGTGTTATAGTCCCACATTGCTTGAGTGAGGGAAGGATATGTGTTATATATGTACAAGTTTGGATCCACATGACACAACCCGTTTTAAAGCCGTGCGGGTAGTTAGGTTGGGCCTAGAGCCGACAATATTGTTTCATGTGGATTGGGTCATGACAAAATGTCTCATCTATTTCTGCCCTCCTTGAATGGCTTGGAACCTTAATCTTGAGAAGCTTCCTCTTCCTCGAAAAAGACACACCTTCGGGCTTGGGCTTCGAGACCCTAAAAAGGTAGGAGCCACATGCCAAGGAACCCACAGTTCGATTCGCTCAACATTAGAAGTCGCAATAACATCCTCTACTCGCAGATGAGGCATGTCGCGGAATGCATCCTAAGTTGTTTTATCCTGAGCAAAAAGTGGTGAAGTTGGGAATTTCCATGCGAAAACCACAAAGGTCAATCTAATATGTAGTTAACACAAGGAAGACCAGAAAATGAATTAAACTTACTTAGTTGCCTGAATTCACGCTTGATCGAAACATAACTTCTACCAGAATTTAAAACCATCAGGTAGGTTACCGAAGTGGTCCGGCGACATCAACACCCACACAACGTGCTCGTTTATCCGAGGAGAAGTTAATAGTTGAAGTGCCCTCGAAGATACTCAGATGCTAGAATCCTTAGCCCTAATCAAAACGACAATCACAGTTCGATACCAGTTGAGCAGGCGCAATACTGAGGTACGCCAAGAACTCCTAAATTTCCTTGATAAAAGGAAAGTGGACACACAATTGAAACATACCTCGGTGGAAATAGATAAACCTTTCAAAAGGGGATAATGGCGTCAGATCGGTGCCCAGAGTACAGAGCACCAGAACATAAGGAATCTCGTATGTTTTACGAAGAATTTCCAGATCGGATTTAGAAAGCAACCTCTCCTCAAAGAACTTGTTGCCCTTAGTGAACAGTTAATCGAAAAGTTGATTCTAACCCGTCATTAAAGATAGTACAAGCTTTCGAATACGAGGGTTAAGCAAAGTAAAAAACTCAGAATGCGATACGACAAAACAGAGTCTCTAAGATCGAAAAGGTAAAAAGGCTACACTCCACAGAGAGGAGATTTATATAGAAAATAGAACTCCCGCCTTTCTCTTTTTCAAGCTGACGCACGCCTAATTAATGCAACTCGCCACTCGAGGAAACAACATAGACTCAATCACCATGAATGGATAACTGCTTCATGAAATGACTTGGTGGACTTTATGACCTACATAAGTAGCACATGTGAGCCACGAACCACCGTTGTGGTGGCCGATGACACTCTAATGCTAAAGTCAGGCATAGCTCTAAGGAAGGTGTAATGCTATAACATGGAATTTGTAGCGTGCCTTAGCTTACCAACCTCATGTCTTATTTATAGTGCAAGGAGTCCTGGTTTAACCAGGCCATCGTAGGCATAGATTAGGGAAGAGATCTTTGTGGAGATTTCTCTCTAATTCGGAGTCGTATTGTAGGAGGGAAGTACCATGTTAGCTTGCGCTCCTAGATATGCGGGAGATAGTTCTCAATCCAAGAGCATTCCGTAGAAAGGAGTTTCCCTGTGTGGAAGATACTCTGATGTTTGCTTCCTAGTCGGGAGCAAAGAGCAACTGTAGTTGCCCGTCCGAAGCAGATCATCAAGATACTTGCCTAAGGAGGGCTTACCGGTATTGAGGACAGCTATGAGACGTGTGGGCCTAGTATGTTGTGAGAATTTGGGTCCGCCAGGCGGATGAATTGAGTGGGCTTAGAACCGCTTGGGCCTGTTCAGTGTTGGGCTGATGTTGAGGTCCGTATTTCCTTGAGATTATCACGACACGTGTATGGCTCAGAGGTGTGACCATTTTTATGTATCATCAGACCGATTGGATGGCCCACCCATTCGAGGGGAGTAGCTAATGATACATCAAACTGTCCTCTAATGTTCTCGCTTGAAGAGAGTGTTTTGGGTTTTCCAAAGGCTGAAGAAAATGCTTTGGGTTTTCCAAAGGCTGAAGGTAGATCTCCGTCTTTGGAGTCTCCGAATGTTCTGACATTTGCAAAGGTCAAGCACAGTAATAGTGGGTGAGCATGTAGTTGATCTACTGAGATCTCGTAATTTCTTCACATTTCGTGGAGAAGTAGTACGGATTTCTTACCAAGGGAGATGCCTTGGAGTTACACCGTACAACTTATGTCTTCGTGTGCTTGGATCTCACTGCTGACCGATAGTTGATCGAAGTGTTGGTTGATGTGCGTTGACTCCGGGTGTGGTAGCTTTCAGTTACGCCTGCCATCGCATATGTGAAAAGTGGTCTCTTTTAACGATGCTGTGAGATCGTGACTGTGTCGCTGCTTGTGGCCATCCTCATCTTCCTTCTTCTAAGCCCTTTGAAGAGGTTGGATAGATGGTGGGATGTGTCTTGAGGAAATCAGCAGCTAGTCGTGTGGTCTACAACGCCATTGTATGAGCACTTTCCTAGAGTGATTTGACGGAGCAACCTTATTGCTCAGTCCTTTCAATCCCCTCTTAACTTCGTTATTGTCTTCAGAAGGTGTCGAACAACTTTTATATTTGTTATCACTGGCAAATTACTCGCATCGGACGGTTGCAAGTTTTCGACGGACGTTGTACGTAGCGAAATTGCCCGAGCAAGTCTTTTACTTCAGTTCGCACTGTATTCAAATGCTTAGTCTTTTGTATTCGACTCAGGGCGTTCGTAATATGTAGTCTTTTGTATCTGCCTCAAGGTGTTTGCCGTTACATCTTTCCAATAATCAATAAAGTTTTTTTTTGTAATTCTTCCTTTATTTCTTAAATGATTGCAAATCACATAAGCCTTTTAAGAACTAAAACTCAATATTGACCATGGAAAGGGAAACAAACAACTTAAAGCAAACTAATTGTTGACGGAGATAAATTGATCATGGCCTTGAAGTGAACTCGGGTTGCTTTTCGTGGATCGTTTTAGTGGACTGTCGAGGCGTTACATAGGTCACTGAAGAGTAAACCTTGCAGAGGGGCATATCTCCACGCCGATGGAATGTCGGGGGGTGTGCTGCCGCTTGCCATTGCCTTTACGACTCTCTAGGCGGGAATGTTGATTGCTCATGTACCGCTCGAAAATGGTGTCTCTTTCATCTTTTGGTCTTGCAGATGGTCAGGCTGCTCTGCATGATGTAGCTGAATCTGGGAATACTATATCAATTTCAGTGCGGTGTAGTGGCAGCCTCGTGCCATAGGTTGGTCCCCACGTATTGTTCCTTCTGAGTGGTAAGCAGTATACTTAACACACTGGTGAAAAATGGAGACCACTGCTTCCACCTGATGGAGCCATGGTCTTCCCAGGATGAGATTGTAGGATGATTGTGCGTCTACCACCATGAAGTCCAGAAATAGGACCTTTCTAAGTTGCGGTTCACCTGCTACCGTAGCTAATCTTATCTTTCCAATGAGGAAGCATTTCTCCCCGCTGAATCCGATCAGCGGGTGTTTTGAAGACGTCGAGTTTTCCTCCTTAAGATCCATGTTGCGGAATGCGATATAGAACAGAACGTTAAGTGAACTTCCTATGTCAACCAGAGCTCTATTTACCTCCCACCTCGCTATGGAAATCGAGATGACTAAGGCGTCATTATGTGGCGCTCGGACTCCTTCGAGGTCCTTGTCTGTAAAGTTCAAGGTGGGGATGTGTCTGTCCTCATTCGCTGATTGTGTCCGCTTGCGGGACCTATGTGACTGGTCTTCATTTGGTCCAACTCCATGAAGGACATATAGTATCCCTGGAGTCTCATTTTCTATTTCTTTAACTGATTCCACCTTGTCTTTTGTCTACTTCGCTAGCTTCTCAAACTGCAAGAACTCTTTCAGTTTTCCCTTGCGGATCCAGTATTCAACCTCATACCTCAGACTCTTACAGTCATTGGTGTTGTGGTTATTTTCTTTGTGGTACACACAGTACTTGTCGTTGTAGCGCTTGGTGGGGTCTCTGCGTGTCTTTGGGGCCATTTCAGTTCCTCCCAGTTTTTCATTGATTTGAGTACGTCCGACAGGTTAGCATTTAGGGGATTCACTGCTTTGGATCCAATGTAGTTGGATGATTTCTCCGACATGAACCGACTAGGGTCTGGCCTGTTGTCATCGCGCTTCCTTTTGCTTCGTTCCTCATCTGGGGGTCTCTTTCTCTCCTTTTCTCTGGGCGCGGAGGGTTTCCTGCCCCTTCAGTTTCCCTCTTTGAGGTCCTCGACTCTTCCAGGGTGAAGTGTCTCTGGACGCTCTTGAGGAGGTCCGCCATGTCCAGAGGAGGCTCCAGGGTGACATCTTCGTAGAGCTTTAACTCTTTGAGCTCGCAGTAAAGGTTGTCACGGCTGTATCATTGTTGCACCCGTCTATGAGGGTCAGATCATTGTTGAAGCGTGTGACATACTCTCGGAGTGTCTCATCAGATATCTTTTTCAGGGAGAATATGTAGTGCGGGCCTTTTCGGAAGCGTTGGCTTTCGACGGAACGAGTAAGGAATTCCTTCGCCAGCATTTTAAAGAAGTCGATGGACTTTGACAGAAGGCTGTGGAACCACGTTAATGCGGTGCTTTTTAGACTAGGGGGAAAGGTCCTGCACATTACGAATTTGGATTCCTTTTAAGGGTCATTACATGATGGTAATGGCACAGGTGGTCGAAGGGATCGGTGGTTCCGTCGTAGGAGTCGAGCTTCGGAGGAGTGAACTTCCTCGGTAGAGCCTCATTCATGATTCAATCCACAAATGGCGGGACGGAGAAGCGATATAGTATGTTCGGGTCGTGCGCATCTCTGCAGAGGCGGTTCCCAGGGCCGAGCCTCTCTGCCTTGGCGTTGAAATCAGTGTTAGTCGCGCAACCTTCTTTAGTCCAATAGGAACTGGTGGGTGCTTGGTTTTCCTACGTTTGCTCCCTATCGTCTGTCAGAGGTGGAGGTCCGTGTTGTTCCTGTTCTCCATTGGCGGGTGGTGGATTCTGTCGTGTGAGAGCCTCCATCGCTTTGGTGATTCGTTGTATTTGGGATGCCAGCATATCGATTCTGAGATATGGCGCTACTGTCGTTGGTACGAGAATGTGATTTGGTTGCGCATGCAAGATAGGAGCTGCTGAAGGAAGCGGTATAGGGATGACTGAAACGTTCGACGTGTCCCTTGGTTCTTCGTTGTTACGTGACTTGGTGGTCACTTTTTCTCTGTCTTTTGAAAGGAGATGACGCTTAGTGTAAAGTTACAAGCTATGTTGTCCCCACGGACGACGCCAAACTGATGCAGTCATTTTTTACTCCCTACTCCGATCTGGTTCCTGTTGACCTATTGACCTACACAAGTAGCACACATAAGCCACAAACCACCATTGTGGTGGTCGATGGCACTCTGATGCTAAAGTCAGACAGGGCTCTGAGGAAGGTGTAATGTTGTAACAAGGAATTTGTAGTGTACCTTAGCTTACCAACCTAATGTCTTATTTATAGTGCAAGGAATCCTAGTTTAACCAGGCCATCATAGGTGTAGATTAGGTAAAAGATCTTTGTGGAGATCCCTCTCTAATTCGGAGTCGTGTTGTAGGAGGGAAGTTCCTTGTTAGCTTATGCTCCTAGATACGCGAGAGATAGTTCTCAATCCAAGAGTATTCCGTAAAAAGGAGTTCCCTGTGTGGAAGATACTTTGGTGTTTGCTTCCTAGTCGGAAGCAAAGAGCAACTGTAGTTGCCCCTTCGAAGCAGATCCTCGAGATACTTGCCTAAGGAGGGCTTACGGGTATTGAGGACAGTTGTGAGACGTGTGGGCCTAGTATGCTATGAGAATTCAAGTCCGCCAAGTGGATGAATTGAGCGGACTTAGAACCGCTTGAGCCTGTTCAGTGTTGGGCTAATGCTGGGGTCCGTATTTCCTTGAGATTATCACGACATGTGTACGGCTCAGGGGTGTGACCGTTTTTTATGTAACATCAGACTGATTAGATGGCCCACCCATTCGGGGGGAGTAGCTATTGATACATCAAACCACCTTTTAATCAGCACCGTACACGAGTCATGATAATCTCGTCAACAGAACAAAACAAGCTCGATTGCAAGCTCATTCCAGCAAGGCCCATACAACATTAAACCCACTATTGGTAGATTCCAGAACGTTGGACCCGAATTGCAATGAGCCACTAAGCCCACACGTCATGCGGTCGAGCCCAATACCCGTAAACTCTTATAAGGCAAGTATCTGGGAGATCGACCCAAGACAGGCAAGCCAGCAGTACATCGGTTGCGACTAGGAAACAAATACTAGAGTATAAGTCGGGCAAGGAAATTTACTTGCATAGACAATACTCAGAAAGGGAAACCTCTCCCGCAGATCTAGGAGCACAAGTCGTGTAGGGAAATTATCTCACATTGACAACTCCCAAACATGAAAAAATCTCCAGCAAGATATCTTTCCCTAAACTATGTCATCAAATGCCTAGCCGAACAAGGACTCCTACACTATAAAAGAGAGATAAGGTCGATGAATTTAAGGTGTGCTACAGAAACCCAATTTACAACTTTAAGTCTCTCCTAAGCATTATCTAACTTAAGCATCGGCGTGCCATCGACCACGACACGGTGGTCCTTGGCTCACTGTGCTGTTTGTGCAGGTTTAGGTAAGCAGCTAGGAAGGAGAGCATGAATCGGCTACATCAATGTCATTTGCAAATCGTGCCAAAAGTTACAAAATGTGGTTCAATCATCAATGTTAATGACTTCTTCTTTGCTTTGGATGCATTGTACTTTTTAACTGTCATGTCACCTATCTGCAGTTGGCCATCGAACGAAGTCTTCCATGATTCTGGAAACATGCAAGATGCCCAAGTCGGTACTGTCCAAGGCAATGGTGGTCTTGATGTCATATGAAGCAAGGCGAAGTAGGAACTCTGGGAAAGGTGTGTCATGAAACATATGCGTACGTCAGTCAAGTTGGACGGCGGTGGAACATATGGAAAACATGTAGTGTTCTGGTTCCCATAACACACAAACACACAACCATAACTGTTCACCGCTGGCTCTAACATATCTGGTTGAATCAACCAGTGTCAGTCTGTAATGCATACAATGCCTTCGGCATTTGTCAAAGCATATTTAACAACTTTCACACCTCCATCATTCCACATTCGAACCCACAAGCCATGGTTACATTCTAGAAACTATTCTCATCGTAACCTAGGAACTTACCTATGCATTTGAATCCAAAATGGTCATCAGCGAGTACATTCTGAATGTCCTCAACATAATCACGAACCCATTGAGGAATTTACTTCATAAACGTAGTTTTCCATTTTGACACCTTTTCTTTTGGCATAAAAACACTTTCTTGACTTCTAAGCTCCTCTTGTGTCCTGGCGCACTAATGACTAGAGGGGTCCCTTTTCATGGACTTCTCATGCTTAGACAACTTCATTTTAGGTCTCCCCTTGCCATTTACAGGTTCAGTTGGTTCAATCATGACACATGAATCAGGGCAACTCAAATCTAACAGTTTCCTCTTCAACACCAACTGCTGATCAAAAGTGGATCAAATAAGTTTTGCTTAACGGCCTCGATCACTGGATCTATAATCACATCAGTTGCACGAAAATGTGTTTTGCTAGTTGCATTCAATGCTTGTATAAGATAGACAATGGAGGTTGTCCTGTAGGAGTGAAATATTGTGTCATTTCATGAGGACAAGGAAACCCATGAGTGGTTCTCATCACGCATCGACACTTGACTGGGTCGGTGTGCACAAATTCAGCTTCAGACCTACCAATTTCAGATAGCATCAAGTCAAGAGCCTTATGCAACACAGACCCATGAAGTTTTCCAAATAAGGGAAGAATGTGTTCTATCGTGACCTACGTTAGAGTTTTTCTGAAGGACACTTCAATCTCTACAAGTTGGACTTGGATCATGTCATGCAATTTTGTCCATACATTATAAAATGTTCCTTGAGAATTCTCCAACATTTTCTTTAACCTGAAGTGTGCGCCTTCAACGCGACCAGTTGTCCGTTGGCCAAAATGCATGAAAGTGTCGGTCCATGATTCACAAAAACTCCTTATGCAGATACCAAATAGTCTGCAGATAGTCGAAATACTTGGGAGGTGATGTCCATCTTCTCTCGAACTCAACAATGCCCTTGTTCCATTCTTGCTCTGTAGTTGATCTATACAAATCTGATAATGATTCAATAAACTTGTTCCATCTCTCATTATCTTCAAAGTTTTTTTTTGCAATTTATTTTTCTACATTTGTATTTATGTGCCACCTGCACGACAACCTCTTTGCTTCTGGAAAGACTCGCTCAATGGCTTTGATCAACCCAAGCTCTCTGTCAGTCACAAACACCTTTGGCAAGTTGTCTGGCTCAAACACTCGCAGTAGTTTTTTCAATGCCCAAGTGTATGACTGTTCATTTTCAGATGACATAAAACAACAACTAGCAAAGTCTTGTCGGTCGACGTGATACCCACAACCTCAAATAGCGACATCCTGTAGCGATTGGTTTTGTAGGCGTAGTCTATAAGCATACTGTTAGGAAACACTTAGCCAGTAGAATTGACTCGAGATGCGACTAGAAAATATTGATGACTCCATTATGATCATCGACTGCATGTCACTCAATACAATCATTCTTGCTCAACAAGTGCATTGTGGCTTGCAAAATTGTCATGCGTTTCAATTGGAGTGTTTTAGCTGATGAATGACATTGTAAACAGTCTTCAGATATGACACATTGTTGGGCAACATCTCTTTCAAACCGGACAATATGTAGCGAGGGGCTACACTAGATGTTGACATGTTATGCAAATATGTGATTTCTGCTTCATTGAGTATGTCAACAAAAAAATGGCCAAAAAGAGATTTTGATCGTGGATGATTATGGGTTCTACAGGTCACTTGTAGTTTTCAATGATTGTTACCTTGTGACACCCCTCTCAACTGGAATGGACACCTACACTTCTTTCTATTGGTCGATTGACCAACCTCCAATATTTGCCTTTGATTTTTCTTGATCTTCCCTCCCCTCTTACATCCCAAGTGGATCATTCCTTTATGTCTGCTATCAACGAATTTCAACTTTGTGATAATGAGCACTATGATATTCTCCCTACCAAAACCTTGACACCAAGCTATCAAGGATGACTTCGATGAGAATACCTACAAAAAAATGCATACTGACGTTAGGAATACTAATAAACTTGTTAATCAATGAACTTGTAAAATATGATTAAATAATGTCATGCTTACAATAATTAATTTTACCTATTCTGTCATAAATAAGTCGCCAGCATCGACTACCTCTTCTATTGCTCGTTCATCTTTTATGTCAACATCATCATCATCCTTCTCCATAAAGTAAATAATTTTTTTTGTTATTCTAATCATATATTAAAAAAGGTAATAAATAAAATCATTAAGGCAAAGGTTACCTCAGAAGGTTAGTATATTTCAAATATGCTTTAAGTGTTTCTAGATCGTCAAGATTATGTAAAGGTGTCTCGAAATCTATTAGATCGACGATGACATTCTATGCACAAAATAACAACAATAAATAACAAGACAACAACGATCAAAATAAGTTAAAATATTAACAAAAAAACCTTAAAAATAAGCAAGTTTTTGGGTTCAAATATTAACAACTAACCCTAAAAATAACAATGTTGCTTCAAATATAAATCAAAAAGGAAATTAAACATGAAATTATGATAATCACAAAAAAAAATACCCATGTAAGCTCATCTCAAGTTGAAAGTGTACCTCAAGTGGAGTGAGTTGTTCATCTTGAAAATGTTCATCTTCTTCATCCACTCCTATAAATGAAGTACAATGTTGTCTCTCAACTCCACTATTATCATCTTCAACCCTACCAACACCATTTCACTAAAACCATCCACTTCTAGATACAAACTTCACCAAAACCTTAACAAACAAAGATGAAGAGAGAGAGAGAGACGATGAAGAGAGGGAGAGACGTCGGTGTTGGGGTCATCCTACGAGTTTGGGATGGAAGACAAACAATAAAAAATGAAGCATGGAGGATGAACACGTTTCCTCGCCCGAGATAGAAAATGAAGTAGTAGAATAGAGGCTGGGAGGATGAATATGAGTAAGGGAGGGAGAGAGAGGATGACGATGGTGGCAGGTTGTTAGTTTTACGGCGAGATTGGTATGAGAAGGGTGGGAGATGAGGATTCGTTCGTGAAAGTGGAAGGGCGTTCATCGTTGGATTTGGGAAAAAAGGAAAAAAATGTGTGTATCTAGTGGTGGTATCCTTCAATAGATTAAAAAAGGGTTGGTGATGTCCTTCAACGGAATTGGTGGTGTTATTTAGCAATAGGTCTAAGACAAAAACATATATTTACAATATTGTTTAGTGGGATAAAATGATAGTTGATGGACTCTTTTTGGTTTTAGCATAATAATAGTAATAATAATAATAAATAATAATAATAATTGATGATACATCAAACCGTCATTTGATCAGCACCGTACACGTGTCATGATAATCTCGTCAACAGAACAAAGCAGGTTTGATTGCATGCTCAATCCAGCAAGGCCCAGACAACACTAAGCCCGCTATTGGCAGATTCCAAAACGTTGGACCCGTGCAATGAACCACTAAACCCACATGTCACACGGTCAAGCCCATAACTCGTAAGCTCTAATAAGGCAACTATTTGGGGGATCGACCCAAGACAGGCAGGCCAGCAGTACATCGGTTCCGACTAGGAAACAAAATACTAGAGTATAAGTCGGGGAATGAAACTTCTTTGCATGCACAACACTTAGAAAGGGAAACATCTCTCGCAAATCTAGGAACACAAGTCGTGTAAGGAAACTATCCCACATGGACAACTCCCAAACAGGAAAGTATCTCCAGCAATATCTATTTCCCTAAACTATGCCACCAAAGGCCTAACCGGACAAAAACTCCTACACTATAAAAGGGAGATAAGGTTGATAAACTTAAGGTACGCTACTAAAAATCCCAATTTACATATTTAAGCCTTTCCTAAGTCTTATCTAACTTAAGCATCAGAGTGCCATCGGCCGCCACACGGTGGTCCTTGGTTCACGTGTGCTACTTGTGCAGGTTTAGGTAAGCAGCGAGGAATGAGAACAGGAACCGACTACATCAGTTTGCGTTGTCCGTGGGGAATGATAGAGTTCCTAAGAAAAAAAACAGTAGTACCACCTTTCCTAGAGAACCAGAAATATGGTGACAACAAGGTCTCGCAACAATGCAGATGTTGTGGAACCTTCGAACGCGCGAACTAGCAGAGCGTCACCCTCTCTGGCACCACCACCACCGTGGGAAGAACCGTCGATGGCAGCCACGACGGACCCAAGGGTGGATCTACTGTTAACCGAGATGCAGCAAATCAAGAAGCGTTGGAGGCACTCAAACAACGGAACCCTCCACCTGCAGAAGAAGATCGAGAGCAGCGAAGAGACTGGTCCTCAGTAAGCTCCAAGGAGCACGTTCAGAAGAGTCGCGCTGCCCCAACAACTTCTCAATAGACCAAAGGTGGAGGAGCGGTCGGTAGAGGCCCAGCGTCTAGAGCAGTCAAACACGTCTTGCACAACCCCATTCGAAATTGGGCCACAAACTCGGACGTGATGTTTAATCTCACGGTCCCTCCGTTTATGGATCATATTATGGACGAACCGCTACCAAAGAAATACACACCACCGAAGCTAGAGTTATACGTCGGGATAGGAGACCCTTCCGATCACTTGCGACACTTCCAACACGTTATGGCACTCAAGGAAGGGTCTGATGCAATAATGTGTCGATCATTCCCTGCCAGCCTGAAAACATCAGCACTGACCTGGTTCCACAACCTCCCTCCAAAATCTATCGATTCATTCCGGACGTTGGCAATGGTTTTCCTCACACGTTTCGTGGGCAGCCAATGACTCGGGAAGGGCCGCATTACCTGCTAACCCTAAAGCAAAAACAAAACGAAACATTGAGGGAGTACGTCACTCATTTCAACGATGAGTTGACCCTCATCGACGACTATAGTGATGACACAGTCGTCACCATTTTCACTTCGGGTCTGAGAAGATGCAAATTCTACGACTTCCTCACTTTGGACCCCAAACCAATATGACAAACTTGCTTAGGGATGCCCAGAGATATATCACTCTAGACGAGATGTTGGCTGCCAAGAGGGAAACAGAGTCAGATAAGAAACCATCTGCCTCTAAGGACAAGAAAGAGTAGGGACACGAAAGAGGGAAAGAAAAAAGTGGGAGTTTAGTCAGTGCTCATGTAGCCCGGTGAAGACAGCTTGCTAGATATCATTGTCCAACTATAGATAATGATCATCAAACTTATTGCTCGAAGCCTAGTCCGAACAGGCGACGACGACCTATAAAGTGGGAGCTTAGTTAGTGCTCATGTAGCTTGGTGAAGACAATTTGCCAAGGATCATTGTCCAACTATAGCCGAACTTATTGCTCAAAGCCTAATTCGAATAGAACGGGCGACGATGACCTAGAAAGTGGGCGTTTAGTCAGTGCTCATGTAGCCTGATGAAGACGACATGCTAGGGATCATTGTCCAACTATAAATAATGATCGTCAAATTTATTGCTCGAAGCCTAGTCCGAATAAAATGGGCGACGACGACCTAGAAAGTGGGAGCTTAGTCAGTGCTCATGTAGCCTAGTGAAGATGGCTTGCCAGGGATCACTGTCCAACTATAGATAATGATCACCGAACTTATTGCTTGAAGCCTAGTTCGAATAGAATGGGCGACGACAACCTAGAAAGTGGGAGCTTAGTCAGTATTTATGTAGCCTGGTAAAGACGACTTGTTAGGGATCATTGTCCAACTATAGATAATGGTCGCCGAACTTATTGCCCGAAGCCTAATCTGAATAGATCGGGTGACGACAACCTAGAAAGTGGGAGCTTAGTCAGTGCTCATGTAGCCTGGTAAAGACGGCTTGCCAGGGATCATTGTCCAACTATATATAATGATCATCAAACTTATCACTCGAAGCCTAGGCCGCATAGATTGGGTGACGACGACCTAGAAAGTGGGAGCTTAGTCAGCGCATATGTAGCTTGGTGAAGACGACTTGCTAGGGATCATTGTCCTTTCGCAAACAATGGTCGCTGAACCTTATCACTCTAACATCTAGTCTACTAACATACGATAGGGGGTTAGAGAACAAGACCTTAGTCAACACTTATACAACCTGACATAGATCACTAATCAATACCTAAACAACTTCGGCTACTAACGATAGATCAGACCCAAGTTATAGCCTAGTCCGACATAGAAAAGTTACAAGTAAACTAGCATGCAAGTAACAAATTGGCACAAAGGAACGACAAAACAGATAAACTAGGTAGAAAAAACTACTTTATAAACTTTCTTTATGTCATATTTCAAAAGTTACAACTGCTTTGGTTAGCTCGCTCTAGAAGTGGAAGAGTCGGTTACATTAGAAGGAACTGCGGGAGATAAAACAACATTGTCCAAAGTCAGCATCAAGTCACTAGACGAAGACATGGGGTCAGAAACTTTTGTCTTGTCAATTTTCCAGAAAGCAACCTTCCTGTATCGTTCAAAGTTAAGCTCCAGGTGGCGGTTCTCCTCCTCAACCAGGTCAAGCAGTTTTAGCCTACCCCGCACAATAGCGAGAGACTTTGACGTTACATGCTAAACCTTGGATTCTACTAGGCTCGCCTCCGCCTCCGCCTCCGATAGCCTGTCTGAAAGCACAACCACGTGAGATTCCTTTTTTCCACCAATTGCTCTCTCAGTGAACTCAACTCCGCCAGCTCATCCGCAGCCCTCCCCAGCTACTTACTGAAGAGGTCTGACCTATAGAGCGCGTCCGAGTATGACCTACAAATCTCCGCAAAGTCCCCTCCAAAGCATGAAGTGTACTACGAGCTTTAGGGTGTAGATTGCCATTTACGAACTATGGCAAGGGACCTTTGGTAGACACCAGCTTCACATCTGAAGCCTTCTCAACTGGAAGATTAGCCCGACGCTCAACATCAGGCTCTAGGGGTGATAGAGGAAATCCACTTCCCAGGGTAGCAGGTTCAACAAGCCGAAGACCATCAGGGGCAACATTGGTTTTATCAGTATCCACTGACTTTGAACAATTCCCTTTCTATACGATTAAGGGAGCAGGAGTCTCCAGAAAAACACTCCACTCCCCCAGAACCATTTCTTTAGAGGACTGATTAGGGCTAGACTCTGTTTAGAAAAATAGTCAGTTTTGTTGCCAGCTCATTTTATCTTGGGACAACTGATGGGTGCATTGCCGCCTCCAACTCAGCTTGCTTCAAAGGGCTTGGTATTGTGTGTTTCCTCTTTCTGGAAGACCACCACCAGCCTCCCTTGGCGACGACCTAGGCACAGCAGGGCCCGCGTGGAAGTATTTGGACAATCCGCTCGGCACAACATTGTTCAAAGCTATAACCTCCTCAACAACGATTGAAGGTAGTTCATTAAACACACTCCTCACTGATTCCTCCCCCTCAGTAAGATTTGAAGTCACAAATTTACCTGTAGGAAATAGCAAGACAACATGTCAGTTTCTGTGAAGAGGCATAAAAAGAAAAAAAATGAGTAGGGGCATTACGCTCACTAAGATCGATTTTGAAATGTCTGACAAGCGACTGCTCATCCACTTTGAAGTACGGGGAATTAGAAGAAGCCAAAAAGCAATACTTTTGCCAAAACTTGAAGTCATCAGATAGGGAACCCAAACACTTAGGAGTACTCAACCAACAGACTCCATGAGCATTTAGCCGAGGAGAAGTCAACAAGTGGAGTACCCGCGGAGCTAACCGAAGGCCAGCATCCTTTGCCCTAATAAGGACAACAATCAAGGTCTTGAATCTGTTATGCACTAGTTGAGCAGGGGAAATGGGAAGGTGTATTAGGAAGTGCCAAATATCCTCCAAAATTGAAAAGCGAAGCCTGGCCTAACACATGCTTTTGTGCAAGGCTATAAACCCTTGCGGAGGCGTCATCGAACTGTGAGTAGCACCCAACGGAGTAAGCTTCAGGTCTTCAAGAATCTGATAGTGCTCACGAAGCTTATCCAAATCGGACCCCTTCTGTTCCCGGTAAAAGTTATGGCAAACATAGAGCAGATTCTGTTCGGGGGTAAGTTCGACCTTATTCCCCATGAAGAGAACGTTTTAACTTTTAAAAAGAGTTGCAACAAAGAACACAGAGAAAAGAAAACATAAAGGAGGCAGAAGAGATACAAAAATAAAGAAACTCCCTCTCACAGAAGCTGTGGCTTATATAAGCAACATGTAGTCGCGTCCCCTTTCCTTACTGAACAGTCACAAACTCATTTAATAATGCAACTCACTACTTGAGGAAACAATGCAGACTCAATCATCATGATTGCACAACTGCTTCATGAAATGACTTGGTGGACTGATGGCCCACCCACTCGGGGGGAGTAGTTGATGATACATCAGACCGTCCTCTGATCAGCACCGTACATGTGTCATAATAATCTTGTCAACAGCACAAAGCAAACCCGATTGCATGCTCAATCCAACAAGGCCCAAACAACACTAAGTCCACTATTTACATATTCCAAAATGTTGGATCCGAATTGCAATGAGCCACTAAGCCCACACGTCACGCAGTCAAGCCCATTACTCGTAAGTCTTGATAAAGCAAGAGTAAGCCTTGATAAGGCAAATATCTAGGGGATCGACCCAAGATAGACATGTCAACAGTGCATCGGTTCCGACTAAGAAACACATACTAGAGTATAAGTCGGGGCAAGAAAACTTCATTGTATGGCAACACTTAGAAAATAAAACATCTCTCGCAAATCTAGGAGCACAAGTCGTGTAGGAAAACCGTCCCACATGGACAACTCTCAAACATGAAAGAATCTCCAGCAAGATCTTTTTCCCTAAACCATGCCATCGAAGGCCTAGCTGAACAAGGACTCCTACACTATAAAAGGGAAATAAGGTCGATACGCTACAAAAAACCCAATTTACAACTTTAAGCCTTATCTAACTTAAGCATCAGAGTGTCATCGATCGCCACATAGTGGTCCTTGGCTCATGTGTGCTACTTGTGCAGGTCTAGGTAAACAGCGAAGAAGGAAAGCAGGAATCGACTACATCAATAACAACAACAACAATAATAATAATAATAATAATAATAATAATAATAATAATAATAATAATAATAATAATAATAATAGTTGGCTCATGATCCACTCATTTATTTTAGAGGGTTAATGTCGGGTATGTAATGGCTGATGTACTCTCAAACAAATAGCGCAATCAGACGAGAAAAGTGTAAAAGTTGATTGGTATGAGACTGGGTGGTCAAGTATGTCTTTTTAGTCGTTCCTCATTCATATGAACCTTGTCTTAAATATAACGCTCACTCTAGAATCATGCTTTGGTGGTTTGGGAGCTAATCCTACTCAAATTATGCCCGAATCCTAATGCATTGATATTTCTATACAACATCATACATATTCAATTACTAGTAAAGTAGACATGTGCTACACATAATTTGCAGTAGTATGCAATAGCATTGCACTGTTTTATTAAAAATTTAAGTTTAGGCCTTGCAGCTATTGTTGCGAACTGATGTTGATGAGAAGAAAAAAAGAGGGAAAAGAAAAGGAAAGGAAGAAGAAGGCAAGTAAGAAGTGACGATGATGTGACGGGGTAGAAGAAAAGCGACAACGATGGGGTGGGAGAGAAGTGCTACTGTTGTTGTTCTGTGGTGAAAAAATGTAGGAGAAAAAAGAGTGGTGGTGGTGTAAAAAGGCAGGTGGTGGTATGGAATAGAAAGGTGAAGAGCGGGGTGTCAAATAGTTGCTGCCAAACCTAAAACCCAACAAAAACCACCCATCCATCCATCCCTCCAAACCAAATTCCCTCTCGTTTCTGTCCCTCTCTCAAACGACGCCACCATTCTCTGAAGAATCACCCCCACTGTCCCGTAAACCATCCAACAAGAAGAAGAAGAAGCGAACTCACTCGCATCTTGCGATCATTCAATCGCCCAGGTACTCTTTCTCCTCTTCTTCTTCTCCTTCTCTTTCTCTTACTGTTGAACAAAAATACAGCTTCTGTTCTCCCCAGTCTTCTATTACTTGTGATTTTATTGGTTATGTATTTAGCCCTCTAATTGGTATTCCATTATTTGCGTAGATTGCTTGTTAATTTCAATACTTTTTTTCATTGTTAATTGATAATTTTTTGCTCGTTCGGAAAGTCTTGTTATGTATATTCTGAAAATTTTCAGACCCCCAAAATTTTAGGACTAATGTGGGAGAGGCGCGCCATGCAAGTTCATCTCTATTGCTTTAATGTTGAATATAAATAGTGTTCTAAAAATCTGCTAGGCGGTAAGCGTGTGGCGAGCAGGGGACTAGCACCTAGAGGAACATAATCGGTTATTTATTTATTTATTTATTTATTATAGTTTATAATTTATAAAAGTTAAGCATAATAACATATAAATTACTTCCAATTCAATGCCTAAGAAGAACCTTAAGTGACCAAGTTAGTAGGTATCATACGAAACATGATGAACTTGGGACTTATTGAATAAAGAGAAGCAAACCCGACCACTATGGTTGTACCACAAAACCATATACTTTGATTTCATATTTTGAAATCATCGAAAGCTGTTCCATGGGGTATTAACTCAATTAGGTAATTTACACAAAGATGAATAACTCTGTCATACTAGATACAAATACTTGCAATGGTCTTCACTTAAGTGAAAGGTGGGTACCCTTATTTTGTTGGGTGTCTGTACCAGATTGCATGCTAATATGGAAAGAGAGTAAGTATATCATTTTTAAACGGAAATAGGTGTATCAAGCTGCTGATATTGAGTTAAAACAAACCACGAAGAAGGTACAAAACAGTAAAGTTATTGTAACTCAATGTTACTACTCTTCAAGTGATTACCAAACGAGACAGGAAATGAAAGAGATAATAGGAGGCACCAGGTTCTTGAGAGAGAATTTTGTGGTTGAGTAAGAAAAGGAAACTAAATCTGTGGGTTTTGAAGGAAGAATCTGGATAACCAAAATTTCAGTTGCCCCAGTTAGGCTCCTTACTATTTAGACCCCGTGACGGCCTTTATGCATGACTTAAACTTCCTAGTTGTATGCATATCCCCAATTCTGGAATTCCTAATAGAGCTAGCTCATTTTTTTCGTTCTTTTCAGAATCAGTATAATGATTCTCTAGTGATTTAGTTGGAGTTTATGGTAGATTATGGATTGCTTTTTTTGTTTCTTTCATAGATGATTCTAATCTCATCTGATTATGACCCCAATTTGTTAAAGAGTGAACATTTGTATGACCTATTTTCATCTTCTCATTGCAACATGGAATGATTTTGTTTTACTATTATGTACACCATGACCGACAATATATATACTGATAAGGCGATAAGCATCAACTTCCGTCACTTTTGCAGTTGTTGTCAGTGACTTATGTTTTGCACATAGAAATGGAATATATGTTCTAGTTGTTTAACTTTTTCGTTAGGAGTTTGAATTTGTCAACTATGCAGTTAAAACGGATAACGGACCCATAACGGTCCAAGAGCGTTATAGGTTTTAATACCCCCACAAAATATTAATATATTATAGTCAAAAAAGTAAATTATGTTCGTAACATTAAATTCAAAAACAAAAAACCTTAATAAAAAAACATCTTCCCCAAGTATGAGAGTGAGATCGCAAGAGAGAGTGCGATCGACTATTCATCTACTTTTCTTATTCTTATTTCATTCTCTGTCAAATGGCGAAGTCTAATTCTCTGGCAATTGGCGACGATGAGCTCTGGTCCATCTTTCCTATGGGTCTAGGGTTTTGGTTCGATCGAGAATGAAATGAGTGATTTTTTTTAATGTATTAGAACAAAACGTTAAAACGGCGTTATCGAAAAAATGTTATCTCAATAACGGCCACATAACGTCGTTATATCGGAGTTGTGATACCATAGCGTGATAGTGTCATAATGTAACGGCTCACCCACGTTAAGAGTTATGCTACCGATTCTTTAACACCGACTATTCTACTAAAGTCATAGGAGATGTAGTGTGCTCCTATTACATTTACGTGAGTAATACATATTCCTTCCACTTCACTAAGCAAAGTCTTTCATAGAGAAATGACGATCGTCTCGGCTTGACCTTCCCGAAGCGGACACAGAACAAAACGCCCATATTTATAATGTTGGCTGATCTCCTTTATAGCAACACAACTCCATTGGGCGTTATAACGTTGTTTTAATTACACAGCCTGTCAGTTTCTTGTTTCCCTTTCTTCTTCTTCTTTTGATTTTTTAAATAAATTGCACATAGAAGGGGAATATATGTTCCAGTTGTTTAACTTTTCGTTAGGAGTTGGAACCTGTCAATTTGTTTTTTTTTTATTTTTTTAAATCACTAGTTCCTTTTTTGTTTTTTGGTGTTTCCTCTGGCTAAAGAATCTAGACACATTGTTAGCTTTGATTTATTGTAAAGCAAAAATTTTCCTGGTTTGTAGATAAATACATTTCCATGATCATGTTTCACGAAGTTTGCAACATTGGATTGATGTGTCATCATTGGGTTTCGTTTTATTTTTTCCATTTGAATACTGCTTGACATAGCTGTATAGGACAAGGACTCTAAATCTTTGTGAGAGATTGCGTAAATGTGAATCTCATGTATTTAGATGATTTCATGGTCTTGTCTACCGTTCCTCTTTTCTGCGAGTAAAGGGTGTTATTGTAAATAATATGAGAAACTGACCTGGTTTAATCTTCTTCATCAGATGAGATATGCGAGTTTTGGACCTTTTGATTCTTTTGATTGGAAGCAAGTCGCTTATCTTCGACATGGATTTTTAATTTTACTTTCTTTCTTTATTTTCATTGGTAATCAGTTACTTTATAGTTTGCAGACTTGATGTTGCAATTTCAATCTTCTAAAGTATTCTTCACTTCATTTCAATAAGTAGATTGACTGTTTTTCGTTCTATAATTGTTTGCAGGTGAATTTCTGTAACGATTTAGGTAAATGACCTAAGGGGTTGGGGGGAATTAAAAAATGGCTCCTAGTCAATTGTCCGTTGATCTAGATAACCATATAAAACCAATCATTGCTTCAAAAACCCTTGCAGCTCATGTTGGTGAGGGTCTGAACTGTATTAATAGCTGTGAAGGTGCTGCTTTCGAGAAGAAAGCCTCATCAAATCAACTTCTGGTACTGGCCTCAACCAAGGGTGCAGAAGTTGATATCATCACATCTACAGATCTTAGCGATGCCAGGTTGTTGCAATCTGATGATCCTAATGCAACTGATTACTCAAGCTCATTCAGTGGTACTGTCTCGGGAAACGAGGATTCAACGATGAGTGACACTGAAATTGAGTCCCAATTCTGTGTTGATAATGTGCTGGATACTGATCTCTTCGATGGCTTTGATAGCCTGTTTCGGTTGAGGTAAATATTTTGGTTATCCTTGTTATACGAGTGGTTATCTATTATCACTAAAATTAAGGAAAAAAAAACACGTTCTATAATTCCTTTCTTTTGCCTAGTCATTTAATTGGCAATTATTGTTTTTACCTGGACATTTTAATTGATTGTTGGGATTTCTCTTTCTCTCTCTCTCTCTCTCTCTCTCTTTTCCTTTCTATTTTGTAATTGGTTCTCTAGACCTTATCTATTATTCTATGCTATGTTGTTTACTTCATTTCTAGTTGATACATTTTTAATGATAGATAGACATACATATGAGTGATTTCTTTTTTGTAAAAATCCTCTGTAGAATCATAATTTGAAAATATCTAATCATTATGGAGCCCTACTCATTAGCAATGTCCTTGGGATACCACTCTGAAGCTAAGAATCCTGACTGAAGTTGCTCTCATTATATGGTGTCCCTTGGGGAGAATCTTATGATGAAACGCTGAGGATGAGAGTACCCTTTCATAAGAGGTGATCTGATTGTAAAAGTATTGAAAAGTCTAGTCATTCATTTTGTGATGTCCACTTTTCCCCATACAAGGAGGGTTGGTTGGAGTGTGCTGGACTAGTTCCTTATCTGGTCTTCCTCTTAGTTTCGTTCATCCCCCACTTGAGTTGTGGGAGTTGTTTCCTATGTTATTATTATATTTTTTTGAATTTTCTGGCAATTTTCCTTATTTGAGTTGCCATACTAGGTTGCCATTGGTCAACATATATTAGGTTGTGAGAGTTCCATTTGAGAATCTTGTTTTTGTATAGATCTTTCTCATGTTCAGGCTTTTCTGTTGTTTTAGTAGTGTTCACTCAAACTACAAAAAAAAAAAAAAAAAAAAAACACAGTTACATTGAACAAACAAAGGTGATAGGTTTGGACATTTGTTGGAAATACTGTAGTCAACATAGGTGAAGATCATGAATTTTTGGGTTCATGAGAAACATCTTAACCTTTTTACTTTTTGAAGCACCTGATTATTTATTGTTGTAACTTTTCAGGAAGAAGAAGTTGACAGATCATTGGAGGAGTTATATACATTCTCTGATGTGGAGATGCAAATGGATAGAACTGAGGATAAAGGAATTTCAGCCTCAGGCATTAAAATATTATACAGAACTTGCATTGTATGACCAGGCAAAGCGGTTAGCAATGTTCTAAAAATCGGTCTAGGCGGCCGCCTAGGCGCTAGAAGGTGGAAAACCGCCCAGATTAATGCCTGGGCGGGCAGTCTGGGCGGTTCTGGGCGGTCTGGGGAGGTCTAGGCGGGTCTGGGCGGGGTTTAGGCGGCCTAGGCGGGGTCTAGGCGGTCTGGGAGATTTTTATATTTTATATTTTTTTATTTTTTAATAAGGTTGATTGTGTTCTTATTTTATTTTTCTTTCCTATTTTTTAGAAATAAACTATTTAATTATTTTTTATTCAGTATATGTCTAAATGTAGCGAAGGATGATTACTTAATGGAATTCTCAAAGGATCTGCCGGTACCAATTTTACTAATGTAGATTTTATCAAACATAACTGAGGTGTTATTCATGCAATTTGAAGAAAAATAAAAGAGTACACAAATTCAAATTTATATAAAGTACCCATCATGACCAACTTCAGTCATTTGAGTTTTAATAAATTTTGTTCACGATTGTTAATTTTTCATGTTTTTAAATTTTGCATATGTATATTGACATTAAATTGGATGTAATTGATAAGGTATTATGCTTAACTTTTGTAAATTATTAAAGTTATAATACAAAACCTAAGACCGCCTAGGCGGGCCCTGGGCGCTAGGCACCTGCTCGCCGCCCGCCCAGCGCCTAGCGATTTTTAGAACACTGGCGGTTAGAGTTAGGAAAATGCACATTGGAAGATTGTGATATAAGATCATTGCCTTTTGGCAGACAAAGTTACAGGAAAAAGGTCATGAAAAGGAAACACAGAAGGAGAATGGAAGAAAAGGTTGATCTACCATCATATATGTCACACCATAATCTATTATCTTATTATGGTATGAATCTCTTGAATTTTCTGTTGCTCGATTAAAACTAAACTGAGCCGAGGCAAAATCTCTTTCTGAGTTCGCATACGTTCTGTGTTTTTCACTCTATTTCTATTTCAAAATGCCTACCATTTTTCTCTACTATCTCTTATGACCCTTTAGGTAAACTTCCATGAATTGGAATTTAGAATGCTGACTTGTATCATCTGAATGGCCTACATTCTGGCTATACGAGGCTGAAATTGTTATCCCAAAAGTCTTGAAGAGGCTCATGGATAATTTCTTGGGGATCGTCATCTGCTATATAATCTTCCAACTTTTAGCATTGTGTATCATTAATTTATGCTTTATATTTCTAGTTACCTTTTTTTTTCTTACTTAATAACTGCTTTATCTATTTTTGTGTTGATGATCACCATACGCGTAGTGATTGAACCACGAATATTGTGTTTACAATGTGCATCTTGCAGAGAACAAGAGACCTGATGCAGATGGCGCTTGGTGGATGATGATTGCATTCTTCAAGGTGATAATTTGTTATTATATTTTTTTTGTGTCATTTAATGCTCCTGTGTCATAACAACTTATTTGAGCAATGGGACATGTGAATAAATATTATGAAAAGTTTGCAGGAGTCTGAACATTTATTATTTTCACTTGGAAAATTTTAATTTACACGAGCACATAAAATTGTTTTTGCCTTTATTTTTTGTGTAGTGAGCGACACATTTTTTTTTTATTCATTTTGGTCAATTTCTTCGAGGCAAGAATATCTAATTCTTGTATGTCTTGGGCTGTGACAAAGTGTGACTATATCTTTCTTTCCCATATGATTTGTTTCTCTTCTTCTAATTGACTGCCATAAATTAGTCATTTTGTACTTAACACTCCATATGTTTATCCCTTAAATTTTTTTTTTCTTTTAATCAATACCACTTGTCATTTGTTTATCTCTAGTTTTGTTTCAATTTCTACTACATCAATTTCTACTACATTATGTCACGGTCAAAGTTGACTAACTCATCGCGTGTAGTATCATTGCTATGCCAAGACCTGTTACTTTTTAGAAGGATCAATATTATTAAGGAGAAAAAAGAACTCATCCTAAAATGATGAAGCCCCAAAACTGACACATCCCAATCAAAATCTAAGGCTTAGGGAAAAAAAAACCTAAAAAAAAAAACTAAAAGCTAAAATGATGTAAGGTGAGGAAGCCACCTACAAATGCAACTGCAATGTCTTATCTCCCTTATTTTACCTTTCAATTTATCCATAAATTCCAACTTTATCCTCATCTTCTCCAAGTTTGCTGGAGTGAGAGTTGCTCTCATCTTCTTGATGGGGAAGCCACCTACAAATGCTAATGCGATGTCTATAACAATCCCTTTAAACTCTGACCCCGTTGTTATCTCCCTTATTTACCTTTCAATTTATCCATAAATTCCAACTTTGTCCTCATTCTTCTCCAAGTTTGTTGGAGTGAGAGTTGCTCTCATCTTCTTGATCCAGTGCTTTGCACTCTACTAAAGTTTCCGTATCACCCTCCACGCGTTTCTCAAAATGAAGAAGCTTATTGATACATGCTGAAGGAAATACATGATTACCAATGTAACAGCTTAGAGGATTTTGTGGGGCAGCAGGTTGATGGGGATGGATTTTTCCAAGGAGATCCAAATAGAATGGGTGATTGTGATTTTGGTGTCTGTCAGAAAGATTTTTTGGATCCCCATAACAGTGGATCTTGCTGGCAGAGATCTGAACTTTAGTGGGAAGGTTAATTGGCTCTTAATATGGGAGCTATGGAGGATGGACTTAAAGGGCACAACGCACAAGTCAGGCCCAAAGCAAAAAAGTAAAGAAAGGGCCAAAGCCCATGGTTGGGTTGGCGATCTTATACAGACCGATGTGAGGTCCAAGCCTCCAAAAATATATAGAAAGGAGGCGCGGTGGTAAGCGAGGTTCAATCCTTGAACATGATTCCAAGGAGGATAAGGTCCTGGTGGTGTATCAGCCTGCTGCTGGCGTGAGCCCAAACAAGGTTTTGCAATTGGAAGGCACAACTGAAGGTGAGTCAGAAGATAGGCAGGACGACATGGTGTGCTCCCTCATGGAGGTCTTAGGCTCTGATCTTGAAGACGAGAAGAAAGCAAGCTTGGAGGAGACTGGTCTTGAGGAAGACATGGGATGGGGACAATGTAGCTGATCTGGTAGGCTATGCTAGGATGTTTAGGTAAGGAGGATTTGCTGGTCATCATTTTGGATTGTTAATGAATTGCAACTTGAAAGTAAAGAAACTAAGAAAAATAAAACTTTGATAACGTCATAAATTTTGCATTGATTGACACGATTGTCTGTTTGAATCAAATTTCTTTCCAACTTAAGACATTAGCCACTGCTGATAAGAAATTTGGAAGAAAAAAAAACACAGATAAAATTTAAAAACAACGTTAATTGGATTTTCCAACTAAAAAATAAAAAACAAGGGCAGTTGTGTTTTTTCATAGGATACGCGTATGATGAGTTTTGAGCCACTCACAAGTAAATCTTGCAAGAAGCATTTGCGTCAACGAATGATACATGACATTTTACATCTTCTCTCTTGTCTCAAACATGATAAAATTTGGAATGAAAAAAGCCCATTGTCTAATGGATAGGACAAAGGTTTTCTAAATCTTTGGTATAGGTTCAAATCCTATTGGGCGCAATTTAATTCCAAATTCCCTTGTACTTGGATCGTGACTTGTACACTTGCTCAATCTATAAGCCATTTTATTATGGCGCGATCACCCTTTCCACTTTTAATTTCATTGAGTACCTACACAATTACATTTTCATAGTCTTCCCCCTCCAAGTTCTCTCAGGAACTCACCCTTCATTTCCCTTCTTAAGGCTTGAAAGTGTATGGCACATTCATGATGCGCTATTTTAGTAGCACACAACTTAATATTCTGCTTTGTAATTGTAGTATAGAATAAGTAGGGATCGTTTTGGACCGGGGATTAGAGGGCTTGCCAACTAGCATTTAGAATAACTAAAAGACAACTAACAATCTAATTAAGTAAATATTAGAGGATTAGATTTTCTAAGTTAAACTATGAAAATAACTATGGAAATTACTGTAAAGATAATAGAACTAAAGGGATGGCAAAAATGAGAAAATAGCTAAGGGTTTATCTCCACACCAAACATATGCTCATAAATCAATCTTCAATAATCACTTGCTAATTCATGAGAGACAATGCTCAAGATTAACCGTGATCATCACTGCATTAATCTTATTATTTTTCCAAGTTTGTTGAATTAAACTTAGCGTCGCTTTCAAACTATTCTTATCATGCTATCTAATCAGAAATCGCAAGTTAGATAAACAATCCAAGATCATTAAGTTTTGTGGAAAATATGAACACTGACTAGACAATTATAAGTATGATCAGCATCTTGTTCTTATCTAGGTTTTTACTTAACCTTACCAACGTTCTTTGGTATTACTACTTATGAGTACATGATTGTAACAATTGGGTGAAATTCTCATATACTCTAGCCCCAGATCCTAGCATGCTTACTAAGTTGACCACCTTAACAAACATGCTTTTTACAATAATTACAATAATTAAGTAAATATTAGAGGATTGGATTTTCTAAGTTAAATTATGAAAATAACTACGAAAATTACTGTAAAGATAATAGAACTAAAAGGATGGCAAAAATGAGACCTCAACTTCTATTACAAAAATTTCTTACTTTTCTTCTCCTCTACAGAGCTATTTATCAATGCTCTGCAACAAACTCTATAACAAAATTTCAAATCAAACTATGCCTCTACCTTTCAATTGTCTATTGCTAATTACAACTTTACCCTTTAAATTTTCAAATTCAACTTACCCGCCATTTCTTTCTTCCTTCTAACTGCTTTAACTGATTTTCCTCGCCAATTTCTCACTCTCCATGTTTCTTGTTTCTTCAATTATGACAGATTCCTATGTTTATTTCTTTTGTTTTGTTCTGAATATAGATTAGGGTAATTTCATGTAGAAGTTTTGAGAATATATGTGTTCTGAATATAAATTAGGGTAATTTCATGTAGAAGTATTGAGGAATATATGTAGACGGGAAAATTTAAAATAAAAAATTGCTTCTAAATGCGCCCGGATACGACATAGAAAAAAAAGAGAGTTCTAAATCATACATCCCTGTTGCTAACCTTCTACCGCATTCACTCCTCCGATTTCTTCTTCATGATGCATTCTTTTTAGTATATGACATGATAAAGTTTCAACTAGTCTCCCATTTGTCACGATCCTTTGAAATCATCCGCATTTATTTTAGTTTTCACAGTTTCACCTGATATTTATCTGAAATACATATAGTTTTGTTCGATAATGCAGAAAATAACCTGAAAGGTTTTTCTCAGTGAAGCTTATATTATTATGTGTTCAACAGTATTTTCAGGCGATTTCAACAGCATTGACGACCTTGAAAACACCCATGCATGGCCATCATGTCAACCCAGAGATGATCAGAATTCTTTGGAGAAGATTCTTCATCAAATTGAAACTGTCCAGGATCGGGTGAAAAAGATTAAAATTCAGCTTGATGAGCCGCTAACACAAAATGCTGGAAAGTTCTCTTCAATGGAAAACCTGAGCCTGCTTGAGCAAAGTGACTGGCCAAGCAGCTCTGCCCGAAGTCCTAATGTATCTCAGCTAGATGGAGACGCAATGCCGTTAGGAGCATTATATAGTCCTCCTCATCATATATCAGAGTGTGACTTCAGAGATCTGGTCTTTTCTGAGAGTGAATTTTCATGTGATGGACAGGGAACTGCTCCAGACATAATAGAAAGCACTATGGGGCCAATACCTGCTGCAGAAGTTCATCTGGATGAGATTGAAGATTCATGTGAAAGTGTAAGAAAGTTCATTTTAGATTTCTTATTTTCTTATGAAAATTATAATTAATAAGTATTTTATTAATTTTAAAATATATTTAGTTTGGTCAGGCCTATTATAAGCCCATAATTATTAGTTTAGGGTTAGAGCTCTATTTGGACTCTAGGGTTTGTTGGGCTCGACTAGCAAGCCAAAGATGTTGTAAATAAGGCTTTAAACAATCTTTTGTACTTGGTCTGAATTGAACAAAACCATTATTTCATTTTCTTTTCCAGTAATTCCAGTTCTTGTTTTTTTTGGAAATCGAATAGGGGTTTAAGTATCTTCAAATACAATCTCCCATTCCTTCCTTCATTTCTAGGGACATCATCAGCCAGTGGATTGTGAGTCTAAGGTACTGTTGGTCTAAGGATTGTGAGCCATCCTTTTCATTTTTGCCCCGGGAAGGATTGTGAGTCTAAGGTACTGTTGGTCAGCCGTTGATAGCGTTGGTAAGCCTTATGAGTGTTGGTCAGCCGTTAGGAACCAGATCTGGTGTAAGTCGCCATGGTGAGCGCAGAGGTTGATCTTGGTTAGGTGGTCCCACTTAGGTGTTCCAGCTGTAGGTGGTCCGAGTACAATGTTCCTCTCCAACCTTAAACAATTTTGAAAAGATGTCTTTGTTTTCAAGGCTTTCCAGAACTAATAGTTCTAGGTCAAGTTCTTCAAACAAAATGGAGGGTAGAATCCCTGAAGTTGAACATGATTTACAAAACTGGTCTATACCAGTAATTCCCCAAAAGGAGATTTATAAAATTACCCATTCAATATTTTCTTCGAAAACTGAAGATTTAATCAGTATTGTTGAACAGACAGTACCGATCAATAAGTCTTTAGATTCAAAACAGCTTTTGTCTTCAAAAACAATCAATTCTTTACTTAAAGAAAACTTCAAATACCTTCACTTAGGTTTAATTCAAGTAGCCCTAAAACCTCTAACCAGGCTAGGACTAGACACCTGTGCCTTGGTCGCTCTCTGCGACTGCAGACACAATAAGTTTGGTGATTCTCTGCTTGGAATTGCAGAGTCTTCACTCTCAATGGGTCCAGTTTATTTCAACTGCTACCCCAACTTCTCTGTATCACTCAAGGACCCAAATATCCTTGAAACACTCACTCTGAATATTCAGACCTCAGGCTTCGATATGGCTGAAGGTTCTGAACCAATTGCTCTAATCTATAAGATCACTTATAGAGCAATGAAAACCCAATTGAGCCCTCGTGCCCTCCAGGCTGATGAAAAAGGACACACAATCCTTTTTGAAGTTAATGACCAAAATACTAATGTAATCGTACCTAGAACGATACAATGGGATCAGGTCACACTTCCAGACACCTGGATAATTGAAGGAGCTTCTATCCCCAGAAGTCTCCCTCCTAGTCAGATAGACAGGATCACTACACTCCCAGATGGGACTGTCAAACTTCAGTTTAGCGACCTTCGCATTACTGATCTCGATCCTTCTAGATTTCAATCAGGACGCAGATCTTCTGAATCCCCATCATTCAGAACTGCTCCTACTCAACTTCAATCAAGAGTTCCTACTCCAGAAACTCTTCCTCATCTTCAATTAAGGAATATTCGAACTAATCCGAATTATCCCCAAATTCCTCAACCAATTTATAATCAAGATGAAGTTCCAGAAACTTCAGAAGCAAATCAATCACCCACACAATCTGAAATGGAATTTCAGATTCCTAGGGTTCAATGTTTAACAACAAACTTCAAACTCGATAAAGAGAAAATTAAAAGAGACTTCTTGTCTCTAGAAAATGATGAAAGAAGAGAAAAGTTCATTGCTGAGACAACTGAGTCAAAACGCAAAGAACTTGGCAAATCTTTCTATGAATGTTGTGAGGAATTGAAAGAGAATATACCTTTCTTAGATTGGTATTATAATGTTCATATCCCTCAAATTCATGTTTTACAAGTTATCCCCAAAGTCTGGACTTCCACAGACAAGAAAACTGTAAGATCTGTTCTACCTCCCATAGTAGACCTCCAATTTAAAGTTTCAAATCAAAATTATGTTGCTTCTCCATTTTCTCATCAAACAAATGATTATGCTAGTACTATTATTCAACAGAATAATTATACTAACCTCTTATTATCTGAACTTGGTGATAAACTGGTTCAAGATCAGCTTATAACTAATGAGCTGAAGAAAAAGAAGTTAGAAGAAACAGTTGGTAAAGAACAGGAGTTAAAGAAACAAAATGTTTACTTTCAAATTCCTGACCCTTTGGCGCCAAACACATTTTCTTCTAAAACAAATTTATTAAAAGCAATTGATGCAAAATTAGATGCTCTAAATATGGATTCAAGACTAAAAATCAATACTCTGTCTCATCCAGCCATGACTGACTGTGATTCAGACATTAGTGCTGATTTTGATCCTATGTCTGAACTGGATCGACTAAACTATATCCCGTACCAGGCGAATCCAATTAGACATGCTAGGACAGCATCTAAAACTCCTAAATGGAAAAATCCTATGCCAATATCTAGGAATTTCTACCCTAGACCTTCATTCCCTGATATGCAGTTTGAAGAACGGAATCTTCAAACCTTTGGTTCTTTTTCTCCAAAAGAATTGTACATCTGGAATATTGATGGCATTAGTGAAGATGCAGTTCTTGAGCTTACTCAAGAAATGGTGATGATGGCTTCTACTCACCGAGCAGAAGGCAAAGATGATCACACCATTGCAACTATCATTATTCAAGGATTTTCCGGTTTGATCAAAGGTTGGTGGGATAACTATCTCACTACAAATGAAAAAACAGAAATTTTATTTGCTAAGAAAATTGGTCCTGATGGATCCCCTATTAAGATCGAAAATGATCTTGGTCAAGAAACTTTCATCCCAGATAGTGTGCCTACCTTGATTCAAAGTATTCTGCGACATTTCTTAGGAAATCCTAATGAATACCAAGGTAAAGCAAAAGACTTGCTCATGTCTCATAAGTGTCCAACCCTGAGTCATTTTAGATATTATAAAGATATCTTTATGAAGAGGGTGATGCTTCAGACTGATGCAGCAAACCCATTCTGGAAACACAAGTTTATTTCAGGTCTTCCTGAACTCTTTGCTGAAACAATTCGTACTAAACTCCAAGAACAGCATGGAGGTGACATATAGTACGATCTTCTCACATTTGGTGATTTAATTGCATTTATTAATAAATGCGCCCTTCAAATTTGTAATGAATTAAAATTAAGAAGACAATTAAAGAAACAACATGTTTCTGGACATAAAGAGTTAGGAGATTTTTGCCAACAATATGGGTTTGACGACTTTCGTTATCCAGCCCATCTCAACTCCAAACACCATTTAACTTCTAAGCAGAAGTATCGGTCCAACCCGGCCCGTCAGTTCAAAAGAAAACAGCCTTATGGCCCAAAGCCTGCTAAGCCTGTAGAACAGTACTATAGCAAGCCCAAACATCATGGGACACATAAGTCCAAGCCCTTTCAGAAAGGTTCCACTTCGAGGCCCGTTTGCTTCAAATGTGGACAGCCCGGTCACTATGCAAAACAGTGCAGAACGGCCCAAAAGGTCCAAGCCTTAGATGTTCCCAAATCAATAAAAAAGATTTTTCTCAATTGTCTGATTGATTCAGACTCTTCCTCTTCTGAACCAGAACTACAGATGAATAACCTCAACTATTCTTCTGATTCCTCTGATCAATCATGTGATTGTTCTCCTGGTGCATGTTTGTGCCATCTTTCTGCGAAACCCAAAATCAATATGTTATCTCAAAATAAGCAGTCACAATTACTGTTAGATTTTGTTGATAAAATTGATGATCCTAAAATGAAGACTGAATATCTTCAACACATTAGAAATTCTATTTCACAAACTAAACCTCCTCCTGACGTGATCACATCTTTTTATGATCACAGAGATATCATCAGAAGGTTTAACCAAACCAAAGCAAGTGCTTCTCCTGTTAGTCTATCAGACCTACAGCATGAAGTTAACAATCTTAAAAAAGAAGTTAATCAATTAAAACAACATCAAAATTTAACTGATCTTCAAATCCAAATGCTGCAAGAAAATCAACTTCCCGCCTTTTCTGATAATGAAGAAAATATCAAGGAAGATCCTTCTTCTCAACCTCTCTCTTCTTCAAAACAAAAACAAGCAGATTTCCTTTGCAATTTAAACAAAAAGCAGGTTCACCCACAGAAGGTTACCATTCAAAAATGGTATGTGGCTATAACCTTAAATATTTATAATAAAACAAGTATATCAGTGATTGCCTTGATTGATTCAGGGGCTGATATGAATTGTATTCAAGAAGGTATTGTACCTGTACAATACTTCAAACAAACTTCTCAAAGTCTGTATACTACAGACAACTCAAAACTTCAAATAGCTTTTAAGCTAACCAATGCCCATATATGCAAGGATAAAATTTGCATTAAGCAACATTTTCTTCTTGTCAAAAATATGGAACAAAAAATGATTTTAGGTACGCCCTTTATCAATGCAATTTCTCCATTTTCTGTTTCTAAACAAGGCATTTCAACTACCATTCTTGGTACCAAAGTTGAATTTCCTTTCTTGTTTAAATCAGAAGTTTATGAACTTAACCAAGTTTCTAAACAGAAGTTTTTGAATCGTTTAATTTGCAAGCAACAGCAATTAAACTTTCTCAAACAAGAAATTGAATACAAAAGGGTTGCTGATCAGATCAGTGAACCTAAACTTCAATCCCAAATCATTCAATATCAAAAACATTTGCAAGATGAACTTTGTTCTAACCTTCCAAATGCATTTTGGTACAGATCTCAACATGTGGTTCGTCTTCCTTATGAACCAGGTTTTGATGAAAGAAAGATTCCCACTAAGGCTCGTCCTATTCAAATGAATAGCGAACTTATGGAATTCTGCAAACAAGAAATTCAATCCTTAAAAGAGAAACGACTCATCCGAGATTCTAAATCTCCTTGGAGTTGTGCTGCTTTTTATGTCAATAAAGCTGCAGAGCTTGAACGAGGCTCTCCTCGTCTTGTTATTAATTATAAACCTTTAAATCAGGTTCTTCAATGGATAAGGTATCCAATTCCCTCTCAAAGAGACCTCCTCAAGAGACTACACAATGCTTGTGTCTTCTCTAAGTTTGATCTGAAGTCTGGATTTTGGCAAATCCAGGTTCATCCTAATGATCGGTATAAAACTGCTTTTAATGTTCCTTTTGGACATTATGAGTGGAATGTTATGCCATTCGGTCTTAAGAATGCTCCTAGTGAGTTTCAGAATATCATGAATGATATTCTCCTGCAATTCTCTCAGTTCACCATTGTGTATATCGATGATATACTGGTGTTCTCTGATTCTGTTCCAGCCTACTGGAAACACCTCTATCAATTTGAACAATGCATTAAGAAGAATGGATTGGTTTTATCTCCAACCAAAATCAATTTGTTTCAAACAAATGTTAGATTTTTAGGTCACAAGATTTTCAATGGGATGATAACCCCAATTTCAAGAACAATTGAATTTGCTGATAAATTTCCAGATGAAATTAGGGATAAAACCCAATTGCAAAGATTTCTTGGATCCTTAAATTATGTTGCTGATTTTTACCAAGGCCTTAGAATTTTGGTCAAGCCCTTATATTCTCGCCTTAAGAAAAATCCAAGCCCATGGACTGAAGCCCACACTTCTATAGTCCGCCAAATCAAGAGTCAAGTCAAATTTCTTCCTTGTCTAGGAATTGCTGATCCCGATACATTCAAAATAGTAGAAACTGATGCGTCTAACCTAGGGTATGGTGGTATCCTTAAACAGCGTAATCCTGAGTCTTCTACTGTTCAATTAGTCCGATACCATTCTGGTATTTGGACTTCTACTCAACTCAATTACTCTACAGTCAAAAAAGTAGTTTTAGCGATCGTATTGTGCATCATGAAATTTCAAGATGATTTGATTAATCAAAAATTTTTATTACAAATTGATTGCCAATCTGCAAAAGATATTTTAACTAAAGATGTCCTCAATTTGGTTTCTAAACAGATTTTCGCCAGATGGCAAGGTTTGATTTCTGCATTCGATTTTGATATTAAGTATATAAAGGGAGCAGACAACTCATTGGCAGACTTCCTCTCCCGTGAGTTTCTCCAAAGATGAGTTCTTCTTCAAACTCATCTCCCAAGCCCAAATCAAAGGCCAGTTATGCGAAGAAGCCTCCTGCTCCTCCGCCTTCAGCCCCTCTTTCTTATGCCCTTCAATTATCCCAGAAGTATTCAGCCCTTACTCCTGAAAAAGAGTTGAGTCCTTTGGTTTCTTTTCCAAAGCCTAATCAGGCACCTCTCCAATACATCAACAAAACCAATCTGGATTTGTTATGTATGATTGAACCTCAATTCAGAGTTCTTATCTCTGACCCCCAAGCTATTTCTAGGCATCTTTACTCTCCAGAACAACAATATGAAGAGTCTGATGCTGCCAAGTCCAGAGAATTCTATGAATTTATTCTGGTTGACTCTGACTCAATTAGTGTCACTCATCACTATGATGATACTAATTCCAGAATCACCTTCTCCAAGTGTCAGATTTTCAAAGTTCTGACAGAAGCTGAATGGGGACAACATCCCCGTTTTCACAAGAGGCTCTCTCAGAGCTATGTTCCTCAAACCTACAGTTTTTATGATTATAAGAATGCTTGGACACGAGCATTTCTTATTAGTCCTCATCAATCGGGCCATTCATGGTTATTTCTTTTTTGTAAAAAATTCAATGCCAAAGTTCTACCATTCTGGTTCCAGCATCAATGGTGGAGTTCTTTTGGTCCAGTTCTTGAGATCCTTCCTTCCCCTGTCAGAGAAGGATGGAATATCTTCAAAGATAAGTACCAGCCTCCTGAACCTATTGATCAACAGGTTCTTTCTGTCTGGTTCTTTGTTCGTTTCAATCTTGCCTGGATTGTGAGTTGGGACTATATTTGTTCCAATCCTGAGTCTCCAGGTGCCCTTTCCAAAGCAAAGCCTTCTTGGTTGTGCCGGCGTTACAAAGTAAAATGGTGGCAAAGGTTCGACCATTCTAAGGTCTCCAAAGAAGGTGTCACAGCCTTCTTCTCCAAAAAAGAGGTGTCTCCTACACCACCAGTGCAACTCGGATCTCTCCCTTCCGAGTCTTCTTCCAATATGTCTCAATTCAAGCAGCAAGTCATGATGGCCATTGCCGCTAAACCAACCAGAGCTCAGCTCATCGAAACTCTATCCCAGATTTGTTCTGATGAAGCTGAAGATGATGACCAAACAGTTAACCTTAATGAAGATGACTGTTTTGGTATTGATCCTCGAGATTTGTAATATGGACCCATGTCCATTATTACCAAAGGCATTATTTGCCAGCACCACAAGCGTCCATATTTGCTTTCGGCCACAGTCCAACAGACAACCCGACAGCATTATCATTTCTTTTCCCAAAGGCATCCATGTGAAGCTACAGATCAATGAATGTGAAGCTACAGTTGAAGCATCTTCAACAGTAGCTACCGACAGTCAAAAGGTGAACAGTCGAAGCATCTTCAACAGTCCACCTCCACTCACACAAAGGACAAGCGACAGCTCATCCTCCACTCAATGAAGAGCCTTATCTCTTCGTCTCTTCTTATCTCCTTCGGATATAAATAAATGTAAGCTCTTCCAGAGCAAGGCAGACACGATTAGAACCCAAAACCTACTATTGTAAACCCTTAGCTTTTGTATTGTAAGCTTTCCTCTCCATCTTCTTCTTGTACATTCTCCTCACCTGTAAGTCTCTAAGACCCTTCTGTAATTATTTTCTTATATATCTAAGCATCTTTTCTAGTACCTTTTATATCAAACTCTTAACTTAAAAGAATAATCACACTTTGATAAGATCTTCGAGTATCTCTAAGTGTCAAACAGGAAACTGTCTTAGAGCTTGATCGATCGATTGTAGTGATTAAAGTTAAGATCTTTAAAATGGATTTACTGTCTCTTATACTTGCATGTTTTTGTTATCTTATGTTCATCCTGTTCTTCTTCTCTCCTCTATTTTATTGGTTTATTTCTTTCTTCCCTTATACTATCATTTGGATCATTGTTGTCTTCTTTGTTGGTCCTTTTATCTTCCATCTTTTTGTTTAAATTACTTGCCTGAAAATCATAGGTCCTGAGAATCGTTGCATTTAAGTACTCTTCTGTGTTTGCAGTTGCTGGACGAAGTCCTAAAACATACAAAGATGGCTGAGAAAGGATTAAATGATATTGAAAAGATTAGTGGTTTACCCATAGAGAAGCTTCAGGCAGTCGTGAAAGAAGAAAAGGACGCCACTGATCTGCCTTCTGATTCAACTTCCAAACCTGAGTCAACTGTAGAAGCAAAGATGGCTCAAGATCAATCTGTTTTAAATTCCTGTTTAGCCTCCAATTTTCTTGTTCCAAAGAACAAGAGAAAGCGAGATCATTGCAAAGCTCGTTTGGGTGCATGGAATGCTGGTAAAATTTCTAGATCCAGATCACCTCATGAAGCTGATAAGAAGTGATTTTTGCAAGTCTGTTACATTCATCATATGAATGCAGAGGGTTTTTTGTTTTGTTTTGTTTTGCATGTAATGCTGGTAAAGTTTCTACAGATCTCCTTGTGAAGCTGATAAGAAGTGATTTTTGCAAGTCTGTTACATTCATCATATGAATGCGATAGGTTTTATTATTATTATTATTATTATTATTATTATTATTATTATTATTATTATTATTATTTACTTTGATGTTGTCAGAATTACATGATTTCAACTGGTTAATTTAATACGTAGCTGTTTTGAGACTTTTTGAGTAAATGGTCTACCCTTGGGTTTCCTTACAATGCTATCGCTCCATGACTTTGTTGACAAAAAGACTTAAAAGAGGAATATTAGGGGATATAGATTTTAACCCTACACCCCCTAGATAAATCACCAATACAAGGTTCACACATATTTAGCGTAGGGGCTGTTTGTGCTGGTCTGCCGCTTTGGTCGTATTGTAAGCTACTCACTGGATTGTGTGTTCCATTTGGTTTGACTACTATTTTTGCTACAACCAATTCTTGGTGCATGTGCCAATTCAGAACTTTTTATTCTTAACAATATTGGCCTAGGGGTTAAATTGTGAATTTGCCCATCCTTATAATTGACAAGAGTGCGGTGAAATTTTGCTATATGAATTATTTCTTGTTAATTCTTACACAAAATAAACGTTTTCAAAGTAACCAATGAGTTTTGCGTCAAGTTGATTGTTGCCCACCTTTTTTAGAACAAATTGATGTATTACATGTTTTCGAATGAATACTATAAAAAGTTACATTTTAATGGAGTTCAATTTGATTGGAAAAACGACCTAAATGGAGTTCAACATAAATTTTTATTAAACATAAAAATCAAACTTGCATCCAGTCATGGCAGAATCATCATATGGCAATGAAATGGTCGTGCGGCATGCTGGAGTGCAACAACCGAACAATGCTAGCACAAGCCTAAGAACGTGAGTAATCTCCAAACTCGACACGAATCCAACATGCAATCATGGATGAGCAACGAGACTAAAAGTTCCCCAATGTCTAATCATGCTAAAGGCCGAGTCAGGCATGGGAGGTAAGCTAGCAAGGTTATTCCCCTATTGTAGATTAAACATTTGATTAGTTTTCTAATGAAGTTCAAGACCATCAAGAATCATTAGAAATGTAGGACTGTTCTTGTGATCCACGTGAACGGAACTTCAACATAACAACTTAGCTAGCTCAAGACATGCATGAGCATCCTATGCGCATCCATCATAAGCTCATCAAGCCTTACTCCAACACTTACTTTGCTCCAATACTTAATCTGCTCAACGTTGAATTACATCAATTTATGTTACCCTATCGTCTTAGGTTTACGCAACCCCTCGAATCTAGGTGTTATTCATGCCTAGATATGTTAGGAAGTTTGACTTGGCTGATTATATGTCTGCACTTCATATTGTTCAGCGAGTTATTAACCAAAATAAATAAAGTTTTGGTCGAGAACTTGCTTCACTACAAAAGTGTAGTGTTGTTTATTGACCACCATTTACTTCCATTTTAGGTTTGATAACTCTAGTAACTCTTCAAAATCAAGTTTTCCCCTCTTAAAATCACAAAATGAGGTTGAGGAAGCTTGAAAATGGAGTGGACACTTGCATTCTCAATTGTTCTCGTTGCAAGCCTTCTCCTACTTTGCTAAAACTCAAAACAGAGTCTTTTGTGTGGATGTACTGAGTAAAATCAGAATGCATTAAACCTAGAAGGAATTATTGAAATTTTGGTTGGGGGGGATCAAAGTAAAACAACTCTAATTCCTCCCTTCCCTCTTCTTTCAGTCCACCCCAGTTCAGAGAGGCATAGAAGAGATGGCGAAGAAGCTCTGCTTCACTTCCCACTTTGCCCTCCGCCGCTCCCGAATCTCCTCTCCAATCCCTCTCTCGAAACTCTTCTTCACTTCAGACTCCTCTACAACAACAGAGAAGCTCGACCAAGACCAAACTAAGAAGAATGAAGAAGAGCAGTTGAAGCGCCATGAACAGGTAACCGAGCTTCAACTCCTCCTTCAAAGGGGTCGTTCAGATTCAGCTAAAACCCTAATAAAAACCCTCCTTTTCTCCAAACCCATCTTCCCTTCTCTTTCAGACTTCTTCCACCACGTCTGCGTTACTTATCCTCCCTCTTTGACATACCCATTCTCGAATCTCCTCTTCTCTGTGTGCGCAGAGTCCAAAATGCCCAATGAAGCCCGACAAGTATTCCATTTGATGACGAAAGATGGGACCTTTCCGCCCCTTTTGTTTTTGAACCGGTTCTTAGAAACCCTAGTTTCAATGGGGAGGTATAGAGAAAGTTTGGATTTTTTTACGGAGATTGTAGATTTGGGGATTCAACCTGATACTTTTACGTGTAATAAAGCCGTTCAATCGGCGGTGAAGTTGGGAGAGTTGAAGAGAGCTATTGAGTTGATGGAGAAGAGGGGGTGGAGGCCGGATTCATTTACATATAATGTGGTGATTTCTGGGTTTTGTAAGGAGAAGAGAATGGTGGATGCAGGGAACATGTTTGAGAAAATGCTTGAGAGGAGGATTTTTCCGAATAGAGTTACTTATAACACTCTCATTGATGGGTACTGTAAGGTTGGGAATTTGGAGGAGGCTTTTAGGATTAGAGAGCGAATGAAGTCGGAGGGAGTGTCTCCAAATCTTGTTACATTCAATACACTTCTCAGTGGGCTTTGTCGAGCTAAGCGTATGGAAGAGGGGAAGAAGCTGTTGGCTGAGATGGAGGAGACTGGGATTGTTCCGGATGGTTTTACTTACGGTATTCTTTTTGACGGGCACACAAAGAGTGGCAATTTTGATGCTTCATTGGTTCTTTATGAAGAGGTTAGTGAGAAAGGGATTAAACTAGATGCTCACACTTGTAGCATATTGATGAATGGGCTTTGCAAAGAAGGTAAGATGGCTAAGGCTGAAGAGATTTTGAACAACTTGCGGAAGAGTGGGTTTGTTCCAACAGCTGTGATTTATAATACCATTGTGGATGGGTATTGTCGGGTTGGTGACATGAGCAAAGCCCTTTTAGCTATTGAGCAGATGGAAACTATTGGTTTAAAACCAAGCTGCCTCACTTTCAATTGTATGATACGGCGGTTTTGTGAGATGAAAGATATGGCCCAGGCAGAAGAATTGGTGAAGGATATGACAAAGAGGGGACTTATACCAAATGTAGAAACTTATAATGTGTTAATTGATGGTTATGGGCGGCTTTGCCAATTCGAAAGGTGTTTTCAAATTCTTGAAGAAATGCGTGAGAAGGGCCTCAAGCCCAATGCCATAAGCTATGGTACTTTGATAAATAGTTTATGCAAGAACGCTAAGCTTCTTGAGGCTGACATTCTCCTTAGAGACATTGCAAGTAGAGGAGTCTCACCAAATGCACAGATTTATAACATGCTTATTGATGCTCATTGTAAAGTAGGCAAGTTGACAGATGCTTTAAGGTTCCTCAGTGAGATGACAGAAAATGGTACTTCACCGACTCTTGTAACTTTTAATTCTCTGATTAATGGCCTGTGTAGAGAAGGAAAATTGAAGGAAGCTGAAGAAATGGCTCTCACGTTAAGAAGTAAAGGTTTTAGTCCCGATGTGATCACATTCAATTCCTTGATTTCTGCGTATTCTCATGTAGGAAAGTATGAAAGGGCCATGGAGTTGTATGAGACTATGAAGAGTTTATCTATTAAACCTACTTTAAAGACATTCCATCCTCTTATAACTGGAAATAGCAAGGAAGGAATGGTGAATGAGGTCGAGGAGTTGTATCAAGAAATGTTAAAGCAAAATCTGTCTCCTGATAGGGTTGTGTATAATGCACTAATTCGTTTTTATGTTAATCATGGAGAAGTGCACAGAGCTTTTACTCTTCAGCAGGAAATGGTGGACAAGGGAATTGATCCTGACAGGATGACTTATAATAGCTTGATTATTGGCTATTGCAGGGAAGGGAACCTTCAAGAGGCAAGCAATATCCTTAGTGAATTGAAGGCCAAAGGTTTAATTCCTAGTGCCATTACTTATAGTACACTGGTTGAGGGACACTGCAAGCTACATGATTTTTCTGGAGCCTATGCTTGGTATAGAGAGATGTTTGATATAGGGTTTCTTCCCAACACTCATGTTTGCAATGAACTTGTGACTGGCCTCAGAAATGAGGGAAGGATGCAAGAGGCAGACATCCTCTTCTTTGAGTTAAAAGAGAAAGGGGTTGTATATAGTGGCAGTGAGGATGATTTATCTGCTGCTGCGAAAATGTAATTGGGAACACTATCTCCTTGTGCATGGATTCTTCTTAATTGATGATCACCTACGAGAGAAGCAGGTAATATATTGGAAAACCTTTTTATGTACTAAAGCGATTTTTTGCACTTTGAAATTCTAACATTTTTTTTTTTATTTCTTGATTTGATTAGTGAAATAGAAGGAACTGTAAATTTGAAAAAAGTGGTGTATTTAGCTGTTGTTGGAATTTGGAAAGCACAGATTTTGCAATGAGGTAAACTGTCTTCTCACAAACTGTTTCTGTCTCTAATTCGTTACTGTTTGTTGTGACTGATAAAACTCAAAGGAAAAAAAAATAAAATATATATATATATATATATATATATATATATATATATATATTATTTATTAATTTATTATTTTATTTGTATTTTTTTTCACAAGATTGAGGCATTAAAAGAGAGTTAGAGACAATAGAGGTTAGAGTGGGGAATGCAGTTAAAGCTTTTATCAAATTGTCCATGTTCCAGTATTAAGAAAAACATTGCCCATCTACCACAGTGCTTAGGAAGTGTTGAACCCAAGAAATACATTCCTACTTGTGTTTTGACGATTTCAGATCACTAGAGCTTGTGAAAAATATGCTGCATTGGCTAATTAGGATTTCCTTTTAACAATCGTTTGGGCCAATCTAGTACCATCTTAGATTTGATTGTATCTGCGGCAATATATGTAAGAATTAATTACACAGACTTGCCTATGCATTTTAGTATTATTTATCTTTTCAGTCATATTCTAGGTCAATATTATTGCTACATATGTACTACTAAGAGCATAAGTATTCTTGAGTGAGTTGAGTGCCTTCTTACCAATACATCAGTTTACCTAATATTTACATAATAATTAAATAATAGGTATAAGGAGGCTTTGACTTGTATGAGGTGGCTATCCTAGGGTTGTTTATTGTGGGACAATCAAATTTGCCATACCTTCCTCTTCACCCACTTCACCAAAACAATTATAAAAATTCTAGGCAAACATGCTTTATTGTGGATGCTCTAACTTGTCATAATATGCTTGTAATATTTGTGAAGAATTAAAACTTTTTGATGAATGTGAAAAAGTCGATGCTCTAAGCATGGTCCGATGGGAGTATGAGTATCCACAAGTGTTGACACACGCATCTGGCACGATTGTTACATAGGTGGCAATAAGGTCCGTTTTATGTTATCCTCATCAGGGACAATTTTGCTTGCCATCCAAGGTTAATTTGCAGACGGATCAATTAACAAATACTAGAGCCATGTTACTAAGATGAGTACTGTAATTAGTTTTGTTGCAACTTATCACATGGACTTCTTATACTAATTATTTTTCTTGAAAAATTTCACTTGTCCAATTAAGTTCGAAAAATTAGTTGCAATAGAGAATCTGCACCATATAAGTTTGTCTGAATGATATCTCCGTGCAATGTTGTTATTACCAAGTCAGATACTAGTGACAAGGAGATTTTTGTTTGTTGAAGAACAAAAGGAATTTTTCTATCGGTTGGGCTGCTGGTTAGTTTCATTTTCAAAGAATACGATAGAGAGCTTGTTGGGCAACTTGGGTTTATGAAAACTCTTTTCTTTTTCTTAGTGAAGAACTTTCGTAGATCACTATAAACTACGTCCGTTTCGGGTAGGAATAAACCACAATTTTCTGGGGAAATAACTCTCTAATTGCATTAACACTAGAGAGTAAACATATTTACATTACATCAGACACCCTCATTTAGTTGTCTATAACTACCCCAACTTATTAACTTCACAAACTACATACTCATAATCAGTGGTGGAGTCAAGATTTTCATCTAGAGGGAGCAAAGTATAGCATATCTTAGTTGATCCGATTAAATTATATATATATATATAGACAAACCAATTTTTGAGTTTTAAAAAATAATAATTTTAAGCTTTTTATTGATAAAAATGACGAGTCATCTCTTAAATGCACCATTAAAAATTGGTCTCCAACGACAAATTGCATTAACTTCTATATCGATAACTATTCAATGAATATTTGTGCCTTAATATATATACCTAGTTTGTATTTGTATATAATAACAAAAATTAGAGGAAACAAAAGACATTACAAATAATAGAGAGATCAATGTTTAGGAAAAATTATTGAAATTCTATGGTAAGATTTAATTTTATATAAAAAAAACAGATAGAGATATACCTAGAAGAAAGGTGAACTATAACTATAATTTATTTATGAGGGATTTTTTATATATAATAATTTGAGGGAGCCATTTAGGCTTAACATGAGGGTGCCATTTGAGATTGATAATAGCATGTTTAGTTTTTTAGGAGGCTAAAATAAAGTATTTCAAGTTTGAGGGGTGCAAAATTTTGGTTAATAATAATATGCCTAATTATTATTATTATTATTTTTTTGGGGGGCACTGCTCATAACTGTACAACCACCCAACATAACATTTTGAACATATGCTGCATGTATTTCATGCATGGGACTTATGGTGCATACTTGGGTTGGGTTCAAGTGTCCTACGTGGCCTATCAATCTCCTCCCCCCTTAAAAAAAGAACCTTGTCCTGAAGGTTTAGGTTTGGAAAGTTGGCTGCAAGCATGTCGACGTCTTCCCAAGTTGTTTCTTCTGACGGCAATAGTTTCCACCTAACCAATGCTTCAGCATTGTACTTAACTCCCTTCTTGATCCAACGATAATCCAAGACACATTTTGCTTCCATTTAAAGACATCCGTCCTCTGTAACCGGTGGTGCACTCTGACGAGCCATCTATGTTGGTCCAATCCTTGGTTTGAGTAGTGAAACATGAAATACTGGATGAGTGTGTGAACTCGATGGTAATGCAAGTCGATAAGCCACTAGCTGATTTTCTTGATTACTTGATATGGCCCAAATTATTTGCTGGCCAATTTCTGATTGGCACGATGGAATGAATGGTTGCAACTTCAAATATACCCAATTGTCCACATGGTATTCCACATCTCTTCGCTTTGCATGTACTGCTTGTTTCATGCAATTATGTGCTTTAAGGAAGTTGATTTTCAACTGATTGAGAACCTCATCTTGATCCATGAGTTCTTTATCTAGCTCGGCAATTGACAAAGTCCCAAAATAAGTTGGAATTTGTGGTGGTTGTCTTCCATATACGGCTTGGAAAGGGGTCATCCCTATGCACCGATGAAATGTTGTATTGTACCAAAATTATGCCATGCTAAAAAATTTACCCACTGCGTGGGTTGTTGGCATGTAGACACCGGAGATAAGCTTCAAGGCAGCGATTAACGGCCTTAGTTTGTCCTTCCGTTTGGGGATGATAAACAATGCTCATTGCAAGTTTTGTTCCCTGCATTTGAAGTACTCCTGATGAAAATTGGGTCACGATCAATTACAATTGTACGTGGCATTCCATAAAGAAGTGCAACGCCATTGACAAAATTTTCAGCCACTTTCTTTGTTGTATAAGGATGTGCCAAGGGAAGGAAATGGGCGTTTTTGATGAGGCGATCAACAATGACCATAATTGAATTAAACCCAGAAGGGGCAACCCATCGACATAATCCATCGAAGTATCTTACCACACACGTTCTAGTACTGGCAATGGTTGTAGAAGTACAACAGGTGATCGTGTCTTATTTCTTTGACAAACATCACATGAAGCAACATATTGGTGTACATCAGATTTCATGCCCGACCAATAAAAAGATTAAACAAGCCTCTTTAATGTTTGTACTACTCCCGGATGTCCACTGATCTTGGAATCATGAAACACCCCTAACAGAATAGGCTTAAGAGACGAATAAGGGGGTACCACCAATCAACCATGATAATATAACAAGCCATTTTGACTGTGTATTCCATGTGTGTCATTGCCATTTGATCTTCATGTTTCCTTAGTGCCAACAAATAAGAATCAGTAATCGACAATATAGGTGGATTTGGATGCCTAGATAACGCGTCGACTACAAAATTTTGGTTGTCGGGTTTACAAGTATTCTCGTAGTCAAACTCAAGAAGCTTATTAACCCATCTTTGCCAAGGAAGCACAGACTCTTCGAAAAACTTGTATCTATGTCTGACTCGTATCTGACATAGGCACTTGCTTGACACGCCTTCGACATGCGTCAGATACGTGGCCTATGTGTCGGCAAGTGTCCCAGGTGTCGAATATATGGTTAATGTGGTCCATGCGTCGGACACGTCTTTGATACACCCAGAACTTGGTTAGGACACAATCAAGACTTGACAACCAACCTTGTATTATTTTTTACTTTTAGATGGGTGCAAATAAAGACCTAAATTAATGTTGTTGATCATTTTGAAGTGATTCTTTCAATTGCGATTTAAGACAAATAGGGCAAAAAACCACTAAAGCAAAGACGTAGTCTGTGTTTTTTTTTTCTTTTCTTATTCTTCTCTCATTTGCTTCTGTCATTTACTAGTTCTCTAGTATACTTTTTCTCTACTTTATATTTTTCTTGCAAAAGAATGTATCTTTTTACACTCTAGGAACACTATCCTTAATCCTTTACTTGTTCTCTAGTATACTTTTTCTTTACTTTATATTTTTCTTGCAAAAGAGTGTATCTTTTTACACTGTAGGAACACTTTATTAGATTATTATTTATCTTTATATGATTTATTAAAAAAATAGTATGACATGTCGACGTGTCTTCAAGTTCTAGTTTTTTGGAAAATTGTCGAGTCGGCTTGTCATGTTTGTGTCCATGCATCCTTGATTGCTCAAGGGTTGTCACCCGCTGCTCCAATAAATAATTCAAGCTTCGTTGATCAGTTTGGATTTTAAATTTATGCCCCAACAAGTACGGTTGCTAAATGCAAATTAATTGCTTCTAACATGGATAATATTTCCTTAGCATCGCTGGACCATGATTGTTTTTTTGGTGAGAGGGCTTTACTCATATGAGCAATAGGTTTGTTTTGTTGAGATAACACAACTCTGCCTCCATCAGATGCATCCGTTTGCAAAACAAATGGTTCAACAAAGTTGAGTAATGAGAGTTCTGGAGTGCCGGCCGTGGCGTATTTGAGATTGTGAAAAGCTTCATCAGCCTTGACGTTCCATGAGAATTGTCAATTTTTTAGTAAAGCAGTGAGTGGCGCAACAATGATTCAGTAGTTGCGCACAAATTTTTGATAGTACTCGATCAAGGCTCGAGAATTTTAGTAATTGTTTTTAAGGTTGCCCAAGCCTGCATAGCAACAATTTTTTAGAAGTTCACGCTCACCCATTGATTTGAAATAACATACCCAAGATATTCAAGGCTGGTTTGGGTGAGTATTCCCAGCCATTTAAAGATGTGGTTCCCATGAGACACTATAAACAATAATATCATCAAAAAAATACAAGGACAAACTTGCGAACATAAGGACGAAAAATTGCATTCATTGTTGTTGGAAAAGTTGGAGTGTTGCATAAGCCAAAAGGCATGACTAAATATTCATAGTGTCCATCGTGTGTTCCGAATGACGTCTTGCGCACATCATGAAGTTGTACTCTGATTTGGTGGAATCCCGATCTCAAATCCAACTTTGAAAAATAATTAGCTTCATGAAGTTCATCAAGCATATCATTACTGTAGGAATGGGAAATCGATCTTTAATAATGAGTGAGCTGAGTGCTCGGTAATTAGTACAAAATTTCCACGACCCGTCTTTCGTTTTCGCAAGTAACAATGGTGATGAGAAATAACGGTTGCTCACTTGCTTGGTCTAATGATGTCGGCTTCTTCGAGCATTTCAACAACTTGCCGTTCTATCTCATTTTTTTGGATATGTGGTTATCGATATGGTCGAACATTAACCGCATTGGTTCCTTCCTTCAATGGTATATAGTGATTACTTTCTCGGACTGGCGGCAAACCATTGGGATTATCAAACACCGTAGGGAAATAACTTAATACTTTCTTAACGTTTTCATGAATTTCATCAATATGTTCACCTGCATCATTTTTTAATTGCACTACAAATAACTCTCCTCCCCATCAAACATCCTTTCATGCATACTGAGACTCACTTGTTGGGCCATCTAAGGGGTTGCCCTTTAATAGTGTAAGAACATCCCAACACAGCGAATTCCATGGCAAGTTCCTTTGAATTGCATACTACGCGTCCAAGTTGTTCTAACCATTGAACTCCAAGGATAACATCTGAACCTGTCAATGGAAGAGAGTACAAGTGGCTGAAAAACAAAAACCCTGAATGTTCATGCTTACTTCAAATTTTTCTCGGCATAAGTCTCTCTCCATTGGCTACAAATACTGGAAATACTGGAAATATTGTTGAATTGGTGATGGGTAAGTGCAATTTTTCTGCGATTTATTGTTGATGAAGTTATGAGTGTGTTAATGTAAATACTGTTAGCTAGTCAATACTGTTAGCAATACTGTTAGCTAGTTTGTTAGTTTGTTAAGCAGAGGTCTATATAAGCTTCATTCAATGTACACTTTCACAATGTAATGAAAGATAGAATACTTTGGTTCATGACTTTCTCCAGATCATAACATGGTATTATCAGAGCCATGACAGAGTCATTTGGTTTCTTATTTTCTTTAGAAGTTAACTTTGTTCTTTCTTTTCAATCGTCTCCTTCATTGATGATTTCAAGCTTTCTTAGTAATAGCAATGGTAGATTCAACCTCTTTTAGTGCCGCTTCACTTGCAAATCCAGGCATGACAGAGTCCAAATCAGTTGTGTTTACTTAGGTTTTGTCTGTAAAACTTGATGAACACAACTATTTGTTGTGGAAACAACAAGTGTTGGCAACAATCAAAGGTCATAAACTTCAGAGATTCATTGACAAAGATTCATCTCCGCCACGATTTCTATCGGCTGAAGATCAAGCAAATGGAGTTATCAACACAGAGTTCATCAACTGGGAACAGTAAGATCAACTTCTGTTTTCATGGCTTCTTTCTTCTATGACTCAACCATTGCTCACAAGGTTAGTCGGCTATGACACTTCTGAACAGGTTTGGCAAACTCTTGAAACTTATTTCAACTCTCAAACCATAGCCAAAGTCTCCCAGTTCAGAACTCAATTGCAGAATTTCAAGAAAAGAGATCTCTCCATCAATGATTATCTACTGAAATTGAAATCCATCATAGATCAATTAGCTTCAGTAGGATATCCACTGTCTTCAAGAGATCATATCAATGCAATTTTTGATGGATTACCACAAGCATATGACACTTTTGTAATCTCAGTCAGCTCCAGATCTGATGATTATAGCATTGCAGAAGTTGAGTCTTTGTTACTTGCTCAAAAGACAAGGATTGAACGACATTTGAAAGATCTTGATATTTCTGGCTCTATAAATGTTGCTCACACCTCATACAGGCCATCACCAAGGTCCTTTGTCTCCAATTCACCTAGAGGTGCAAGGTATCCATTCAACTCACAAACTCAATCATCAAGAGGAGGAGGAAGATTTGGATCTGGGCGAGGATTCAAACATTCTGGTTATCAGTCTGGTAATAAACCTCAGTGCCAAATATGTGGCAAGCTTGGCCATCTTGCTGTCAAATGTTATCATAGGTTTGATACTAATGTGTCAAATTCATGGAACTCTACTCTACAAACCTCGTCATCCAATACACCTTCTCAGTCAAGTCCAGCACCTCACCAGGCTTATTCTGCTTCTAGTCAGCGCATTCATCATACTTGGGGTTCTGAATCTCAGTTGCCAATACAAACAAATGGTGCCTCCTCATTAGCAGATCATCGATGGTATCCTGATTCTGGAGCAACTGATCATTGCACTCCTTTTGCTCAGAATTTGGCAACCTCAGTGCCATATCATGGTAATGAACAACTTCATGTTGGCGATGGTTCTGCCCTACAAATACAGAATGTTGGTCAGTCTCTCTTACACTCTTCCAATTCTTCAAGACCACTGCTTCTTAAGAACATACTTCAAGTCCCTAAGCTAACTAAAAATCTACTTAGTGTTTCAAGATTTGCTAGAGACAATAGAGTATTTTTTGAGTTCCATCCTGACTTCTGTTTTGTCAAGGACTAGGTCACCAGTCAAGTCCTCTTGGAAGGGAGGCTTAACAAAGGTTTGTATGTCTTTCCTTCTATGACACTTGATGCCCGCAATTCAGTGTCTTCTTCAAATGCTACAAGTTCTCCTGGAGATACTTCATCAACTTCAGTTCATACTATCACATCCGAGTCTTCTTCTTCTTTGCATCTTTGGCATGCTTGCCTAGGGCACCCCTCTTTTTCACTTGTGCAAAAGTTACTTGCTCAATGTAATATTTCTGTTTCTCACAAGAATAAAGAGTTGTGTACTTCATGTTGTTTAGGAAAGATACACAAGTTTCCATTTTCTTTTTCTTCTACTGTATACAATAAGCCATTAGAACTCATTCATACAGATCTTTGGGGTTCTGCTTCCACTGTTTCTTCTAATGGTTATCGGTATTACATTCATTTCATTGATGCCTTTAGTAGGTTCACTTGGGTGTATCTTTTAAGGAACAAATCTGATGCTTATTCTACCTTTATCAAGTTTAAATCTCAAGTTGAATTAGAATTTGGTCTCCCTATCAAATGTATTCAATCTGATTGGGGAGGTGAGTATAGGTCTTTTTCTAAATTTCTATCTCAGCATGGCATCAGTCATAGGTTGGCCTGTCCTACTACTCATCAGCAAAATGGAATTGCTGAGCGAAAACACAGACACATCATTGAGTCTGCATTGACACTTATTGCTCATGCCTCACTTCCTATGAAATTCTGGGATGAGGCTGTTAGGACTTCAGTTTATCTACTCAATCGAGTTCCTTCTATGTGTTGCATGGCCTCTCTCCATTTGAGAATCTTTATAAAAAAAATTCCTGATTATACATTTCTCAAAGTCTTTGGTTGCTCTTGCTTTCCAAATACAAGACCTTACAATGCCCACAAGCTTCAATTCAGGTCAGTTGAGTGCACTTTTCTTGAGTATAGTTTACAACACGAAGGGTATAAGTGTTTGTCTCCCAATGGTAGGATCTATATTTCCAGAGATGTCCTCTTCAATGAACACTCGTTTCCATATTCTAAACAGCAGTCTCATTCTTCATTACCTCCTTCCTCTTCTCCTGTGTCTATTCATTCTTCTATACCACTGTTTTATGCATCTACTCCTGACAATATATCTAGAATCAGTATCACTGATACTCCCACTGGTCGTCCTAGTGTTCCTGTCCCTAGAGTTTCTACTAGACCTATTGGTCATTCTGGTGCTCCTATTGGTCATTCTGATGCTTTTACTGGTGGTCCTATGGGTGCTACTCCTAATGCTCATGCGAGTGTTCCTACTGATGGTCATATTACTGGTCATCCTAATAGTCATACTGGTGTTTCTACTTATGACAATACAACTCCTACTGGGCTTACTGGTGGTCAGCGACATGGTTTTTCTGACAGTTAGCAACATGGTCTTACTAATGGTCAGAACAATGGTCTTTCTGATGGCATTGTTGCTCCTGTTTCTACTCCTGCTCCTAGTCATCCGATGGTAACTAGGTCCAAAGTTGGCATTTATAAACCTAAAGTGTATATGGCCTCTACTGAACCCTCGAGTTTGACTGAGGCTTTGGACACATCTCATTGGTTTGAGGCTATGCAGGTAGAATATATGGCTTTGATCAGAAATAACACTTGGTCACTAGTAGACCTTCCTCAACACAGATCAGTTGTTGGTTGTAAGTGGATATTCAAGGTTAAGGAGAATTCAGATGGCACGGTTCATAAATACAAAGCTCACTTGGTGGCTCGAGGTTTTCAACAGGTAGTTGGTTTTGATTTTGAAGAAACATTCAGTCCGGTGGTTAAACCCCCTACAATTAGAGTTGTGCTTTCAACAACTCTCACGTTTGGATGAAAAGTTTTTCAGCTAGATGTTAACAATGCCTTCTTAAATGGTGATTTGGTAGAGGAGGTTTACATGATGCAACCTCCTGGATTTGTTGATCCTTCACGACCCAAGGCTGTATGCAAACTTGCCAAGGCATTATATGGTTTGAAACAAGCGCCTCGAGCATGGTTTGACAAACTACAACATACTCTCCTTCAGTTCGGTTTTAAATCCACTAAGTTAGACTCTTCTCTATTCATTCGGCATACTCCTCCAATTTTTCTCCTGGTTTATGTGGATGACATCCTAGTCACTGGTGCCAATCCGTCTGATGTCTCTCAGTTAATTAAACAACTTAATGAAAAGATTTCTTTGAAGGACTTGGGCCTTGTTAATTACTTTCTTGGCATTCAAGTTCACCACTCTGATAATGGACTATTTCTATCTCAGACAAAGTATATTCATGATCTCCTTTGTCGTGCCAAGATGCAGTTTGCCAAAGGTTTACCTATTCCTATGAGTGGTGGTGAGAAGTTATTTGCAAAGGGAAGTGATCCTGTTCAAGATGTGCATTTGTATCGCAATATTGTGGGCACCTTGCAATATGTTACTATCACAAGACCAGAACTTGCGTATTCTGTTAATCGGGTCTGTCAGTTCATGCAAGCCCCTCTTGAATCCCATGGGCGAGTAGTGAAAAGGATTTTGAGGCATCTTCAAGCCACACCAACCTTTGGACTTCAGCTTGCTCCCACTCCTTCCTTTAAATTGACTGGTTTTTGTGATGCTGATTGGGCGTCTGACCCCAATGACAGAAGGTCTACCTCGGGTTACTGTGTTTACTTAGGATCCAATCTCATCTCCTGGTCCTCCAAGAAACAAAGTGTTATCTCCAGGAGCAGTACTGAGGCGGAGTATAGGAATCTGGCTTCAGTTACAGCAGAGCTCTCCTGGCTTCATTCACTTTTTTCTGAACTTAAGCTTCCTTGTGCTCCTCCTACTGTTTGGTGTGATAATAAAAACACTGTCTTATTGAGTGCTAATCCTGTTCTTCATTCCAGAACCAAGCACATTGAGTTGGATATCTTCTTTGTTCGTGAGAAAGTTGCTCGTAAACTTCTTCATGTTCTTCATATTTATGCTTCGGATCAGATAGCTGATACTTTTACCAAAGCACTTGGTATTTCCAGGTTTCTGTTACTGCGTGACAAACTGGGTGTTGTGGATGGATCCACACTCAGTTTGAGGGGGGATGTTAATGTAAATACTGTTAGCTAGTCAATACTGTTAGCAATACTGTTAGCTAGTTTGTTAGTTTGATAGCTAGTCAATACTGTTAGCAATACTGTTAGCTAGTTTGTTAGTTTGTTAAGCAGAGGTCTATCATTCAATGTACACTTTCACAATGTAATGAAAGATAGAATACTTTGATTCATGACTTTCTCCAAATCATAACAGAGTGGAGCTGCTATCAATTAATATTAACAACGAGTGCTTATCAATGCTCCCAAACACTCGCATTGTCTGTGGATTGGTCCATCTAGAAAGTGCATACAATGAGATCTCAAGGATTTTTGCCACAGGTTGCTTTTCTTCTATTGGTTCTGGAGGTTGTTGGTTGTTTTTCGTCATTTCTTGGTCCAAATTTTTTGAGTGGCAACTAAGGACTAGCACATTTATGGCCTAGTGTGAAATTCTATTCACAATAAAACATAGTCCCCTTTCACGTCGGTGTTATATTTCTTTTGTTGTTTAATCTCTTCATTGCAAGGGGTGGTTACTCAGTTCAATGATGTCCCTGATGCTGCAATTAGTGTCCTTGTCATGACTGCAGGATGTGTTTATGGTTGTTGTAGTAGTTGACTATTACGATGTTGTCGTGAGAGACATTCCTCCATCATTCTAGCCATTTAGATAGTCTTGGGTTTAAACATCCGTACTTCGTCAACGATCTCCTCTTAAGCCCTCCGAGAAAAGTCCCAAGCAAGGCATTTTGAGGCCAACCTATAACATGGTTTGCTAGTCATTCAAACTCTTTTTGATAATCTCACAACTATCCTGTTTGCTTAATTTTGGACAATGCTTCATCAAAGGTGGGTTAAAACCAAGCTACCAGTTCTTGCTTGAAGACATCCCAAGTGATAATTGAGTTGTCTACTTCATATGTTCTTTCCTACCATCTAAACCATTGATTGGCTTCTCCTTCTAAATGAAAAAAGCGAACATCACCCGTTGGTTTACTGGGAAAAATTGATTGGCTTCTACTTCATGTCGAAAAAATTGATTCACCCGATTGAGCCATTCCGTCGGCTGTATTCCTGAATAGTGAGGGAAATCCATTTTGGTGTAACAGGTTGAAATTTTACGTTATTTAGTAAGTCGATTGGTTGATCCATGTGGAGCACTCGAAGAAGAGGGGGCATTGCGCAATGGACGTGAGCCACTTATGGCTGCTGACAAATTCACGCAAGGATTCATTAAGGCGATCAAACCATTGCTCAATATTTAACGTTGATTTCTAGTTTCTCAATTCTCTCTTTGTTGGTAGGTTGTGCCATTGGCTTTGATCACTATAAACTACGTCCCTTTCAGGTAGGAACTAACCACAGTTTGTACTTGCGGAAATAACTCATTGATTTCATTAACACTAAAGAGTAAACATATTGTATTACCTTAGACACCCTCATTCAGATGTCCATAACCATCCCAACTTATTAACTTCTCAAACTACATATTAACTGTACAACCACCCAACAAAACATTTGAACATGTGCATGGGACTTATGGTGCATACTTGGTTGGGTTTGAGTGTCCTAGGCGGCCTATCAACCTTCCTCAACCCTTAAAATAAAAAAATTACGTGATGCTAGATAGATTTGAAGAATTTATTCAGTCATGTTCTCTGCATTTACATTCTTCGAAATTTGAATCATCAATTTGATAAAGTAATTCACAGGACAATCAAAATCGGAGGGTCTCCTCTGAAATGTGATACCATCTTGAGAAGGAAAAGATTGATGATAGAGAAACAAGTTAGCTTCTTGGATATCAAGTCCTTCCATGTTTTCAGAGAAGCCAACCAACCAGGCTACAGACCATCTATCCAAGCTGCGCAATAGTGTTTGCTCCTCCACAATGCAATTTAATGTCCAAGGTCACTGAACATGACTCCCGTGAGGCTTGGTTTATTAGCATGAATTAGGAGTATGTTTGCAATTGGAAGGTTTTTGTTTATGTCTCTCTCATGTGCCAACTTAGTTGGGAGGTTTGAAGGTGGCTCTTGATACAAGTTCATCTCTTTCTTGGTTTTTGTCTGTGGTCTTTGTTGAAGGTTGTGGGTACGTCCGCCCTTGTTTATTTTCATTTTTAATATAATTATTTGGTTCACTTTAACCAGTGTTCTAAAAATCGGTCTATGCGGCCGCCTAGGCGCTAGAAGGTGGAAAACCGCCCAGATTAATGCCTGGGCGGGCAGTCTGGGCGGTTCTGGGCAGTCTGGGCGGTCTGGGCGGGTCTAGGAGGGCTAGGCGGTCTAGGCGGCCTAGGCGGGGTCTAGGCGGACTCTAGGCGGGGTCTAGGCGGTCTGGGAGATTTTTATTTTTTTTATTTTTTTATTTTTTTATTTTTTAATAAGGTTGATTGTGTTCTTATTTTATTTTTCTTTCCTATTTTTTAGAAATAAACTATCTAATTGTTTTTTATTCAGTATATGTCTAAATGTAGCGAAGGATGATTACTTAATGGAATTTTCAAAGGATCTGCCGGTACCAATTTTACTAATGTAGATTTTATCAAACATAACTGAGGTTATTCATGCAATTTGAAGAAAAATAAAAGAGTACACAAATTCAAATTTATATAAAGTACCCATCATGATCAACTTCAGTCATTTGAGTTTTAATAAATTTTGTTCACGATTGTTAATTTTTCATGTTTTTAAATTTTGCATATGTATATTGACATTAAATTGGATGTAATTGATAAGGTATTATGCTTAACTTTTGTAAATTATTAAAGTTATAATACAAAACCTAAGACCGCCTAGGCACCCGCCTAGGCCCCTGGGCGCTAGGCACCTGCTCGCCGCCCGCCCAGCGCCTAGCGATTTTTAGAACACTGACTTTAACCCTTGTTTTGTTCTTCTATTGTTTCTTTACATTTTTAATAAATATGTTGGGTTTATTTCAACCCTTGTTTGCCTTGTGCCAAAAAAAAAAAAAAAAAAATGAAACTCAACACTAGAAAATAAGCATCCCAAGTAGACCCTTTAATTTATGGTTTACATATTTATTTGGTGTTTCACCTTCAATTGAAATACAGTTAAAAGAAAAATGTCTTGTCAATTCAGAGTAGGGGTGGGCATGAGACGAGATGGATTCCATCCCGTTCGGAACTGGGGTGGGATATACCTAATCCCGACCTCGTCCCATTCCAAAAGACGGAATGAACATGTACTAAATAGTGTTAATAACAAAAAAATTTCATTTCACATTGCTCACACACCAATAGTACCTATATATATATATACTTTCATCATAACCATATAAAATTTCATTTCAAATTACTTATAATTGTATCTTGTATGAATGATATAAGTTCTCAAGTTGTCCTAATATAAGTTCAAAAATGAAAAATATAGCTCATTGACCAAATTTCCAACAACATAACTCATACTGCAAAACTAAACCAAACCAAACTATCATTTGCCTTTATTTTCTATAAGAATAATTGTAAAATAATCAATCTAAAATGTGAAAAAGCATAAATTTTCATAGGTTCTATTCGACCTAAAATATTTAAACTAAAGTTTATATCTAAATAAAGAGTACCAAATCAATGAAGTTTTTAAACGATAGATGTTTTGATTTAATTTCAACACATCCTAAACTTTTCTTTAAAAAGTAGTTTGATTAAAATTAATAGTAATAAATATTAAATAAATAAGTTCGGGACGGAATGGGCGAGATTGAAGATCTCAATCCCGATCCCATCCCACTCTAGATCGGGACGGAATGGGCGAGATTGAAAATCTCAATCCCGATCCCATCCCACTCTAGATCGGGACGGGATTGGGATGAGTTTGATCAATCCCAAAAGGACCCAAAGAAAATCAGTATTTTGACCCTTGTATTGATCATTGATTTTGTTCGAAAGATCTTGAAAAATGCATTTCAACAATACTAAGTTTATCAAAATTCGACAACAATATAGATAGTTATGATAATTTTCATTTTACTAAAAGGAAAACACAATATTTTCTCTCTCCGACACATGTACATTCCACCAACATTTTTCAAAAGTTTTTTCATTATTTTTGCCCTTCTATATATTTTATATTTATAAATATGTCATCATAGAAAATGATTCTCAACCTTCAAGTTCAATACATTTTCCAACTTTCAATCAAAACCATCTTTTATCTCTAATCCTTTCGATTTAACATTGTCCTAGTTAGCAATGAATAGTAAAACACCACTCTAAATTGTAATATAGATTTGTTATCTTAAGTTTTCCCTTGTAGATCTCTTTCACACGCAGTAAAGCAGCTCTACCTCGGTTTTTGGGCCATTCTAGCAATGGTGGTGATGCATCTGCTTGGAGGAAGCTGTGTTCCTTGAAATGTGAGCATGGGTAAGTGAGGCATAGTGGATATCTGCCGTGACATTTAGGATCGAGTAAATTCAACATTTTGTGGACTATATGACAATGATAAGTAGCTCCATTTGTAGTACTAAAATTCTAGGGGTCGAGGGATGGGTGGAAGCCACCCATCCGCCTCGAGATAAGCCACATCGTGCATCACGAGGTCGATGCACTTATCTCGAGGCGGATGGGTGGTTACCACCCATCCCTCGCTCCCTAGAAGGGCTCTTTGTAGTATGTGTTTTCTGCATTTTGATGAAGTTTTCAGTTGTAAAAAAATAAGCCTAGAGGCTTCCATCAATTATGCACATACTTGGGACATGAAATGTTTCTTGTTAATGACTTCCCTAGGTTTTGTCATTTTGAACAAGCCCCTTTCAGGATACAGTTAAATAAATAAATATATATATATATATATATATATATTTTTTTTTTTCTAATAATTTCTGACAGCCGTGTACAAACAAGTTGATGGTAGGAAGCTTAGGGCTCTTGATGATGTTGAACGTGGTATATTTCCCGAATTAGCGCCTTGTAGACTGAGAGGTGATCTTGGAACAAATAGGGTTGAGGTAAGGATGCAAATGACATGCTATTCTCGTGTATAACTCATTTTTCTCTTTAGGGCACTACAAAAAACGAAGTCTAAAATGACACTTTCACGGCGGCGTTTCAATGAAAGCGCCGGTAAAACACAATCAATAACGGCGTTTGGGATACCAAGCACCGGCAAAGAACAAAAATCAACGATAATAAACTGAGTCTAAAGCAATCCCGGCGTTTATGCTGAAGCGCCGGTAAAGATCACCCTTAACCGACGTTTGTATTATGCAGCGCTGGTTAAGATCACCTTTAACCGGCTTTTGTATTATGAAGCGCCGTTAAAGAGATAACAATACCGGCGTTGCTCTAAAGCGCCGGTAAAGATAAAAAAACCCGTCATACTATTGAAAATAAAATTGTGTTTTTTGAAACGCCGTAGTAGATGTAAATAAGCGCCGGTAAAGATCTAACAATACCGGCGTTTTATTTCAAAGCGCCGGTAAAGAGTAACCAATACCGGCGCTTAAGCGTCGGTAAAGATAAAAAAACCCGCCAACCCATCCCGCTGATGAAAATAAAATTATGTTTTCTAAAACGCCGTTTTAGATGTAAGAAGCGCCGGTAAAGAGCTAACAAAATCGGCGTTTATTGTCGAAGTGCCGGTAAAGAGCGAAAAAAAACCCGCGAATCCATCCCGCTAATAAAAATAAAATTTTGTTTTAAAACGCCGTATTAGAGGTGTAAAACGCCGGATTAGTGAATACCTATTTATAATCTCCTCCCCTCTTGCGCTCGACTTCCCTCCTTCCTCTGCACTCGACTTCCCTCCTTCCTGCTGCGCTCGCGACTTCCCTCCTTCCTCCTTCCCTCTCCTTGGCGCTTCCAGTCCTTCGTGACTTCGCTCATTCCCTCTTCCCTCCTTCGCTCTCGGTCTGACTACTCTTCAATCTCTGTTGAAATCTCTCAAACATTGTGGTGGTGGTACTCATTCAAGAACATTCGAATAGCAACCAAAGAGAAGAAACTCAAGGTACAATCGAATCTCTATTTGATGATTTCCAAATATAGGGTTTTTGGTTTTTGATGAATCCCTCTTTTATAATCGCTTTCGATTGTCTCCGTTGCTTCTCTTCATCATATGTATGTTCTATTACGCACAAATTCGATCATCCAAATGTATTAAACCGATTTCTAGGGTTTCTTGCTGAATTTACTGCTTTTTTTCTTTGTTTTTTTTCGTGATGTATTTTTTTTATTATTAATTTTTGAGCTGATATGGCAGCTCTTTGTGCATTTTTAGCCATTGTCATCCGCACATGCCATGTATGGAGTAGAAGAGCCTACTTATACTGGTTTTTGTTTTCCCCGTGAGGTTGTTCATGATCTAATCAATATTGCATCTTAGTCAGTATTGCACTTTTTTCTCACAAACTGCATCCTTCTCCTCATAATAAAAAGAATCTGAACACATCCCTAGTGCTTTGTATTTAGCTATGGATCTAATAGAGAAAACAAAAGGCTCTGTAATTACTAATTCGCCACAGGCAGGATTCAACTTAAGTACATAATTGTGAAGCTACAATAAAGTACTCATCCCGGATAAACACATTACAATTAGATTTAAACATAGTCAAACCTAATCTTTAAAACATATACTAGAGGCCACAACTGTTATTCATCTAAAGCGCATTTGCAAATAAATGACCCCTTAGAATTCTTCTTAACTCACACCTCCAACAAATGAAATATTTGTAGCTGGTAGCCATTGATTTCCCTGTATATCACACTGAACTGATTTGCCCCTGTAGCATTCTTGATCACTCTGTACCCGGGCCATTTAACTCTCCTTGTTGTATTGGAACCTGGACCGGTGTTCATGTATTCCCCGTAGTAAAGTGTATTGAGAGCAAAAGTACCATTCCATTCTAACCATCCTGCTGGATCAATTAGATCGTCAAGAAAGGAACGTAGATAAATTGTTATTTAATATTCTTTCCATGGTCTACCCAGTTATGTCTTGAATGTGGACTTCACTGGGATCAAATCTGCCGCTGCAGTGACTTTGCTGGTTATGATTGAAATCCCAGTGTTTTGGTTGGGGTCTACTCTTCCTTGAGCAGTGAACATATTCTGTTGGTTTGGATTTGGCTTTCTAGCATATAAATTGCAGTCTTGAAACAAAACACAACTGCCGTATGAAGTCCACAGTACCGTAGATGTCACATTGAGAGGTATATATATTTTCGTTGTTGCAATTACCCACAAATAGGCCCTGTTTGAGAACTATACTTATACTTCCAAATGTAGGTACTTACACACCTTGAAGTCATATGTCCGGAACAAAAGTCGACCGGAGGGATCAATTGCTGAAGGTTACATTCTAGAAGAGTATGAATTTTAGTTCAAGGTACTTGCATGATATAGAAACAAAGTTTAATCAAGTTCCTAGGAACTTTGATGGCTCTGGTGACCAACATCAAGGGGGACTTTCTATATTTTCAACAAAGGGACGTGCTTTGGGAAAATTAGTTGTAAAAGAGTTACCTATGGAAGAATGGACTCAGGCACATTGGTACATCTTGCAAAATTGTGAAAATGTGACCTTTTATTGAGTAAGAAATTACTATCTACACTAGTGTGTTTTTAAGTCACCAAATTATCTAACATATGTTACTTATTTGCAGGGAACATAGAAATATCTTAAAACATACACATTCAAGGAACTTAGACCCTATTCATCGTCGACAATTTCCAAAGTGGTTTGAGTCTCGTGTAAGGAACTTAGACCTTATTCATCGTCAACAATCATATTAAGAATATTTTTCATAACATAATTGGTATTTTTCATTGCTTAGGTGATTGAACTATGTCGAACAACTAGTGATGAATCAATCGAACAGTTGCGCCCATTAGCTCGTGGTCCTGACAAAGTAGTATTGTCATGGAGTGGTTATGTTGTCAATGGATTTAAGTTTCACACGAAAAGCCGGGAAGCTCGGTTAAAAACACAAAATAGTGGTGTGGTTGTTAATGGAGATAATGGAGTTGATAGATTGAATTATTATGGAGTTCTTATTGATGTTGTTGAATTGCAATATTTCGGAGGAAATCGTGTTGTTTTGCTCAAGTGTGATTGGAGAGATATCCACAGCCCTGGACGAGGTATTGAAAGGGATAGACATGGTTTTGTAAGTGTTAATTCTCAACGAATACTTCAAACAAATGAACCATTCGTCTTTTCAAGCCAATGCGAACAAGTTTTCTATGTTAGAGACAATGCAAGATCGGGATGGCTAGTTGTGACAAAAGCTGTACCACGTGAATTTTATGTCGTGCCAGAACATGAAGACGAGGCAAGAGTCGATGAAACAGATGCATTGCAACACCTAGTACTAGGGGATACATCAATCACTTGTGCACCAAGTGATGATGTGGATCATGTTGTATGGAATAGAGCTAATTTGCCAATGGAAACAATTCCATTGTCAGAAAATAACACTAAAAAAAAAAAGAGGAAAAGAAAATAAGAGAGTTGATGTTTGAAATATGGTAATTGAATAGTCATCAAATGTTATAATGTATTATTATTATTATGTTATGGCACTAGCTCACTTTTTGTGCATTTTTCAGGTATGGCGCCAAGACCACCGACAAATGATAGGTCAGAGGAGTCTTCCCATAATGTTGAGTCAAGTTCTTCTGGTATTTTTACACACTCTAAACAATATAAAGCTCAATTTTTCTTATAGAATTGTACTTAAAATTTACAATTTTTAACATTAATAATTTCCTTTACATAGGTAGCACCAGGAATAGGAAAGCACGTGGACGAGCATTGGGACAGAAGGTAGCAAGTCTACCAAAAGGATCAAAACTGAGTCTGGAATTTGATAACAGATATCATGTAATAGGAGAGCACAGGTCATTATGTGCGTCTCAATAAGGAATTGTCATCCGAAACATGCAAATTACATCTATTGTTGCGCCATCATGGAGAAAACTTGACAAAGATGTAAAGGCCAAAATGCTTGAATCGTTATTGGTACGTATATATCTTGTCATTATAATATGTGTATATATATATATTGGTCACATATGCTAGATTTGATCAAATTTTCTCTTTTATTCAGGAGAAGTTCGACATAGGGGATGATCCAGAAGGAAAGAAGTTGTTAATAAAGGAAATGGGAAAAAAATGGAGGGACTACCGATCTGAATTGAAGGACTATTATGATACACATGAGACAGATGAGGAACGAATTCAAAATTGACCACCATTTGTAAAAGAAGAAGATTGGAAATGGTTGATAAAAGAACATTGGGGAACGCCAAAGGTTAAGGTATGTACCTAAACCTTAATATCACACTTGATTATAATATACTAGCCAAACCTTAATTCTTGATGACATAGTTTTTCGAATTCGATTTTAATAAATTCAGGAATTGTGTCATAAAAATAAAGAAAGGCGTGACACAACAAATGCTTCATCATGCAGGCAGAAAATCCTTTGCCATACTTGAGGATGAAGAGGTTAAGTACAAAATGTTTGAGATTTTCGATTTTCGATTTGAATATCATCTTAGTAAGAAATATAGTTACTCATTTGTGTACATTTTTTGTTGTTGCCAGATGAAAAGGACAGGAGTTCATCCATCTCGTATTAGGATGTTTGAACTTGCTTATACAAGCAAATATGGATCATATTCAGATGTATCCACTCAAAGAAAGGCGGTCAGTATTATTTTCAATTTAAATTGTTGGTATCCATTACCATTTATATTTCATATTCACTAACTAAATGTCTCTAAATGTAGGAAGAGATACAAAATCTTATTGTGCAACGAGAGGAGGGATTAAACTCCTTAGATGATGACCACATTTTTACTCAAGTATTCGGGCCAGACAGACCTGGACGTGTACGTTGTAGGGGACACAGGATCACGCCAACATCTGAAAATGGTACGAGTAGTCGCTTTGGATCTCAAGCTATAGAAGAAGCAAGGCGAGAGATTGAGATTACAAGGAAAGAGGTTGCGGAAGCAAAACAAGAGTTGGCAGACTACAAGATAGTGGCAAAACAAGAGTTGGCAGACTACAAGAAAGTGGCCAGTGATGAAATGAATAAAATGAAGGAGGATATGGCCATGATGATGCAAGCATTGGGGAGACTAACTGATCAAAACATTGGTGGATCTGGTGGATCTGAGGCACATTAGCGGTGAGTTTTTTTAAAGTGGTAATAACTAGGATGTGTTTTGTATGCCATCAGTGATAATAGTTGTTTCCTTATTTGATCGTTATTCACAGGTTTGAAGTGGCTGCCGATGTGCTATACTTGGATGTATATATATCTGAATGTGGTATGTTCTTTGGATTAGTCTTGTTGTTATTTGGATTAGTTGTTTCCTTTTTTTGGATTAGTCTTGTTGTTATAGAAGAATGTAGTATATGTTCTTTGTAACTGTTTTACCTATAAATATATGAAAGGGTTATGTTCATTGCGTTGCTATTTTATTGTTATATTTTTCTTACATGCTGGTTAAGAAGTCATATGCTTCAATTGTAAGTTTGATCAGTAGACATTTAATATTTCCTGTTGGCCCTGCTACTACTCCTGCACCTGCTCCTAGTAATAACAATGCTTCTGAGAGCTCCCATCCAGAAGAAGGTAGTTTTCTTTTCATATCACCTTTATATGTGTATGCTAATTGGTACTTCAAGTATTGTTGTAAATGTCATTTTAACCGAAGTTGTAATCTTTGTATACAGATGAAGAAGGTAGCATTTCTCTGTGAGTGGTTGTGGTGGTACACATTCAATCAGCTAAGTTCTGTCTGAAATCTCTTTTAGGCATTTTGTGGTTGGTTGAATTAATATGTTAATTTGCTTTAGTTGCATGAACACACTGATTTTTTATGTGGAAATTCCTTTACTCGTTGAACAGGTTAAGATGCTTGCTGGAGAGATTGCATTTAGCACCAGTACCCTTAAGCAATTAATGGATCAGTCTGTGAACGATCCTGATGGCTCACAAGCTTAGGTATTGTTTCTGATTTATTCACTTTGTAAAACGATTTTGATGTGGAGGTGCTACAGTTCATTGTGCCTAAGTTCAAGTTTTTTTTTTCAATGGTGTCTATATAATCAGCATGCTACTAAGTCTCATTTCTAAGCAGTACTTAGTTTTTATGTTTGTTTGATTCACCGTTGCCAATTCCTTAAAACTACAGATTCTTAAATTGGAATCTGAAATACAAGAAAAAAGGAGGCAAATGAGAGCTTTAGAGAAACACATTACTGAGAGTGGCGAAGCTTCTATGGCCAATGCTTCCTTGGTTGAGATACAGCAGGTATTTTGATGTCCATGGCATCATCACTATTAATATCACTTTTATTTCCTCACTTCTGAAGTAGCCTAGTTTGTGTGCTTTCTGAAATCCTGATTCCTTTTGCAAAACAGACAGTTATGAAATTGATGTCACAGTGCAATGAGAAGAGTTTTTAGCTAGAGGTTAGTTCTTCCATTTCATGTTTATGATATTCTATGTACAATTTCTAAATGGTTGTTCTCCTAGAAAAGTATGAGTGATAATTAATAATCAATTTATATGTAATTGATTTCTAAATCCCAACTGTTTGAAGATTAGCTATATATCTGCGGACTGTAAGAACAGTCATCTGTTCTAAACTTTTCATTGTCAAACATGGTTTAGAATCTTTCTTATGATGTAAATTATGAGATGTTGAACCACTTTAACTATACTCATCTTTCTGAACAGGAGATGCAAAATGAGAATCAAAAGTTGGCTGAAGATACTTCTTATGCAAAGGAATTGGCATCTGCTGCAGCTGTTGAGTTGAAAAATTTAGCAAATGAGGTCACGAAGCTTTCAGAACAGAATGCAAGACAAGCAAAGGATTTACTGGCTGCTCAAGATATCGCAAATTCTAGAGGTGGTAACTTGCAAAATAGTTACGGTGCGGGCTGCAAGATTGACGAGGCAAAGAAACAAGAGGCAGCTTTGGAAAATGATTTGGCTAACATGTGGGTGCTTGTTGCAAAGTTAAAGAAAGAGAGGGGATATGTTGATGAGTTGAACGGTGATGAGAGGTCTTGTGGAGGAATAAACAATGGTGATGATCTGAAGACCAATAACATTGCCAGTTCAGATGTTGGCTTTAAAGACATACAAGTTTCAGATAGTGCACCATCAATTAATGATGTTACCGAGTTGGATCCTTTGGTTTTCCGCCTTAAGGTAAGCTTTGACACAGGTAATATATTGCATGAACACAGGAGTAACTCAGAATTTGTATACCGGTTAGAAATTCTTCGCCTACAAATTCTTTGTCTTAATGGATGAGACTAGTGCAGGTTTAGGTCAGAAATTAGTTAAGTGGCAGGAGGCTTTAGAGAGTAAAGGTTTTAGAATTAGCCGTTCGAAGACGGAGTATCTAGTGTGCAACTTTGGGTGTGAACCAAGAGGGAGAAGTCATTCAATTGAGATCGAAGGTGTTGAGGTCCCGGAGTGTGAGGCTTTTCGATATCTAGGGTCTATAATTCAAAAGAATGGGGCTATTGGAGCAGATGTAGACCACAGGATTAAAACTGGTTGGTTGAAATGGCGAATGGCGTCAGGAGTATTGTGCGATAGAAGGATGCCTGCAAGGCTAAAAGGGAAATGCTATAAGACAATTGTTCGACCAGCCATGCTATACGGTTCAGAATGTTGGGCTACTACGGGACAACATACGCATAGGATGGCAGTAGCAGAAATGCGTATGTTAAGGTGGATGTGTGGTAAAACTCGTAAGGATAAGATTAGAAATGAAAGAATTAGGAGATACTTAGGTGTAGCGCCCATAGAGGAAAAAATTAGAGAAAGACGTTTAACTTGGTTTGGTCATGTGCGGAGGAGACCAAGCACGGCGCCAATTAGAAAATGTTTAGATTGGCAAGTTAATGGAGGGTGTAGACGGAGGGGACGACCGTTGAAAACTTGGATGAAGACGGTGAATGAAGATATCATTGAGCTTGGATTAGGTGAGGAAAGGTGGGAAGATCGCATTGCTTGGAGAACCAAAATTCATGTAGCCGACCCCGAAAATCTCGGGAATGGGCTTTGATGATGATGATGATGACTTTATTAGAACAATTTTTTAATTAGCACTGCTTACTAGTATGCAAGACGATAACGTAAATGGATTAGGCTCTAGAAATATTTACTAGACAGCATGTGATGCAATGTTACTCTAAACTATCTGCATTCTGCCCTTAAGCTTATTGTGGCTAAAGTACATGAGAATCTTTATATTCTTCGACAATTGAAGGCCTTTCATCCATGAGCTTATGATGTGTTAGGCTTGGCTAACTGAAAGCATTCTAGAGTTTTCTCTTCATATTTGATATTCACCAGTGAAACTCGTGGTACATTTATTTATGACAATATGCTTATGTTCCTCTTTCTCTCGGTGTGATTTATTTTCTTTAATTGCATTTCCTTGAATTCAGGTCAGAATGCAAGAGATGAAATAAAAACAGCATGAAACTCTGGTCAATGGAGATGCAAATTCTCATGTATGTAAAGTCTGCTTTGAAGCACCAACAGCAACCCTTCTCCTCCCATGTCGGCATTTTTGCTGTAAGTAATCTTAATTTATCTCATTCACAGATGGATTTCATGAAGGTTTTTTTTTTTATTTTTTTTTATTTTTTTCCAATTAGAGAATACTTTTGCATTTTAAGATGGCTGATTGTACCACTTTATCCGCTTTATACTGTCTTTTTGCTAGTGTAAGCCCTGCATCTAATCCTTGCACTTCATGCTATATAACTGACTGTGCTTGGTCATCACCTGTGCATGCTGCCACAGCTATGCCTTGATCATTTCGGATGATAGCACCGTACCCTCCCCTTGTTTCTCGCATTGAACCATCGGAGTTGAGCTTGCACCATCCTGGATCAGGTTTTTCCCAAGCGCAATAGACTGGGATGGGAACCTGGAACTGAATGTTCAGTCCCCATCTGTCACAGATTAGCCTGTTTTGTAGACACCATTGTAATTCATCCTTCCAGCCCTTGGTTGCCTAGAGTAGCTAAGGTAGAATAACATATATCTCCATACAAACTGAGTGTAAGTGCATTTGAAGAAGAGGTGGTCCTCGGCTTCTGATTCATTTGCACACATGGGGCACAAATCAGTCTGTGACTTACCCCATTTCTTGAGCTTGCTGAGCGTTTTCTAACATTGGCTGCACAGATTCAGTGTTGATTTTTTACAGTTTATGTTTCTATCAATTTGATGGTGTTTTCTTAGTTTAAGTAGCATCAGTTTATGTTTCTATCAATTTGTGATGAAAAAAGAAAATAAAGTTACCAGTTGGTGTTTAAATGTGTAGGTCAAGGGTCTGGAATCAGGACATGCATTGCCTCCAACTAGTATGGCTGCCCATGCTACTGTTACAACCAGGAGGTTATCAGAAATTGGTTGAGCTGGGACTTCAAGGTTGGTGTTAAATCTAGTAGTCTGGATCGTTAAATTATGCTCAGGTACCAGAACATCCTCAGCTTTCTACACCAGAACATCCTCAACTCTGTCTTCTCCATGTCTTTGTTTCTGCAAGTAGTATTTCCTTGATAGATTGTATTGGCTAAGAACATTGTTTTCAACTCTTAACTAGAATGAATTTTGTTTTAGGGATGATTTTAGAAACTCATTCAAATAAGCAAATCCAGACAAGAAGGGTATTGCAGTGGTAATATACACAATCTCTACACTTAGTATTACAATTTCTTGTTGTTGTTGTGTGTACATTTGATAATACTCTTTTTTATTTTATTCTAAATTGAATTAAAGGTTGCAAAAGAAGCTGGAGAGAAGTGGAAGTCTATGAGTGATGAGGTATGTAGATAAAGCTTATGTGTTTTAAGTTTATTAAGTTAATCGGTTGGATTCTGAAATGGGTGATTTACGCTTTTTTTGGGTGGTTGCTTTGAAAGAGGAGAATGGCAGAAATGACAAGGCGACACCATAATTTTGGTATATATTGTTGTACTGACCTTTCAGCATGTCTTGTCTGATGCTTTGTTGCATTTGTAATATAATTTTTATGAACAAAACAATAAATAGCTTGATAACAGTACATTGTTAGATAAAATATTGTATCTACCTACTTGTTCATTTTAGAAAATGACAGGCCTAATTTGTTCAATGATTAGAGTCTGATATGCTCATTTAAAAATTTAAGTCGTTACTGCATGCATGCAAGATAACCCTTCATTCACGTGCATGTTAGGAACCCAACATTGAAATGTGAGCTTGTTTGTTTCAGATGGAATATGACTTGAAATATTATAAATTGGAAATGCCTGCGGATGTCCAATTATTAATCCTCTCAGAAGGGAAATCAAACATATTGCCAGCAGATTTGGTGTTGCCTTTTCAGGCTTCTGCAGCAGGTTCTTTTGTAAATGCTGGCACAGAAGCATTGAACACATGGAGATGGTATTTGGCCACTCTCAGATCACTGCCACATAACATTGACCCGGATATGCAAAAGGTGTGCCATCTATCTTTTACTTAATAGTTCATATTTTCCAGCATCTCAGTGACACTAAATACATACTTGCAGTAGCATATGAATAGGATAGGAAGGGGTTTTTCTTTGATTGGTCCAAACTTCAGCTAATTTGGTTGGGTTTTCATGGAGGAGCTTTTGGCTTATCAGAAAAAAGAGGTCTCGCCATTCGCATTATTGTCCATCTTACACATCATTTGCTTGGCATGTCAGGAAAACAAAGATTCCTTTCAAAATCTGATTGGTTCACCATTGCACTCATCAAATTGTTTAAATTTCAAAGTAAAACAGTTTCTCATCGTGTTTGTGTGCTAGTGTTGTTTGGTAAAACAAAATTTTAGTTTAGCACTAGTCCCAACTTTTTTCGACGTATGCTACTAGGCAGACTAGCACTACCAGTTGACACACTCCATACATCTTGGAGTTTAGTATAAAACACCTGTGCTACCCCTTCTTTTACCCTTTCACTGGTGACGAACAATGATTAAAATGGCAGATGGGACTTGAATCCATGGAAACCATTTAGCTATTTAAGTGATGTTTGACATTGGATCCAATAATGCTTAGTGTGTTTTGAGCAACAGTTATCATCTGGGATCCAAATGTGTTTGTTTAGCGTTAAGTTCAGAATTTTAATTTTAAAACCTGGTTTGTTGGCTGTAGAAGCACTTGTTTACTAAAGCTTGTCTTTGTTTCTGCAAGTAGTATTTCCTTGATAGATTGTATTGGCCAAGAACATTGTTTTCAACTCTTAACTAGAATGAATTTTGTTGTAGGGATGATTTTAGAAACTCATTCAAAGAAGCAAATCCAGACAAGAAGGGTATTGCAGTGGTAATATACACAATCTCTACACTTAGTATTACAATTTCTTGTTGTTGTTGTGTGTACATTTGATAATACTCTTTTTTATTTTATTCTAAATTGAATTAAAGGTTGCAAAGGAAGCTATAGAGAAGTGGAAGTCTATGAGTGATGAGGTGTGTAGATAAAGCTTATGTGTTTTAAGTTTATTAAGTTAATCGGTTTGGATTCTGAAATGGGTGATTTACGCTTGTGGCATAACAGGTGATTTACGCTTTTTTTGGGTGGTTGCTTTGAAAGAGGAGAATGACAGAAATGACAAGGCGACACCATAATTTTGGTATATATTGCTGTACTGACCTTTTGGTGTCCTAGCTAATGAATTAAACTTCTGTTTGATCCCTAAATTTTGATGGTGGTTTTTCAAATGTAAGTCAACTGTTCTAATTACACAATTCCTCTAATCCAAAATTTCTACTTTTGTACTTTTGGGTTTACAGTATCAGGGGGAGGACGAGGATGTTGATGTAGTAGATCTGGATTTGGAGACACGAGATGCTGATATTGATAATGATGAAGTGGATATTGGGTAGTTTCTATATGAGCTTTAAAACAACATTTTCTGTGAGGTTCATATCTAATTAGAAGATGGTTTCCCTTCAAAACATAAACCTAGTATATACCCTCAGGTATTGTATAGTTCAGATGTTTTGATTTTGGTTCAAAGTTTTGAGAATGGTGCATCAGGGTGCTGTCCTGGATAACTGAACTTGCAATTAGTGGGAATTCAATTTTTGTCAAAATTTTAAAATGGAGGAAAAACAAGCTTGCTCAGTTAGGGCACCAGCATCGGGCTCAGGAAGCACAAGCTCAGCTGAAAATTGATTTTTTTTTAGATATGTTGACATAACCGGTCCTTTCAAAGCGCCATTAAAAGGTGTTAACACAACCGGCGCTTTCAAAGCGTCGAAAAAAGATATTTTCCGGCGCTTCAAAGCGCCATTAAAAGGTGGTAAGAAAGTTATTTTTACAGGTTTGTTAACATAATCGGCGTTTCTCTCAAGCTGGGAATTGAGGTATTCATTTATTTGGCGGTGCTTATGTAAGCTTTACTGGCGCTTTATAAAGCGCCGTAAATAATAATTTTATCCGGTGCTTTCTTAAAATGCCGTCAATGATATAAATTGGCATATTTTTCCCTATGCCGGCACGCCGGTAAAAACAAATCTGTTGTAGTGGGGGTTTTAAATTAGTTGAATGTTGTTGAAGTGTCTAGTACAAACTTAAAAGGCCGTATGTACGATCGTTGATATATTATAGTCATTTAATCCACAAACCTCAAACATTACAGCTTAGAGTTGCAGTATGTAACTAGAGGCTCTCATGTCTTAGGAAGGTGTTTATTTTCTTTTGAGAAAATCCTCTAATTAGAATTACTTTGAAGTTGTGTCCTTACTTGTATATAATAATATTTGCTAAACCTTAAGGGCTTTTCTCATTCAGAGTTAGGAAGAGATTTGATACTGCGTTGTAAATCTAAAAGGAGTATCTGTCGTTTAGTATACCTGAGTGTCATAGATTTATTTATGTTTATGGTTTATTGATCTACGATATCATAAATATTGAGGTTATGCTCTTCCACATTTTCCATTCCCCCCCAGGCCAGCCAAGGGGATTGCAACCTAAATTCAAAAACCTAATGAATAAGGCAGCGATTACTCCACACCATTATTTCCTCTTTCTCACACCATTCTACTCTTTTACGCCATCTACTTTCTTTCTCACACCACCTATATAAATAAAAATTCAAAAAATTTCCCCTCACCATTCAAATCGACAAATGGTTCATTTCTCCTTCATTCGAAATTCTTCCAAATCTCTCCTCATACGTAAATCTCTTGCAAATTTCCTTCATCTCCCTCGAAAATCGAAACCCTCAAACTCCCCAAAACGTAACAGCTTAAAAACGCCACCTCTTAAAGTGCAAAACGCATCTCTCTTGAGACAAACATAGTGTCTTCATTTTGTAAACTTTGAAAAAATACATTTAGAAAATATTTGTTTAAACAAAACTTTAAGCTTTAAGCTTTTAAGTTTTGTAAATTCATGGTTCACAAGGTACCTCCATTACATGCACTAGACGCCCATAATTCACATTGGATGCTTTCAAATTTTGTTGATAACGCAATGAATTAGTTTAGTTATGAAAATAATGCGACATCATGCCAAAATAATGTCTGAAAACATTGCAACAAAGTGTAGGTTCGATGCGACAATGCAAATAAGGTCATAAATGAAAGTTTGAGAAATAAAAATCAGAAATTCAATTATTGCAAAAATATGCAGATTTTTTGTCCGTTTGCATGGAACAATGCGGGCTATTTGACAAAGCCCGTAGAGTTCCAAGCAGACTTATTCAAATACTCCGCAGAGTTCCAGGCGAACATAAGTTTTTATTAAAAAAATTTCCTATTCGCAGAGAGCAATGCGGGGATTTCCAAATTCCCCGTAGGGTTCCCAATCAAAAAATATTTCTGTTGGCAGTGTACAATGCGGGATAGTTGCAAAATCTTGCAAAGTTTTTAGGTGAACAGGAAATTTCAGCAAATGTTTTCGGACAGATTTGCGCGACATTAGTAAAATGACCATAACTTGATCATTTCAAAACATTTTCAAAAGTGATTCAAGTTGTGTTTATTAGATAACTTAGAGTACTACAAGTTTTGTCTTTGGATGAGCTTGAGAATCGATCTTGATCGAGCACATAAGTCGGCTGGAAGTCAGGGACACTATCCCATTTTTATTGTGAGGCAGATTTGCGCGATTTTAGTAAAATGATCATAACTTGCTCATTTCAAAACATTTTCAAGTGATTCAAGTTGTGTTTATTAGATAATGCAAAAGTATTACAACTTTTGTGTTTTGATGAGCTTGAGAATCAGTCTCATTTGAGGGTTTAAATTTGTCGAAAGTTACCCTATTTTGCATTTTTTTCGTTTTGAGTTTGGGTTTATCTGTTAAGTTATGCATATTTATTGGTGGTGTGAGTAAGTAAAAAAAAAAAAAAAAACTCAATAGTGGTGTGAGAAAGAGAAAATGATGGTGTGGAGTAGTCGCTGCCAATGAATAAACAATGAAATCCCCTAAAATAGGGGAGAAGTACTATTTCATTCATTAACCATAATGAAGGATTGGTATTTGATATTGTGACCATATTTTTGTTTGTGGGAAGCTCATGAAGGGAGAAAGAAAACAGAAGGAAATTGGAAAGTTCATTAAAATGAGTGGTTCATTGCAGTGGAACATTAATTAGAACGACCTCCTCACAAGTCTTGTTTACAATGCCAACGGATTTTAGGAGGGTGTTTCTACGGTAAATGTAACAATTAACGGTGGTTTCTGGAAAGTCCAAGGTGGAAATGGTGATTGCAGTCAAGTTGGTATCAATCTGTGCAAGCCTTCTAGGTATTAATTTCAAAGGCGGATATCACTTGTTTTATGCAAAATACATTGCTATTGCATTTAATCTCTATCCATAACTACAATTGAAATAGTAGGAAGGGTGTGTGTTCGTGTTTAGAAAATCTCTAAAGTGCCCCTCACCGTTTGATAAATCTTGAAACAACCCCTTCCACCCCCATCGCCAAATTATGAAAATGCCTCAATCTCACCAAATTTGACATTATCCCTTTCGATTTGCAAAATTCCAAAAATGCCCTTCCTTATTTACTAAATTATGAAAATGTCTCTCACATTCACCAAATTACGAAAACACCCTCCATTCGCCAAATTACGAAAATCCCTTTTCCATTCTCAAAATTTTGAAAATGCCCTTCTTCATCTCTTTTAAAGCCAATTATATCAAATTATTAAGTTCAACTACTTCTCTTAGCTCACCGATCTCAATAGTCCATTACCATATGATTCAGGTAATTAGATTTTAACAAACCCATCATCTCATTTACACCCTACATTTCTATGTAGCATCTACATTTATTTTGTTTTAAACACTATCTATTTTATAACGGGAATAAGTAAATTTTCACTATCAAGGTTAAATAAGTTTTTTTTTTTTTTTTTCATATTTGGTAACTTAGTAACCTATTTGGGGAGTGTCGAAGACACGACCCAAGGATCAGAGTGGCATGCCGAAAGCATGACACTGTATCTGTGCCAACAACACGAGCACACGCTATGTAAAAAGTATATGGTTGTGCCAACGACCGGTACACCAATTGAATGATAAGAGAAATTCTTAAAGTTTCAATATCAATTAGAAAAGAATGTACAAAACATGAAAGCAATTTAAGTCTTAAAGTAAACGGCTCATTTGCTTATGTTGAGTAATATTAATACAGGGAAATTCTTAAGTGCATTGGTGGTGGCTACCAGCCACTCTAGTGATCAAATTCACAAGCATTTGTAGTCCAACGGTGAGATAATTGCCTTCCAAGAAATAGACACCTGGGTTCGACTGCCGGCAAAAGCATTTATTATACTTTTCGTCCAAATTTCAATATTTCAAGCATTTCATTGGGAGAGGTCCCCTTTTTTTTTTTTTTTTCAATCTGAAATTTCAAGAGTTTCAATGGGAGAGTTGTATAGTGGAGTTGCACTAAATGCAACAGGAAGAAGTGTTTATGGGGAGCACACATGATTCCATTGAGTGGCATCAACAGTTGAAAATTTAGATTTTAGCAATGTAATACTTTTGCTTTCTTCACTGTAATAATTGGGAATTCCATAATGTCACTCAGGATCTTCAGCTTTCAGTACAGTAATTTCAAATGTTTAATAAAGTATTCCTAATAACACATCACTTCATACACATACACATACACATACACAGTTCACCTCATCCCTTTAGTTTCACAAGACCACAGTTGAAAGCTCTCCGAAAAATGAAACTTTTTAGGGTGGACTTTCTATTTTGTTTTTCCTTGGTTCATGTAAAATTAGCGATGAGATTGTTTTCTCTTAAGCAAGGACTGACTACCAACAATAGAGCACACCAAGAGAGTACAAATGCCTAAAATTAGATAGGGAAGATGTTGATATAACCCACAATCCTTTTTATTGGTCAACAGTGATTTTACAGTACATTCCACCTCCCTCCAGATCTAGCACTAGCAGTAGATATACAAGAGAATCTAAGGTGAAAGTAGGAGTTGAAGTTTACTGAAGAAAGCAAGTGGAGTTGCAGTAATTCTCTTCTCCAAATTGTCAGCATCATCACTTCACGGGTTCTCTATTGTTTCAAATTTTGTTCCTTTTTTTTTTTTTTTTTCTTTTCCCTCTCAAGAGTGATTTAATATTCACGTAAGAAGAGTGATGATGAGAGACTTTTAAATTTGTCAATTTTTGTGTGTCAGTTCCTCAAGGTCAAGCAAGCAAGCTAAATGAATGCTGATTTAAGATATAATACTAAAATTTATTTATTTTGTAATTTTATTAGTCTGGGATGGGATCATCATCTTGTCTTTGCTTCATCATGAAAGCATGAGCTTACCAACCAACCTTCACTACTCACTCACTCATCACACTTTTACAACACTCTTTACTCTTCATTAAAACAACCTCAATACAGTTATAGAGAAACTTGAAACAACAACAACCCAATAACATTCTCTCCATGGCTACTACTGCCACTTTCAAAGCTCCTCCTCCTCCTCCATTGCTCTTCTTTCTATTCTTCTCATTCTTCACCCTCTCATCCAAAGCTCTGCAAGTGACCGACATTCTTCTCACTTTCAAGGACTCCATTGAAGACCCAATGAACACTCTCTCCACCTGGTCTAACAGCTCGGGAGCCACCCATTTCTGCAACTGGACTGGCGTTACTTGTACCACCTCCCCCTCACCTTATCCAACACCCACTTCTCTGAATCTTCAAGGACTCAATCTTTCTGGTGAAATTTCCACTTCAATCTGTCAGCTCCCCACTCTCTCTCTTCTCAACCTTGCACACAATCTCTTCAACCAACCAATCCCACTTCATCTTTCACAGTGTAGTTCATTGGAGACAATGAATCTCAGTTACAATCTGATATGGGGGACTATCCCAGATCAGATTTCTCTGTTTAAATCACTAAAAGTTCTTGACTTGAGCAAGAACCATGTTGAAGGAAGGATTCCTGACAGCCTTGGATCTTTGAAGAACTTGCAAGTTCTCAACTTGGGGAGCAACTTGTTTTCAGGTAGTCTTCCTTCCTCTGCTTTTGGTAATTTCAGTGAGCTTCTTGTCCTTGATTTGTCTGAAAACCCATTTTTGTTGAGTGAGATCCCTATAGAGATTGGAGGGCTTGTGAAGCTTCAACAGCTTTTGTTGCAGAGATCTGGTTTTCATGGTCAGATCCCAGATTCTTTTGTGGGGTTGAAAGAGTTGGAGGTTTTAGACCTCTCACAGAACAACGTAACTGGTGGGGTTCCTCTTCAACTTGGTTTGGGTCTTAAGAACCTCATTTCATTTGATGTTTCACAAAACAAGCTCTCTGGGGCATTCCCTACTGGTATCTGCACTGGTAGTAAAACCCTTGCATATCTAAGTCTCCAGACAAATTTCTTCACTGGATTGGTACCCAAATCACTCAACCAGTGTTTGAATCTTGAGAGATTTCAAGTGCAGAACAATGGGTTTTATGGGGATTTTCCCAATGGGTTATGGTCATTGCCAAAGATTAAGCTTGTCAGAGCTGAAAACAATAGGTTCTTGGGAGAAATACCCGATTCAATATCTGTTGCCACGCAATTAGAACAGGTTCAGATAGATAACAATAGCTTTACCGGCAAACTTCCTGCTAATCTTGGATTACTTAACAACTTGTATAGATTCTCTGCATCTCTAAATAGTCTTTATGGAGATATTCCTCGGAACATTTGTGATTCGCCTGTAATGAGTATACTTAATCTCTCGCACAATTTGCTGTCTGGTAGGATTCCAGAGCTTACTAAATGCAGAAAACTAGTCTCATTGTCTTTGGCAAACAACAGTCTCGATGGAAACATACCGGATTCCCTCGCTGAATTACCAGTCCTAACATATATTGATCTTTCCAATAATAATCTAACTGGCCCAATCCCTCCAGAGTTAGAGAACCTGAAACTTGCCTTGTTCAATGTCTCTTTTAATAGGCTATCGGGCAAAGTTCCGGCCGCATTAATTTCTGGCCTTCCAGCTTCATTCCTTGAAGGAAACCCAGACTTGTGTGGACCAGGATTGCCTAATTCCTGCGTTGTTGAGAGACGGAACCCTGATCATCCAACCAAACTGACCTGCATACTTATATCAGTAGCTTTTGCTGGTGGAGTTATGGCAGTGGTTGTTGCATTTTTCATTTTATATCGATCCTCCAAAAAGAAATCTCTACTGGGTAGTTCAAATATGGTGCTTTTCTATCCAATAAGAATGATGGAACGTGATCTGATGATGGGGACAAATGAGAAAACAGCTTTCGGCAGTGATGGTAAAACATTCGGGAGAGTTCATCTAATGAAGCTGCCAAGTGGTGAATTCGTTGTGGTAAAGAAACTGATGAACACTGGGAATCTGTCTTTGAAATCTATGAAAGCTGAGATGAAGACATTGGCAAAGAGCAGGCATAAAAATGTGACGAAACTTATGGGGTTTTGTTACTTAGATGACGTGATCTTCCTAATTTATGAATTTGTTCAGAATGGGAGCTTAGGAGATCTGATTTGCAAATCAGATCTTCAATTAGAATGGGATGTCAGGTTGCAAATTGCTGTTGGGGCTGCTCAAGGTTTGGCATACCTACATGAAGATTACGTTCCACACTTGCTTCACAGGAACGTCAAATCTGGAAACATTCTTCTTGATGTCAATTATGAACCAAAACTCACAGATTTTGCACTTGATCGAATTGTCGGTGAGCAAGCGTATCAGTTGACAGTAGCTTCAGAACTTGGTTCCAATTGTTACCTTGCACCAGGTATTCTCTATTATTCTCCACTCTGTATTATTGCTAAACTCAAATAGCATCTCTTTTGGCGGTTTTATGATGACAACCTGATAAATTACAATAGTTAATCAAAATGTTACAAAGAAATCAGTACCAAATAAACTAAGAGGACATACCAACTTTCAAATGAATTACCGTAACAAGAATGCTCCCAACTTCGCTGGAGGAACCAACTTATCACAATGAATACTTCTTCAAGACTTGTTTATTTACCATTCATATATTTCCATAGTCAAAGTATAATTATGAGTTTCATTGGTTAATTACAGAATATGGATGCAGTAAAAAGGCTACAAAGCAAATGGATGTTTACGCATTTGGTGTGGTACTATTAGAACTTGTTACTGGTAGGCAAGCGAAACAGGAAGAATCCGGGGATCTCATTGATGTTGTAAAGTGGGTTCGAAGGAAAGTCAATACGACCAATGGGGCAACTCAAGTTCTGGATCCAAAGATCATCAAGACATCCCAACAAGAGATGTTGGGTGCTCTAGACATTGCTCTTCATTGTACTTCTGTTATGCCTGAAAAACGTCCCACAATGTTTGAGGTAGTTAGATCACTCCATGCCCTCAACACTAAGACCAACTCTTCAGAGTACATCTACCAACAATGTTGAGTTCCAACCTCCGAAATGGATGCAGCCCCAAGCAGAACACGACTCATAGAAAGTCATCCCTAGAAGAGTTCAAATGATGTACTTCTCGGTTCGAACTCTACTCGAGTTTAGATGATATATTTGGCATTTCATATATCTTAATATACTACTATGATATAGAGTTCACATGATGTATTTGCCATTCTGAAATTTGTGCAGAGAAATAGCAATTTTTATTATTTTTTTTATTTATGTCAAGTGTGAGTACCGCATTCGTCTTTTTTACACGACATCATATATATATATATATATATATTTTTTTTTTTAAATTAAACCTTCAGTGGAGAGGGGTAAATATGGGATGTCAGACCTTTATTACTTGAAAAAATTTTATACACTTGTCGGGGGTACATGACGACTTTACCCGAGAAAAAACAAACATATTCCAATATCAAAAGAAAGACCTTGCAAAGGCCTGATTTATCAGAGTAGTCCTTCAGGAAAAAAAAAAAAAAAAAAAAAAAAAAAAAAAAAAAAAAAAAAAAAAAAAAAGAGGCCTACTACCAAGTAAATCACAACATAACAAAAGAAAATTTTGATTCTTGTCCTAACTCACCATGGATAAGGCCTCAACCCTGGAGAGTTTTAAACCTTAGAATAAGGCCTAAAACATGGAAAGTTTTAGACCTTAAAAGAATAATCATGCGCAGTCCCCTGTCCTCAATCCTATCTCACTTGATAAGATGCATTTGATAATCAAAATAAATGAACCCGATTGAATCAACAAATCAGTCCATCCAATCGACACTCCCATCTTTTTTCTATTTGTACCCAAACATAACGTATGCTTTTGTGTTTCTATCTTCCAACCTCGAATATCCTTTCTTTCCTTAATTATTTCTTCTTTGGACAAAAGAATTTTTTTAAGTTGTTTCCTTTGCATCAATATTTCTATCCATAGGGGATAACTTCAAAATGCGTCTTTAAGGTATTAAATAGCGTAAGTTCCAGGTCCACTTTAAATGAATCAAACTGCCATGAGACGTAGTTTGAGTACTACTGACATTGGAGCAAGCAAAATTTTCCGTATCTCTCTTCATGAAAAACGATAAATATTGGCCCGACAATACGTGCCCAACATCGACATCCAAGAAAAAGATTTAGTGTTGTTTAATATTTATTTTCTTGTATTCTTCTATGCGATTTGCAAGGAGCTTTGGTTGATAATTCAATCAAAAATTCTAAGTGTCGAGGAAATGAGCGAGGAAACGAGCGAGGGAAGTGAGGTGGCGGGGTGAGAGCCGTTCACCCCACTCGAGATGTGTGCGTTGACTATTCGCGCACGCATCCCAAACGAAATGAACGGCTCCCACCCCACCACCTCACTCCCCTCGCTCATTTCCTCGCTGTGTAGACTTACTCTAATTATTGAGTAATTCTAGGTGTCGAGGAAACGGGCGAGGGACGGGACGTGGCGGGGTGGGGACCGTCCACTCCGCTCGGGATGCGTGCTATCATTTTTGATGCACGCATCCCGAACGAAGTGAACTATCCCCACTCCGCCACGTCCCGTCCCTCGCCCGTTTCCTCGACATTTAGAATTCCTCTTCAATTAATGTAAACTGATAGGGATGTGTGCGAGGATGAGAAGTTGATTACTTTAAAATGGCATGTGCATGCCAGTGTCTAGGTTTTAGAGGTATATAAAAGAATTGAATAAACACTTAACACTAAACCAGAGTCAATTAACTATATAATGAAGTGGCCTCTGAACTTTGACTTCCAACTCAAAACCCAAGACTTTGTTTGATTGTTCTAAACAGGAGGGGAAATTATTTTATTTTAAAAGAGGGAACCCAAAATTTAAAATTAGAATATGGAACCACGTATCCATGAAAATAGAATCCACAAAAGTTGACTGAAGAAGGAAAGAAGCCTCCAAATTCTATATCATGTACAGCTTGACATATCCATGTTGTCTTTTTTTAGGCTGAAAAATATAGGCAAACACTGGTCAATCTCCATGGATCCAGTACACTTACTCCACAGCCCATATTAAGGTTACCATCCAAAAAAATAGGATAACTTTCAACCAATTTAAATCCTCCATTTAGATCGATTCTCAAGCTTATCAAAATATGAAAATTGTAGTAATCTAAATTATCTAATAAACACAACTTGAATCACTTAAAAATATTTTGAAATGAGCAAGTTATAGCCATTTTATTAAAGTCGCGCCAATCTGTCTCACAATGAAAACGGGATAATGTCTCTGACTTTCGGCTAACTTATATGCTCAATTGAGATCGATTATAAACCTCATCAAAACACGAAAATTGTAGTACTCTGAATTACCTAATAAACACAATTCGAATCACTTGAAAATATTTTGAAATGACCAAGTTATGGTCATTTTATTAAAGTCGCGCAAATCTGTCTTGCAATGAAAACGGGATAGTATCCCTTACTTTCGGCCAACTTATATGCTCGATTGAGACCTATTCTCAAGCTCATCAAACACGAAAATTGTAGTACTCCGACTTACCTAATAAACACAATTTGAATCACTTAAAAATGTTTTGAAATGAGCAAATTATATGATTATTTTACTAAAGTCGGGCAAATCTGTCTCGCAATGAAAACGGGATAGTATCTCTGACTTTCGGCCAACTTATATGCTCGATCGAGATCGATTCTCAATCTCATCAAAACATGAAAATTGTAGTACTCTGAGTTAACTAATAAATACAACTTGAATCACTTGAAAATGTTTTGAAATGAGCAATTTATGGTTATTTTACTAAAGTCACACAAAATTGTCTCGCAATGAAAACAGAGTAGTATTCTTGACTTTCGGCCAACTTATATGCTCGATCGAGACCGATTTTCAATCTCATCAAAACACAAAAATTGTAGTACTATGATTTATCTAACAAACATAATTTGAATCACTTGAAAATCTTTTGAAATGAGCAAGTTATGATCATTTTACTAAAGTCGCGCAAATATGTCCGAAAAAAAGTCTGCTTTCACCCATTCGCTTGGACCTCTGCGAGATTTTGAAAAAAACTCGCCTGGAACTTTGCAAGATTTTGCAATAACCTTGCCTAGACCTATGCGACTCGCATTGCTCATTGCGAGGTTTTTGCAAATTCCCGCATTATTTTTGTGCGAACAATATGTTTTCCCTAAAAAAATTCTCGCATTGGTTCATTTTCTAGTGAGCTAGTGAGTAGTGACTAAATAAAGAGTTTGTCTAGGTCAGTGTTCTAAAAATCGCTAGGCGCTGGGCGGGCGGCGAGCAGGTGCCTAGCGCCCAGGGGCCTAGGCGGGTGTCTAGGCGGTGCCTAGGCGGTCTTAGGTTTTGTATTATAACTTTAATAATTTACAAAAGTTAAGCATAATACCTTATCAATTACATCCAATTTAATGTCAATATACATATGCAAAATTTAAAAACATGAAAAATTAACAATCGTGAACAAAATTTATTAAAACTCAAATGACTGAAGTTGGTCATGATAGGTACTTTATATAAATTTGAATTTGTGTACTCTTTTATTTTTCTTCAAATTGCATGAATAACCTCAATTATGTTTGATAAAATCTACATTAGTAAAATTGGTACCGGCAGATCCTTTGAGAATTCCATTAAGTAATCATCATTCGCTACATTTAGACATATACTGAATAAAAAACAATTAAATAGTTTATTTCTAAAAAACAGGAAAGAAAAATAAAATAAGAACACAATCAACCTTATTAAAAAAATAAAAAATAAAAAAAAATAAAAAAAAATCTCCCAGACCACCTAGACCCCGCCTAGAGTCCGCCTAGACCCCGCCCAGACCCGCCCAGACTGCCCGCCCAGGCATTAATCTGGGCGGTTTTCCACCTTCTAGCGCCTAGGGGCCGCCTAGACCGATTTTTAGAACACTGGTCTAGGTAGTCAGGCTTTAAAGCCATTTTTTGGCCAGACTTGGGTGTTTTTACACTTTTAGTTCTTCTCTTTAAAACACTATCACAAACATTATCTATAGCATGGGTAGAAGTGTAAGAAACTCAAAACCTAGCTAAAAAGTGACTATAAAGCATGACTGCCTAGAATTGAGGCTAAATAAATAAGAAATCTTCCAAAGAAACTAAAATTTCAAATGTTATGTTAACAAAATATTAATTTTGTGAAGCAATCGAACGAATCAAATGAAGAAGAAAGAAGAATCGGGTGCTTGCGTTTTGAATGTGATAGGGAAGATGTGTTGCATTTGCTTTTGAATGAGGGAGAAAAATGCTAATTTGCTTGTTTATATTTTTAAGGGTTTCGATTTTGAGAGATTTTCGAGGAAGAGGGAAGATATTTTTTATTTCAATGTGGGGAGAGATTTGCAAGAGATTTGAATGTGGGAGAGGGAAGAGATTCGAATGGGGGAGGGGAGTGGATTGCATTTCGATTTGAATGAAGGAAATTTTTTTTTTTTTTGTTTATATAGATAGTGTGAAAAAGAAAGTAGGTGGTGTGAAATAGTTAAATGGTGTGAGAAAGTTCTTTTGAAGGCGTGGAGTAACCGTTGCCTTATAAAAATTGGGACCAAGTAAAGTAGAGATGGGGGAAGAAGATTCAATCATATTATTCTTTTCAGAAAAAATCTAATTGTCGAGGGAATGGAGAGAGGGAGGGGAACCGTCCATCCCCCTTGGGATGTTTGCCATCATTTTCCTTACACGCATCTCGAGGGAGATGAACGCCCCCCCCCCCTCCCTCGCTGTTTTCCTCGACAATTAGACGGGTTCTTCTTTTCAATCACTTAAACTTTCTCTTGAGAGATGGTGATAAAAGTTGTTCTTATAGAGGTAGCTTGCATGCATCGAATTATGGCGCATGTGGACAATTTCCCATTTTGTACTAAGAATCCATTCTTTGAAAGCAAAATTAAAAATTTTCTTTTTGCTCAAAGGGATAATCCAGTAATAAATCATGAGACGTAAGCAGATTTAAATAGTGATGTTCTAATGGTAAGTTTGTCAAAATCTAGTTCCTAAAGGAGTTTAGAGAAGAGAGTGTAATTGCTAAGTTGAGCTAACAGATGAGGTGAACTCTTAGAAGAAGAAGTGTTCCCACCAAAAAATTGTAATATTTGTAATAATTCTATCAATGTCGTTAGTTGGTTGTTTTGGCAATATTTTGTAAACTGGAATGGCATGAGCCATCAATTGTATCAAGTCTTTACCAGCTTGAGATGAAAATTAGATTTCCAGGTGATGGTCTTATATTGTATAGACCACAAGTGAATGTTAAAAATAATTATATGATCATCGATAGGTCCAAAATCCATATGATATGATGATGGTAGTCACTTGTGATGACAAGAATATTTAGGAATTGCTATAAGATACCTCCCACCCAGAAGTGATGCAATGTTGAGAGCATTTTGAGTATTAGGCCAGCTAAGAGGTCGGACCTAATTCCGGGTACATTAAAGAGGTTGGACACACAATGAGTAACAACATGTGTTGTTAATTGCACTGACCAAACGAAGCAAGTTCCGGCCATCAAACCTGGACAGGACACACTATTTTAACTAAGAACCCCCTATATAAACGCAAGAAACAGGTAGAGAGAGGCATTTGATCCACGCTAGGAGGACCTTGACTCTTACTTGAATATCTTATACTTGTAGGCCGGACAATAACAACGAGGTCGGTATCTAGTTGATCCCAAGGGTAGATTTTACATCAACAACTAAGAACATCTTTAATTTTTGCAGTTTCAGTAGTAGTAGCTTTATATCTTCAGCACGAGTAGCGACTGAAATTGTTAAAGGAGAGTAGTTTCCTTAATAAAAAAAATGCTGCCAAGATAAGGGATATCCTTTGCTAAGTCCTCCCATAGGATGGGAATATTGGGTGACCGGCTTAAGGGAATAAGGGATGTTGCTTATGGAAATTTTGTCTTGTTGTCATGAAGTCATCATTCAACCCAGTTTAGAGATTTAGCATGTGGAATGTGTGGTTTAAGAAAATACAACATTGTTACCAAAGAAAAAGAAAGAAAAGATTCAAAGCAAGATGTTAGACAATTCAAAGTTAAAATTAATAAATCTCAAGTAGAATCTCCTTAACAAAGAGCACAAGCAAAAAACTCAAACAAATAGAAGAAGAACAATAACATGATAATATCTTAGACGAGGAACATGATCAGCAAAGATAAAAATTAGTAAATATATCAACAAGGACTACAAAAAAAACTCTCAAACATAATACCATAACCTATAAGACAATGACCCTAAGTTAGCTTATCTAGACTAAAAGTAAGTCTAATTACGAAAGTAAAATGAGTTCCTATAGAATTAATCAAGCACTGTATCAACCTGCTCGTTTTTTAGAACTACAGTTCTAACTAGCTAGCACTGTTTCGAAATGTCAGAAAATAGTGGCCTGTACAGGGGCTCGTATAAACCTACTTGCAAGGATGCACCAACTCTTCGGAAAACCTCCGTATCACGCGTCAAATGCGTGTTGGACACGGATTCGCGCCCGACACGCGCTGGACACGTATTGGACATGGGGTCAACGGTCAAAATTCGTTGACTGGGTTGGACACGGCCTGGACACGGTCCAGACTCGGCCAGAGTAGTCAAAATTCGTTGACTTCAAAAATGCAAATAAATCCGCCCGATCCTTCCTCTCCCACAGAGCACCGAAAAATCAAAAAAACCCTAACCCTAAATCGATCGACGGAGGACGGTAGAGAGATCGAGAGACGAAGGTAGAGAGAAGAGAAGTCGGAACAAAGAATCCATGGCGTCCTCATCGACACCAGGTACCTTCGATCGATCGATTTCGTTTGTTTTTTTTTTCCTGCTATTCTGAGTATTCTCTGTTATTGTTTCCTGTGATTTCATCGATCGATCGATCTTCCTGAGATTGATTTCTGAGATTGATCGATCGATCGATCCTGCGATTTTGTTTTGTTTTTTTGTTTTTTTTTCCTGTATTTTTTTTTTGTTTTCCTGCCATTCCTGCGATTCATGAAATACTTCAAATATATATGAAACTGAAAGCATTCTCTTTTCCTGCCATTCTCTTTTCTTTTGTTTTCTTGCCATTCTCTTTTCTTTCTCTGCATATATATGAAAGCAAAGCATGCATGAAATACTTCAAATACCCCATATTTGAGCTTGCACCTATTGGTTGAAAACTAAATAAGAAACTAAAACTGGTTTTAGGCCAAGGAACTGGAGATGATCTTTGGAAGCATGTGACAATACTAAGAAGAAGTGAAGCTAGGGGAAACCTTAGATGGAGGTGCAACTTTTGTCAGAAAGATTATACGGGATCTCTTACTAGATTGAAGGACCACTTGTTGAAGATAACAGGCCGTGGGATAGCTATTTATACCGAAATCTCCCCCATACAACTTAGAGAGGTGCAACAATTTGTTGATGAAACTGCATTGAAAGCAGAAAGTTCAAGGGTGCGAAGTGTTCCTTTACCTCCTTCAGTGGGATCAAGTAGTCACCCGCACCCGGGTTCAAGTAGTGGGGGAGTTGGTCCTTCAGTTCCATACAATGAACAAAGGAAGAGGAGAGCCACTAATAATCCTATTGCAAATGCTTTCAATACGAGTGAGCGTCAAGAGTTGGATGCTTTGATTGCAAGGGCGTTCTACTCAGCTGCATTGCCATTCAATCTTGCAAGGAATCCGTATTTTCAGGAGGCTTTCACCTTTGCAACGAATAAAGTAAAATCCATTAGTGGTTACAAGATCCCTGGGTATAATGCATTGAGGACGACATTGCTTCAAAATGAAAGGGGCAACATTGAGAGGTTGTTGGAGGCAACAAAGTTCACATGGGTTACTATAGGGGCAACAATTGTTTGTGATGGGTGGACTGATTCTCAAAGGAGGTCTCTCATTAATTTCATAGTGATTAATGAGGGTGGTCCAATGTTCTTGAAGGTTGTGAACTGTGAAGGGGAATACAAAGACAAGTTCTTCATTGCTAATTTGATCAAGGAAGTTGTACGTGAGGTTGGGCCAAGTAATGTGGTTCAAGTTATAATCGACAATGCTCCAGTTTGTAAGGCTGCAGGTGTACTTGTTGAGAGCCAGTATCCTGAGGTTTTTTGGACACCTTGTGTAGTCCACACTCTCAACTTTGCCTTGAAGAACATATGCGCTCCAAAGAACACGCCTGCAAATGAAAAGGCCTACAGTTTGTGTAGTTGGATTATTGATATTGTTGGGGGTGGGGTGCTGATCAAGAACTTTATCATGAACCATTCCATGAGGTTGCATATGTTTAATGAGCATTCGAGATTGAAGTTGTTTTCCATAGCAGAGACACACTTTGCTTCAAGCATAATTATGCTCAAGAGGTTGAAAGACATTAAAAGTAGCATCCAATGTATGGTGATTGGAGATCAGTGGGATTCCTATAAGGAAGATGATGTCGATAAAGCACGGATTGTGAAAGGAAAACTATTGGATGACTTGTGGTGGGACAAAGTGGACTATGTGCTTCGTTTCACAGAGCCTATTTATTCAATGTTGCGGAGGGCTGATACAGATAAGTCTTGTCTTCACTTGGTGTATGAGATGTGGGATGTTATGATTGAGAAAGTGAAACAAGTTATTTACCGTCATGAAAGAAAGGAAAATACTAGTGAGGAGTCGGAGTTTTTTTCAGTGGTACATCAAATATTGGTAGATCGATGGGAGAAAAACAACACACCACTGCATTGCTTAGCACATTCTTTGAATCCAAGGTAAATAATTACATTGTTTTTAACTTTTTATTCTACTTATTCTTGAGTCTTGACTAGAAGACTATAATTCATGAGTTATGCAGTTAATGTTTATATATTAATTTGTGATTGACATTGCTTATATATAGGTATTATAGCAGAGAATGGTTGCAAGAGAATCCTAATCGTATTGCGCCACACAAAGATCCTGAGATTACAAAGGAGAGAGATAAGTGTTTCAAGAGATATTTTCCTCTAATTGAAGACAGAAGAGTGGTTATTACAGAGTATGCAAGGTTTTCAACGGGTACTAGACAGTTTGCAGAAGGTGATGCTCTACAGAATAGAGCATACCTAGAACCTGATGTGTGGTGGGTTTCTCATGGTACTTGTGCACCATTACTCTTGATTATTGCTTTGAAGTTACTTGGGAAACCTTGTTCTTCCTCATGTTGTGAGAGGAATTGGAGCACATATAACAACATCCATTCATTAAAAAGGAACAAATTGACCCCACAACGAGCTGAAGATTTAGTGTATGTGCATTCCAACCTTCGTCTTTTGTCAAGAAGAAAACAAGAGTACAAAGAAGGTGAGACAAGGATGTGGGATGTCGCAGGAGCTACTATTGATTCGTTGGATTTGGATGCTACTGGAGTGCTTGAGATTGCCAGTCTTTTACTTGATGAACCTGAGCTAGAGGCTGGACTGTTGGATGAAGAAAATGTGACAATTGATCCGCTAGTTAATGAAGAAGAAGAGATGTAGCCGCCTCACTGGTGAGCTTTTTTAAATTATCAATTTACATTTTATTTTCATTATCAAGTTAATGAAATTATATTGCTTATGCTTTATGAGTATGACTTGAGCAGTTGAGCTTGACTTTATGATGCATTTGTAAGTTTGAATGTATTATTGATATGTTTGGATTGTTTAATAGTATTATTAATTTATTTATGATTTTATGTTCTTCTTATGAGTTACAAAAAAAATATATTAAAAAATTAAGTTTGACGGTGTCGCCGAGTCCTATTTTTTTGAAAATTGCCGAGTCGCCGTGTCGTATCCGTGTCCGAGTCCGTGCATCCTTGCCTACTTGCTATCTTCAGCTATTTGAGCTCCTCCATCACCTATCAGTGATTTTTACATGTACGAGTGGCAAAGTCAATGTGTAACCCAGATTAATAAATACTGATAACTCTCGGATGCATTCTTAGAACGGAAAGATCAATTAGAAATGAAGTATAGGTTCTAAGCCATATCTGGCGATGAATCAACAATTTAAAGTGGTCCACCAATTGTAGCTCAGTTGGTCGGACATCCACTCTCCTTGTGAGAGGTCGGGGGTTCGAGACTCACCAGTTAGGATTTTGTGAGTTTTCGCCTGATTATTAGGAGCACATTTGCTCCGCCGTTGATAAACCTTCGGGTATTGAATGCAGCTACTTAGATGGACTAGACCGGAGCGAAAGCGAGTCTTCATGCAAGGTGGAGGCGATGGACCGGAGCGAAAGCAAGTTTCTATGCGAGATGGAGGCGACGAGGATATTAAGTGGCAAAAATATTGTAGCCTTCGGGCTTGGTTTGGTTAACCCTATAGGGTCAGTCATGTAACCTTCGGACATGGATTAATAAATAAATAAAAAGGGTCAATGACCCAATTAAAAAAAAAAAAAAAAAAAAAAAAACAATTTAAAGTGCTTGTTAGTCATAGAAACCTTCTGCTATGGAGATTTGGTGAAATTGTTTTATGAAATAACATGGTAAGATGGTCTAAACAATCCATACTCTTTTCATAGGGATACAAACCGATTGTTCCAATACAACTGAGACGCAATGGTAGCTGATACAACCAATGTTTCCAAAATCCCAACTATCAGGTAAATCTGAGAAGAATGAACATCGGATACTCATTTCATAGTGAATAGCATGGTTACCATACTTTGCTTCTCTACAAGTAATTAGCAATTGGAATTTGAAACTCTTCCAGGAGTTCAGATGCAACAATTTTCTAATCACGAAAACCTTTCCCCACTATCTTCTAATTTTGAAATTTCCTTTAATTTTACTGTAAAAAATATATTTTAAAGCTCACAGGCCATACAGGTTGATATGATTCACATAAACTAATTTTTTAAGTGACACAAATATGACAAGAAATCCAGTGATCCAACCCAAACCATATTTTCCAGTTGACACAAATTTGACAAGAAATCCAGAGTGACCCAACCCAAACCAGTTTATGTCGTGTCTGGTTTGCAGGTCTGGGTCACATCCCCCTCTGTCAGATAAAAGGTACAAAATTGTGCTTGAACTGACTTCTAAGTGACATGGAGTTTCAAAGACATCGATAATATCTTCTCAGCTAGAAAAATACACCACTTATATGGCAGGATTAGAACAACATTTGGAACCTTCCTTTCACAGGAGGCAGAATAGTTGGGGAGTTGGGAGAATGATCAGTCTTCTTGAGCTTCTTCCAGAAAAATGTTGCAGAAATGTAGATGACAAAGGGTCTTGGGGCAACAAGTCTAAACCTTACACTGTTAAGAGTCAGTTGCCCTCAACAAATTCTGAATCTTGCAGTGTGAATGTTGTTGCCTTCAAAAAATTCAGGTAGCATAGCCTAGCCCTCCAAAGAACTTTATGGTGCATGGTGTAGAAATGCAACACATAGTCAATTACTTGGTTTAACCTATTGCTCACAGAAGAGTCCTGACTACGTACAACCTGACCCAGAGGTCTTACTATCATCAACAAGTGTCGCTTGCTTGCGTGGAACCAACTAAGAGTCCATTGACCACTTGTATATATGCTGCCTTTCTCAAGTTTTCTCCTCCCAAGGCAATTGGGTGTGGGATAAAGCCAAAGCAAAACAACAGAAACATTCCCAGGTAAGTTAAACATGGATCAGATATTTGAAGATTATCAAGCCTTTATGTGGCATTGAAGGAGCTTTTTTTTACTAATGTAATTGACTGAGTTCGACGTCAATAAAAGAATGAACTCCTAACAACAACAACATATCCATAATCATTAGAAGAAAAAATATGAAACTAATGATATGAAAAACATTTAAGGGATGCTTGATTCAAAGGAAAATTTTCACAATAAAATTTGCTGATAAAACTGACAAGCTAGAGGAGGAAAGGAAAAGATTTAATGCGGAACATGAATTTGACAATGATCTCAATCCTCTTTTTCTTTTTACTTTTTTTTTTCTAAAAATAGTGGAATATATAGTCTTGAAGTACATGTTAAACCTCAAGGTGAACTTCTTTCCACTTTCTCGCCCACCACCTCATCTTTTTTTTTTTTTTTCGATGAAATGTTTTCCTTAGAACCACATTGTTACAGTAACAAAAACTAAAAACAGAAATGAAAGGAAATTGCAAAGAATATATCATGACAAACAAAAAATATGCAAAAGAAATTTCAAGAAGAAAATGAAAGGTTAAAAAAAATACCCCAAAAAGAATGCTTAATCAATCAAACAACGTGTACCATATAATGATTACCATATTCCAAAACTAAAAAGTTAACCGATAAAAATTTATCAAAAAAATTATGAAATGATTAAAAAAATATTAATATTGAAACGAAAATACAAATATCAAAAAAATTTCTTGATTAAAAGGAAATAATTTATATTGAAAAAAAAACCTTATTATCTTAGGAACAAAAGAATAAGCGCCAAAACAACTTAAAACTTTAGGTCATAGTAAAGAAAGAAAAAAAAAAAACGCTATCTTAATGGAATAAAAAAATAATTGAAAGACCAAATAAAATAATCGGACAAAAATGGTGAACCTAAGAATTGAGAAAAGTAAACGCCACATAAAACAATGGCAAATTCGGCAAAACATTAGGAAAAACACTAAAGATGCTTAATAAAAAATCATTAAAATAGTTTTTAAAAAAAAGTGCATGTTAATGTGTCATCTTTACGTTAACAAAAACTACAAAAAGAAATAAGGGAAATCGCAAAGAATATATCATGATAAATTAAAAATATGCAAAAGAAATTTCAAGAAGAAAATGAAAGGTTAAAAAAAAATTCCCCAAAAAGAATCTTTAATCAATCAACGTATATTGTATAATGATTACCATATTCCAAAACAAAAAAGTTAACTGATACAAATTTATCAAAGACATTATGAAATGATTAAAAAAAGAAAATTAATATTGAAACAAAAGTACAAATATCAGATAACTTTCTTGATTAAAAGAAAAATCAATTATATTGACAAAAAAAACCTTATTATCTTAAGAACAAATGAATAAACGCCAAAACAACTTAAAACTTTAGATCATAGTAAGGCAAAAAAAAATGCTATCATAATGGAATATTGAAAGACCAAATAAAAGAATTGGATAAAAATGGTGAACATAAGAATTTAAAAAAAATAAACGCTACAAAAAGCATGGGCAAACTCGGCAAAGTATTAACAAAAATTTGCTTAATAAAAAATCAATAAAATAGTAAAAAAAAATGCATGTTAATGTGTCATTTTTACGGTAACAAAAACTAAAACCAGAAATGAAAGTAAATAAAAAAGAATATATCATGACGAACAAAAAATATGCAAAAGAAATTTCAAGAAGAACATGAAAGGTTAAAAGAAATACCACAAAAAGAATCCTTGATCAATCAATCATATAATGATTATCATATTCCAAAACAAAAAAGTTAACCGATAAAATTTATCAAAGACATTATGAAATAATTTTAAAAAAATATTAATATTAAATAATTATGATATCAGAAAAATTTATCTTGATTAAAAAAAAATTATATAGACAAAAAACTTATTATATTAGGAACAAATGAATAAGTGCCAAAACAACTTAAAACTTTTGGTCATAGTAAGGGGAAAAAACACGTTATCTTAATGGAATAAAAAACATATAAAATAATTGAAAGATGAAATAAAAGAATGCGACAAAAATGGTGAACCTATGAATTTAGAAAAATAAATGCCACATAAACCACGGGCAAACTCGGCAAAGTATTAAAAAAACACAAAAATATGCTAAATAAAAAATCATTAAAATAGTAAAAATAAAAGTGCATGTTAATGTCATCTTTACGGTAACAAAAACTAAAAACCGAAATGAAGGAAATCACAAAGATTATATCATGATAAAAAAAAATTTGCAAAAAAATTTCACGAAGAAAATGAAAGGCTAAAAGAAAAGATCCTAATAAAATTCTTAATTTATCAAACAACGTATACCATATTCCAAAACTAAAAAGTTAACAAATACAAATTTATCAAAGAGTTTATGAAATTATTTAAAAAAAATATTAATATTAAAACAAACATACAAATATCATAAAACTTTCTTGATTAAAGAAAAATCATTTATATTGAAAAAAAATAATTATCATAGGAATAAATGAATTAGCGTAAAAATAACTTAAAGCTTTAGGTCATAGTAAGGAAAAAATAAAACACGCTATCTTGATGGATAAGAAAATATATAAAATAATTAAAATATCAAATAAAAGAATCGGACAAAAATGGCGAACATAAGAATTGAGAAAAATAAACGCCACATAAACCATGGGCAAACTCAGCGAAGTATTAAGAAAAAAAACAAAAGATGCTTAATATAAAATCATTAAAATGGTAAAAAAAGTACATTTTAATATGTCATCTTTACGGTCTAAAAATAGAAAGGAAGGAAAATCATAAAAAATATACCAATGATAAAAAAAAAATATGCAAAAAAAATACCCCAAAAAGAATCCTTAATCAATAAAACAACGTATACCATATAGGCGATCTAGGGTTTGGAGAAGGGTTTCTAGGGTTTGGAAGGCGATTCTCTGATCTTGCACAGTACCCGATCTCCTGTTTCTACAGTAGATTGACGTCCTGTACATGCATTCTACCTTCTCTCTGGATCCTTGGATGGAGACATGACACAACAACGAACTGAACCTCACCCTCCTGCTGCGCCTCGGGAGGGTGAAGAAACCAATAGCACCGACGCAACACACCCCATCGATCCCAACCTTAACAAGGAAGGAGATATCACTCTCGCCCTGCGCATTGCATCTCAAGATGCTCTCCAGCAGGCAATGAACACACATGTAACTCACCCAACCATGCAACAGAACTCTAGGAGTTGGGCGTCCTTATTTGCACAACGCAGTGAAGAAGTAGGATCCAAGCTGCATGATAAGGGCATAATTAGGCTATTTTTAGTAACATATTTCTATATATATTTTTAGCTATTACTTGTTAATTATGGTACTAATTGTTATTTTCATGTTTGTGTAGGTTTCCAATTACAATATTTTAAAATAGAAGCAAAGTGGAAATTTAGGAATACTAATTGCACAAGGAATTCACACAAGCAAGGAAACCACACCAACAAGGAAACCACAGAAAGAGGAAAACAAGAATAAAAGGGGGAAGATACCTGGCTTTGATAGATCCATCCCATCCACAGCCTCCACAACAAGCCCTAACCCTCGTACAGCCGCAATCCCTCACTGTTTCGCACCCATCCAGCAATAGCATCCATCCATCATCACCTCGCCGAACCCTAGCCGCCGTCCTCACCCATCATCAACCATCTTCACCGCCCTCATCCACAGCCCCAGACCACCACCGTAGGACCCTGTTCATCCCCTCCTCCCTACAACCACAGTCCCTTCTTCCATCCTCTCGCCTCATCCCTCTCTCGCCTGACTCCCTTATCGCCGTTACCATCAGAACCTCCTCGCACCGAAACCCTCATCTCAGTCCTCTCTCTCTGTCCCTGATAGTCGTCGAACCCTAGCCACCGTCTCAGTCCCTCTTCGTCCCTTCTTCCCGTTCTCCGCCAGCAACCCAACATCGTCAGCCCTTCACTCCTTCGCTGTCCATCGTCATCCTCTCACTCACATCTTCTTCTCACTGGAGAAAGGAGCTGAAACAGATCGAAGAGGAAGGCAATTCGCGAGAGGAAGGCGAAGGAGCAGATCGCAAAGAGAGAGTATTCTTTTCTGCTATTCGCACCCCAGCTTCTACTCAGCACCACCATGGATCAGTGTTTTGTTTTCATCTCTAAACATCTCTTTCTCTTATTTTAGTTTGATTATTGATTATGGATTACTGTTTGAACATAATTAATATGTCTAGCTAAACTCCTCTTAGTTAGGGGTGGATTCGAAGCCCCGAACATGTGCTTTATAAATTAATTGAATTTAATCTTCCTTGCTATTAGTGATTGTGTTTTGCTTAACTGCTTTATAGAGAACTTTTCTTTGTATGTTTGTTAAGGTGGCCAACTTAGTAAGCATGCTAGGATCTGGGGCTAGAGTATAGGAGAGTTTCACCTAATTGTTATAATCCTATATTCACAAGTAGTAAATACCAAGGAACGTTGGTAAGGTTAAGTCAAAACCTAGGCAAGAACAAGATGCTGATCATACTTGTAATTGCCTAGTCAGTGTTCATATTTTCCACAAAACTTAATGATCTTAGATTGCTATTTAACTTGCGATTCATGTTTAGATAGCATGATAATAATAGTTTGAAAGCGACGCTTAGTTTAATTCAACGAACTTGGGAAAATAATAAGATTAATGCAGTGCGGTCACGGTTAGTCTTGAGCATTGTCTCTCACGAGTTAGCAAGTGATTATTGAAGATTGATTTATAAGCATATGTTTGGTGTGTGGAGATAAACCCTTAGCTAATTTCTCATCTTTGACATCTCTTTAGTTTATTATCTTTACATTAATTTTCGTAGTTATTTTCATAGTTTAATTTAGAAAATTCAATCCCCTTTTATTTAATTAATTAGGTTGTTAGTTGTCTTTTAGTTATTATTAGTGTAATTAACAAGCCCTCTAATCCCCAGTCTAGAACGATCCCTACTTATTCTATACTACAAATCACAAAGCAGTGTATTAAGTTGTGTGCTACTAAAATAGCGTATCAATTTTTGGCGCCGTTGCCGGGGATTAGAAAGTTGTTGATTACTTAATTAGTTTTTATTTATTTATTTTTATTTTTATTGATTTTTTCTTTCTTTCTTTCTTTATTTCAGGTACTAGTTCATGCACAATAGGATATCCAACGAAAACTTAGTAGAATACGATTCAGAGCCTGAGAAACATTTAGTAGACGAAGAAGAGAAACAAAAGAACTATAAACATCTAGCTTTGAATCTGAATCTGAAGAGTTCGACATGGGAGATAATAGATCTATTAAAGAACTTTCGACATCCACCTTGGACAATGTCGCACCCTTGTGCATTTAGTATCCATTAGCCGCGCAGGGCAAGACTGAGTCATTCGAGCTGAAATCCAGCCTACTTCATCATATTTCGAAGTATCATGGTCTTTCTATGGAGGATCCAAATAAACATTTAAAGGAATTTGAAGTTGTATGCTCCAGTATGACGCCAATAAATGTGGATGAAAACATCCTAAAGTTGAGAGCATTCCCCTTTTCTCTGGCTGATAGGGCTAAGGATTGGCTCTATGTTCCGGAACAGTATATTCTTGGGAAAGCATGAAGAAGGTGTTTCTAGAGAAATTCTTCCCAACTTCCAAAATTATCTTATTGAGGAAGAAAATCAGTGACATACAGCAAGATCCAGGAGAATCATATCCGGCTTACTATGAGCGCTTCAAAACTCTCATAGCATCATGCCCGCAGCATCAGATGAAGGAGGAGCTCCTGATTCAATAATTTTATGAGGGATTGCTTCCTCTTGAGCGACAGATGTTAGATGCAGCGGCAGGAGGAGCTTTGGTTGATAAAACTCCAGTAGCAGCAAAAACTTTGATTGCAAACCGAGCCTTAAATGCCCAGCAGTATGAAGGAATTGGAGAGCCTTCACGCCAAGTCAATGAGGTAAGTACTAATTCTAGTTTGGAAGCTCAAATGGCTAATCTTACCTCACTTGTGACTCAGGCCCTAGGGAAGCCAAATATGCTAGGAGTTGCACTGGTTTGTGGCTTGTGTACAAAGCCAGGACATCCATCTGATCAATGTCCTCAACTGATTGAGAATGGCGGTTGGGAGAATGTCAATGCAATAGGTTTTCAGGGGAAAAATCACTATAGGAATAATCCTTATTCGAACACCTACAATGAAGGTTGGAGAAATCACCCAAGTTTTGGATGGAGAAATTCAGAGCAACCTCAACAACAAACTTCGAATCGGCCACCCCCTGGTTTCTTTCAAGGACCACCTGAACCACATCAGCACAATTCAGGTATGCCGCTTAATTATGATGAGATTCTGAAATCATTAACTATTTCTCAGCAGAATCAAGCAAAAGATATAGCAGATTTGAAGCTACAGATGGGACAAATAGCTGAGTTTATTGGACAAATTCGCGAGCAAGAAAAACTTCCTAGTTCTACCACTCCAAATTCGAAGGGCAGGTTTGAAACTGCAAAAGCAATTACATTGAGGAGTGGTAGGCAAATTGAGAATGAACCAATAATCCCTAAACATAGTCGAAATAGGGAAACTGAGTTACAAAAGGATGATCCAGCCATCATTGGAACACCAGAACTCCAAGGTAAGAAGGTGAGCATTCCAAATTCAGTTTCTGCCAATCTTGTTCCACCTTTTGTGCCTTTTTCAGGTAGGTTTGCCAAATCTAGGAAAGATGAACAGGATAAGGGAATTTTGGAAACCTTCCGAAAAGTCCAAGTCAATATTCCGCTTCTTGATGCTATTAAGCAAGTGCCTAAGTATGTAAAATTTTTGAAGGAGCTTTGCACAACAAAGAGACGTCTTCGAGACGGAGAGGTAGTTAAAATAAGTGAGAATGTCTCCGCAGTTCTTCAAAGGAAATTGCCACCAAAGTGTAAGGATCCAGGTAGTTTCACTATCCCTTGTGTTATCGGTAATACTAAAATTGAAAATGCAATGTTAGACTTAGGTGCTTCAATTAATGTTATGCCGTATTCTATTTATCGATCTATGAATCTTGGGAAGTTAAAAAATGATGGTGTTATTATTCAATTGGCTGACCGTTCTAATGCATATCCTCGAGGTTTGTTGGAAGATGTGTTAGTGCAGGTTAACCATTTGATATTCCCAGCAGATTTCTATGTGCTTGAGATGGAAGATTTGGAATTTTCAGCACCTTTGCCTATTCTTTTAGGGCGCCCCTTCATGAAAATTGCGAAGACAAATATTGATGTACATGCGGGGAAACTAACCATGGAATTTGATGGTGATGTGATTGGCTTCAACATCTTTGAAACCGCGAGATATCCTGATAAAAATCATTCTTGTTTTTCTATTAATGTGAATGACAATTTGGCCCAGAAATTGTCAGACCTCAAAAACGAGGATGAACTTGAGACCAACATCACTACTGCTGTTGGATATGAGAGCAATGGAGTTCCCTATGACACAAAGAAGCGGACGAAATTTCAGTTGAATGAGCTTGAAAAGATTCAGGATGAGGCTTATGATAGTAAAAGCAATTATAAGGAGAACACCATAGTTTTTCATGATCAGATGATCCATGAAAATACTTTTGTCATTGGAATGAAAGTCTTGATTTTTCAATCATGTCTTATAACTGGTAAGTTACCTTCTGAATGGGTTGGTCCTTTTATTATTACTAATGTTTTTCCCCATGGTGCTATACAGATTAAGAGTGTCACAACCGGGAAGGAGTTTAAAGTGAAACATCATCGACTTAAGCCCTATTATGAGTCATTTGTGGAACATGACGTGGAGGACGTATCACTCCATGTTCCCACTTATTCTGAGGATTAATTGGAGATACCGTCAGGCTGCATGACGTTAAGACAACCCAATCAGATTTGCTTTCTTTATCATTTTATTTTATTTTAGTTATTTTTGCTTTTATTTGTTAGTAGTTTGTTTTTTTGCGTTTAAATCTTTCGTTGCATGTGCTATAATCTATTAACATTGAGGACAATGTTAGGTTTAAGTGTGGGGAAACAAAACATTGTTTTATTTTAAAAAGTGTCAGTCCCTTAAAAAAAAATGTTGGTTTTTATTTTCTTTGTTGGTATTAGTGTCATAAAATATATATATATATATATATATATATATATATATATATATATATATATATATATATATATATAATTATAGTTGTTTTGAGTCTTAGGATACTTTCCAACACAATGATGAGATTTGGTTTTTAATTGCACGACTTTAAGATGATTTATACACATGATTCAAGATCTAATATTATTATTTGGTTAATGCTTATTTATGGTTATCATATGCAAATTCACATGTAATCAACTTAGTAATTGGTACTCATAGCATGCTTAGTTGAATTTAACTCATTATAACCCATATGTGAGTTTTGAGCCTATTGTTCCTTTGATTTTGAGAGTTTTTAGTTAGGTCATCTTTTATTTCTTTTGTCAATAATAATTCGTTGCATGATCTCAATTTTGTTTGCTTTGGTTGCTACTTGGATTGCTTTCAAAATTAAGAATTAAACACTAGAACTTGTATTAATTTCGTTCAAAGCATCATATTGAATTGCATGACATGCTTGACATGATAAAGGCACCTAGTTTCCACCATTGCCAAATAAGCCCGATCCATAATATTTTTCCTTTAGGTTAACCCCATTGAGTATGTTATTAAGACTTTTATTTCATTACCCTCATTCTCTATCCTCTAACCTAATAAAACGAGTGGAGCATAATTTGATTTGCAGATACTTTATTGTGGTTCAAGGTATGTTGAAAAGCAAGTGTGGGGGAAGACCCTTGTGGTAGACAGTTCAAAAAGAAAGAGTTGCAAAAAAAAAAAAAAAAAAAGTTACAAAAGGGATACAAATCCTTATCTTTATCCATTCAGTATTACAGCACCATACAGATAGTTCAATTCTTTTTAAGTAGATACAAAATAATTGCTGAAGCTCTTCATTATCAATGAGCCACCTCGTCATTTTCCCACTTATGTCTTGAGCCATATGATTCTTTGCTAATGTCTCTAATCTTATTGCATGCTTTCACCATTTCTTCAAGCCCTTTGAAAATTTCATATTCGTTCTTTCTCTTCCCTGGACCCCTGGCCCCATTACAACCTGAATTAAGACCTTTTGATTGAGTGTGTCTTGTAATGTCACGATGTGGAGATTCGAATGAGGTATGAGCATATGGTGTCCCTAGTTCTTACATTCAAATAGTAACATTCCTTCCATGAGATCATATATCTAAAAAAAAAAAAAAAAAAAAAAAAATAGAAGTCAGAAAATGCCATTATTTCTTGTTATATCATATGTGAGCTATTTGTTTCCCTTTTACATCAATCCTCTCACATATAACTAGAATATGAAGAGTGATTTTACCAAACAATCAGTGAAAAAGAAAAGAGTGCATTCAGTGAGATTTTTGGGTTAATTCTTCTTGGCACGCGCTTGAGTTTTACAGTCACTTGGATTGATTTAATTGTAAATTTTTATATCATTGCTATGAACGTGTATTAATTTTCGAATGATGTGGATTTAATCTTGTGGTTACAAAGAATCTTAACATGTCATGATCCGTTGACAATCTCTGAGACAAATGTTGGAAAGTATAGATTGAGTCATTTGAGTCATTTATTTTTGTTCTTGGATTTGCTGGAGGACTAGCAAAAGATAAGTGTGGGGGAATTTGATAAGGGCATAATTAGGCTATTTTTAGTACCATATTTCTATATATATTTTTAGCTATTACTTGTTAATTATGGTACTAATTGTTATTTTCATGTTTGTGTAGGTTTCCAATTACAATATTTTAAAATAGAAGCAAAGTGAAAATTTAGGAATACTAATTGCACAAGGAATTCACACAAGCAAGGAAACCACACCAACAAGGAAACCATAGAAAGAGGAAAACAAGAATAAAAGGGGGAAGATACCTGGCTTTGATCGATCTATCCCATCCACAGCCTCCACAACAAGCCATAACCCTCGTATAGCCGCAATCCCTCACTGTTTCGCACCCATCCAGCAATAGCATCCATCCATCATCACCTCGCCGAACCCTAGCCGCCGTCCTCACCCATCATCAACCATCTTCACCGCCCTCATCCACAGCCGCAGACCACCACCGTTGGACCCTGTTCATCCCCTCCTCACTACAACCACAGTCCCTTCTTCCATCCTCTCGCCTCATCCCTCTCTCGCCTGACTCCCTTATCGCCGTCACCATCAGAACCTCCTCGCACCGAAACCCTCGTCTCAGTCCTCTCTCTCTGTCCCTGATTGTCGTCGAACCCTAGACACCGTCTCAGTCCCTCATCCTTCCCTCTTCGTCCCTTCTTCCCGTTCTCCGCCAGCAACCCAACATCGTCAGCCCTTCACTCATTCGCTGTCCATCGTCATCCTCTCACTCACATCTTCTTCTCACTGGAGAAAGGAGCTGAAACAGATCGAAGAGGAAGGCAATTCGCGAGAGGAAGGCGAAGGAGCAAATCGCGAAGAGAAAGAGTATTCTTTTCTGCTATTCTCACCCCAGCTTCTACTCAGCACCACCACGGATCAATGTTTTGTTTTCATCTCTAAACATCTATTTCTCTTATTTTAGTTTGATTATTGATTATGGATTACTGTTTGAACATAATTAATATGTCTAGCTAAACTCCTCTTAGTTAGGGGTGGATTCGAAGCCCCGAACATGTGCTTTATAAATTAATTGAATTTAATCTTCCTTGCTATTAGTGATTGTGTTTTGCTTAACTGCTTTATAGAGAACTTTTATTTGTATCTTTGTTAAGGTGGCCAACTTAGTAAGCATGCTAGAATCTGGGGCTAGAGTATAGGAGAGTTTCACCTAATTGTTATAATCCTATATTCACAAGTAGTAAATACCAAGGAACGTTGGTAAGGTTAAGTCAAAACCTAGGCAAGAACAAGATGCTGATCATACTTGTAATTGCCTAGTCAGTGTTCATATTTTCCACAAAACTTAATGATCTTAGATTGCTATTTAACTTGCGATTCCTGTTTAGATAGCATGATAAGAATAGTTTGAAAGCGACGCTTAGTTTAATTCAACGAACTTGGGAAAATAATAAAATTAATGCAGTGCGGTCACGGTTAGTCTTGAGCATTGTCTCTCACGAGTTAGCAAGTGATTATTGAAGATTGATTTATAAGCATATGTTTGGTGTGTGGAGATAAACCCTTAGCTAATTTCTCATCTTTGCCATCTCTTTAGTTTATTATCTTTACATTAATTTTCGTAGTTATTTTCATAGTTTAATTTAGAAAATCCAATCCCCTTTTATTTAATTAATTTGGTTGTTAGTCGTCTTTTAATTATTACTAGTGTAATTAACAAGCCCTCTAATCCCCGGTCTAGAACGATCCCTACTTATTCTATACTACAAATCACAAAGCAGGGTATTAAGTTGTGTGCTACTAAAATAGCGCATCACTGCAATATATCCCACCAACATTGATAGATGGAAAACCAGTCGTGCATATTAAACTGGCTGACCATGGAAAACGATTGGCTGAGTGTGAGCACTATTTGATCGGCAGCTTTGTAGGTAAACATCTTGCTTATGGCTTTGTTAAGGAACGATTGAAACGATTGTGGATGTTGAAGAGTGATTTCGACATGGCCGTCTATGGAGACAAAGCCTTTGTATTTCAGTTCAACAATGAAGAAGACAGGACAAAAGTTATGGAACTAGGGCCAGTCCACATTGCGAGTCGCATCTTTCTTGTCCGGCCGTGGAAACCATACATGGAGAAGAACGCTGCAACAGTAAAATCAGTCCCAATATGGGTATATCTAAGGGGGGTTCCACTTTTCTTGTGGAGTCCGGAGGGACTACAAACCATTGCAAGTGCACTGGGGCAACCACTTATGCTTGATAAAGCCACTTACAACCGTTCACGGTTACCCTTTGCCAGGGTATGTGTCGAGATCGATGCTACCAGTACCTACCCTACTTCAATTCCAATTGCCATAGACGATGGTAAAACTATCAATGTTGAGGTTGAATACTCGTGGAAGCCGATGAAATGCAATCAATGTAAGCAATTTGGCCATGCATCATTGCACTGCCCCAAGCTTGACAAACCCAATAACACTAAGGTCTGGCGCGCCAAGATACCTAAAACCCAGGGAACCCAGTCTGCTCCTCACGAAGTAGAAGATGGTTGGATAAGAGCTACTGGTAAACACACTTTTACACCCAAAGAAAATATGGCTCTCGGGGAGAAAGAAGAAAATATGGCTCTCGGGGAGGACGACGATACTATCGCAAAGGAGACAGGTGCTGTAGCAGTGGCACCATCCTGCCCACAAGCAAACATGGAATTGATTGATGAGACGGCGGAGGAACCTAACATGCAACTGGTCCCAGTACCAGAACATCTTGAGGAGACCAATCAGCCAGAGCAAATGGGGGCGGAGTACACCCAGGGACAGCTCGAAGCAGGCCTAACTCATGCAGCAGGTAAACATGCTCTGGTAGTGTATACAGGCCCTTCAGCTACCAACAGGAGGAGTGTGGCGAAAGAACTAGTCTCACAGACACGGGTAATCCAGATGCTAAACAGGAAGGGGAACACGCATGCATCACTGCATCAGATTGATAGGAGTACGAAACCAGGTGCTCCCTCTGCAGCTAGTAAAGATGGTTACATCAAGATGAGGCGCTGCACCAATGGGGTGGAAATTCAGGTACCAACTTCTCATAACCCTCAATGATCAAAATCGGCTGTTGGAATGTACGGGGTCTAAATGACCCCATTAAACAAAGAGAAGTGAGAACCCTAGTTAGTAAGCAAAACATTAGTTTGATAGGGCTTTTGGAGACAAAAGTAAGTAATGACAATAAGATTCACTTACAGTGAGAACTGATAAAAGACTGGATTGTAGTTGATAATAATGCGGAGATACATGGTGGGCGAATATGGGTCGCCTGGGACCCAGCTGTTGTGCAAAGGTGTTGTCCAAAACAGAACAAGCAATCTCTCTTGAAACAATTTGGCCAAATGGTCTTGTTACTGTGGTCACAATGATAAATGGGAGTAGTAATTACATCCAGAGGAAGCGTCTATGGCAGGAACTTGAGACTTTTGCTCACGCAAATCAAGTTCCATGGACGGTGATGGGAGATTATAATTCGATTCTTAATTCCCAAGAGCGACGAGGTGGGGACGCGATCAGGCCCGCCCACTTTATCGACTTACTTAACTGCATACAGAATACTAAACTTTTTGATTGCAGATATAAAGGATGCTTCCTGACGTGGAGTAACAAACAGGTGGGAGCAAATCGGATCATGTCAAAAATTGACAGGGTCATGATTAACCAGGAATGGTTACATGCTGCTCCTAATACAGAGGCCGAGTTCTTGAATCCGGGCATTTCTGATCACTCACCTATGACTCTGACTATGTATGAGCACAAGAATGCAGGACCTATTCCATTCAGGTTTTTCAACTACTGGATTCATGAACAGGGGTACTTGAACGTGGTCCAACAAGCATGGGCAGACCCAATCCCAGGGAACGCTATGTATGGTTTCGTGAAAAAACTGAAACGTGTCAAAGGCGCATTACTTGACTGGCGGAAAACTCAATTCAGCACAGCTGCTACAGCTGTTACAACTTCAAAAATGGTTATGGAGAACATGCAGACGCACATCCAAACAAACCCTCTAGACCTGACTGTGGCTAGGCAAGAGCGAGAGGCAGTCAAAAGCTACGCTTATGCACTCAGGAATGCGGAATCTGAGATCAAACAAAAGTCAAGAGCCAAGCATATGCAGGACGAGGATGAGAACGTGGCCTACTTTCATAATTGTCTTCGTGCAAGGCGTTCAAAAAACAACATCATATCCATTTACAATGAAGCTGATGAGAAGCTGGAGGACATTGGGGAAATCAATGCTGAATGTGTACGCTATTTTGAGGGAGTTTTTGGCAGCGACCATGGCGCATATGACCCTTCGATCATTGACAACTTGAATGTGGAGCATACTTTAACCAGTGACGAAGGGACCGAGCTAGTCAAACAAGTCACAAAGGATGAAATTATCGAAGCTGTGGCCTCCATTGAATCCAGCAAGGCACCAGGACCTGATGGGTTCTCTTCTCTCTTCTTCAAGTCAGCATGGCGAATAATAGGTACAGATTTTGTAAAGGCTATACACAACTTTTATAGGAGTGGCCGATTACTGGGGGAGGTCAATGCTACCTATGTCACACTCGTCCCAAAGGTTTCTAATGCATCATACCTTCGAGACTTTAGACCTATATCATGCTGCAATGTTCTTTACAAAAGCATAACAAAAATCATGATGAACCGCATGAAAACAGTGATACACAAGCTTGTCAGTCTTAATCAATCAGCATTCATCAAGGGTCGGTTCATACATGATAACATCATGCTTGCGCACGAACTGGTGAGGAACTACCATAGAGATCAGGGACCGCCAAGGTGCGCAGTCAAGATTGACTTGAGGAAGGCATATGATACTATCAGATGGGATGCTATATCCCACATCATGCAGAAGATGCAATTCCCAGCCGGCTTTATCAACTGGGTTAATACGTGTGTCTCTACTGCAAGATTCTCGATAGCGGTTAATGGTTCTCCAAAGGGCTTCATTAGAGCACGAAGAGGCCTTCGCCAGGGCTGCCCTATGTCCCCTTACTTGTTTGTCCTAGTAATGGAAATTCTACATCTTTTGCTAAAACAGAAGGTAGCAGCAGGACTATATAAACTCCACTATAAGTGCCATGACCCAATTATTACTCATTTGAGCTTCGCCGATGACCTCATAGCGTTCTTTCATGGTGATCAGCAATCGGCCATTGCCCTTGCAAGTGTGCTAACTGAGTTTCGAGCATGCACCGACCTAGATATTAACTATACAAAGAGCAATCTTTACGCTGCGGGAGTCCATGAGGACCAACTACAACTGATAACTAGCACGCTGGGCTTCAATGTGGGTAAGCTACCTGTACGGTATCTAGGGCTCCCACTTGTAACTACAAGGCTCTCTCACAGTGACTGTCTTCCTCTAGTTGACAGGGCTCGAAAGAGAATTATCTCATGGAAGAACATGACATTGTCATATGCAGGCCGCGTCACTCTTGTTAAGTCTGTACTGAACAGCTTACATATATATTGGACTTCCTGTTATGTTCTTCCCATGGAAACTGTAAACGAGCTCAAGTCATTGATGTGCAACTTTCTCTGGTCAGCCACAGATACTTATGCTAGAGCTCCTTTAGTGGGATGGCGAAAGATATGCAGACCATACAACGAAGGGGGGCTCGGCGTTCGCTGCATTGAGACCTCGAATACTGCTGCTGCCATGACGAGACACATATGGAACATAGTCTCTAACAAAGACAACTTGTGGGTGAAATGGGTACGGCGAAATCTGATTAGAGATCGTGATTTCTGGCTCATGGTTATCCCCAAGGAGTGTTCATGGTGCTGGAGGCGTATTCTTGCAAGTAGAGCTACGGCCAGTAAGCTTATTATGCACTCTATAGGGAATGGAGATAGTACCTATCTATGGAAATACCCTTGGCACCCAAGGGGCATTCTTATGGACTTGTTCCCTCAGCATCTCCGATATGATTCAATGTTACACAAGAATGCCAGGGTGAGTGCACTTATTAGACATGGCAAGTGGGCAGCCCAGAATCATGTGCGAGCAGCAATTCCAGAGATATACAATGACTTACAAGCTGTGGAAATAGATGCAGAATACCAGGATGAGATAGTATGGAAGGCAGGACAAAATGGAGAGTTCTCTAGTAGAGGAGCTTATCACTCCATCCGCGAGAGAGGTACTCTTATCCCATGGGCAAGACTAGTCTGGTTCAAGGGCCGTGTACCTCGACACAGCTTCATCACTTGGCTCGTCATGAACAAAGCCTTGAAGACAAAAGAGAAGCTGAAACTGTGGAAGAAGTTGGAACACTCCACTTGCAGTCTGTGCAACACAGATCCTGAGAACGAGCAACATCTATTCTACGAGTGCTGGTATTCAAGGATGGTTTGGTCCTACATTATGCACTATATGGGGTATAACAGACAGCCGTTGCATTGGGAGCAAGAGGTGCAGTGGTGCACTCAGCACATGACAGGTGACTCTGCCATCACAATGATAAAAAAGTTGTGCTTTAATGCCACAATTTACCACATATGGCAAGAGCGAAACAGAAGAGTATTCCAATTGAAACGCTGAGTTTCTCTTGAGGTCATTGCTCTGATAGTGGAGGATGTAAGGCTACGTATTGATGTGATGGACCTAGAAGTAGACGATAATGATGCTTCCAGGAAGCTCTGTGAGAAATGGAGTATGCATGTCCGTTTCACGCACAAGTCTATTAAACAGGTTAGTTGGACACGACCAGCACAACATTGGTACATGATCAACACCGATGGGTCTCTGACAGAAACTCGAGGTGGCTATGGGGCTATCATCAGGGATCATAGTGGTACAGTAATAGCAGGCGCTGCAGGCTCCAGAGAGGCGAACTCAGTGATCTTACATGAACTGCAAGGAATAGAAATGGGCATCATTTTAGCACAACAATATGGACTGAGAAGAGTTACCATGTGCATGGACTTAGCAAACGCTCTTATGTACCTTACAACTAATAAAGCTCCCCCATGGGAAGCGAGACACATTACGCGCCGAATCAAGAGAGCACTTGCAGCGTTTGACGAATACAACATGGGGCATGTCATGAGGGAAACGAACAAGGCTGCGGACAAGCTAGCAGGACTCTTACCTACGGCAGAGTTCTTAGAGATCACTCCGAGCTCCTTTGCAGAGGACCTGAAGAAAATTATTTTTGATGATGCAATAGGAATGAAATACTACAGAATGTAATCTTGAGCTTTTTCAGTGGTCTGGGGAGCCCATTTACACCCCCGCGCTTGCCTTTCAAAAAAAAAAAAAAAAAAAATATTCCAAAACTAAAATGTTAACTGATACATATTTATAAAGGACATTATGAAATGATTAAAAAAGGAAAATTATTTTATAATAAAACAAAAAATTTCAAAAAACCTTTCTTGATTAAAAGAAAAATCACTTATATTGACAAAAAAAAACAATATTATATTAGGAACAAATGAATAAGTGCCAAAACAACTTAAAACTTTAGGCCATAGTAAGGAAAAAAAACACGCTATAATAATTGAATAAAAAATACATAAAATAATTGAAAGATCAAATAAAAGAATTGGACAAAAATGGTGAACATAAAAATTTAGAAAAAAAAATGCCACATAAACCATGGGCAAACTCGGGAAAGTATTAAGAAAAACACAAAAGATGCTTAATAAAAAATCATTAAAATAGTAAAAAAAAAAAGTGCATGTTAATGTTTCATCTTTACGGTAACAAAAACTATAAACAAAAATGAAGGGAAATCGAAAAGAATATACCATCATAAACAAAAACTATGCAAAAAAATTGAAGGAAGAAAATGAAAGGTTAAAAAAAATACCCCAAAAAGAATTCTTGATCAATCAAACAACATATACAGTATAATGATTACCATATTCCAAAACTAAAAAGTTAAACGATACAAATTTATCAAAGACATTATGAAATGATTAAAAAAATAAAATTATATTATAACAAAAATACAAATATCAGAAAACTTTTTCTCGATGAAAAGAAAAGCCATTTATATTGACAAATGAATAAGTGCCAAAAAAAAGGCTATCATAATGGAATAAAACATACATAAAATAATTAAAAGACCAAATAAAAGAATTGGACAAAATTGGTGAACCTAAGAATTTAGAAAAATAAACGCTAAACCATGGGCAAACTCGGCAAAGTATTAAAAAAAACACAAAAAGAAAACTGCATGTTAATGTATCATCTTTACGGTAACAAAAACTAAAATCAGAAATGAAGGGAAATCAAAAAGAAATTTCAAGAAGAAAATGAAAGGTTAAAAGAAAATACCACAAAAAGAATCCTTAATCCATCAAACAACGTATACCACCATATAATGATTACCATATTACAAAATTTAAAAGTTAACTGATACAAATTTATCAAAGACATTATGAAATGATTAAAAAATATATTAATATTAAAAAAAATACAAATAACAAAAAAAATTTTGATTAAATGAAAAATAATTTATATAGGAAAAAAAACCTTATTATATTAAAAACAAATGAATAAGTGCCAAAATAACTTAAAACCTTAGGTCATAGTAAGGAAAAAAACGCTATCTTAAAGGAATAAAAAATACATAAAATAATTGAAAGATAAAATAAAAGAATTGGACAAAAAATGGTGAACCTAAGAATTTAGAAAAATAAACGCCACATAAACCATGGGCAAACTCAGGAAATTATTAAGAAAAACACAAAAGATGCCAATAAAAAATTATTAAAATAGTAAAAAAAAAAAAAGTGCATGTTAATGTGTCATCTTTATGGTAACAAAAACTAAAAACAGAAATGAAGGAAAATCGAAAAGAATATACCATGATAAACAAAAAATATGCAAAAAATTTAATGAAGAAAATGAAAGGTTAAAAGAAAAATACCCCAAAAAGAATCCTTGATTAATCAAACAGCATATATTGTATAATGATTACCATATTCCAAATCAAAAAAGTTAACTGATACAAATTTATCAAAGACATTATGAAATGATTTAAAAAAGAAAATTATATTATATAAAAAAATTCTTGGTGAAAAGAAAATTCATTTATATTGACAAATGAACAAGTGCCAAAACAACTTAGAACTTTAGGTAATAGTAAGGGAAAAAAAGGCTATCATAATGGAATAAAAATACATAAATTAATTAAAAGACCAAATAAAAGAATTGGATAAAATTGGTGAACCTAAGAATTTAGAAAAATAAACGCTAAGAATTTAATAATCGGTAAAGTATTAAGAAAAACACAAAACATGTTTAATAAAAAAAATTGTTAAAATAGTAAAAAAAAAATGCATGTTAATGTGTCATCTTTACCGTAACAAAAACTAAAAACAGAAATGAAGGGAAATCAAAAAGAAATTTCAAGAAAAAAATGAAAGGTTAAAAGAAAATACCACAAAAAGAATCCTTTATTAATCAAACAACGTATACCATCATATAATGATTACCATATTCCAAAATTTAAAAGTTGAACAATACAAATTTATCAATGACATTATGAAATGATTAAAAAAAGAATATTAATATTAAAAAAATAAAAATATCAGCAAATTTTCTTGATTAAATGTAAAATAAATTATATAGAAAAAATACCTTATTGTATTAGGAACAAATGAAAACGCGCCAAAACAACTTAAAACTTTCGGTCGTAATAAAGAAAAAAACACGCTACATAATGGAATAAAAAATCCATAAATTAATTGAAAAAATCAAATAATAGAATTAACTAAAAATGGTGAACCTAAGAATTTAGAATAATAAATGCCACATAAACCATGGCAAAACTTAGCAAAGTATCAAGAAAAACACAATATATGCTTAATTAAAAATCATTAAAATAGTAAAAATAAAAGTGCATGTTAATGTCATCTTAACGGTAACAAAAACTAAAAACAGAAATAAAGGAAATCGCAAAGAATATATAATGATAAAAAAAAAATATGCAAAAGAAATCTCACTAAGAAAATGAAAGGTTAAAAGAAATGACCCCAAATAGAATCCTTAATTAATCAAATAACGTATAGCATATTCCAAAACTTAAAAGTTAACATACACAAATTTATCAAAGAGATTATGAAATTATTTACAAAAAATATTAATATTAAAATAAACATACAAATATCATAAAACTTTCTTGATTAAAAGAAAAATCATTTATATTGAAAAAAAAAAACCTTATTATCCTAGGAACAAATGAATGAGCACCAAAACAACTTGAAGCTTTAGGTCGTAGTCATCATCATCATCATCAAAGCCCATTCCCGAGATTTTCGGGGTCGGCTACATGGATTTTGGTTCTCCAAGCAATGCGATCTTCCCACATTTCCTCGCCTAATCCAAGCTCAATGATATCTTCATTCACCGTCTTCATCCAAGTTTTCAACGCTCGTCCCCTCCGTCTACACCCTCCATTAACTTGCCAATCTAAACATTTTCTAATTGGCGTCGTGCTTGGTCTCCTCTGCACATGACCAAACCAAGTTAAACGTCTTTCTCTAATTTTTTCCTCTATGGGCGCTACACCTAAGCTTTAGGTCGTAGTAAGGAAAAAAAAAATACCCGCCATCTTAATGGAATAAAAAAATACATAAAATAATTAAAAGATCAAATAAAAGAATCAGACAAAAATGGTGAACATAAGAATTTAGAAAAATAAACACCACATAAAACATGGGCAAACTCGGGGAAGTATTAAGAAAAACACAAAAGATGTTTAATATAAAATCATTAAAATAGTATAAAAAAAAAAAGTGCATGTTAATATGTCATCTTTACGGTCTACAAATAGAAATGAAGGAAAATCGCAAAGAATATACCATGATAAACAAAAAATATGCAAAACAATTTCAAGAAGAAAATGAAAGATTAAAAGAAATTACCCAAAAAAGAAACCTTAATCAATAAAACAACGTATACCATATAATGATTACAATATTCCAAAACTAAAATGTTAACCGATACATATTTATCAAGGACATTATGAAATGATTAAAAAAGAAAAAATATTTTATAATAAAACTACAAATTTCAAAAAAAAAATCTTGAATAAAAGAAATATCATTTATGTTGACAAATATTATCTTACGAACAAATGAATAAGTGCCAAAACAACTTAAAACTTTATGCCATAGTAAGGAAAAAAACACGCTATCATAACGGAATAAAAAAAAAATACATGAAATAATTGAAAGACTGAATAAAAGAATTGGACAAAAATGGTGAACCTAAGAATTTAGAAAAATAAACGCTACATATACCATGGGCAAACTCGACAAAGTATTATGAAGAACACAAAAGATGTTTAACAAAAAATCATTAAAATAGTAAAAAAACAGTGCATGTTAATGTGCCATCTTTACAGTAACAAAAACTTAAAAAAGAATATATCATGACAAGCATATAATGCAAAAGAAATTTTGAAGAAGAAAATGAAAGGTTAAAGAAAATACCACAAAAAGAATCCCTGATCAATTAAACAATGTATAGCATATAATGATTACCATATTTCAAAACTAAAAAGTTAACCGATACAAATTTATCAAAGATATTATGAAATGAATAAAAAAAAGAATATTAATATTAAAAAAATACGAATATTAGAAAAATTTTCTTGATTAAAAGAAAAATAATTTATATAGACAAAAAGCCTTATTATATTAGGAACAAATGAACAAGTGCCAAAACAATTTAAAACTTAGTCATAATAAGGAAAAAAAACACGTATCTTAATAGAATAAAAAAATCATAAAATAAAAATCAAACAAAAGAATAGGACAAAAATGGTGAACCTAAAATTTTTTAAAAATAAATGCCACATAAATCATGGCAACGTATCATGAAAAACACAAAATATGCTTTATAAAAATCATTAAAATAGTAAAAAAAAAAAGTGCATGTTAATGTGTCATCTATATATAGTAACAAAAACTAAAAACAAAAATAAGAGAAATCGCAAAGAATATATCATGATAAATAAAAATTATGCCAAAGAAATTTCAAGAAGAAAATGAAAGGTTTAAAACATATACCCTAAATAGAATCCTTAATCATATACCATATTCCAAAACAAAAAAGTTAACCCATACAATTTTATCAAATAAATTATGAAATGATTTAAAAAACAATATTAATATTAAAATGAAATTACAAATATCTGAAAACTTTTCTTGATTAAAAGAAAAATCATTTACATTGACAAAAAAACTTTATTATCTTAAGAACATATAAATAAGCGCCAAAACAAATTAAAACTTTAGGTTAGAGTAAGGAAAAAAAAAACACGCTATCTTAATGAAATAAAAAAATAAATAAAACTATTGAAAAATCAAATAAAAGAATTGAACAAAAATGACGAACCGGAGAATTGAGAAGAATAAAAGGCACATAATACCATGGGCAAACTCGGCAAGGTATTAAGAAAAAAACAAAAGATGCTTAATAAAATATCATTAAAATAGTAAAAAAAATACAAAAGTTCATGTTAATGTATCATCTATACGATAACAAAAACTAAAAACAAAAATGAAGGGAAATCGCAAAGAATATATCATGACAAACAAAAAATATGCAAATGAAATTTCAAGAAAATGAAAGATTAAAAGAGAATACCCCAAAAAGAATTTTGAATAAAACAAACAACGTAAACCATATTCCAAAACAAAAAAGTTAACCGATACAAACTTATCAAAGACATTATGAAATGATTAAAAAAAGAAAAATATATCACAACAAAAATACAAATATCAGAAAACTTTTCTTGATTAAAAGTAAACCATTTATATTGACAAAAAATATGCCATATAATGTGTCATTATAACAAAAATATGCCATATAAAAAATCATTAAAATAGTAAAATTAAAAATATGCCATATAATACAATACAGTATACACGGAAAAGAACAAATTTTTTTTTTCTTCTTAATTTCAAAATTTTTACCAGCTTTAGTTTACTTTTTACATAATTTCGTTTCATCTTGATGAAAAAAGTCATTGATTCCACTGGTCAGCCCTCCATGTTTGATCCTTATTGACCTGTACCATGCATAATTAATCAAGTTCTTTAATTCATTGAATAGTTCTACTTTCTTAAGTGTAGATTATATTCAATGAAGTCATTTATTGGTGATAACATTACTGAATTAGATCATATTTAATGAGAAATAACTAACAACGTTTTCCATTTTCTTTTGTTGAGTGAGAGAGAAATGAATACAACACCATGCACAGGCCTGAATTTATTTCTTTCTTGTTTTCTTTTATTTTGATTTTTATCGTTCTAAAGCCAGCCATTTTAACTTTGAATATCCGCAAACCTTCATATTCTCTCTATATATTTTGGTATTAATTTCAGTATTATTAGAAATATTTCCTTCGTATCTTGAACAAATGGTATGGATTGACTCACTATATGATCCGTTGTTGCTGTGCTTATATACTTGGTGAATTTGTTTTGCTTTGAAGAGTCTGAATTGGTAGGCAATATCCAAAATGCGAGGCATGAAAAGTATTATATAATGTTCTTTCTGAAGTACAGTACTGGGACACAATTTCCTCATATTAATTAGGATCTAGTACCCAACTTGTATGAACATGTTAGAGTGCAATATCTCCAACATGATTGTTTGTTTTAGGATGTCTAGGCGCAAATGAAGGGCTTGTCTTATCTTCTTCTTCTTGTATTTAAACCATGGATTTCAACTCAAAATTAATACCATTTGAAACCCAACCATGAGTTTCTATAGCAGCATGTTATATTAATCATCCATGGCATACAACCAATGAAATCCAGTAGCATAACAATGAAACCCAAAAGCATAACCCATAGGTTTTCCCCCTTTTTCACCCATTCTTCAACCAAACCCAATATTAGAAATTTGATGATATTCAGATAATCAAGTAAGGCTAACATAAGAACATTTTTACTATGTGGTCATGTGATACGGGCCCTACCCTTAACATATAGCGTTATCTGAATCAATGACCATTGGATCAGTCCCTCTCTTTTTCTACATACAGAGACTTCTAAACAGTAAGAAAGGGGTGGTTATTGGAACATCCATCACACTAAAGATCTTTTTTCAGAGGTTTTTGACCAAGTGCAGTTTCCAATTAAGTGGTCAATGTCTTGCTTACTTTGGGAACCTAACAAACCACCTTAATCATTCTTTAATTTCATTTGAATTCCATCTAATGCTTCTTTATTCAAACACTTGCATTGCATTTCATAAATTAATTATCCAAATAAATATAAATTTTGGTACCCTTTTTATTGATTTAATTATTTGTTTAGGAAATCAAAGGTCCCCCCATCATCCCTTTAAACAACTCCATATCCGTACACTTGGAAACACATGCACGGGCACAAGTCACACTCAATATCATATTATTTTTGTTGGTCACTAACTACACAATCTATTTGATCATAATATATGGTTGTGATCAACCCATTGTTCCATAATCATATAATATGTGCCATGCATGTGGTGTGATCATTCGATATAGTCCCTCAGACCAATGTAATACTAATCAAATACAAAAATTAATAAGGGTAAGAGAAGCTAAGAGAAAGGTTGGTAACTTTATAGATGAAGAGAGAGGCCGGAGAGAAGTGATGTGCAAAGAATCGGAATGCTGGGTGAAGGGGTGTCATTTATTGCAGAGACCAAGAATCGGGAGTTCCAAGGAACCAGATGGGATGTAGTGTTAAATGAGAAACCTCAATTAAACTATTCAACACACCCCAAAACGTTTCTTTCTTCTATTTTTTTTATTTATTTTTTATTTTTTATTTTTTATTTTTTTTATTGTGATTTTGTTTCCTGAGACTCAGAGAGAGAGGCTTCTTCAATGGGTCTCACATGTTTTTTTTTTTTTTTTTTTTTTTAAATCTTTTTGTGTACTTGTATTGGATTTCACCTTTTGGGTTTCAACAGAAATGCTTACACACACATATTACTATACTATTCTCCAATATTATCTTAGATTTCAGTATAACAGCAAATAACCATTACTCCTCATAACCTCTCTTAGGTTGGTGAGTTTTTTTTTTTTGTGTGTTTAGATTAGTCTGATAAGAGTAGGAAAAAGTGAAGATAGAAACAAACAAGTCTACTTGATATTTTGCTTATTATGACCAATGAGAGTTTGGTTTTGTAGCTAGGGTTAGAAATATCAACAAATGTATAGTGACTTCGCTTAATCTTCTATATATTGTTCTGTCTTCCATCTCTCTCTCTCTTCTCCTCTCTTTTCTACCATATCTTCATCAGAACTAGACGAGTGAGACTGAGGGATTGAGAAAGTGTTAGAAGGGTGTGTCTATCTTATGATACAAACCATTTTTAGTATTTTTGGTAAGCATCTTTTTGTTCAAGTACTTATAACATAATTCAAGTACTTTTAACATCTTTTTGTTCTTTTCTTTGATATCTACTCAAAACTATTTTGTAGGTTAACAATTCTGATATAGTACCTCATCAAGTGAGTTTGTTTCATTAAGGAAAGGAAGAAAAATGGGCTCTATGAATTTCAACAACTGGCTACCATACCCACTTTCTCCATCTCACCCTTCTTTGTCTCCAAATCTCCAGTCGTCTCATTCACCTACTCACTTGGCTTTTGGATTGCTTAATGACACTATGGATCAGTGTGAAGGACACCAAGGTATGTGTATGCAGTACTCTGTATATATGTCATTTTTCTTGTCAGTAGTTATGATTCTAAACTGATGAAACTTTTCAGATTGGAATTTAAACAACTCTATTGGCGGCGTCAGAGAAGAAGGAATGAAAGCTGAAGATTTCATGGGTATTGGAAATACAGGAAATCTTACAGACCTTACTATATTCAACCAAATTCAATCATCGTCGCAGTCTGATCACTTCAACACTAGTATAACTCCTTTGGAAACCTCTACTCATGATGAAACCAACAATAGTCAAGGAGGTGTTGCTACCTTGCAAACTTTGACACTGTCTATGGGAACTGGCAAGACTACTTTGGCTAATGGTGAAAGTAGTGCTAGCAACAGTACTAGTGTCATTGAATCGACACCCAAGAAGACTCTGGATACATTTGGGCAACGAACTTCAATCTATCGAGGCGTAACAAGGTAATGAAACCAGACTAAAAGCTTATTTTGCAAATTATATGTTATTTAGGTTGGAACAGAAAGGATCATATAGGGGTGCTGGAGTGTAGGCATAGGTGGACTGGGAGGTATGAAGCACACCTATGGGACAATAGCTGTAGAAGAGAGGGACAAACTCGGAAAGGTCGCCAAGGTATAGCTTCGTTGCACTACCATGTTTTCAGGTTTCGTAATGTTGTCTCTTGATCTCCTACTAATGCATTTGGATTGGTACATGGTGCAATGGCTGTCTCATGGTTTCTGCAGTTTATCTAGGTGAGTGAAAATCAGTCATGCTACAGCTGTATACAAGGAAACCATTTTTAGTTCTATATCATAATTAGATATGTTGCTCATGATCTAATATTTCATCAACGTCTCCAACTTTTTATCGGATAGGCGGTTATGACAAAGAGGAGAAGGCAGCAAGAGCATATGATCTCGCTGCTCTGAAGTACTGGGGAACGTCCACTACAACAAATTTCCCGGTATGTTCTTTTTGTCATACACAATAAACTAGACTAATGCCGCTGCTTGTCGTAGTTGATTACTTCTTGTGAATTCTGAGTTTGCAGATTAGTAACTACGAAAGAGAACTTGAAGAGATGAAACATATGACTAGGCAAGAATTTGTTGCATCTCTTAGAAGGTAATCTATATCATATGCGAGATTTAATTGTTTCAATCATAATCCATTTAGTCAATATAGTTATCAGAAACATCTAATTATACTCTCAAATCAATCAAATTTCAGGAAAAGTAGCGGGTTTTCTAGAGGGGCGTCAATTTATCGTGGTGTTACTAGGTACATCGATCCTCATAAGATTTTTAATCACACTGTCTTCCCACTTACTACTCAAACAACTTAACATGAATGACCTTTATTAACAGGCACCACCAACAAGGAAGGTGGCAGGCCAGAATTGGAAGAGTGGCTGGAAATAAAGACCTCTACTTGGGCACCTTTGGCAAGTCATTTTAAATCTAAGTTCATATTACAGTTTTTCTGTAAACGTAACTAGTATCCTTAATTCGCATCCACATTAATTCACACTCATGCTCAGCTAGCGAGGAGGAAGCTGCAGAGGCATATGATGTTGCTGCAATTAAGTTCAGAGGACTTAATGCAGTAACAAACTTTGACATGAACAGGTACGATGTTAGAAGCATCATGGAGAGTAATCTACCATACGGAGGGGGGAACTCAAAGCGGTTGAGAGAGGCACAAGCGATTGAAGCAGCAAGAAAGCGAGAGGAGATGAGAGCTCTCAGTAGCTTTCGTGATGCTAGCTTCCAGGGCTACACTTTGATGCCTCAGTTAGAGCAACCTCAACCCTTGTTGACTCTACAAGACTACCACACTCCTTTAAACAATCAAGATGTCCATTATCATCAAAACTTTATGAATGCCATGCCTTCTTTGCATCAACAAGGAACCTCCACATATAATCTCAACCAAGACTTTCATAGTTTCATTCCTTCCGATCACGGCTTCATGAGTATGGGATCATCTTCCTCTCTCATGGGAAGTGACGGGAGCTTCACTAATGGCTATAATGAAGCAATTCCGGCGATCCCATTGAATGAGATGTTGATGGCTCCAAATTCTTCCAACATGGCAGGAGGTCTAGGGATTGGACCAGCATCTACAAATGTAGGCATTAATGTTAAGGTTGATTACGATGTCGACCCTGGGAGTTACGGCAGCTGGTCTTCAGATCCTGTTCATGGAGGAGGGAATTCTAGAGCATTTTGAAGTGCTAGTGACAGCGATAGAGTAAGAACTATCAGCTTTGGTTGACAAATGAAAACAATTTATCTTTGCATTTGAGTTTTCTTTATAGTTTTGCACTCATGTTTTAGTTGGAGGTTTTATTCCTCAAAGATGGCAAAGCTCTGCAATTGCATTGAGATGGAATATGATCGAGAACACTTTTCTTAGATATTGATGGGATATTAGCTAAAGCTGATTTAAGTGATTTTCAAATAGATCTTGTTCTTCTTTATAAGAATGTCATTTCTAGCTGCCATATGGAATTCTTTTATATATTCAACTATACGAGTGGAAGTTATACTCTTCACTTTTTATTTTTAAATCAACTCCATTTAAGGAAGGAGTGCTTTCATTCAAAACTGATCAAGAAAGGAAATAAAAAGTTTGGAGATATTATGAAGCCTTCTAAAGAGAGAAGAAGAATGAATGAATGTGATGATTTGTTGAATTCGAGTAGTACATGTTTATATATAACTCTACTAAAAATACAAAGATTGTTTCCATACACAAGATTATGTTTGTAGCTAGGAATAAGTCCACATACATGAGCTCAAGAAGAGCAATGCTAGGGAGCACTGGTATTTCGCCTGGAGTTTAGCTTGGATGGTGCAAACCACGTGCACCCCGCGAGGTGCCAGTCAGTGGGCATCAAAAGGGCAAAAAAAAAAAAAAAAAACCAAATCGACAGAGAAAGAAAAAAGAGACGAGCAACCTTCTTCAACGAAACCCTAGATCTGTTAGATCTGTTTCTGTACTCAATCCAATCCAATCCAATCCAAGAAGAACACAACACAAAGGTATTTTTCTCCCTTTCTTTCTCTCCGTCGAAAGCAAATTCAATCCATATCCATCTTCCAAATCCATCTTCCAAAGACGGATTTGATTGTATCGAGAGTTGGAGATAACCAAACCAAACCAATCCCCATATGCATACGACACACATCCTATTAGAGTTTGATTGTATCGTTCATCTTTTTTTCAGAAAAAAACCAACTCCTTCGTAGTGAAAACACTGTATTTCAAGTGCACCATAGGTTACATTTGACATTTTTACTAACTGTATTCAAACTCAGAATTTGTAAGCATAACTGACTTATGTTTCACATGATCAATTCATGGATTGAGGAATCAATGTTTGGTTATTTTAGGCTAGATTTATTTTAGGCTAGCTTTATTTGAGGAATCAATGATCAAACTCAATTCACGTATGTTTGGAAATTTGTGATTGTTAGCCTAGCTTTATTTTAGGCTTTCCTGGGTGTTGTATGATTAGCAATTGAATTGTTAGCCTATATATATATGATTGTTAACTTCAGTATAGTATAGCCTTAAACTTAAACCCATTTGGTTGAATGATTGTTAGCACAACATATAGTATTAGCAAGCATGTGGTTTCCTGAAGTTGTTGCCTCTTGATGTTGTATGAAGTAACCTTAGTGGTGTATGTCATTTGTATATTGCTAGTTTGTAATTATTTTGACACGCTTTGAGTTGCATTGATTCGAATATTTTCCTTACTGAATGATCTGTGATTGAATTCTAGAGTTGTGTTAGGTCATATAGTTTCTCAAAAATAATTGTCCAGCATACGTGACAGAGATTTAATAAGGTTTTGCTTGTGTTAAAATTTTCATATTTTCAGGGATGGATACATTAGAAAATAATGAATGTATGGAAAATGAAGAATTTTTAGATGAGATAAAAGAGCCTTGCATAGGGATGGAATTTAACAATATTGAAGAGTTTCAGTCGTATTATCATGATTATGGTAATAAAAAGGGATTTCCAGTGAGAGTAAGGGTGACTGAAAAAGATGAGGATGGAAATTCTAGATATGTTATTCTTGCATGTGGTCGGACTGGGAATTCAAAAAGTAAAGCAGAAAGTGTTATAAAATTGCGTCCCATTGGTAGATGTGGTTGTAAGGCTAAGATTAGAGGTCGTATACGCCCTGATGGAACAGTGAAAGTGACAACAGTAGCTGATGATCACAATCATGATATGAGCCCTGGAAAATCGAGATATTATCACAAAAATCGAGTTATGAGCCAATATGTGAAGAAGAGGCTTGAATATAATGATAGGGCGGGCATTAGGCCAAATAAGAGTTTTACTTCGTGTGTGGTTGAAGCTGGTGGGAATGATAATATGACATTTTCCCAAAAAGATTGTTACAACTATCTGCATAAAATAAGGCAGTTGAGACTTGGTGAGGGGGATGCGTCGGCACTTCATAACTACTTTCAAAAGATGCAAGTTAACAATGCTGAATTTTTCTATTTGATGGATTTGGATGAAACAGGGAGGTTAAGAAATGTATTTTGGGCTGACGCATGGAGTAGAGTAGCTTACAAGGAGTTTGGTGATGCCGTTACTTTTGACACTACGTACTTAACTAATAAGTACGAAATGCCATTTGCTCCTTTTGTTGGGGTGAATCATCATGGTGAGTCAATACTTATTGGATGTGGATTGATCTGTAGTGAGACAGTAAAAGAGTTTGTTTGGCTTTTCAAATCTTGGCTCGTGTGTATGAATGATCGTGCTCCAGATGCTATAATCACTGATCATGACAGAGCAATGAAGAGAGCCATCGAAATTGTGTTTCCCAACACACGCCATAGATGGTGCCTATGGCATATTATGAAAAAGTTGCCTGAAAAAACTGTCAGGTTGCAATCAATATGAGGCTATAAAGTTTGCAATGCAACGAACAGTTTATGATTCTCTGTCTCATGAAGAGTTTGAAGAATATTGGTATGGGTTCATTAAGAAATTTAACCTTCAAAATAATGATTGGTTGAGTGGATTATACAATGAAAGAATTCGTTGGGTTCCAACATTTCAGAGGAATACTTTTTGGGCAGGGATGTCTTCAACGCAAAGTAGTGAAAGTATGAATGCTTTCTTCGATGGTTATGTAAATTCAAAGACCACTCTAAAGCAATTTGTAGAACAATATGAGAATGCACTACGAAGTAAGGTTCAAAAAGAAGTTGATGAAGACTTTAGATCCTTTAACCGTTGGCTTCCTTGCATTACTCCTTACGAATTTGAGAAAAAATTTCAAGCTGCCTACACCACAAATAAATTTAAGGAGTTTCAAACAGAGATTGCAGGAAGATTATGTTGTGCAGTTAATCATGTCAACGAGTTGGATGGCTTTCAGGTTTATTATGTTTCGAAAGACAGGTTGATAGGAAGCGCATACAGATCAATCAATTTTAAAGTTTATTTTAATGATGACGACTTCAATATTAAGTGCAATTGTCAGTTGTTTGAGTTTATGGGGATCTTATGCAAACATATTTTATCGGTATTGTCTCAAAAGAGGATTAATGTTTTACCAGAAAAATTTATTCTTCGAAGGTGGAGGAAAAATGTTAAGAGGTGTCATAAGAAGGTTAAAATTGTATATTCAGATTGGGCAATGAAGCCTGAAAATGAACGGTTTGATGAGATGTGCAGTCTCTTTTATGAAATGGCTGACATAGCTTCCGAGGATCAAAAGGAGACAAACAATGTTAAACATTGGATACAAATGAAGCTTGGTGAACTAAAGATATCAAAAGGTGATGGTGATGTCAATGTTGAGCTAGAGGGGTTGTTGGAAGTTGGCTCTAAAAGTAGTGCTGAAATTCATAGTCCATTGCCTGTTCGTTGCAAAGGACGACGTTCTACTTCGAGGATGCAATCTACAATGGAAAAAGCCTGTAAAAAGAAGAAGAAGAAGAAAGAAACACAAAAAGAGAATAATTTGGTAGGTTTACTTGTTTATTTTACTTCAATGAATATATATATATATTTTTTCAATTCAAGAAAATATATTTTTAATTTGACATGTCATTTGTAAGGTTCTACCCAAGTTGGATTTGAAAGTTCACAATTTATGATACATCTTTCAGCTACGCAGGTTTGTCTTTAGTACAAAGATTATTCACTTTTGATTTGCACCGCTATGATTGTTCACTATGATTAATGTGTTTGTCGTTTTGAAGGATGAAAGTATGGGGTCATATTATTCAAAACCTAGTGGACTTGGTCAGGTTTACTCACTTATAACACAGGTATATAATTTACCTGCTTATGATCATTTTAACAACCACATAAAGATTGTAAGCCTTAATCATTTTTTTGCAGTGACCAACTTCTAGCAACGACATGGAGTTGTACAGAGATTGTATATGAATTCTCCAACCCTGAAAGAGATCATTCAAACATAGTGTCAGAGAAATGGAAGCGTTGAGGATCCAGTTCATGCAGTTTCATGGTTGCAATTCATGAGTTTCATGTAATTTCCAGTGTTTTTCAGTTTTTCCAGTGTAAACTCTTAGAAAGCATTTTCATCAATTTTCAGAAATTGACTGTCAGAAATTTACAGGAATTTACTGTCAGAAATTCCTGCCACAAATTGTGAACAAAAGTATCTCTGTTGAATATCTTTGAATATGAATGTCTTTGGAAATGTTTCAGTGAAATTTCCATTGTTCCAGTGAAATTTCCATTGTTCCAGTGAAATTCCAGTGTTTCAGTGAAATTTACATGATCATTTCAGTGTTTCAGAAATTTTTCCAGTATCTTCAGTGTTTCAGAAATTTCAGTGTTTCAGTGCTTATGATCATTTCAGTGTTTCAGAAATTTTTCCAGTATCTTCAGTGTTTCAGAAATTTCAGTGTTTCAATGCTTATGATCATTTCAGTGTTTCAGAAATTTTTCCAGTATCTTCAGTGTTTCAGAAATTTCAGTGTTTCAGTGCTTATGATCATTTCAGTGTTTCAATACATCAATGTCTGTTTTTTCCAGAATTCTTCAATACATCAGAACTTTTTCCAGTATTTTTCCAGTATACTAAACAAAATATAACAAAACTCATATAGCAATGTGTTCAGAAATTTCAGTGTTTCAGTGTCTATTTTTTTCCAGAATTTTTCCAGAATTCTTCAATACAGATAATCATATAGCAATGTTAGTGTATCTGTTCAATACAGATAATCATATAGCAATTCTTCAATACAGATAATCATACATCAGAAAACAGAAAACAGATAATCATATTGCAATGTCTGTTTTTTTTTGGTGCTATAGTAATGTCTGAACACATTCATAACAAAACTCATTTCATGCAAAACAATATAACAAATAGCACTTTCAAAACAGAAAAAACACACCATAGCATTGTTTGTTTTTTTTTGGTGCTATAGCAATGTCTGAACACATTCATAACAAAACTCATTTCATGCAAAGCAATATAACAAATAACAAAACAGAAAGCAGATAACTCAATTCATAACTCAATTACATACAATCCAAAATCATTTACAATTATGAACAAATTCATTTACATCTCACATACCATCGAAGATCTTAAAAAACAAAAGTACAAGAATCAATAAAACTACCACTAATATACTGTTGATTAGGTCCTTAGTAAAAGCCCAAGTATCGTTGACTTGATTTTCATGAGCTTGATTGCCACGACCCTCAGGAGCATTATTGGGTTGGTCCACCACCTCTTCAGTGTCGTTTGTTCTTGACTCCCTTGTTCTTGTTCTTGTTCTTGATTGGTGCTCTCTTCTCGACTCTTGTTCTCTTTCTCTTCTCGCCTCCTGCTCCTTCCACATTTCATAATCTTCAACCGCTTCTTCAATTGAATTGAAACCCTTATAGACAGCATCCGTGTACCCGTTTACTTGTAGTGCGCAACTTGACCAAGTAACATAAATTCCAAGAACATGCCCACGATAAACAACATAAGCTTCGTATGCCATTCCTGCGTTGGCAAAGCAACAGATGTTAGTCGTATGATAATTGTTAAAAGCTTATGGATGCAACACAAGTGTAGGTTCTAAACCAATCTAATGTACAGAAACATCTGACATGAAATAAAACTACGAATCAAACACACTAATTGGTAATGGAAGAGATCACATTTTGACAAAGGCCTTCAAAAGCTTGTGTGTGTGTTTGCCGATTTGGGATTTTTAGTAGGAGTAATTGCTCCATCCTAACATGTTATTCCCAAACACTGAAACTGTAATAAAAAAACTCACTTAACTGTGGAAAACTCACTGAAACTGTGGAAAAAACACTTAACAATAATTACAATAAGCATAAAACCATAGAAGAAACTCACTTAACAATTTCACAGATAGAAAACTGAACAATTGTTAAGTGAGTATCAATAACATACTTAACAATAATTCACTGTAATTCAAAGGCCTTCGAAGTATTGTTAAGTGTTTCAGTGTTTTTTCCACACCAATAATTACAATAAACATAAAACCATACATGAGTTTCTTCTATTGATCAGTCAACAACTACAACATTGCTCAAGTAATCAAAAAGTTTGCCATAAAATTGAAGCACTTTCAAAAATACCTCTTAAAAAAACTTAGAAAACAAGGGCTAACAATAGAAAAGGAGCTTGGTTGATACCTAAACATACTTCAATTCACTTAACAATACCAAAGATAGAAAACTCAGAAACTAAACAAAACCCAAATTCCAAAATCAAAACTTTTTTCATTATACCTCGCTTGCGATATAACTTGGAAGCAGCAGGCAGAGACTCCTCACGAAGATTCCTAACCCGAAGAGCCAACCTTTGAATAGTCGACTAAAAGTAACCCTCTGAAATGATCCCCAGTCGATTTCGATGCCAATGCTTATCAACCGCCACGCGAAGCCGATCTCGCAGTCGCAGCTGAAGCGCCCGGAACTTATACTTCCACAAATCCCCTGTGTCTATCCACTTATACGAATCAAACACAGATTTGTGAGTGATTTGCGAGCAGATTTGTTTCGAGAATGGATCTAGGGTTTTGAATGAGGGATTCTAGGGTTTTGGAATGGGGTATCTAGGGTTTTGAATGAGGGATTCTAGCAACTGAGGGAGGGATCTAGGGTTTCTAGCAGATCTTCTTCGAGATTGGATCTAGGGTTTTTTTTTGCAAATGAGGGAGCAAATGAGGGATTTCCAGATTTGCTCATTTTTTTTTTGCCCACTTTTAAGCTCACGCGACTTGCATGCGCGGGGGGTGCACGTGCTTGGCACCATCCAGGCGAAACTCCAGTGCATTTTAGAATTTTCGTTATAAGAATCATGGAGATGATTTCTTGGCAAGAATAATGGAGATGATTTGTAGCCAAGAATCAGTCTAGATACATATTTGCAGCCAAAAATCAGTCCGCGTACATCTGCAACCAATAATCAGTCCACATACATGATTATATTTGCAACCAATAATCAGTGAGAGGATTATGGCTTACCATGCCCCCGCAAGATTGACTGGCCGTTGAGGACACCAATCTTGGACCGATGTGTGAGAAAGTGAAGACAAGGCAACGGCTTGGTAAGGGAATCAACAAGTTGGTCGGAAGTGTGAACATGAGAAACACACAGGCGAGCTTGAGCAACAGGATCTCAAACAAAGTGGAAGTCAATGGTGATGTGCTTCATGCGAGAATGAAACATTGGGTTGGCACAAACATATGTAGCACTCATATTGTCACAATAGATGACTGGAACAGGAGAAATAGGTACTCGGAGCTCCTGAAGGAGATTCGCTATCCAATTGACTTCAGGTGTAGTAGAAGCAATGGCTCAGTACTCGGCCTCGGTGGAAGAACGAACAACATTCTTTTGCTTTTTAGAATTCCAAGAGATGGGATTAGCACCAAGGAAAATGACATAGGTAGATGTTGAAGTTCGATCGTTAGGATCACCTGCCCAATCAGCATCTGCAAAGGCATGAAGGGTTTGATGAGAGTTCTTGCGAAGCATTAACCCATAATCAAGAGTCCCAACAAGATAGCAGAATAGGCGCTTAACAGTGGACCAATGAAGTGTTGAAGGACAGTGCATGAACCGAAACAACTTATTGATGGCAAAAGAAACATCCGAATGTGTCAGGGAGAGATATTGTAAGGACCCAAGAGCTTGGCGATACAAGGTGGCATCAGCAGGCGGGGAACCATCAGATAGTTTGATAACTTCAGAAGGAGCAAGAGGCGTAGAGATAGGCTTTGCATCAACCATGTTAACCCGATGGAGTAGATCTCTGATATATTTCCTCTGAGACAAAAACAAACCATTGGAGGTAAAATGAGCTTCAACCCCAAGAAAATACGAAATAGTACCAAGATCCTTGAGAGATAATCACCTAGCAAGAGTGGAAATAAAGGCATTCACATGAGCAGCAGAGGAGCCAGTGATGATGATATCATCAACATAAACAAATAAATAAAGAGTCGAATTCGTGGAGTGCAACATGAATAAGGAGGTATCCGAGTGAGAGTTGATAAAGCCTTTAGAGAGAAGAAAGTTGCAAAGTTCATGGTACCAAGCACGAGGAGCTTTTCGAAGCCCATAGATAGCCTTTCGCAACCTGCAGACATGATTGGGAAGGGTGGTATTGTTGAAGCCAGGAGGCTGGTCCATGAACACTTCATCAGATAAGGAGCCCTGCAAGAACGCATTATTCACATCTAGTTGGCGAAGAGGCCAACCATTAGTCACAGCAAGAGCAAGTAATAACCGAACAGTTTTAGGTTTGACAACAGGACTATAGGTTTCAGAGAAATCAACTCCGGGTCATTGATAAAAACCTTTAGCCACTAAACGTGCTTTATAACGAGCTATTGACCCACTTACACCCAATAACATTCTGTGTGGGGGATCGAGGAACAAGAGACCAAGTGTGGTTGGAAAGTAAGGCGTTGTATTCATCACTCATGGCTTGACGCCATGCATGATGTTGTTGGGCTTGTTTGAAGGTTGAAGGTTCGGTGGTAGGAGAGATGGTGGTTGTGTTAAGGTCAAGTATATGTTTTGGCTTGGTGATATTATTATGGAGCCTAGTATTATAAGGGTGAGGTTCGACGATGATGAGAGAAGAATGAGATGATATAAGAGAAGAGTCATTTACATATGAAGAGTTAGAAGCATCCTGAGATTGAGTTATGGAGGAGGAGCCCAAGGATGAAGTGTCTTGGTTCAGAGAGTCAGATCTGCAATAAGAAGATTCACCACTTAAATTAGAATGATTGCTAGGAGATGAAGAAGACATGTGCTCGTTGGGAGAATAGAGGAGACATGCAACAAGGATATATGGTGAGGATCCAAAATTAACGACGAAGGAGTTGAAGTGACATCTAAAGAAGAAACGGGAGTGGAGGTTGAGAATGTTCATGAGTTGGTTGGATAACCAAGTGTCAAAGGAGACATGGTAGGGATAGACTCAGGTTTGGAAGTTGTATTGCGGAAGGGAAATGTATTTTCCACAAAAATCACATGTCGAGAGGTGAAGAGTTTAGGTGTGGAAAGATCAAGACAAAGATATGCATGATGAGGACTTGAATAGTCAACGAACACACAAGGATGGGATCGTGGTTCAAGTTTGTGAGAGGTGTAAGGTCGTAACCACGGGTAACAACGACATTCAAATATTTTTAAAGATAAATAATTTGGAGACTGCTTAAAAAGTTGAAAGAAAGAAGATTTGTTACCGGTGACCTTAAAAGGCATCCAATTGATGAGACAAACTGCAGCTTGAAATGCTAAGGACCAATATTTTAGTGGAATGGATGCACGATGAAGCAAAATGAGTGTAGTTTCAACAACATGACGATGTTTACGCTCAGCAGTGCAAACATGTTCAGGGGTATGAGGCGGGGATTTGAGATGTTGAATTCCAACCCGAGATAGAAAGTCTAAGGCAACTAGCTTTGCCACGTCCATCTCTATAAACAGTTTGAATCGTTGTAGAAAAATAATTTTCAACAAGATATTTAAATCATTCAAACACAGGAGTAACATCGGATTTAATTTTGATAGGATAAAACCATGTATATTTTTTGTAAAATAATCAACAAAGATGACGTAATAACAAAATTTGTCAAAAGAGACGAGGGGATCAGATCCCCAGACATCCATAAAGAAAATTTCTAGAGGTCTAGAGCATTTTAACGAAAAAACGCCAAATGGAAGTTTGTGGTTTTTATTACATAAACATGCATTGCATGCAAGGATTAGAAAAAGAGTGTGATTTAGATATTGGTAATTTATGAGAAGCAATAATTTGATGGAGGATTTTTTAGGATGGGTGACCAAGACGACTGTGCCAGAAGCTAATGGTTGGAGAGGGAGGGTTGGATGTGGTCACCATGAGGGCTGAGTGTCGTGGTGAGGAAGATGGTCTGGTCACTATAGATGGCCACTCATAGACATTTCCTCTACTCCGGCCTCGCACCAAGGATGCCCCCGTAGTGAGATCATTTACAAGAAAAAATCAGGGAAAATTCAATAGATGTGTTATTGTGAGAACAAAACTGATAAACATACGAGATTTTTCTTAATGTTAGGTGCACACAAAACATTATTGAGTTTGAAAATGGAATCACAATATTTAAGAGTAGTAGATCCTATATGAGTGAAAGGGACGTTATTACCTTTTCCAACCATGATACCTTCATTACCACCATACTCAGAGTGAATAGAGAGGTTTTGCAAGTCTAAAGTAATGTGGTGAGAAGCTCCGGAGTCAACTATCCAGCCTGACTAATTGCCAGGATTTTCATGAGTTGTGAAGTTGACTTGCGGCTAGTTGGAAGGCGAGGGACGTGAGCGACATACTTTGGCAACATGACCAAGCTTATCACATAGTTGACAGACAACTTGAGATTGATTCCCGTTGAAGATAGGTTGCCAATTCTGATTTGACGAGAATCCTCGATTGTATGAGCTCTTGGAATGGTTTTGGCTTCCATAAGAGTTTTGTTGGAATTGATTACCATTGTTCCTGTGATAGCCATTGTTATTTCCTCCATAGTTTGATTGTTTTTTAGTGGTATTGTAGTTGTTTCTGCCTTTATTGTTATGTTTATTTTGTGAGTATTGAGCAGTGATGGAGGAGTCTTCTTTGATCGAATCTGAGCATTTGAGGCTGGATTCATAATCTAGAAAGCTTTTCAACTAATTCTTCGAAAGAGATGGGTGACTCTCTTGCACGTAAGGCAGCTTTGAGTTCTTTGTAGTCATTGGTGAGACCACTGAGCGTATGAACTACGATTGCTCCATCACTCAATTCATGGCAATGTCATCAATAATAGTTTTAACTAATTGCATAAACTCAGAAATACTCTTTCCTTCTTGACTAACCTTGCTGAGAGAGTCGATGAGACCAACCATCCGAGTATGGGAGTTGTTGGCATATGTAGTTTTGAGTTTGTTCCAAGCCTCATCGACATTTTTGCAGCAAGATACAAGTGGCCTTGTTGGTCCAATGACGACTGTTTGAATGGTAAGGATCAGTAGTCAGTCTTGCTGAATCCATGCTTTGTACGCTGGATCGTCGAATAGTGGGCACGAATGAGTTCCATCAACAAATCCCATGAGATCATACCCAAGGAGAAGGTTTGTCATCAGTGAGCTCCACATTGAGTAGTTTTTGGGGAATAAGAGTAGTTGTGTTGATTGAGACAACTTGATAGGGGGAAGGTGTCAAAGAGGAATTTGCATTGTTAGGCATAACCATGATTTCGTTTAATTGAGTCATGGCCGAAAATTAGAAACAAGAGGAAAAAGGAGCTTAGGGCTCTGATATTATAAAGAGAGAAGAAAAATGAATGAATGTGACGATTTATTGAATTAGAGTAGTACATGTTTATATACAAGTAAATCTACCAAAAATACAAAGATTGTTTCCATACACAAGATTATGTTTGTAGCCAGGAATAAGTCCACATACACGATTATAAGAATCATGGAGATGATTTGCTAGCAAGAATAATGGAGATGATTTGTAGCCAAAAATCAGTCCACATACATCTGCAACCAATAACCAATCCACATACATGATTATATTTGCAACCAATAATCAGTGAGAGGATTATGGCTTATCACCTTCCCAAGTATTTTTTGCCTCAAACTTTGCTAGGAAATTAGGATTTTGCAATGGGTAATGCGGCATTATATGTGAATGTTTACACATATCTCCAAGATTCCATCACCCTCCCAGATCATTCCACGTCACCCAAAAATATTTGGTGTATTTTTGGTCCCCATGATTATTATATTATACTGAGTATATTCCTTATTGGGATATTGTACGTAGCTCTATTTATGATATATGTTCCATTCAAAATAAAATTATTTTAACACATTCAGGGTTGTTGAAACGCTTCAAAATTCAACTTGGATGCATTCCTTATTCTAATTCAAATTGATTATTATTATTATTATTGTTGTTGTTTTAACACATTCAGGGTTGATGAAACACTTCAACATTCAACTTCGATGCATTCCTTATTCTTCTTCAAATTGCTTATTATTATTGTTGTTGTTGTGGTTGTTATTATTATTATTATTATTATTATTATTATTATTATTATTATTATTATTATTATTATTATTATTATTATTATTATTATTATTATTATTATTATTATTATTATTATTATTTATTGATGCAGTTGATTTTCGCTCCTTGCTTTGACCCTGTTCCTGCTGACCTGCACAAGTAACGCACGTGAGCCACAGACCACCATGGGGTGGCCGATGGCACTCCGATGCCCGGTGGATGAAGTTACCTTAACTCGGCGAGTGGTAAAGTCCGTACGTCAAAGTTGACTAGGATCCTCGAGTGCCTGTGCCAAGCATGCGACAGGGTGTTGTTCGGATAACAGGCTCAGCCCATGGGCCTGCAGAGGAAGGGCTAGGGTTTCCTGTGTGGTGCGTTACGTGTACGGTGTGGATCGCGCGGTGACACGTGTATCGTGTAGGCTGTGTGACGTTTGAGTATATTGGTTGCTCCCCCTCAAATAATGGGGTTGCATGCAACGCCATTAATTGATTGACGTGATCTACGTAGTTTCTTTGGGAACCGTCGTCTTTCTTTTTCCCATACAACATTCAATTCTTGGCAGTTAATGCTGGAGTGCCTGTTTGGTGAACTACTATGTCTATAATGGTGTTTTCCAATCGTTGTAGGCACCATCTTTTGCTGAGTTTATTTCCAGTAATGTTATTGTCTGGAAAAGATGTTTTGGGTTTTCCAAAGGCTGAAGTTGGATCTCCATCACTGGAGTTTTCGAAAGTTCTGACGTTTACATCTACCAGGCATGGTGATAGTTGCTTTTATGCGTGGTCACCTGTTGTGGGTGGGCACATAGTTAATCCGCTGAGGTCTCATAATCTCTTCTCATATCACGGAGTACTGCGGATTTTCTACCAAGGGAGATGCCTAGGTGTTACACCGTACCACTTGTGACTTCGTGTGCTCAGATCCCACTTCTAACCAATGGCTGATCGAAGTGTTAGTCGATGTACGATGTCTCCTGGTGTGGTAGCTCTCAGTGGAAAAAGTGATCTCTCTTGAATGCATTATGGGACCGTAACTACGTCGCTACTCGTGGCCATCCTCATCAGCCTTCTTCTAAGCCCTTTGAGAAGGTGGGATAGATGGTGAGATGTCTCTTGAAAAAATCAACAACTTTTCGTGAGGTCCTCGATGCTGTAAGGATAACACTTTCTTGGAGTGATTTGAAGGAGCAGTCTGACTGCTTAGTCCTTCCAATCCCCTTTTACACTTTGTCTTTATCTTGGGAAGGGGTTGAGCATCTCCCATTCTCTTAACTCTATTGTCGTTTTCGGAAGGGGTTGAACAACTTTTCGTCGAACTCCGTCGGTTGCGGAATTGTCTAAGCGAGTCTTTTATTTCAAGTCACACTGTATTCAAATGCTTGTAGTGCTCAATCTTTTGTACCCGCCTTAAGGCGTTCATAGTATGTAGCATTTTGTATCCGCCTCAAGGTGCTTGTTGTTACATCTTTCCAATAATCAATAAAGTTTGTTTCTAAAATCTTGTTTTATTTCTTAAATGATTGTGAATCACATAAGTCTCTTAAGAACTCTAAACTCAATATTGACTACGGAAATGGAAACAAACAACTTAAAGCAAACCAACTGTTGACGGGGATAAACTGATCTTGGCCTCAAAGCGAGTTTGGATAGCTTTCGCGGATCATTTAGCGGACTATCGAGGCGTTACATAGGTCATTGAAGAGCAAACCTTGCAGAGGGGCGGATTACCGCATCGACAAAATGTCGGGGGATGTGTTCCTGCTTGCCATATTGCCGATACCACTCGCTGGGCAGGAAAGTTGACTTCTTCTATACCGCTCGAAAATGGCGCCCCTTCCGTTTTTAGGCCTTGCACTCAGTCAGGCTGCTCTGCATGATGTAGCTGGATTTGGGAGCACTCTATCTGTTTCAGTGCGGCATAGTGGCGGCCTCATGTCGTAGGTTGGTCTTCACGTATTGTCCCTTATGAGTTGTTAGCAGTGTACTTAACACACTAGTGAAGAGTGGAGACCGCTGCTTCCATCTGTTGTAGCCACGGTCTTCCTAAGATGAGGTTGTAGGACGTTAGTGCGTCTACCACCATGAAGTCCAAAAATAGGACCTTATTCAGCCGTTGTTCTCCAGCTACCGTGGCTAATCTTATCTTTTCGATGGGAAAACATTTCTCCCTGTTGAATCCGATCAGTGGGTGCTCTGATGGTACTAGGTTTTCCTCTTTGAGGTCCATGCTATAGAAAGCATTGTAGAACAAAACGTTGAGTGAGCTTCATGTGTCAACGAGAGCTCACTTCATTTCCCACTTTGCGATGGAAACAGAGATGACCAAGGCATTGTTGTACGGTGCTCGGACTCCATCGAGGTCCTTGTCCGTAAAAGTCAAAGTGAGAATGGGTTTCTGAATTTTCGAATAGAAAACACGTCTGTCTTCATCTTCGATTTGTGTTCACATATCCAGCAGAGTCCACTTGCGGGACCTGTGCGACTGGTCTTCATTCGGTCCAACTCCATGAAGGACGTATATTATCCCAGGAGTCCCCTTCTCTACCTCTTTGACTAACTCCCCCTGTCCCTGGTCTGTTCTGCCCGCTTCTCAGACTTTAGGAAGTATTTTAATTTGCCCTTGCAGATCCAGTACTCTACTTCATACCTCAGATTTTTGCAGTCATTGGTGAGTTGGTCGCCTTCCTTGTGGTACGCACAATACTTGTCGTTGTCCCTTCTAGCAGGGTCTCCGCGTGTCTTCAGGGGCCACTTCAATTCCTCCCAATTTTTCATGGAGTTGAGTACATCTGACAGACTAGCATTTAGGGGTGTCACGGCTCTGGATCTAACATAGTTGGATGACTTCTCTGGCTTGGGAAGATCAAGATCCAGTCTATTGTAAGTGCGCTTCCTCTTGCTCCGCTCCTCATCCTCGTGTCTATTTCCCTCTTTGTCCTTAGAAGCTGAGGACTTCCTGTCGCCTTCGGTCTCCCTCTTAGTGGTCCTTGACTCCTCTAAGGCGATGTGTCTCTGGACGCTCTTGAGGAGCTCTGCCATGTCCAGAGGGGGCTCCAAGGTGAGGTCCTCGAAAAACTTTCCCTTTTTGAGGCCCGCAATGAATGCCATCACAGCTGTATCATCAATGCACCCGTCGATGAGGGTCAGCTTGTTGTTGAAGTGTGTGACGTACTCTCAGAGCGTCTCGTTGGACCTCTGCCTTAGAGAGAATATGTAGTGCGAGCCTTTTCCAAAATGCTGGCTTCCAACGAAACATGTCTAGAATTCCTTCGCTAATGTTTTGATCGAGTCGATTGACTTCGGTGGAAGGTTGTGGAACCACGTCAATGCATGGATTTTAAGACTGGTGGGAAAGGTTCTGCACATGACAGATTCAGATCCTTCCTTGAGCGCCATTACGTGCTAGTAATGGTGTAGATGATCGAAAGGATCGGTGGTTCCGTCATAGGAATTGAACTTCAAGGGAGTGAACTTTCTCGAAAGTGCTTCACTCATGATCCAGTCCACAAAGGGTGGGACGGAGGGGCGATATAATATGTCTGGATCATGTGCTCCTTTGTAGAGAAGGTTTCCGGGACCAAGCCTCTATGTCCTGGCAGTTGGATTTGCATTAGCCGCACAACCTCCCTTAGTCCAATATGAACTGGCGGGGGCCTGGCACTCATACGCTTGCTACCTATCGTCCACTGGAGGTGGAAGTCCGTGTTGTTCCAGGTCTCCATCAGCAGCGGGTGGATTCTGTCGTGTGAGTGTCTCCACCGCCTTGATAACCTACTGTATTTGGGATGCCAGCACCTTGATTCCGGGGTCTGCCATTGCCGCTACTGGTGCAGGGGCGTGAGTATGTTGTCCGTGCATGGCAGGAACTGGTATAGGGACAGCCTAAGCATTGGGCGTGTCCCCTGGTTCGTTGTTGTGTGACCTGGTGGTCACCATCTCTCTGGGATTTGGTAGGAGACAACGCTTAGTGTAAAGTTAAGAACTATGTCGTCCCCACAGACGGCGTCAAACTGATGCAGTCAATTTTCGCTATCTGCTTTGACCCTGTTCCTGCTGACCTGCACAAGTAACACACGTAAGCCATAGACCACCATGGGGTGGTCAATGGCACGTCGATGCTAAAGTCAGACAGAGATCTGAGGAAGGTGTAATGGCTGTAACATAGATTTTGTCGCGTACCTTAGATTACCAACCTCATGTCTTATTTATAATGCAAGGAGTTCTGGCTCAACCAGGCCATCGTAAGTGTAGTTTAGGGAGGAAATCTTCGTGGAGATCCCTATCTAATTAAGAGTCATGCTGTAGGAGGGAAGTTCCTTGTTAGCTCTGTACTTTTAGATATGCAAGAGATAGTTCCCAATTCTAGAGCAATCCGTAGAAGGGAGTTTCCCTGTGTGGAAGATACTCTGACGTTTGCTTCCTAGTTGGAAGCAAAGAGCAGCTGTAGTTGCCCTCCCGAAGCCGATCCTCGATGTACTTGCCTCAAGAGGACTTATGGGTATCGTGGATAATTGTGAGACGTATGGGCCTTGCATGCTGTGAGAGTCCGGGTCTGCTTGGCAGACTGAAGTTGAACGGGCTTATATCCACTTGGGCTGGATCTGTGTTGGGTCGATGCTTGAGCCTGTAATTCCTCGAGATCATCATGACACGTGTTTGGCTCAGGAGTGTGACCGTTTTTATGTCCCTCCCCCTCATTTTACCCAAATATTGTCCTCAATGTTTAAAGACTAACACATGCAATGAAATATTTAAAGGCGGAAAAACAAACAATAAACAACAAAAACAAAATGAACGATAAGGAATCAAACATGATCGGGTTGTAATCTAAGTTCCACAATTGTCATCATCTTCTCTACATGGGTTGCCTCCCAAGAAGCGTTTGTTTTAACATCGTGTAGTCAGACGGTATCTCCAATCAATCCTTCGAATAAGCGGGAACATAGAGTGATACTTCATCCACGTTATCTTCCACAAATGACTCGTAATAGTGCTTTAGTCGATGTTCATTCACCTCGAACTCCTTGTCAGTTCTGAAACTCTTAACCTGTATAACACCAAGGGGAAAAACATTAGTAACAATGACAAAACCACTCTATTTCAAACTAACTTATCGGGAAAGATTCTAAGGTGAAACTAGAAAAACAAGACTTTCTGTCCAACAACAGAAGTCTTCGCATCGATCATTCGATCATGAAAAGCTTTGGTTTTCTCCTTGTAAATCCTTACACTTTCATATGCTTCATTCCAAATCTCAGGTGTAGGTGATTGAATCACTGAAGGTAAAAAAGTTTATTAATAGATGATGGTTTGGGAAGTCAATTTACTATCAATCTGTGGCTTTTTTGTGCCACAAGGAACTCTACTGCTCTCATATGCAGCGACAGTAGTGATGTTGGTTGCATGTTTGTCTTTGTTTATGAAGTCTAAGAATCTCTGGGCTAAGGTATCAATCACGTCAATAGAGAAACACGAATGATCATCAACATGATACCTTATGGCTTCAAAGATGTTGAAATAAATCACATCACCATTAAACTTCATGGTCAATTTTCAGGCATACACATCAATCTTTGTCCTTGCCGTTTTCATGAAAAGCCTATCTAAAAGAAGAGGCAATGGTGTTGAAAATGTTGGATCATCCATATTGAGAACATAGAAATCCCTCAGAAAGATCAAATTGTTAACCTACACTGAAACATCTTCCAACAAATCTCGAGGATATGCATTTGAACTGTTAGCTAATTGAATAATAACACTATCATTTTTAAGCTCACGAAGATTCATAGAGTGATAGACAGAATAAGGCATAATATTAATGGAAGCACCAAAGTCTAACATCAAATGTTCAAACCTGGTATTACCGATTACACAAGGGATAGTGAAACTACACAGATTCTTACACTTAGCGGCAATTTCTTTTGAAGCACTGCAGAAACGAACTCACTCACCCTTACCACTTCTCTATCTAGAATTCATCTTCTTGTGGTGCAAATTTCCTTCAGAAATTTTGCATACTTCGGTACTTGCTTAATAGCTTCAAGAAGTAGAATGTTAACTTGGACTTTCAAGAAGGTTTCCAAGATTGTTTTCTCCTATTCATCTTTCCGGACTTGGCAAACCTACATGGGAAAGGTACAAAAAAATAAGGATTAACAGAAACCAATTTGGAATACTCATATTCGTACCTTGGGGTTTTGGTGTCTCAATTGTGGGGGAAGGACTGCTCTGATTCGGCCTTGGTTGGCCGTACTTGTTGATGTCGTGGCCGGATCCTCCTTCTCTAACTCGGTCATTGCTCTACTTCCATGTTTCGGCTCCATTTGGGGGCTGTCTGCTCACTTTCAATTTGCCTGCCATTCCTCAGTGTCATGGCTTTTGCAGTTTCAAACATTTCTTTCAGATTTGGAATGGTAAAACTAGGTAGTTTGCCTTGCTAACAGATTTGTCCCATAAATTCAACTATATGTTCCATCTGTAACTTCAAAAATGAGCTACGTCCTTTGCTTGGTTTGTCTAACCATGAACCAAAAAAGCATTGAAAATAATTAATTGTTGAAGAATCTCATCATAATTTGGGGACGTACCTGAACCTTGCTGAGGCAGTTCTGAATTTCTCTTTCCACAATTGGGATGATTTTTCCAACCTTCGCTATAAGTGTTAGAAAAAGGTTATTCCTAGGGTGATTCTGCCCCTAAAAACCCATGACATTAACACTCTCCTAGCCGACATTCTCAATCAGCTGAGGACATTGATAAGATGCATGTCTTTACATAGTGCACATGCCACAAACTAGTGCATCTCCTTGCACTTTTGGCTTTCCTTGAGCATGAGACACAAGTGAGTAAGGTTAGCAATTTGAGCTTCCAAATTGAAAGTAGCACTTACTTCATGGACTTGGCATGAAAGCCCTCCAATTCCTTCATATTGTTGGGCGTTTAAGGCTCAGTTTGCAATCAAGGTCCTTGCCTCTTACTGTTGCATCCAACATTTGTTGTTCAAGATTAAACAATCCTTAAAAGAAATACTGAATCAGGAGCTCCTCCCTTATCCGATGTTGTGGACATGTTGCTATAAGAGTTTTGAAACACTCATTGTATGCTGGATATGATTCTATTGGACCCTGCTGAATACCTCTAATTTTCTTCTTCAATAAGATGAATCTTGAAGTTGGGAAGAATTTATTCAAAAACACATTCTTCATGCTATCCCAGGAGTTTACCATTCCGAAAGGTTGTTCATAGAGTCAATCTTTAGCCCTATCAGCTAGAGAAATGGGATAGGCTCTCAGCTTCAAGATGTTTTCATCCATAGTGATTAGTGTCATACTGGAGCAAACAACCTCAAATTTTTTGAGAAGTTTATTCGGATCCTCCATAGAAAGGTCATGGTGCTTTGGAATATTATGATGAAACAAGTTGGATTATAGCTCGAATGACTCTATCTTGCTCTGAGCTGCTTTCGAATATTAAATGCTCCTAGGTACGACATTGTCCAAGGTGGATGCCGATTGTTCCTTGATAAACCAGTTGTTTGCCATGTAGAGCTCTTCTGGTTCATAATCAAAGCTAAACATTTGTGATTCTTCTGGTTCTCTCCTTAGTCTCCTAAAAGTTCTCTTAGGCTCCGGACCATACTCTAATAAGTTCTCACTTGATCTCCTAGTGTGCATGAACTATTACATGAGATTAAAATAGAAGAAAAGAAAAACAATAGTAAAAAAAATTAATGAAATAAAAACTATTGAAGTAATAACCCCGACAACGACACAAAAAATTGATGTACTATTTTCCTATTACACAACTAAAAACCCTGTTTTGCTGTCGTAGTAAAAAATAAATAAGAAACGTTTTAAATCGAGATTAGAGGGCTTGCTAACTAACATTAAGGGGTAAAAAGAATACTACTAACTAAATATAAAATGAAAATGATGGGGGTTTGGATTTTTTTGACTTTATTCTAAGAAAACTATTACGAAAATATTTAAAACTTAAAGAAAGTCGATGATGAGAAATTAGTGATATTCACGTACTTATACATAAATTACCTATTAACTTATATTTGTTAGTGTTTCAAGTAGTGTATTTGACTCTAATTATTTTGTTTTCATGTTTTTGTAAGATTCAAAGCTTACATGATGAAATTGCATTAGCGCGATGCATTCAGAAGAACAAGTGCTAGACCTTCATGTAAAGGCACAGATTTTAAAGCCCAAGCCCACAATTGACCTAAATCCCCAATTATTTATTCCCCTTTTCTCTCGATCTGTTTTCTGGCAGCCACCTACAACCCATCTCTTATTCCTTTCTCCCTAGCACCATCATCCATCTTGCAACAGTCGCCTCTCATCTCCTCTTTATTGCTCACTTCAAAGATCACTAAAGCCAACTCTATTTTCATTCTTCTTCTTCCTCACGCCAGCCAACACAGACATCTGAAATAGCCACCCATCTCCTTCCTTCTTCCCGACACAACTAACAAAGTGTTAGGAATCACAAACTCAGTGTCTGTTGTTTATGCTTAGTCAATAACTCCTGATTGATAGGAGCATGTTGTTCATTTCAGTTACAGGAGTATTTACTCCTACGTAGTAGTTACTTCCACCACCTTTGAGTGGCTTTATTTTAGGATGCAGTTTCTTGTAATGGCTTTATTTAAGCCAAGCTATTTCCCTTCAATAATCATTCAATAGATTGAGAGTTATCATTGTAGAGTTTGAACAAGTGGTATCAGAGCCACATCACAGGGGCCTGGTTGTGAGTAATTGGAAGAGAAGGAGTGAGTGTGTGAGAGAAACAAATAGTGGGTGTAGGGGAAAGAAGTAGCAAATTTCTGGAGTGAAGAGGAATGGCTGAAAGCAGTAATGGACGGTTTGTGCAGGCTGCTATCCCCAAGTTTGATGGCCATTATGACCATTGGGCCATGTTGATGGAGAACTTTCTTCGCTCCAAAGAATATTGGGGTCTTATAGAGAAGGGGATCTCAGTGGTGGAAGATGAAGGAAGACTAACAGAGGCAGAACTCAAATTGATCGAGGAGCAGAAGTTGAAGGATTTAAAGGTAAAGAATTACTTGTACCAAGCAATCGATCGTGATATCTTGGAAACAATCCTGAATAGAGACACATCCAAACAGGTTTGGATTTCAATGAAGCAGAAATTCCAGGGTTCAACCAGGGTTAAGAGAGCACAACTACAAGCCTTGCGGAGGGATTTCGAGGTTCTTCACATGAAAGAAGGAGAAACTGTCAATGCGTATTTTGCCCGTACTTTAATCATAGCCAACAAGATGAAGGCTTGTGGTGAGAGTATGAGTGAAACCATTATTACTGAGAAGATTTTGAGATCAATGGTCTCCAGATTTAACTATGTAGTATGCTCGATCGAGGAATCCAATAACCTTGATACGATGACCCTAGACGAGTTGCAGAGCAGTCTTTTGGTTCATGAGCAGAGGATGAGGACTCATGGAGAAGAAGAACAGGTTCTCAAGCTCACTCATGAGGACAGAGCAGGAAGAGGAAGAGGTAGAGGCGCGTTCAGAGGAGGACGAGGCAGAGGGAGGCAAGGATTCAACAAAGCTATTGTTGAATGCTATAAATGCCACAGACTAGGGCATTTCCAATATGAATGTCCTAGTTGGGAGAAAGCTGCACATTATACTGAGTTAGATGAGGTGGAGGAGTTGTTGTTGATGTCATATGTGGATATCAATAATGCCAACAGGGAAGGAGTATGGTTTCTTGATTCAGGTTGCTCCAACCACATGTCAGGAAACAAGCAATGGTTTGTGGACTTTGATGATCAGTTTAGGCACTCGGTGAAGCTGGGAAACAATACACGAATGCCAGTGATGGGAAGGGGAAATGTTAGGCTCGAAATTGATGGAACAACTCAGGTAGTGAGTGATGTGTTTTATGTACCTGAGCTCAAAAATAACTTGTTGAGCATTGGTCAACTTTAAGAGAAGGGGCTTGCAATATTGATCCAGGATGGGACTTGTAGGATTTTTCATCCTACAAGAGGGCTCATAATGCAGACTATAATGACAACGAACAGAATGTTCGTGTTGCTGGCTATGGTGGTACCACAACCGTCAAAGTGTTTCGCAGTAGCTGCTGAAGATATCACTGATTTATGGCATCGAAGATACGGGCATTTGAACAACAAGAGTCTCAAAACATTGCAATCCAAGCAACTTGTGAAGGGGCTGCCCCAACTCAAGTCTGAAAGCAAAGTGTGCACTGTATGCACCATGGGAAAACAACATCGTGAAGCCATACCAAAGAAAAGCCAGTGGAGGGCATCAGAGAGGCTTCAGCTGGTCCATGCGGACTTATGTGGACCCATAACTCCTACTTCGAGCAGCAATAAGAGGTATTTTTTGAGTTTCATTGATGATTTTAGTAGAAAAACGTGGATTTATTTCCTAGCTGAAAAGAGTGAAGCATTTGCGCTGTTCAAAAGCTTTAAGAATCTTGTTGAAAAGGAGATAGGGCAGTTTATATGCTGTTTGAGAACTGACAGGGGTGGCGAATTTACTTCGGAAGAGTTCAACAATTTTTGCAAAACTCATGGTATAAAGAGACAGCTTACCGCAGCCTACACCCCTCAGCAGAACGGGGTGGCTGAGCGTAAGAATCGGACCATTATGAATATGGTTCGCTGTTTGCTCATTGAGAAACAAATGCCAAAGGTTTTCTGGGCTGAAGCAGCTCGCTGGACTGTGCATGTATTGAACAGAAGTCCGACTGTGGCAGTGGAAGGAAAAACTCCCGAAGAAAGCTGGAGTGGGGTTCGACCAAGCGTGGAGCATTTCAGAGTGTTTGGATGTATAGGCCATGTACATGTTCCAGATAGACAACGTCTGAAGTTAGAAGACAAGAGCTACAAGTGTGTTCTTCTTGGAATGAGTGGAGAATCGAAGGCGTACAGGCTCTTTGATCCCATTGCAAAAAGGGTAGTTACCAGCAGGGATGTGGTGTTTGAAGAGAGTAACCGTTGGGATTGGGGGAGGAGTAATGAAGAGGACAGGTTTGACATTCTTGATTGGGGAGACAATGATGAAGGCAGTGATCATCATGAAGAAGAGAATGGCACAGATGCGGGTGCAGACCAAGAGAGTGAAGCATCAGGTTCAAGTGGCTTGTCAGTAGGAAATACACCGAGTCTAACTGAAGGGGGCACAATGAATTTAGTGGACAGAAGACATAGAAGGGCACCAGTTTGGATGCAGGATTATGTTATTGGCGAAGGGTTGTCTGAGGAGGAAGACTTGCAAAATTTGGCCTTATTCATGTCACATGAAGATCCAACTCATTATGAGGAGGCTGCAAGAGATGAGAAGTGGAGAACTGCTATGAATGTAGAGATTGCAGCTATCGAAAAAAATGATACTTGGGACCTAGTTAATTTGCCTGCGGGAGTGAAGAAGATCGGGGTTAAATGGGTATATAAAACAAAGTTGAATGAGAGCGGAGAAGTTGACAAATACAAAGCGCGCTTGGTGGCTAAAGGCTATGCACAAAAACACGGAGTCGATTACAATGAAGTCTTTGCACCAGTAGCACGTTGGGATACTATACATATTGGCCTTGGCTGCACAGAAAGGATGGGTAGTGTTTCAGTTGGACGTAAAGAGTGCTTTTCTTTACGGTGAATTAAATGAAGTTGTGTATATAGATCAACCAGAGGGGTACGTTAAAGAAGGGGAGGAGAATAAAGTTTACAAGCTCAAAAAGGCACTATATGGGCTGAAACAGGCGCCTAGGGCATGGTACAGTCGGATTGAAGGGTATTTTGTCAAGGAGGGTTTCGAAAGGTGCAGCTCTGAGCATACACTCTTTGTTAAAACTGAAGACGGAGGTCGAATTCTGGTTGTTAGTCTCTATGTGGATGACTTGATCTTTACCGGCAATGACGTTGGCATGTGTGAGAGGTTCAAGAGCTCCATGAAACACGAGTTCGACATGACAGACCTAGGAAAAATGAGGTATTTCTTAGGTGTTGAAATTCAGCAGAGTTCTCAGGGCATTCACTTGTGCCAAAAGAAGTATGCTCAAGAAGTCCTTGACAGGTTTGGAATGGGGAATTGCAATCCGGTGCAGAATCCTATTGTTCCTGGTACAAAATTCACAAAAGAGGGTGGAGGCCCAGCGGTGAATGTGACGGTGTACAAACAATTAGTTGGTAGCCTTCTATATTTGACGGCTACTAGACCAGATGTGATGTATGTGGTATGCCTTCTAAGCAGGTTTATGGCTAGTCCGAAGGAAGCTCACATGGTAGCAGCTAAAAGGGTACTCAGATACTTAAAGGGTACTTTGGAGATGGGGGTGTTTTACAAGAGCGGAGCTGATGATGTCCTAAGGGCCTACACCGATAGTGACTATGCTGGTGATATAGAAGACAGAAAGAGCACGTCTGGGTATGTACTTCTGCTGAGTGAAGGGGCTGTAGCTTGGAGCTCAAAGAAACAATCAGTTGTTACTTTGTCCACAACTGAAGCTGAGTACGTTGCGGCTGGTACTTGTGCTTGTCAGTGCATATGGATGAAGGGGATTCTCGACAGGCTCGGTCATTCTCAATGTGAGTACACTAAAATATTCTGTGATAACAGTTCTTCTATTAAGTTGTCAAAGAATCCGGTGATGCATGGAAGAACCAAGCATATAGATGTGAGGTTTCACTTCTTGCGTGATCTCACAAAAGATGGTGTTGTTGAACTAGTGCATTGTGAGATAGATGAACAAATTGCAGATATAATGACCAAGCCCCTGAAGTTGGAAACTTTTGTGAAGCTTCGTGAGCTACTTGGAGTTCAAGCATTGCCAAGTATAAACTGATTGCTTCCAGCAGTTTCAGTTTAGGGGAGGATTTGTTAGGAATCACAAACTCAGTGTCTGTTGTTTATGCTTAGTCAATAACTCCTGATTGATAGGAGCATGTTGTTCATTTCAGTTACAGGAGTATTTACTCCTACGTAGTAGTTACTTCCACCACCTTTGAGTGGCTTTATTTTAGGATGCAGTTTCTTGTAATGGCTTTATTTAAGCCAAGCTATTTCCCTTCAATAATCATTCAATAGATTGAGAGTTATCATTGTAGAGTTTGAACACAAAGAGCTCCCACCATCACGCCTAGATGCAACACGATCCACCATCCACAGAAAGCATCATCATCACACCATCTCGCCATCACAACTTCTTCTTCACACATCTGTTCTTGTTTCTCACCCTAATAGATCACAACTAACAAAAACCACCATTAACAACCAACGCCACTTTTTCCTCAACCTTTGACGCCACAACCTCAAATCTCTCTCTCCTGCAATCTCGCCTCTTTCTCGCAAGCATCAATACCTCTCCTTTCTCATCTTCATTGCTATCTCGCTACAAACAGACACAACCACCCTACTTCCTCATCGCCACTCCTCCATCAACCAACGACTATCACTAGCCAATTCTTTCGATCGCCAACAACTTTCGATCACCAATTCTTCTCTTCCCTACCTTCGCCCCTTGCGACCACAACAACCACATATAGTACAACGCCATTTCTCATTGCTCCATTAATCACATCACACAATCGAGAGAGCATGCAAAAGAGAAATTGTTATTTTCATCTTTTCGCTATCCACACCACAACTTTATCTTGCACTACTACGGAGCACAGTAACATCCTTTGGAGAAGCATGTTCGTTGGGGAAGAGATGAAGTTGACCGAATCCCCTGCCACAATTACATCTGCCATGAGTTTCTACATCCTGCGTTGAGGTAAAGATGAAATCATGGGTTTCTAGAGTTTGTTGAATTTAAATTAAACAAAAAATCGACCAAACCGAATAAATCGACCAAACCGATCAAAACTGAACTGTTCGGTTTGGTTTAAGTTCGGTTCGGTTTAAAAAAATTTAAACCTAAGTGGTCGATCGGTTTTCGGTTTCTATGTGATTTAAACCGACAAAACCAAACCGGTCATATATATAATAACTAATATATATATATATATATATATATATATATATATATATATATATATATATATATATATTATATAAAAATAATATAGTATGTATAAAATAGTCGGTCAGTTCGGTTTTAGTTTAGTTTTAGTTGGCTCTGTTTGATTACAGTTTGCATAAATTAGAATCGGTTCGGTTTTGTTAATGGTTGGTTCGGTTTCAGTTTGAAAATTTTGAAACCGACCAAAGTTGGTTCGGTTCACGGTTTTGGTGAAAAACCGAACTGTCGGTTCGGTTTTCAACCCTAATTTAAATTACTGTTTTAGTTGTAGTTTATTTTTAAATACAATTAATTTTTGAAAATTGATGAATTGTTTTCACCTTTTATATATATTGGGTTTGATACCTAGACTAGTCAGTAGTTAGAGTGCTTTGTGTTAATATTCAAACCATGTTTTAATTAATTATGTTAAACTTGTGATTGTGTGTCGTTGCAAGATACTCAATGCTAGAGATTTAGAATTTTCCTGAAATTGATTGTGAATTTAGAAAAATTTCAGTGCAATTAGTGATCACATCATCGATGCAAGCAACGAATTGTTCTTCCCTAACGCTTCTCGCTTTATGAAAACAGTAAATTAGCTTCAAATAATTCTTGAAAAACCTATGGTGGATTTGATACCTTGGTTCACTTCCCAATTTCTTTATTAATTAAATTTTTAGTTGTTTAATTTTATTCCATTAATTTATAAATTTTAAATCTTTGTAACCCCCTTTTAAATTAGTTTAAATAGATTTTAGTTTTCGATCATTTTTTCAATCCTCATGGGATCGACCCGTATTTTTCATTGTGTATTAGTTAAATAAGCGTGCACTTGCGATATAATAATTATGTTTATTAACCTATTAATTTAGGTTAGTAAAATCTTTATCAACTAGCTAAGGGTTCTATCTCCACATACCAAATACATGCTCATGACTTAAGCTCCAATAATTCCTTTACTAACTCGTAAATGAAATGTTCATGATTAACCATGACTGCACTGCATTAATTTTATTATTTTCCTAAATTCATAGAATTAAATTAAGCGTCGCTTTCAAACCATTTTTTCATGCTATCTATTCAGAAATCGCAAGTTAGATTTAAAAAATCCAAGATCGTTAAGTTTTATGGAAAATGTGAACATTTACTAAACAATTACAAGTATGAACATCTTGTTATTAACCTAGGTTTTACTTAACGTACCAACGTACATTGGTAGTTACTACTTATTAATATAGGCTTATATCTATTAAATGAAACTCTCAAATATCCTAGCATCAAATCTTAGCATGCTTACTAATTTTTCCATCTTAACAAACATACAAAGATAAGTTCTCCATAAAACAGTTAAGCAAAGCACATTCACTAACTAGCAAGGAATTATTGAATTTAAATAATCTATAAAACACATGTTTGAGGCTTCGAACCCGCCCCTAGCTACGAAGAGGTTTAGCTAGGCATATTAATTATGATTAAATAACAATGCATAATTAAATATCAAACTAAAGACAAAAGAAAATGAAAGATAGAAATTGTCGTCGCCTCCTGACTGTTGTGTGGTGGTGCAAGAGAGAATGGTGTGGTATGGATAGTGTGAAACATAAAGACAAGAGAGATGATTGTTTCAGTTGTTATCATCCCAAGCTGCCGGGTGAGAGGTTTGTGTTGCTATTGTCGATCAGTGTGGCTGTGAGATAAGGACGACGTGGGAAGGAAGGATGATTAGGGACTTTGTGGTTGGTCGATCGGGAGAGACAGGCTAGCGTGAAGGGTTTGCGATAAAGAGGGTTTGATGTTTTGTTTTGTTGGCTGTGAGAAGGGAAGTCGCTCGGTGGTGTATGGTTGATCTATGGCAGGCAAAATGGAAAATGGGTGGGCGTGAGAGAGTTATGCAGCGAAAGGTGGAGGCTGAAGGTTGTGAATTGTGAAGGGCGATGTGTCTTGCAAGCGAAGTATTATTCTTTTTATATATTCTTTGTTGGTCGTTTACAATGTTTGACTTATCCTTTAAATAATTAAACTCATCCTAGCTAAATTGGAAATAAATCTACTATTTCTATTTTAATACCTAAAACAACTAGATATGCTTAATTCAAATCCTAATAAAACTAGACAATTCAAGAAACAACAAAATCCTAAGTACCTACTATGTTCCTACATCAGGTACAAAAAATGAAAAAAATAATAATAATGTTGATTTGGTTCCTAGCACTAGAGGTGGGCACAATTCGGGATAGATTTTTTCCGCATGCTCGTGATAGTTGGTATCAAAGTCGGGTTTGGCAAGGTTGGTGAAATCATTCTACACAAAAGAATATTGTCGGAGGCCAACAACCCATCAATTGGCAACAACGACAAAGGTGGGAAAGTTTGCAAGGACAAGTCGAAGGACATGATCGCTGCGATGGATGAAAGGTTGGCTGAGTTGTGTGCCACCATGTCCGACTTGAGGGAGAAAGTCGAAGACATGGACCAACGCATCGAGGGGCAAGCGTCCAATGGGGAGGACCAAGAGCTTCGGGAAGAGATGCAAGGAGCCTTAAACGTAGTAGTGGACATGGTGTCCAAGAAGATCGAGTCCCTTGAAGCCCAAATTGTTGCCAAAGATGCGGAGATGCATGCTTACAGGGAAAGAGTTGAGAGCTAGAAACTCAACTCAGTGTGTGTATGGCTGCGGTAGCCAATAGTAGGACTACACCAGTGACAATACCCACAGAGTCGAAGCTCCCAAACCTAAGGCCTATGGTGGGGCAAGGAGTGCAAGGGAGATCGACAACTTCTTGTGGAACATGGAGCGCTACTTTGATGTGGTTGGCATAATAGATGAAGCATCAGAGGTACGTAGTGTCTCGTTATATTTAAATGATGTTGCTATAGTTTGGTGGCGCAGAAGGTCCGATGATGTCAAGAAAGGATTGTGCACCATCGACACTTGGGAAGAATTCACGAAGAAAATTAAGAGACAATTCTACCCGGAGGATGCCGAAAATGAAGCTAGGGCCAAGCTTTGCCGCTTTCAACACAAGGAATGCCACATAAGGGAATATGTGAAGGAGTTCTCGGAGTTACTCTTGGAGATTCCTGACATGGGAGAAAAGGATGCTTTGTTTAGCTTCTTTGATGGCCTAAGAGGTTAGGCCAAGTTTGAATTGAAGAGGCGAGGTGTGCAAGACCTTGCAACGGCTATGGCTGCGGCCGAATCCTTGATTGAGTTCAAGAGAAATGACTCATCCAAGGGACAAGGGAAAAGGCCGAGTAATGATGGCAAAGGTGGGGGAGACAAAGAGAAGTCCTCTAAGGAACACAAGTACTTCAAAGACAAGGGGAAGGAGAAAAGAGATGGATCACCCAAGAAGATATCTTGTTTCTTATGTAGTGGACCCCATTGGACATTCGAGTGTCCCAACCGAGGGAAACTTGTCGCGTTTGTCATGGAGGAAAAAGCAAAAGAAGAAAGGAGGATCGCCTCAATGAATCTCCTAAGTGCCATTCAAGCTAAGGTCGAGGAACAACCACATGGAAGAATGTACGTGGAGACCGAGATCGGGAACAAGACTTTGAAAGCCATGGTGGATACCGGAGCCGACACAGTCTACATGGCCAAAGACCTTGCTCAAGAAATTGGCCTATCATATACTAAGGAGAAAGGTTATATCAAGGGAGTCAATGCTAAAAGTTTTCCAATTGAAGGAATAGCTCGTGGCACCGATATTTGGCTTTGACAATGGCGAGGTAAAATCGACATAACTATTGCTCCAATTGATGATCACACGTTCTATTTGGGTATAGATTTCTTGGACATGGTGAAGGCTTTCCTGGTCCCATATCCCAACACCATGTGCATCATGGAGAAGGGAAAACCTTGTGTTGTGCCCGTGGTACGAGAGATAAGTAAGAAGAAAATGGTGTCCGCTCACCAACTTTCTAAAGGAGTAAAGAGAAATGAGCCTACTTAGTTGGCTACCCTCAAGGAAGACGAATGTCCCATGGATGGAGGGGTGAATGCACATAAGGTCGTCCAAGATGTTCTCAAGGAGTACAAGGATGTTATGCATGTCGAGTTGCCTAATAAGCTTCCACCAAGGAGAGAGGTGGATCATGCTATTGAGTTAGAAGTTGGAGCAAAGCCACCCGCATTTGCTCCTTATCGAATGACACCTCCTGAGCTCGAGGAGTTAAGAAGACAATTGAAGGATTTACTTGATGCTGGTTATATCCGACCCTCCAAAGCTCCATATGGTGCGCCGGTCTTATTTCAAAAGAAACATGATGGATCCCTACGGCTTTGTATTGACTATCGAGCACTCAACAAGGTCACTATCAAGAACAAGTACCCGATTCCACTTATTGCGGATCTATTTGATCAACTTGGTGATGCAAGGTACTTTACCAAACTTGACTTGCGCTTGGGATATTACCAAGTCCGCATAGCCGAAGGAGATGAACCAAAGATGACATGTGTTACAAGGTACGTGTCTTACGAATTCTTAGTCATGCCATTTGGTTTAACTAATGCGTCAGCCACATTTTGCACTCTAATGAATAAGGTACTAGCTCCTTACCTTGATCGGTTCATAGTTGTGTACCTTGATGACATTGTGATCCATAATAAGACATTGGAGGAACATGTAGATTACTTGCGGCAAGTGTTCCAAACTTTGAAGGAGAACAAGATCTATGTCAAAAAGGAGAAGTGCTCATTAGCCCAAGAGGAGGTGACATTCTTGGGTCATATCATTGGCAAGGGCAAGCTTCATATGGACAAGTCTAAGGTACAAGCCATCCAAGAATGGGAACCACTGACCAAAGTCACAGAGTTAAGATCTTTCTTTGGCTTGGTGAACTATTATAGAAGGTTCATCAAAGGCTACTCTTCCATAGCCGCTCCATTGACGAATTTGCTCAAAAAGGGACGAAGTTGGGATTGGAATTCAAAATGCCAACAAACTTTCGAAGGATTGAAGAAGGCAATTGTGGAGGAACCGGTGTTGACATTTCCCAATCATTCTATGTCTTTTGAGGTACATACGGATGCTTTCGACTTTGCTATTGGTGGAGTATTGATGCAAGAAGGGCATCCTATTGCCTTTGAAAGTAGGAAGCTCAATGATACTGAGAGGCGGTACACAGTGCAAGAGAAGGAAATGACTGCGGTTGTGCATTGCTTGCTAACATGGCGACATTACTTGCTTGGGAGCAAATTTGTGGTCAAGACCGACCATGTTACCACTAGCTACTTCCAGACACAGAAGAAGCTCACACCAAAACAAGCTAGATGGCAAGATTTCTTGGCAAAGTTCGATTACACTTTGGAGTACAAGTCTGGCAAGGCTAATCTTGTTGCGGATGCTTTGAGTAGAAAAGGAGAACTTGCTGACATAAGTCAACCTCTAAGCAACTTGAAGTGACGCATAAAAAAGGATTGACACATGATTCCATGGTTCAAACCATCATAGCTCTTGTCAAAAACGAGAAAACAAGACGGTTTTGGGTGGATAACGACTTGATATACTCTAGGGAAGATGAATCTATGTTCCACCTCATGACAACCTAAGGAAGGAAGTCTTGAAAGAATGCCATGATAGTAAGTGGGCGGGACATCCAGGTAAACATCAGACTCTTGCTCTTGTGGAAGATTCCTATTATTGGCCACATACGAGGGATGATATCGAAGCATATGTGAAGACTTGTCTTGTATGCCAACAAGACAAAGTGGAGCAACAGTCACCCGCTGGCTTACTTGAACCTCTCTCCATCCCAGAGAGACCTTGGGAGAGTGTCTCCTTGGATTTTATACTTGGTTTGCCCACATCGAAAGGTTGCAATTGGATACTTGTGGTCGTGGATAGATTTTCGAAGTATGCCACATTCATTCCCACACCCAAGGAGTGCACAGTCGAGCAAGCCGCACATTTATTCCTCAAACATGTGGTGAAGTATTGGGGTGTGCCCAAATCTATTATCAGTTATCGGGATACTCGGTTCACGGGGAAATTTTGGACTGAGTTATTCAAGTTGTTGGGTACCAACCTTAACTTCTCTACTAGCTTTCATCCTCAAACGGATAGTCAGACGGAAAGGATGAATGCTTTGTTGGAGTTATATCTTAGGCACTATGTGAGTGCCAACCAGCGAGATTGGGCTAAGTTGCTGGATGTTGCCCAATTCTCTTTCAACTTGCAGAAGAGTGAAGTGACAGGTCGTAGCCCATTTGAGATTGTCATGAAACAACAACCTATGACCCCGAGTTCTATTGCCACTGGCTACACTGGAGTGAGTCCATCAGCCTATAAGTTTGCTAAAGGATGGAATGATCAAGCTGATGAGACTCGAGCTTACCTGGAGAAGGCATCCAAGAGGATGAAGAAGTGGGCCGACAAGAAGAGACGACCTCGGAGAGTTCCAGGTTGGAGACCTTGTGTTTGTCAAGATGCATGTTCATGCCAGACTTTCAAGATTGCATCGTGGCCTTATCAGGAGATATGAGGGTCATTTCCCCATAGTCAAGAAAAAGGGAAAGTAAACATACAAGGTCGAGTTGCCGCCAAGGATCAAGTTTCATCTAGTCTTCCATGTGAGCTTACTGAAACCGTATAAGGAAGATCAAGATGATCCAAGCAGAGGAGTTTCACAAAGAGCACCAATGGGCATGAAGATCCAACATGACAAGGAAGTAGAGACTATCTTGTCAGATCGTGTGGTGTGCCATTCCAACAAACCTCCTACACATGAGCTACTCGTCAAGTGGAAAGGATTGCCAGAAAGTGAAGCTAGCTGGGAGCCAATCCAACATTTGTGGTAATTCAAGAAGCAAATCCAAGCGTACGAGGATTTGAAGGCAATGAGGACGTCGTCTGATTAGGTGGGGGGAATGTCACAACTATCTTCTTGCCTAGCCAAGTTAGGTTAGCAAGTGTAAATAATGTAGAGTATTCCACATTGTTCTAGAGAGTTCTCTAGAACCTTTCATAAAATTTCATAGAGTTCCATAGGATTCTAATCCTTAGATATTTCTAAGGAAGTGTGTAGAAGTTCATTGTAGACCGTTAGATCAAATTGATCACCACCGTCCATTGAAGAGGTGGAGTTGTAAAATAGGCTAAGACCTCATTTGTTGTAATGACCTCATAGAATTCAAGCAATACAAGTTCTAGTTCTCTTAAGCTCTCTTGTGTATTCTTAGCTTGCTTAGCTTTCCAAAGTCTAAGTAAGTCTTTTGTGGGCAAAATTGATTAGCTTTCTTTAATAAGTCGGGGCAAAGTTTGCTAGTGTCACACAAAAAATACTCGTAAAAAGAAAGCCCGTGACATCTAGTATACGCACACATGTCAAATATCAAACTCAAAAACATAAAAAGCTTTTGAGAGCACACAGATATTGAACAACAATGAAACAAAATCTTTGCAAATTAAATGTAGTATATATTTCTAGTTCAAAAACCATATAACACCTAGTTCATTCATCATCATCATGATGAAGGCCTATGGCCAAACACCAAAAATGGCCATAGCTAAAGAACGCACAAAGTTTTAAGCTACTATACCCATATAACCAACAAAAAAGAATACAACAAATCTACTGAATCATAAGCACCATTAATTTAGTCCACATCTTGAATCTTTGGACCATCTCCACTACTAGCAGAAGGAACTCCATTATCCATACCAGCATCGCCCATATCAGTTCTACCACCTTGGTACATCTTAGTAATGATTGGGTTGCAGAGAGCCTCCAGCTCCTTCCTTCATCTTGTCCTCAAACTCGTCAACCTCAGCAAGTTGGTTGTTGTCCAACCAATTGATTGGCTCTTCAATAGCATCATCAATCTTCTTCTTGTCTGCTGGGTCAATCTTGCTAGCAATCTTCTCATCTTTTATGGTGTTCCTCATGTTGTATGCATTGCATAATTCTCCAAGGCATTCTTAGCTTTGATTTTCTTTTGATTCTCCTCATCTTCTGAGTTGTATTTTTCTGCCTCCTGCACCACTCTAAAAACAAATTATTCAACCCATGATTGAACAAACGCATTCATGATCATAGACCGATTTATCAACAACAAACAATTATCTAACAAAACACACAGCTTCTGCCACAGATTCATCGAGATTGACAAGTTTCACATCAAACAAACATCCAATCAACACCAAAATCGAAACTTTAAGCAATAATCAGTTGTTCAATAAAAGCGAAAGTGAATACAGACAAAACGATAGAAATAAAAAATGAAAAAGAGAGGATGAGAAGATTCAAACTTGCAATAGATGAAGATCGCTAAGAGAGAAAGAGAGAGAGACCTAAAGTGAAAAAAGCGTGTTTAGGTCTTGGACGAGGACGGTTGTCGACTGCAACTGGCCAACTACTGTAGTGTGGAGGACTCGAGAGCTTTAGAGAGGAAGACGAGGGAACTAAGGGCAACAGAGGAAGAAGAAAAAAAAAAATCCTGGCTGTAGTTTGGGTTGGGCTTTCGTTTTCTTTGGGTTTGCTACAGTAAACAGGATGGAACAAGACTGAAATTGCGGAACCCGTGCCGTCCTGGTTTCAACCGATTCCAGATCGGAAAAAAAAAAAAAAAATAGTAGAAGCGGGTAGGTCGTGACTTGAATCAGATCGAAACCATACCGATCTTGATCGGACAGGGATGGACCAGAATTCTTGCCCACCCCTATCTATTACATGTAAAAAATGATCAATGACCCTTTTTTAATAAAAGAATATTTACATATTACCTTTTATTATCACTTGTTATCAACATGTTAAGAACAAGCAAATTCTTTTTTTTTTTTTTTTTTTTACAAATATTACAAAAAAAAAAAAAAAAAAGACTATACTTTTTAGTGTTTACAAGAAAAAGTTTGAATTGGCCATGTTACACCACAAGGCAACCTGTTGTGCTTGAATGTTACCCTTATGACCGTCAATGACACATTTTCCCTTATTGATATTTCTTTTCTTTTATTACCATCTGGTGGCAGCCGATCACGAGCACCTTTTCATGACAACATGTGATCGTCTAGTGACACATTAAAATTATCGGTATCATCTATATTATCACTAAAAGTGTGTTTGATTGCATGAAATATTATGTTATGAGAATTCATAAAGGGGCTACCTAAGTTTAAGTTAATTTGAGGTTCCTTCACAAATTCATCTTTAGATTTTGCGATTAATGGTGGAAATGAAAATCTCCTGAACATGAGAATCACACTCCTTGATTCCTCCAAATTAAGCATATGATTCCCATATTCATGTGACTTTCATTCTCAAAATTGATCACAAAATCTAATAGTGGAATGGTGAATGAACTCAAATTAATTTATATTTAGATGGTCCCCTTATGGATTCTCATGACACATGGTTTCATGCAACCAAACACACCCTAGAATCTTTGATTGAAAGGGTTTCATGGTAGATATGCGAGAGTGCCCTTATATAGCTTTTGATAAATATTGTGATGCATAAAATATGCATAAATACCCATATTTATATCACATTGAGGATGTGTGATGGAGCAGAAGGTTTGTAATATGATTAGGGTTGGGTATGAGTGGTATATAAAGAGGCATGAATATTATGAGTATGTAAATGATTAATAAAAGAGTTGGTCTAATGTTTTGTCATGACAGTAGTTAGTAACATAAACTTTGAATTTTTCGTATTAAATAATTGATGATACATTAAACTGTCCATTAATCCGCGTTATACATATGTTATGATAATCTCGTCAACAAAGCAAAGCGAGCTGATTGCTCGCCCAATCTGGCAAAGCCTAGACAACACTAAGCCCATCTTGGCAGGGTTCAGGAGGTTGGATCTAAATTGCAGTACCCTATTAATTAAGCCCATACATCACATGGTCAAACTCAATACTCGTAAGACCCAATAAGGCAAGTATTTTGGGGATCGACCTAAGATGGGCAAACCAACAATACATTGATTTCGACTAGGAAACAAATACCGGAGTATAAGTCATGCATGGAAACTCCTCTGCATGGACAACACTTCACAAGGGAAGAATCTTTCGTAGATCTAGGAGCACAATTCGTGTAGGGAAACTCTTCTACATAGAAGACTCCCAGCAAGGAAAAGATCTCCAACAAGATATCTTTTCCTAAACTACGTCACCAAAGGCCTAGCAGAAACAAGGACTCTCACATTGTAAATAGGACGAACAAAGGTACGTTACATAACCCAATTTACAGCATTACGCATTTCTCAAGCCTTGTCTGACTTAACCATCAGAGTGTCATCGACCGCCACAACGGTTGTCTTTGTCTCACGTGTTTTCCCCGTGCAAGTCAAGATCAAGGAGAACATGATTCGACTACATCAGTTTGGCACCGTCCGTGGAGAACGACAAAGTTCCTAAGAAAACAATGATATCACTATTTCCTTACAGTCCAAAAAGATGATGACCACGAGATCTCCAGTAATGGAGACATTACTGAGCCCTTGAACGCTCGAACCGGCGGAGCGCCACCATCTCCGGCGTACCGACACCGCGGGGGAGCAACCTCGGACCCCCACACCGGCAGCAACCACAATGGATCCTAGGGTGGATCTATTGTCAACCCAAGTGCAACAAATCACATAAACGATGAAGATACTCACTCAACGGAACTCTCCACCTGTCGAAGGAGACAGGGAGTCGCGAAGAGCCCAGTCCCTAGGAGACACCAGAAAACACGTTCGGGAAAGCTACTTTGCTTCTGTCGGGTCTCAGTGGACCAAAAGTGATGAAGCAGCCAACGGAGACCTAGCATCTAGGGCCGATAAACCTACCTCGCAGAACCCCCTCTGGCTTGGGATCACGTCATGAACGAGCCACTGCCGAAGGAGTTTTATCACAAGACAACAGACCCGTCTGACCACTTACGCCACTTCCAGTATATAATGACGCACAAGGAAAGACCAAAAGTAGTAATGTGCCAATAATTCCCCAACCTCCCTCTGAAGTCCATTGACTCATTCTGGACGCTAGCCAAATCGTTTCTCACCCGCTGTGTCGGCAGCCAACGAATCAGGAAGGGCCCGCATTTTTTGCTCACCCTAAAACAAAAGTCGAACGATACATTGAGATAATATGTCACACGCTTCAATGATGAGTTAACCTTCATCGATGGCTACAGTGACGACACCTCAGTCACGGCCTTCACTTCGGATCTTAGATGAGGCAAGTTCTACGACTTTCTCACTCTAGAGCCTCCAACTGATATGGTGGACTTGCTGAAGAGCGCCCATAAATACATCTCTCTCAATGAGATGTTAGCAGGCAAAAAGGAGGCAGAAACTGAAAACAAACCCTATGATCCTAGAGACAAGAAAGAGGGAAAGAAACAGGAAGACGATGACAGAAATAAAAAGAAGCGAAATGATAGCAAGCCTGACTCCAGCCGCACGAGGCAAGATGAAACCTCTAGCTACATAGACTACCAACCCTTTACTCCCCTCAACTCCAGTCTGTTCGATATCCTCAATGCCATTAAGAATTGAGGAGAAGTGAAGTGGCCCGCCAAACTTCGGGGGGATCCATTGCGGCTATACTATGGAAAATATTGTTCCTTTCACAAGAACAATGACCATGATACTGAAGACTGCAAAAATCTTATATACGAAATTGAGTACTGGATCAAGGGGGAAACTCAAGGAATTCCTTAGCCCAAACGTGAAACAAAACTAGGCAAAGGAAGGAGAACAAAACATCAAAGAAATTGAAGACAAGGCGCGGACATTGTATATGTCCTACACGGAGTGTGCTCGGGAGCTGAACAGTCCAACATGTCCCGAAAGAGAACGCTTCGCAAGATGTGGACCCGATCGACCTATGAGGACCACTAGGTACAACACGCTCGTGTCCAAAACCCGTTAATGTCCCTGACTTTCATAGATAGAGACCTCCAAGGCGTCCAATCTCTGCATAATGACACCCTAGTAATTTCGATTTTCATTGCGAAGTGAGAAGTGAATAGATCCTTGGTAATGACATCAACTATGCTCCAAGAACAACCATCAAAGCTCAAGCGTTGGTGGACTTCATCGTCGAACTTACTGACAGTGGGTAACACGAGTTAGACAACCAAGAGCAGGGGTCAGACGACCACAGATGGATCATGCACTGTGTCGGGTCATCAACAGTAAACGAAATCGAAGCTGGAATCACTCTCCGCTCTCCAAGCAGTTTCACCCTGGAAAAAATTGTCAGGTTCAGCTTCGCCGCCTTAAACAACGAGGCAGAATACGAGGCCTTCTTGTTCAGCCAGAAGCTCGCCAAGGGGATCAGGATAGATGAGCTAACCATGTATAATGACTCATGCCTGGTAGTCAAACTGGTCAAAGGGGAGTTCAGCAGCAAAGTCCCATGATGATGGATTACCGTGATAAGGTAATCAATGCCGTGAAATTCAAAAGAGTGGAACTTATACAGTGTCCCCGAGATGACAACTAACGAGCCAACACATTGGCCAAGAAGGCCTTAGCTACGGGTGAGATTTCAGACTAGCTCATCGAGTTCTAGGAACAGTCGAGTCTGGAAGAAGAGGAGTCCAACAACGTCTATGCGACAGATGTAGAGACAATCTAGATGAATCCTCTCATTGAATATGTCAAGAATGGAGTCCTCCCAACTGAGAAGACATAAGCCAAAAAGATGAAAAATAGAGCAACACGGTGCACTCTCCTAAATGACAAGACATATAGAAGGTCAGCCATGGGGCCCTAACTCAGATGCCTAACCCCCTCAGAGGCGAACCTTGTTCTTAAAGAGATTCATGATGGCATCAGCGGGAACCACCCAGGCTGGAAAATTTGGCCCACAAAGCCTTACTTAGGGTACTATTGGCCGAAGATGCAATAGGACGCCAAAGACACAGTCCGAAAATGCGTCAAATTTCAAAGGTTTGCGTCGTATACACATGCCCGCTCAACCCATCTCTGATTACCTGCCCATGGTCGTTCTCATAATGGGGAATTGACATCGTCGGGCGCTCCCTATCTCAGCCAACAAGAAGTTAGTTCCTCCTCGTAGCAGTTGATTACTTCACCAAATGGGTTGAGGTCGAGCCCCTGTCCAAGATAGGCCAAAATCAAATCGAAAAATTCATATGGGCCTCTGTCATCTGCAGATTCGACATTCCAAGGACACTAGTCAGTGACAATGGAACCCAATTCGAAGGCAGAAAGGTTGAAAAGCTATGCGAAGATCTTGGCATTAGCCACCACTTCTCCTCGCCAGGGCACCCACAAGCCAATGGTCGGTGGAAGTTACCAACAGGACGATCTTGGAAGCACTCAAAAGAAAACTTGACGTGGCCAAGGAACAATGGGTTTTGGCGTTACCGAGGATCTTCTGGGTATATCAGACCACCAAAAGAACCCCAATTGGGGAAACACCTTTTGCCCTAGCTAACGGATTGGAAGCAATGGTCCCAGTGGAATTAGAAATGCCAACTTTTAGAACGTAGGAGTTCAGACCGAAAGACAACCACGAAGCTTTGCGTGTCGACTTAGACCTCCTCGAGGAAAGGAGAGATCAGGTTTTCGCCAAGATAGTCGTCGCCTGCAACGTGAGTTCAAAGTGGAAGACTAGGTACTAAAAAAAACACTAAAGAACCAGGCACAACCAAGCTAAACTCGAATGGAATGGCCCTACAAAGTGATCAAGGTTAACAAGTCAAGAACATATTGGTAGGAAGACATGAACAGTGAAAGCCTTAAGCGGCCATAGATTGTAGAATATCTTTCAATAAAGGGTATTTGCTTTTACTAAACTTCCACTGTTGTTCATCAAATCTAGTTGGATATCCAATTAATCTATTACCGCCCGATCTACTGAACCAGTCCCCATGTCAGACCACTCAGCGAGTTACATAAATCAAGACGCCCAAGTAAGACTTATCGAACCCGACTAAAGCTTGGCCAGTTCCGACTGATGACGATAGCTTCTTGTCCGCTCTAACACCTAGTCCTTCGAGCACGGATGACAATGGCTTAGAAAGTGGTAGTCTAGTCAGAGCTCATTGAGCCTGACCATGATGGCTTTCCAGGGATCATTGTCCAACTAAAGACAACAATCGCCTAACCCGACCAAAGCTTAGTCAGTTTCAACTGATGATGATAGCTTCTGGTCTGCTCTAAAGCCTAGTCCATCGAACACGGATGATGAAGGCTTAGAAAGTGGGAGTCTAGTCAGAGCTCATTGAGCCTGATCACAATGACTTGCCAAGGATTATTATCGAACTATAGACAACGATCGCCGAACCCGACCAAAGCTTAGTTAGTTTCGACTGATGACGATAGCTTCTTGTCCGCTCTAACGCCTAGTCCGTCAGAGCTAATCAAGTCTGATCACGATGGCTCGCTAAGGATCATTGTCCAACTACAGACAACGATACCCGAAGTCAACCAAAGCTGAGTAACTTTCGACTGATGACGATAGCTTCTGGTCTGCTCTAACGCCTAGTCCGTCGAACGCGAATGATGATGGCTTAGAAAGTGGAAGTATAGTCATAGCTCATCAAGCCTGGTCACGATGGCTTACCAGGGGTCATTGTCCTACCATAGACAATGATGGTCGAACCTGACCAAAGCTTAGTCAGTTCTGACTGATGACGATAACTTCTGGTTTGACCTACCACCTAGTCTGCCAGTGAGCGAATTAAGATAGTCTAAGAAATCTGAGGTGCAATGACTTCAGAATCTACTATGCAAGTTACACGTCTAAGAGGCCAATGCCATGACATGACAATGCAGCTAAAATCTAGAAAGTACAAGTACAAAATACCACTTAACAAGCTTTTTTCAAGTCATATCTTAAAGATTACAGCTGTTGTAGAAGATCTACTCCAGAGGCCGAAGGGCCAATTACATCAGAAGGGATTGCAGGGGATAAGCATCATCAGAGTGATGTCCCGAATCGCCAGTCCAATAAGCAACCTTTTTGTAGTGATCGGAAGCTTCTTCCTCGTTAATCTTCCAATAAGCAACCTTTTGTAGTGATCGAAGTCGAGTTCATGGTCAAGGTGTCCTTCTTTGATAAGCTCCAGCAGATCAAACCTACCCTGGGCAATCTTAGCAAAGTCCAGAGTTGCCTGGCGTTTTTATTCGTGAGCTTTGAACTTCGCCATGCTTTTCTCTGCCTCCTTCAGTCTCCCCGCAAACACGACCACTTGAGACTGCTCCTTTACCAGTCGATGTTGTAGTGGATTCAGCTCATCATGCACGGTAAGAGCTCGATCCTCCACTTCGCAAACACAACAAAGTTCGCTAGCAACAATGGATTCAAACTTCTGGCATAAAGCAACCCATTCAGACTCGACTCACTTTGTTTCAACAACATGGGCTTGCAGATTAGCTTGCGCCTTTCTCGCACCTCTTCCATGCGCTTCGATTCCTCCAGAGTGCGTCCCAACTCCGCTTCAACGGACGCCAAGCCAAACTTGGAAGAATTCAACTCAACCTTTGAGGCCTCCAACTTGGCCTCAATATCAGCTCGTGCGGCCCGAACTGACTCAGAGTTTGCCTCAGCACCAGACTCCTCCAGCTGTTTGTTTAAGAAACCTATCCGATAGAGCGCGTCAAAATACGACTTCTGCAATTTAACAAAAGCCTTCTCTAAGGCATGCACTCAATTATGAGTGTCGAGGTGTAGCTAACTCCCATCCAATGATACACCCGCTCCTCCCCTAGACGTCATTACTGTCCCGAGGGGACCCTTCAAAGATTTCTGCTTTGGAGCCGAAGCCTTCTTCTCCCTAGTGCGACCACTTCAGTAGAACTGGGAAGGGAAACGTCAGTAACTTTGGTGGTAGGATCCATAAGGGCCAAGCAAGTTGCGAAGCTTCAACACCACCAATGCTTGCCAGTTCCGAGTCACCCCCTTCTAGGTCAACAACGGGGGCATGATATTCTGGAAAAACACCTTGCTCTTCAAGAGCCATTTCTCGGGCAGACTGAGCATATCCAGGCTCGCGATGGTCACCTCTTCTTCAAACGGAATCATCGGATGAGAAAAGGAAATGGCCTTGTGATTAGCTCGCTTTCTCTTGTGCCGAGTAATGGGCGGCATGACCGCCTCCAATTCAGCTTGCCTCATCGGTCTAGGCATTGCCAACTTTCCCTTCTATGAACAATGACTGTAGGCCTCCTTAGTCGACGTTCTGAACAAAGTGCAAACTTCATGAAAGTTCTCGAACAACTCACTCCGTACGATGTTGCTCGAAACCATAACCTCTTTTATGGCCATAAAAGAGAGTTCATCGAATTTCACCTTTATCGACTCCTCTTTCTTAGTGAGAATTGGAGCCATAAACTTCTTTGCAAAGAAATAAAATGACAATTCAATGCAACATCCACAATGATCGGACAAGAAAAATGAAAGGGAACATTACGTTTACTGCAATCAAATTTGAAGTATCTGACAAGCGGACACCTTTCCATCTTAAAGTATGGAGAGTCCAAAGAAGTAAGAAAACAATACTTCTGCCAGGACTTGCATTCGTCCGACAATGGATCCAACCAATTCAACGTGCTCAGCAAACATGCCCTGTGAGCATTCAGCCGAGGGGAAGTCAACATATGGACCACCTGCAGAGTCAACTGAAGGTCAGTGTCTTTCGCCCTGATAAAGATAGCGATCAAAGTCAACCCATTCAGTACCATCTGAGTGGGAGGAATGCGAAGATACTCCAAGAAGTGCCAAATATCTTTATGAACCGGGAAATGGAGTCCAGATTGAAAAATGCCTCTCTGTAAGGCGATGAACCCTTGCGGAGGCGTTAACGAGGTTCGTTCAGTGCCCAAGGGGACAAGTTCCAAATCTTCAGGAATTCGATATTGATCCCGAAGTTTAACCAGACCGAAATCATCGACCAACCTGTCCCAAAAAAACTCATGGCAAGCGTATGACATCTCCTTATCGGGAGTAAGTTCAACATTGTCCGCCATGGAAAAAAGTACAAACTTTTGAGTGTACTTGGAAAAATAGAAGCAAGAATGCAGAAGCAAGAAAGTAAGAAATAGTTTAAGAAAGATTACAAAAGTAAAGAAACTTTCATTTGCAAAGATGACAACTTAAATATAGCTAGGGATTCACGCCCCTTTTTCGAGCAATCAAATACTCATTTAATGATGTGTGCCACTCAAGACGATGTTTCGGGCTCAATCATCACAACTGTACAATATTAGTGGACCGTCAAGATGGTCCACTAACTCGGGGAGAACAACTGATGATACACTAAACCGTCCATTAATCTGCGTTGTACACTTGTTATGATAATCTCTCCAAGAAAGCAAAACAAGCTTGATGCCTGCCCAATCTGGCAAAGCCCAAACAACACTAAGCTCATCTTGGCAGGGTCCAGGAGGTTGGACCCAAATTGCAGGGCCTTATTAAGCCCATACGTCACATGTCAAGCCTAATACCTGTAAGACCTAATAAGGCAAGTATCTATGGGATCGACCCAAAACGGGCATGCTAACAATACATGGATTCCGACTAGGAAATAAATACCAAAGTATAAGTCGTGCATAAAAACTCTCATGCATGGACAAGACTCCACAAGAAAAGAATCTCCTATAGATCTAGGAGCACAAGTCGTATAGGAAAATTCTCCTACATGGACGGCTCCCAGCAAGGAAATGATCTCCAGCAAGATATCTTTCCCCAAACTATGTCACAAAGGCCTAGCTGAACAAGGACTCTCGCATTATAAATAGGACACAGGGTTGATGAACAAAAATACGCTACATAACCCAATTTACAACATTACGTATTTCTCAAGCCTTGTATGACTTAAGCATTAGAGTGTCATCGACCGCCACAACGGTGGTCTTTGGCTCACGTGTGTTTTCTGTGCAGGTCAAGGTCAAAGAGAACAGGATTCGACTACATAAAAAATGTTCAATAAGTCTCCAGAACCCATTTCCCTCACCAAACAAAAAGAAAATACAAATAAAATAATAATGTCTTTTTAGTACCTATTTTTGAAATCCATACACACGACCCTTCTTCTTCTTCCTTGTTCTTCACAACCACTACCACCACTAATTGTCACATACACCTTCGCAACCCCCAAATCCATCACCTGTAGCCACCACTACCACCAACAACACCCCAGCCACTTATGAAGCTAGGTTTTTGCCAATAGTGCACCTTTGACTACCGCCACCACTATCATCAACAACAAAAGCTTTAGATCTTGAGTTTGGGTAGAATGTGAGATGAGCACGTGCCATGAATTGCACCTGAAGAAGTACTAAATGCTTAAATTTTGTGGTGGCATTTTCGAGTATTTAAGTTTTTATGTAGGACCATTAGACATTGCCCGTTTTCATATTGCTCTAACCACAACGGACACCTAAGGAGCAATATAATATAGGCATATTGGTGCGATGCGACACACGGTTGTGTCACGTCCTCAAGAACAACTGAATGTGAATGTTAGTTGCAGAGAAACAAGGCGCTAAGTTTGAATTTAAAATTTTTTAAAGATAGGGGTAGTTTGGTAAATCTTCAGTAGTTGGTTAGTAAATGCCACATGGGCCATTACGTGTAAGCCAACGATTGGCTAAGCTTTGAAATTATGTTAGACACCTTGTGTTTAAATAGGGAATGAAGTTTGTAATATAAAACAGAGAAGAAAGAAATTGTAGGCTTTTCTGTGTTGAGATCACCAAAAGAGAGGTTCCATTTGTATTTCTTAGCAATTCAACTATCTTCCTTCACAATTCCATTTGTGTTTTCAATTTAGAAGTCACGCTTGTGACATTTGGTATCAGAGCGGTATAATCCTCAGATCTGTGGAAAAGACGATCGATTCAGACAATAATGGAGACGAGAGCAAAAGAGATCGAAATGTTCATGAGAGAGACCAGGAAGAATCAGATCGAAACTACCAATCAGATTGAGTTATTGAAAGGCGAATTCAAAAAACTTGCTCAGATTCACGAAACCCAAAAGAAGTGAGTAGAAGCTCGATTCGATCAATTGATCCAACTCATTCAGAACCAAACTGGCACCACGCAGATTGCAGGACCTAGTTCTTCATCTACACCAGTTTCAGGAGCTACCGATCACATATCTAGTTCTCAAACTCATTGGGAACACCAAGGTACTTATCCTCGCATCCCTAAATTAGATTTTCCAGTATTTGATGGGACGAACCCTGGATCACGGGTTAAGAAGTGCAATAGATACTTTACCTTCTTCCAAGTAGCAGAGGATAGTAAGGTCAGTATAACCTCAATCCATTTAATAGGGAAGGCAAATATGCGGTTCCCCGACTACCAAATGGGCAAGGAAATGCTCCAATGGAGCTTATTCATCCATGACCTATGCGAGTGATTTGAGGATGCTGTCATTGATAATTATGTGGACTTATTCAATAAAATCCATCAAGAAGGATATGTAAATGAGTACTTTGATCAGTTCAAAGAGCTTAAATCTCTCATGTTGTCTCACAACAAGCATCTTGATGAGCACTATTTTGTGCTAAGTTTCTTAAGTGGGCTACATCCTGACATCAAGGCACTTGTACAATTGTTCAAATCAACCACCTTAACCCAAGTACTGCCACTTGCTAGAATGCATGAAACGTCCACTCATAAGCCTCACTTTTCCAAATACAACAACTCAAACCATATTGTCAACAAACATACCAACTACTCACCCCCTCCCTACCAAACCAACAAGATCAATCAACCTTCCAATCACCTATCACAACCATACGGCTTCAACTCCACTCCACCTATTAAACAACCTTATTCCACCACCACATACAACGACTCAAAACCCAACAGTTCAATACCTCCTATCAAAAGACTAACACCAGCCCAAATGAGATTAAGAAGGGAGAAGGGCATGTGATATAACTGCCAAGAGCAGTATAGACCAGGCCATTTATGTAAACAACATCTATACCTCTTGGTTGCAGAGAATGAAGCAGTGGAGGAAGAAGATGAGGATCCTACAGTGGTCACCGAGTGTTTGCTCCAAGAAATCCCAACTGAAATGGAAGTTTCTTTACATGTGATTCATGGAAGCATGTCTACTAATACATTGCTGCTTAAGGGCTTGATTAAAAAGAAATCTTGATTCTAGTGGACACAGAAAGCACACGTTCCTTCGTGGATCCAAGAATAGTTAAAGACACTAAATGGCCAACAATCCTCACTCCTCAGATGTTAGTTAAGGTTGCAAATGGTGATCAACTTGTTAGTAATGTTGTTTGTCAACCCTTGAAGTGGACAATGCAGGGTATACAATTTGAAGGAACTGTCAGACTCCTTTCTTTAGGGGGATACGATATGGTGCTAGGTGGTGAATGGCTGAAACTCTTCGGAGACATTACTTTGAATCTGCAAAAGCTACAACTCACCTTGAAGATTCATGGGAGGTCAGTCACACTGCAAGGGGTATCTGATACAGGTGATCTAAACTTGATGGGGGGTAAGGGTATTTCAAAACTCATGAAGAAGCATGCTAATTCATTCCTATGTCATTTATTCTCTATGTCATCCTCTTGTGAACATGCACAATACTAACCTGAGATACAAATGTTACTACATGAGTTCAGGGATATTTTTCAGGAACCCACCACCCTACCTCCCCATAAAAACTTAAACCACCATATACCCCTAAAACATGGACATCCAGCTCCTTCACAAAACCCCTACAAGGTCCCCTATATGCAAAAGTTTGTCACTGAAAAATTGGTACAAGAGATGCTAGATGCAGGTCTTATACAACACTCCCAAAGCCCTTTTGCTGCCCCAATCCTCTTAGTGAAAAAAAAAAAAAATGGGTCGTGGAGATTTTGCATAGATTATAGAAAACTCAATGAGATAACCATCAAATACAAGTTTCCTATGCCCTTGATTGATGCGTTACTTGATGAGTTACATGAGCCACAGTGTTTTTCAAGTTGGATTTGAGGTCCGAATACCACCAAATACTTGTCCATCTTTCGGATGTCCATAAAACAACTTTTAAAACACACCATTGTCACTTCGAGTTTAGAGTTATGCCATTTGGCCTCACCATTGCTCCGACATCCTTCCAAGCTTTGATGAATCAAGTCTTCCATCCCTTATTAAGAAAATTTATCCTTATATTTTTTTATGACATCTTGGTGTATAGTTCATCTTTTTTCTCTTTACTTGGGACACTTAGAAGCTGTTTTTTTTATACTCAGACAACGCCAAGTATATGTCAAGTCTTCCAAATGTTCTTTTTCTCAACCAAGACTTGAGTACCTCGGGCACATTATTAGTGGGCAGGATGTAGAGGCTGGTCCAAGTAAATTGGAAGCCATGACAAATTGGCCAATGCCTACTAATATCAAACAATTACAGGGTTTCCTTGGTCTCACAGGTTACTATAGGAAGTTTATCCAATACTACGGCCAAATTGCTCTTCCATTGACATCCCTCTTAAAGAAAAAATCCTTCCAATGTCCCCATTGGCTACAGTAGCCTTTACTCAATTAAAGGAAGCCATGTGTAGGGCTCTTGTATTGGCTCTCCCTGACTTTAGTTCTCATTTCATCATTGAAACTGATGCATGCAGTAGAGGTGTTAAAGTAGTTCTTTCCCAAAAGGGTAAACCCATTGCTTTTTTTAGTAAGGCTCTTAGTCAAAAGAACCTTACATTATCTACATATGAGAAAAAATTGCTTGCTATTGTGATGGTTGTTCACAAGTGGAGGTCACACCTATTGGGCTCAAGATTTCAAATCTATACAGATCACCAGAGTATTAGATATTTCCTAGCACAGAAGGTCACTACAATGACACAACAAAAATGGTTGTCCAAGCTCCTTGGCTTTGATTACGAAATCTACTACAAAAAGGGAACTGACAACTCAATTACAATGCTCAGCTATTTCGATTATCACTCCATAGTGGATACAGGATGTCATCAGTTCATATGAGCAGGATTTGTTGGCACAATAACTCAGCCAACAACTCCTTATTCAACCTGACTCAAAGCTCCCCATTCTCCTTAGTAAATGGGTTACTTAAACACAAGCACCAGCTATACGTGGGATCAACTGACCCTCTCAGACAACAACTATTTCAGAAGCTTCATAAATCTGCTCTTGGAGGTCATTCAGGGATCACCACTACACTCAAGAGATTGCAATTGTATTTCTTTTGGCCAAACCTGAAAGCTGCAGTCATCAAATTCATCACTGAATGCGGCATATGTCAGAAGAATAAAAATGACCAGTCATCCTATGGAGGTCTCCTTCAACCTCTGCCTATACCAGACCAAGCGTGGCATTATATCTCGATGGACTTCATCGAGGGTCTTCCTACATCAAACAACAAGACAATGATCTTGGTGATTGTTGACTGTCTCACCAAGTATAGTCATTTCCTACCATTGGCTCACCCATTTACTTCAGCCATTGTAGCTGAGTTATTCCTCCAACACATATATAAACTGCATGGTCTGCCAACATCTATAGTGAGTGATCGAGACAAGATTTTCCTCAGTACATTTTGGCAGGATTTGTTCAAGGCTTTGGGTACCACTCTCAACATGACCTCAGTGTACCACCCCCAAATGGATGGCCAAACGGAGCGTACAAATGCTTGTTTGGAAACGTATCTATGATGTATGACGAGTAAGGCACCATCTCAGTGGACCAAATGGTTGTATTTGGCAAAGTATTGGTTTAATACGTCGTATCACTCAAGCTTGCAAACCTCTCCTTTTCAGGCATTGTATGGGTACACTCCACCATTATTAGCTCTACCTCCCCTAGCTCATACAACCATTTTTTATGTCCAAAAGTATCTAACAGAGAGAGGTCACATGCTCTCTATTATCAAAGAGAAACTCCATCGAGCTCGGGAGCGCATGAAAACATATGCAGACAGGAACAGGGCTGAACGAGAATTCACAGTTGGGGATTGGGTGTTTCTTCGTCTTCAACCATATCGACAAACCTCAGTAAGCATCTGTCACAACCTTAAGTTGTCTTCTCATTTCTACGACCCCTTTCAGGTCATTGAACGCGTTGGAACAGTGGCATACAAGTTGAAATTGCCCCCTCTTTCAAAAATCCATCCGGTGTTTCATGTGTCCCAATTAAAAACGAAATTGGGAACATCCATCATTCCTACCCCATTACTACCTCTGGTCGACAACTCCGACAACTTTTGAGTTGAGCCAACAACCATTTTAGCTTGCAGATTAGTTCCAAGACATAATAAAGTAGTGATGCAGGTGTTGATTCAATGGTCAAATTCTTCACCTAAAGAAGCTACTTGGGAAGATTGGCAACACATCCAGGCCATGTTTCTTTTGTTTAATCCTTGAGGACAAAGATTTGTCTTAAGGGGAGGGCATTGTCACGTCCTCAAGAACAGCTGAATATGAATGTTAGTCGCAGAGAAACAAGGCGCGAAATAAGGCGCCAAGTTAGAATTTTAGAAAGTCTAAAGATAGGGGTAGTTTGGTAAATCTTCAGTAGTTAGTTAGTAAATGCCACATGAGACATTACGTGTAAGCCAACGATTGGCTAAGCTTTGAAATTCTGTTAAGACACCGTGTGTTTAAATAGGAAATAAAGTTTGTAACAGAAAGGGAAAGAAAAAAAAATTGTAGGCTTTTCTATGTTGAGATCATCAGAAGACAGATTCCATTTGTATTTCTTAGCAATTTAGCTATCTTCCTTCACAATTCCATTTGTGTTTTCAATTTAGAAGCCACGCTTGTGACAGGTTGTGGCGAGAGTGGAGGGGGTTTCCAACGGCCAAAACGTCTCTTGTTCTCTCTCATTAAAAATAGTTACAGACTTGTTTTCTTTTTCGTCAAAACTTTACCAGAGATCAAGTCAGTTCGCGTGCCACTTCAGAAGCCCAATTAGGGTTCTTGGTTTGTTATTAGGTCACTCAACCAGTCAAACAACATCAGTAAGCTCATCTATCATCACCGCTTCTGTTCAGTTCTTCTTCTTGGATCTTAATTTAGGTTCTTGATTACCCTAATTAGAGTTTCATGTGTTTAAGCTCGTTGATTTAGCTATTTGGACTTCGTTTTAAGGTTTTCTTGGAGATCAATTTGTGTTGTGATCTCTTATACTGCAAGTTTCTCTCTCGCTCCGGTTGCAATGGTCATTCTCATTACTTCCTTCTTTACATGATTTCTGGAAAATTTATTAGGGTTTCTGATGGTCGATTTACTTTTCTTGAATTTGATTTATGTTTCATTTTTAGATTGTATTTGTTGTTTCTTGCACTATTTCTTGATTGTTTTGTATTGTGTTTGAAACTCAACATATATGGCTTAAAATTCGAAATTTATTTGACTCAACATGATATTCGACATTACGAGTTTCAACCGGAAGAAGACAAGTAATTAGATGAAAATGGATGATGTAAGATTAGTCATATAATGGCTAGGTATAGTGCCATGGCTTATATAATTCATTTAATTTGAGTTCAGTTTGAGGTAATCTTTGGACTTTCGTCGATGACTTAATTTGGTGTCTTTCCAAAGTGGTCTTCAGATATGCTGAAGAGTAAGCTACAATGTTATATGCTCCCCTTTAATGAAGACTTCCTGAGGAAGTTATTTATGATTCATTTTGGGATTTAATGTGTTGGGAGGATCCTTTTGTAAGCTACTTATTTTGATAATTTTGGCTTGTGCCATTGAGGCACTGCCTAAAACTCAAGGAATTTGGTTAGGTGGTCTGAATTTAGTGGTTTTTAGTTATTGCAATCTTTATGATATTTGGTTTGGACACTTGTTAAAGAATAGAAGTCTACCTATATTACACAATAGGAAAGTATTACATAATAGAATATGTTAGGGAAGCCAGTATAGAATAAGAAGGCTTCGATTTCCTATCTCTACAAGGTCAGGTCATAGAATAGATTTCTTAGGTTTCATATCTCTACAAGGTTAGGTCAGGTTTTGCTTTATAAGCTTGTATTCAATCTATGAATTACACAATAAAATTTTCAATACAACTTTTCATGGTATCAGAGCAAGGTTAAAAGTACTTATCTGATTAACCAAACTCGAAAGCCAAACTTGAGCTGCCGCGCTGAAAATACTTCTCGCTTGTTAAAAGTAAACAAGCACCGCCAAACACCGCCTCCCGCAACCGCGCAATCTTACCATCTCTACAAACAGACCATCAAACACCATCATCATCATCAACATCAATCGAAAACCATCATTGATCTCAAACACCATCAGAACATCAATCTGATCAACAAGAGATCATCATTATCCATTATCAGATCTCGTCATCATCGTTCGAATCACTTCATCAGTAAAGAGCAGCGATCGCACAACAGATTCGCCATCTCTCGTTATCGCCATCAGAAGAGAGCAACTTCCCTAACAGGAGATCAGATTCATCAACATAAGTTCCATCATTACTTTTTCTCGATTGCAACCCTTTGTTAAACCCCCAAAATAAAGGAAACAAAGAGTCTCTCTCTGCTTTTGCACCACTTCTTCCAATCCCCTCCTGACTTGTTCACCAAGTCGTTTTTTCTCAACAAATCGATCAATCCATCAATCGAACAAAGAGTCGTGGTCGTCATCAACTATCAACAGAGTAGTGAAGAATTAGAAGAAGTCGTGAATGAGGAGCAAAGTAACAGAGAAAGGCCTGATTTTCCTTTTAACACATTCGCTATTTGCACCCTGGATTTACTTAGTACCACCACAGGTAAAAAAAACCATGGCCGACAATACAAACAATGGTTCAAACACCACCGCCTCACCATACAACAATCCTCATCACCCATACTTTCTTCACCACTCCGATCAACCTGGAGTGGCTCTTGTGTCACAGCCACATACTCCTACCAATTACAACATATGGAGTCGAGCTATGACCATGGCTCTCAAAGCCAAAAACAAATTGGGTTTTGTTAATGGATCTATCAGAAAACCCGGTGACAAAGCCAATAATGATGAACTACAACAATGGGATCGTTGCAACAGTTTGGTAAAATCATGGCTCATCAACGCCATCTCACCTGACCTCCAGGCAAGTGCCATGTACTGTGAATTGGCTTATAATGTGTGGGCTGATTTGAAAGAAAGGTATGCACAAACTAATTATGTGCAGATCTATCATATTGAATCTGAAATCCATGGATGCACTCAAGGGGCGATGAATGTAAGTGCCTACTTTACCAAATTAAAGGCTCTATGGGACGAATTGGATGCAGTGGTTGGTTTTGCTGAAGACACTAGTGACACCATGAACACCGTTCTCGCATATGTCCATACTCAACGCTCGATCAAGTTCTTAATGAGACTAACCGACGCCTACAATTCGGTTAGGGGTCAAATTTTGTTGATGGATCCACTTCCTCCACTCAACAAGGTTTACTCCCTTGTGCTTCGTCACGAACACCAGCAAAAGATCTCTACAGGCAAATTCAACATACCTGATGCTACAGCTTTTGTCATGCGGAATATTGATCCCAAAGGTGCACGCAACATTGACAAGTTGGGAGTACCCCGAAAGCCCTTTAATCCCGACGTCAAGTGTGGAACATGTGACAGGGTAGGTCATACTGCCGCTGACTGTCGTTCTCATCTCACTTGTGATTATTATGGATTGAAATCCCACACTATCGACAACTGTTGGAAATTTAAGAGAGCCGATCATACTAAACAACGGCGTTTTCAGAAAGATCGTCCTAGGGGCAATAATGTGTCCACTTCTTCTGATGTGCAGTCATCCAATAATTTTCCATTCACTTCCAAGCAGTGCAAGCAAATCATGGCATTGCTCCACAACAAGTCTAAGGCTCACAATATTGGTAATGACATTTCTATTACAGAATTGACAGGTAAAGTACTCTCTCTCAAATTTCACGGCTCTCGTTCATCATGGATCCATGATAGTGGCGCGACTGATCATATAGTTCATAACCCTCATTTACTCACCTCTTCCAAACCTGTCCACAATCGAACTGTTGAGCTTCCTGATGGTACACTCGCTATTGTTACACACATTGGCACCATGACATTCTCTTCTGTTTTTACCTTGCATGATGTTCTGTGTGTTCCCTCTTTTAATCTTAATTTAATTTCCATTAGCAAACTCACAAAACATTCCCTTTTTCTCACCATTTTTCTCAACAATTATTGTCTGATACAGGACCTTCGTTCGGGGAAGATGATTGGGACAACAACTGGGCTTGATGGTTTGTACTATCTGGACGGCACCACCACCACAACTTCCACCACTTGTCACATCACTCAAGACAATAACCCTGTGTTATGGCACAATTGCCTAGGTCACATTTCAGATAAAAATCTGCATCTCCTTCCTGTGTCTTTTCGTGATGCTAGTACTTGTGTTTCCAATAAATGTGTTATTTGTCCTTTGGCCAAACAAACTAGAAATAAATTTCCTTTATCTCATATTTCAAGTACTGCTCCGTTTTCCTTATTACATGTTGACATTTGGGGAGGATATTACGTTGCTTCCCTTTCTGGATCACATTATTTTCTCACCATTGTTGATGATTATACACGATGTACTTGGATTTATCTCATGAAACACAAGTCTGACACACGCACACTCTTAATTTCTTTAATTAATTATGTTGAAAACCAATTTTCTTCCAAAATTCAAACTATTCGCAGTGATAATGGACTTGAATTTTTTTCTCACTGATTTTTATGCTTCAAAAGGCATTACCCGTCAAACTTCTTGTGTCTCTACACCCCAACAAAATGGGGTGGCAAAACGCAAACATAGACATCTTTTAAATGTCGCTCGTGCTCTTTTGTTTCAAGCACATCTCTCTAAATATTTTTGGGGAGAAGCGATTTTGACCGCTGCCTATCTCATTAATCGCACACCGTCCTCTGTTCTTAAAAGCAAAACGCCTTTTTGAGCTTCTCTTTAACAAACAACCCAACTATTCAAACCTTCGAGTTTTTGGTTGTCTATGTTTTGCTTTCACACATGCCCAACGTCCTAGCAAATTTGATGCTCGTTCTAGTCAATGTGTCTTTCTTGGATACCCTCACAGGCAAAAAAGATACAAAGTCTATGATCTCACTCACAAAAAGATCATTGTTTCTCGTGATGTCATCTTTCATGAGGAGACTTTTCCTTACAAAATGCACCATCACCTCACTGACCGGTCCGACACACTTCCCCGACCGATCGCTCATGCTCCACTTTTTGATCCTCCAACAGTGCCTTTCTCTGACCAGTCAGACCACTCCCACCGACCGGTCGCCCAATCCGATGTCACAGTCACCGATCGGGCGGAAACCTTGGAAACCCAAACCCAAGCGGATCTAGCCCCTGCCCCTGTTCCACCCTTAGAAAACCCTCCTTTCCCACCTCGCACCTCCACTCGTGCCACCCGTGAACCATCTTATCTTCAACAATATCATCTTGATGCTCGATTGCCTTCCCGGTCGTCTTACTCATCTGCTTCAAACGTTGGGCCTTCTACTGGTATTGTTTACCCCCTTTCTGATTTTCTTTCCTATGACCATTTATCCACCTCTCACAAGGCTTACACCACTTTCCTTTCTTTAGTCAAAGAACCCATTAGTTTTATGCAGGATCCAAAGTGGCGTCAAGCCATGAGAAGTGAGATTGATGCTCTAGAAACCAATAACACTTGGACTCTCCAATCTCTTCCTCCTGGGAAGCATCCGGTTGGTTGTAAATGGGTCTATAAGATCAAACTTAATCCAGATGGTAGTGTTGAGCGCCATAAAGCCCGTCTTGTGGCTAAAGGATACAGTCAAGTTGAAGGTATTGATTACAAAGAGACCTTTGCTCCTGTTGCTAAATTGACTACTGTTCGTATTCTCCTTGCTCTTGCAGCCACACAGAATTGGCATTTATGTCAACTTGATGTCAACAATGCTTTTCTTTATGGTGATCTTTTTGAGGATGTGTACATGAGTCTTCCTCCTGGATTCGGTCGAAAGGGGGAGACTCGAGTATGCAAGTTGAGCAAGTCCTTATATGGTCTCAAGCAAGCCTCGAGACAATGGTTCCTTAAGTTATCCTCTGCTCTCATATCAGCCGGCTACAATCAGTCTAAGGCTGATTACTCATTATTCGTCCGATCCAAGGGTAACAGCTTTATTGCAATTCTCGTATATGTTGATGATGTAATATTGGCAGGTAATGATCTCCAATACATTGAAGAAACAAATAAATTTCTTGCTGCAAAGTTCAAGCTCAAAGATTTAGGAAAACTGAAATATTTCCTTGGCATTGAAGTCGCGAGATCATCTAAAGGGATTGTTTTATCTCAACGAAAATATGCACTTGAAATATTAGAGGACACGGGATATCTTGGAGCAAAGCCTTCATGTTATCCTATGGATCAAAACTTGGTGCTCACACAGGATGATGGAGATTTACTACCAAATCCCGCAACATACTGTAGACTTGTTGGAAGGTTGATATACTTAACGATTACAAGACCAGATTTGGTTTATTCAGTACATGTCCTAAGTCAATTTATGGACAAGCCTAGAATACCACATTTGGATGCTGCACACATGGTCTTGAGGTATATCAAGGCTTCACCAGGACAATGTATTTTTTTTCTCTTCCACCAGCTCATTACAATTGAAAGCTTATTGTGATGCAGATTGGGCTAGATGTAGAGATACTAGGAGATCCATTACAGGTTATTGTGTCATGCTTGGCGATTCACCAATTTCTTGGAAAGCTAAGAAACAAACTACGTTAGCAAGATCTACAGCTGAAGCAGAATATAGGGCCATGGCTTCTACATGCTGAGTTAACCTGGTTGAGGTACATTCTTAATGATTTGCACATTAATCACCCTCAGGCAGCTCTCTTGTTTTGTGACAATAAGGCTTCACTCCATATTGCATCTAATTCGGTTTTTCATGAGCGAACGAAGCATATAGAGATTGATTGTCATTTGATTAGAGAAAAGATACAAGAAGACACTATTCAGACTAAGCATGTTGGAACGCTACATCAACGGGCAGATTTGTTCACTAAAGCTTTGAGCGCATATCAATTTGATAATCTTCTTACTAAGTTGGGTATTACAAACATATACTCCAACTTGAGGGGGAGTGTTAAAGAATAGAAGTCTACCTATATTACACAATAGGAAAGTATTACAGAATAGAATATGTTAGGGAAGCCAAAGTAAATAAGAAGGCTTCGATTTCCTATCTCTACAAGGTCAGGTCATAGAATAGAAGTCTTAGGTTTCCTATCTCTACAAGGTTAGGTCAGGTTTTGCTTTATAAGCTTGTATTCAATCTATGAATTACACAATAAAAATTTCAATACAATTCTTTTCAGAGATGTCTAGGGTGTTTACGCTTTCGGTTAGTATTTAATGGGTTTGTAATTTATTTTTGTTATTAGTTATATGGAAGTATATTTATTCATATATAAAAGGTGGAAATATATTTATTCACATTAAAAGGGGTGAAATATATTTAATGGGTTTGTAATCTATTTTCTTTTTTGTATTTATGCATTTATTCAGGTCATTTAAAGAGATCACGAGGTTAAATATTTTTTGTCAGTAATTTACTTTGGGAAAATGTGTAGTTAAAAGTTTTACATTTTTTAATTCAATTTTGGATATATGATCATGTACATCTTATCTTATTCTGTACATACTGTGGAGGTATTTTGGTTTATTTCAAAATTCCTTTGTGAATATTTATTTTCCTTTGATTATATTTTCTATGTATTTAAGATATTTCCTTTTTTTTTTCTTCCTTTTTCTAGATCTGGCTTTTGTTTCCAATGGATATTATTCTGGTCTTTGTTGATATAATTCTTTTCTGGGGTTTTCATTTTTCTTGTCTTTGTTGATATATCATCAGGTCTTAATGAATTCCATGTTACCCAACTTAAAGACTTTTTTTTGTTGATGTTTTTGTGTAGTTTTTATTTACTAAAACTCTTTTGAGAGTTTTTGTTTTATGTTTCCTTTCATTTTTAGATTGATGGATATGTTATTATGTTTTGATATCATTTATCCTAGAGTAGAACATTTTGGGTTATTAGGTTTTTGTTTCCATATTTTGATATGGTTTCTTTTACATTTCCTTTTCTCTAGCTATATTTATATATGAGAAGTTTATAGTTATACTATTTTTTAGACTTTCCTAATTATTTTGTGGCTCAATGTTTTGTTAGTATACTATGCAAATTTACACTTAAATTTGCTAACGTTTTATTAAGACTTCTGTAAGAATGTATTGTTCCACAGATTGGTTAAGGCGTTGTGGACTTGTTCCACAGATCCTTGCTTCGAGACCCACTGGAGGCATCTTTATTTCGGGGTGGTGTTCGACCCGTAGGTCGCATCTCGGGACTAGGTTACGGATCCTAGCTAAAAAACCGGCTTGCCTTTCAAAAAAAAAAAAAAAAAAAAAAAATAATGTATTGTTGACTGTTGAGTACTTAGTCTATTGTCAAACTGTTACTTAGTCTATTGTCAAACTGTTATTTGCTCTTTGCATAGTTTTTCTGATCGAAGCTTCAATTTTAGCATTTATTCATCCTTTTAGTTTTTTTATGGCTTTCTTTGATTATTTTTGGGGTTTATAATTCATTTTGATTTATTGGTGCTTTTTTCTTAAGTAAAAACTTTACTTTCTATTTTTTTGCCTTCTCTAATTAATTGTAATTTTCTGCGTTATTTTAAGAGTTTCAATTTTGTTATCTTTTACATGTTTTGTAACTTTTGTGAATGGAAAATTGTATGATTTGCAATTTTTATTTTACTCAGACTTAGTTTTCTATTTTATGTTTAATTTTTTGTTTTTTTCCAATACGTAATTAACGAATTATGGGTGTTCTTACAGTTGGTACGACATTTTGTTATCCTTATCTTGTGATATTTGGTTATCTTATGTTTATCTTTGTATGGCATGCACACTATATTTTTTTATTTTATTATTATTAATAATTTTTCTTTCAGATTCTTGTAGTGTATTTCTAATTAATTTTGTTAAAATTTTTCGTTATATATATATATATATATATATATATATATATATATAATTGTTTTTTATACCTAAGTTTGAAGTTGTTTTGTTTCTAATCTATTTGTTTTAACTTCTGATTATTATTAATATGCTTTAGTTTTTTTTAATCATTTCATAATATCCTTGATGAATTTGTGTCTATTAACTTATCATATTGGAATATGGTAATCATTTTAGGTTTACATGTGTTCTGATTTATTCACGATTCTATTTGGGTTTTTATACTTTAAACCTTTCATTTTCTTTATTGAAAGTTCTTTTGCATGTTTGTTGTTTACCATGATGTATTCTTTGCATGTTTTCTTCATTTGTTTTATTAGTTTTTATCAGTGTTCTAAAAAGCGGCCTAAGCGGTAGAGAGACGTCAAGATTAATGGCTAGGGGGAGTGAAAAATCGGGTAGGCGCCTAGGCGGGTCTAGTAATTGACAATTAGTTAATCTAGAACCAAATATTGACAATTAGTTATTTTAGTTGTTATGTTGGTACCATCAAGCATGTAATTCTTTTTCTCTCTAATCTCTATGAAACTCTATGTTATGCAACTTATGCTATTATAAATTTAAGCTTAATTTAGGCATCTTCTCGCCCCCCACCCATCGCCTAGCGTTTTTTAGAACACTAGTTTTTATTATGAGTGTTTGGTTCTAAGGGAAATATTTTATGGAAAAACTACAAAAAAGAGAAGAAATAGTGGGTGTGAAAGTGGAAAAAAGTTCTTCATCTAGAGATTGAAGATGAACATGTATTATGCATATTGGGAAAATCTCCTACCCTAAGAAAAAAAATATATATATATATATATATATATATTCCACCAGGGAAAAACTTGAGGATGGAGTTCATGTTGTGCAATAAAATTTGAGGATGTATTCATATTGGGAAAATCTCACTTTTGACAAATTTTATTCGAAAAATTCCTTTAAATCAAGCACACCCTAAAATGTTATTCATTTCATTATTTCTGTATAGTTTTTTTCAAATGATTGTGGAGTTATTATTTATTTATATATTTATTTGTCGTAATCCGAGTTCATTTTCATTGATAACAAGGGCTAGCTTGACATGATTCAAACTCACTTTTCAATTACTTCAGTAAAATGAAACTCCCTAAGCACCCTAAATGACACACCAAGGCTATATCTGATCCATATTTTTTTTTTATTGTTGATATGGGCTAAGCTTTGCCACCTGAATTTGTTGAAGGCAACAAACTGTTAACGGTGCAAGATTTAGAATTTGTTGAAGGCAATGAACTCTTTATTGTGTAAGAATTTATACTTGTTGTCCAAGAACCTTTGTCATCCGTATTTATGCAACGTTTTATCTCAAGAAAGACTGATCATTCTTGCCTCTTGCCAAAAGGGAAGTTTTGAAAACCGTTCTAATGTTACCATATAATTGGCATCTTTTTCTGGTTGATGTCTTGAAACTCCATGTCTCTGTAGAAGTCAGTTTTAGCACCACTGTTTGCTTTATATCTCATGTAGGGGATGTGACTCAGACCTGCAAACCTGACACGATATAAACCAGTTTGGGTTGGGTCTTCCTGGATTCCTTTTGTGCCGAAAATTGGCTTACATAAATGAATCATATCAATTTGTATAACCTGTGAGCTTTAAAATACCACTTTTACAAAAAATAAAAAAGGAAAAACATAAATTAGAAGATAGTGGTGAAAGACTTTCATGAATAGAAAACTGGTGCATCTGAATCCCGGAAAGGATTTTAGTTGCAAAATACTTGAAGAGAAGCAAAGTGTGGTAAACATGTTATTAACTATGAAAAGAGTATTTGGATGTTGAACCATCCCATCAGATTACCTGATAGTTGGGAATTTGGAAATGTTATTTATATTCCACTACCGAGGCCTTTCGCAGTGGTGACTTATTGCTTTTCAGTTGTATAAGAACAATTGGTTTGAAAAGAGTATAGATTGTTTAGAACAATGTATCTTACCCTATGTGGTCCGGGCATGAAGCGAAGCGAAGCGCCGACCTTTGCTTCAAAGGTCACGAGAGTTGCGATGGAGTCGCAACGAAGTTGAGGCGAAACCATAATATTTTAATGAATTTTATATAGTTTATGAGTCATCACATACTAATAATAAACCATAATTCAAATAAGAGAATATTGAATAAAACATTTGACGATTGAATAAAGTATGAGTATGCTATTAGTTACTCTTACTATAACGAAGTTGATTTGAGTCTCTTGATTTAAGGTGGTTTGTTCTTCACTTAGGTTTCAGTATTCGTTAATATTAGACTATTGAATAAAGTATTATTAGTATGTCATTAGTTATTATAGCTTTTAAAGTTGTTAACATGCTATTGACTGCCTCAATTGAGGTGCGTCCCAGTTGAAGCGATGCATTAAAGCGCCAGAAAATGCCAAAAACTTATTAGGCAGTAATTTTTTGAAGCAAAGTGACAAATTAAAAAATAGAGCTTTGGGAATTGTAACGCTGTCACACCAGAGCTTCTGAAGACATAGATCTTAGCATGCTATTTCAAAAACCGATTTCCCCAAATCTCTATAGCAGAAAGTTTTACAATGAGTAATGCTAGTTTCCCAAAAATTGGATTGTTGGTGTATGCATCAACACTAATGTACACTTTAACTTTGAAGGATGTAACAACATAACATTTGCCACAAATACTTGTGGAAATCACTGAGAAGGTGATGTAGAAGCTCAAATAGCTAAAGAAAATAAGTGCATGAAGGGATACAAAGCCCTATTCAAACCTCTATTTTAAATCAGTGCTAGTTAGATCTGCAGTTCCAAACAACGATCCTTGGGTTGTTTGATTCTACAGAAACATCATTCATTTTTGTACTTACACTTACTTTTAAAATGAACACGCTAATGTAGGGTCATTTTCTTAAAATATGTTATTCTGTTTGAGAGCTTTTGCTTGTAGTCCTTATTATGGAGATTTTTACTAGTTTTTATCTTTGATTGTTTGTTGTCCTTGCTTCTCATGTTCTTCTTCTATTTGTTTGAGAGCTTCTGTCTTGTGCTCTTTCTTGACGAGATTCTACTTGGGTTGATTAAGACTTCATCAAACTCATCTATCAATGCCTTTATAATTTCCTTAATCGGATCATCCAATCTTTGCAGTCTACATGAAGACTTAGCCAAGGAGATCCCTTATCTGGGTACCTTTTTATTTATATATATATAATCTAGATTGGCAAGTTAGTGGAGGGAGTAGACGGAGGGGACTACCGTTGAAAATTTGTATGAAGGTGGCGAATGAAGACATCCTTGAGCTTGTATTAGGCGAGGAATGTGGGAAGACCGCATTGCTTAGAAAACCAAAACACATGTAACCGACCCCGAGAGTATCAGAAATGGGCTTTGATGATGATGAGTAGAGACATTATCTAAGCTATTTGACAAGGATAAGAAAAATGAAATATTACATGGATAAAAGTTAAAGGAAACTTTCCTGCTTTCACAATTTCACTCATCTATTTTGTACAGAAACTGCAAAAATAAAAATAAAAAAAAATGTTCTTAGTTGTTGATGCATTACCCTCAGGATTAAGGGGATACCGACTACCTTGTAGTTGCCTGACCTACAAAAACTCACAAATGCTCCAAGTAAGATATGTATGTAAGCATGGATCATCAAATGGCTTTCTCTACCTGTTTCTTGTTTTTTGGAAAGCACCTGTTGATAAAATGGAATCTGAGTTAAATAGCATGTGTTGTCCAGGCTGGATGGCCAGAATTTGCATTATCTTTTGGTTAGTGTAATCAATAACACGTGCCATTACTACTGTCACGTATGTGTGCCATCTTTAATGTACCCAGGATCAGGTCCGACCTCTTAGCTGGCCTAGTACTCAAAATGCTGTCAACATTGCCTCATTTCTGGGTGGGTGGGTGTTTACTTATAACAATTCTTCAATATTCTTCTCGCCACAAGTGACCACCATCATCCTGTAATACAGATTTAGCTAGGATGTATCAATGTTCGGATAAGTATTTTTGGTTTTCACTTTCTATATCCAAAACAAAACTAAGACTTTCAGTACCTTCTGATAAAGCCAATATTAGACCATCTCCTGGATATCTAGTTTTCATCTCAAGCTGGTAAGTCTTAACAAAATTGATGGGTCCTGCCATTACAAAATTTTCTAAAACGACTAACTGATGTTGCATCATAAAATTATTACAAATGTTTGGTAGGAACACTCTTCCTCTAAGACTTAACCTCATCTATAAACATGGAATAAATTAACAATTGTTCTTATTAAACTAGGTGGAGTAAATATATATTCTCTTAGCTCAACTTAGCAATTATCTCTCTTCTCTAAACTCCTTCGAGAACTAGATTCTAACGAACTTACCATTAGAACATCACTACTAAAATCTGCTTATTTCCAATGATTTTTGGATTGTCCCTTTGAACAATAAAGAGAATGTTTTAATTTGATTTCTGTTGGAAATATGGTTTTTTAAAATAAAAGAAAATGGGTGTGTATCAGGTTTTGATCTCTGAATCTCTCTCTAATTTTAGTCCCACATTTTCTATACAACTCATTGTGGAAGAGTTTATAAGAAGATTATTTGGACTTGGGTTTGGACTCCTTAGAAAAATATGACACTGAGGAGGCTGGCACAAAGAAATATGTTGTTAGTCGTTATCTGAAATTCCAAATGACTGATGATAAGTAGTAGCTGTTGAAAGAAATCTACTCCTGTGGCTCTGAAACCCAGTGGAAAGACTATGAAAAATCGGAACCATCAGAACCGGAACAACCAGAACCGCAACCAAAAGAATCAGAATCCTCCGCGAAATCAGAATGGACATAAACACCCCTCAAGGACTGAATCAGCACAGTTCCTTTGCTACACCTGTGGTAGGCCAGGGCATATGGCCATGAATTGCCGGAACGGATCTCGTCCTGCACCTCAAGCGAACCTAACCGAAGACCAACTTATTGCCATGATCTCTGATATCAACTTTGTTGGTGGATCCGAGGGATGGTGGGTTGACACTGGTGCTTCTCGACATGTCTGCTATGATCGAGAAATGTTCAAGTCCTATTTTGAAGCTGAGGACAAGAAAGTATTGTTAGGTGATTCCCACTCCACTATCGTTGCTGGAACTGGAGTAGTAGAACTGAAGTTTTCCTCTGAAAAGACTGTTATCCTGAAGGATGTTCTGCATACTCCAGAGATAAGGAATAACTTAGTCTCTGGTTACCTTCTGAATAAGGCTGGGTTTACTCAAATTATAAGGGCTGATTTATATACTATCACAAAGAATAATGTATTTGTGGGGAAACGGTATGTTACTGATGGAATGTTTAAGTTAAATGTTGATGCTAATAAAATTTCTAGTTCTGCTTACATGTTGTGTACTTTTAATATTTGGCATGCTAGACTTTGTCATGTTAATAAGCGTATTATTAAAAACATGAGTAACTTAGGGCTAATTCCAAAATTGTTCTTAAATGATTTTGAAAAGTGCAACTATTGTATCCAAGCTAAGATAACCAAAACACCACATAAATATGTTGTTAGAGAATCTGAACCCTTAGATTTGATACACTCAGATATATGTGAACTTGATGGTGTTTTGACTAGAAATGGAAAACGTTATTTTATTACGTTTATTGATGATTGTTCTGATTATACCTTCGTCTATTTAATGAAAAATAAGAGTGAAGCCTTTGACATGTTTAAATTATTTTTAACCGAAGTTGAAAATCAATATAATAGAAAGATAAAGAAACTTAGGAGTGATAGAGGCACTGAATATGACAGCAGTACCTTCATAGAGTTCTATAGTTCTCAAGGAATTATTCATGAAACGAGAACTGCACCGTATTCTCCTGAGATGAATGGCAAAGCTGAAAGGAAAAATAGAACTCTTACTGAGTTAGTAGTTGCCATTCTACTTAACTCCGGTGCTGCATCGCACTGGTGGGGAGAAATTATTTTGTCGGTCTGTTACGTGCTAAATAGAGTCCCTAAATCGAAAAGTAAAACCTCTCCTTAAGAGATTTTGAAAAATAGACAACCAAACTTGTCATATTTGAAAACTTGGGGTTGTTTAGCTTATGTTAGAATTCCTGATCCTAAAAGGAATAAGCTTGCCAGTAGGGCATATGAATGTGTATTCATAGGGTATGCCATGAACATCAAAGCTTATAGATTCTATAATCTTAAAGATCACGTCATTATAGAATCAAACGACGTTGACTTCTATGAAGATAAATTTCCTTTTATTTCGAGGAATAGTGGGGGTACATCCTCAAATAACATGCCTTTGATCAGGATGAATGAAACTGATAAAGCCACATAATCTGAACATAGGAGAAGTAAACGGAAACGAACTTCTAAAAACTTTGGCCCCAATTACTATGTCTTTTCAGTAGAGGAGGATCCCCTTAGTTTTCAAGAAGCCTTATCCTCTATAGATGCAAATTTTTGGGAAGAGGCTATTGATGATGAAATGTACTCTCTTGAGTCTAATAGGACCTGGCATTTAGTTGATTTGCCACCAGGTTGCAAGACAATAGGATGTAAATGGGTTTTTAAGAAGAAATTGAAACCCGATGGTAATGTTGAAAAGTTTAAGGCTCGTCTTGTAGCCAAAGGGTATAGACAGAGAGAAAATGTTGACTTCTTTGACACATATTCTCCTGTTACCAGGATTACATATATTCGAGTGTTAATTTCTCTTGCTGCAATACATAATCTAGTATTGCACCAAATGGACATTAAGACTGCGTTTCTTAATGGTGATTTGGAAGAAGAAATTTACATGGACCAACCTGAAGGTTTTGTTATTCCAGGGCAAGAACATAAAGTTTGCAAACTAGATAAATCACTTTACGGTTTGAAACAAGCTCCAAAACAATGGCATGAAAAATTTGATAATCTTGTTATCGCACATGACTTTAAAGTGAACGAAAGTGACAAATGCATTTACTATAAAACTGAAAATGGCATTTGCACTATTATATGTCTATATGTGGATGACTTGCTTATCTTTGGTTCTAATATCCATGCCGTGAATAAAGTGAAAGCTTTATTGTGTGCGAACTTTGATATGAAAGACCTTGGAGAAGCAAGTGTAATCCTTGGTATCAAGATTACTAGGTCTGAAAAGGGAATTTCTTTGGATCAATCACACTATATAGAGAAGATCCTAAATAAATATAATTACTCTGACTGTAAACCTGCATGTACTCCTTATGATTCTAGTGTAAAGTTGTTCAAGAACACCGGTAACGGTGTTAGACAATCTGAGTATGCGAGCATCATTGGTAGTCTTAGATATGCTACCGATTGCACTAGACCCGACATAGCTTATGCCGTGGGATTACTATGCCGATTTACCAGTAGACCTAGTATACAGCACTGGTATGCAATTGAAAGGGTCATGAGGTACCTGAAGAGGACTAAGAACCTCAGATTACATTATCAGAAGTTTCCCGCTGTTCTTGAAGGATATAGTGATGCTGATTGGAACACTCTTTAAGATGACTCCAAAGCCACCAGTGGCTATATTTTCAGTATAGCTGGTGGAGCTGCTTCTTGGAAATCAAAGAAACAGACCATTCTGGCACAGTCCACGATGGAGTCAGAGATGATAGCACTAGCCACGGCTAGTGAAGAAGCAGGTTGGCTAAGAAACCTGCTAGCAGAGATCCCTTTATGGGAAAGACCGATTCCAACTGTCTTGATCCATTGCGATAGTACCGCGGCTATTGCAAAAATACAGAACCGTTATTATAACAGCAAGAAACGACAAATATGTCGTAAGCACAGTACAGTTAGAGAGTTTTTGTCTACTAGTGCTGTGAGAGTGGATCACGTACGAACTGATGCGAACTTGGCTGATCCTTTGACGAAAGGATTAGCTAGAGAAAAGGTTTTCAAAACCTCAAAAGGAATGAGACTAATGTCCTTAGATTGATGAGTTATTCATGATGGTAACCCAACCTATAGACTGGAGATCCCAAGAAATAGGTTCAATGGGTAATAACAAGTCGTGAATGATATGAAGTGAATCATGCTGACAAAATAGCAATCTCATTCCTAGATTAAAGCATGAGTTCCTGAAGTGATAGTAGGATGAGTTAAAAACTCTTAATGAGATCTATACTCTATGTGGAGTGGAGTACCTAGCTACAGGAGTACTCTTGATAGACTCACCTAAGTGATTGTGGAAGTTTGGCCACTTCCTATGGAATTTGTGGGCAAAATTCCTAGAGCCTTCACTATACTGGGATATACGTGCATGGCCGTAAGGCATGGGTTTTTTAGACTTCACCCTGGTAAGGTTGTGCGTGTAATGTCTGTTAGAGATAGAGTTCAAAACTACGAGATACTCTAGTATAATCTAAAGCATGAACACTACGCAAGAGTTCAAGTCGAAAGACACTTTTGTTTATGCACAATCTTATATTTTTTAGATTGCTCAATGAAAATTGTTTTTAAAAATCCAAGTGGGGGATTGTTGGAAATATGGATTTTTAAAATAAAAGAAAATGGGTGTGTATCAAGTTTTGATCTCTGGATCTCTCTCTAATTTTAGTCCCACATCTTCTATACAACTCATTGTGGAAGAGTTTATAAGGAGATTGTTTGGACTTGGGTTTGGACCCCTTGGGGGTACCACACTTTTGTGAGGAGGGGAGAGATAGACTCTCGCGGCCGCCGCCGTCTGTCCGTCGGGTCGGGTCATTTAGAGAGCAACCCATTCTTTTTGCTGAAAATTTATTTAAATAAAAAAAATAAATTTTTGAATTACTGCAGAGAGACTGAATCTAGACGGGATTTTGTATTTGCTGTCCTCTCTCATGTTCGCCATGTTTTCCACATTTTTTAATTGTGATTTCCACGTTTGGATATTCCCCACATTTTTCATGCAAATGTTTTGTCAATGCATCTAGCCATTTTTTGTTTTGTCAATGGATCTAGCCTGGATTTCGTATTTCAACGAATGTGTTTTCTCCCTATAAATACAACACAATTTTAGAGTTTATATACTCAAGAAAAAAAAACATTTTTCAATCAGAGAGAACAAAGCATTTTTCAATCAGTTCTTTCGTTTAGTATTTTAATCAAAGAAGAGTTTTTCTTTTGTTGAATTATTTACACTATATTGGTGATTCCGAGCAAACAAGAGATTAAGGGTGGATAGTATTCCGTTCATCAACAGTGCATTTACTTGAACGAGACAGATAAGATTCTGGGTTGTTTTATCCTGGGGACGACTGGGCTACAAGACTGCTTGCACAATTTTGGACAGAGCCGCGAAACATCTTAAAGAGAGCGACCTAGTCCGCGACTCAACCCAAGAACAATTGGTACCTTCGTTCCTATCTTTTAATTTGAATTATTCAGCATTTACAACAATTTCAAATATTGGGTTCTTGATACAAAATGGGAAATTGTCCATAGACGCTATAATATCCAATGCTTTTATAAGCTACCTCCGGAAAACTACTTTTATCACCACCTATCTAGAAAAAGTTCAAGTGATCGAAAAAAAATCATGCTATTGAATCTTCTTGAAAAGTTCATCCATCCATCGTCATCTCCCTTTGTTTAATTCTTCTTCTTGGAACTTACTTAGATTTTGATGTGTTTATAAGCACAGATTGTTGTTGATTTGAATATGTGGACTTCGTTTTAGGGCTTACTTGGAGATCGATTTGGTGTGGTGATTGCTTTTACTGGAAGTCTCTCACAAGTCCCGATCCCAAAACCCACAAAAGGTTATTGTGTCACATACCAGAAATTCAAATTCATTTTGAAGTTTCAGCAAAACAAAGAGCGGGAGATTTAAATAAAAAGCGTGAGATTTAAAAAAGTTTGTTACCTTACGTTGGTCCCTCCACTAGCTCATGACACGTGTTGTAATCTCATTTGAAATTCTGTTGTAGTCTGTTTCATTTTCCCTCTTTAAAAAGAGGCTTTGTAAGATCAATTGAAAAGAAAAAATGGAATTGAGTTTTTAGGCTCCTGTTCTGTGTAAACTTGAGATTTCTCTCTCTCCCTTTTCGTCCCTTCTTCTCCTTATCTTCCTCAATTTTACCTTCTTGAGTTCCTGGTGGTGACATTTGGTATCAGAGCTATCTGATCCAATCACTCAACATCATGGAAACCAGATCCAAAGAGCACGAAGCATTCATCAAAGAGACAAAAAAGAACCATGTTGAAACCAGTAATCGGATCGAATTGTTGAGAACTAATTTCCAGAATTTGAGTATGGTAACTGAGAAATTGAGTCTGATCACAGAGACTCATGGAAAGCGGCTCGACCAGATTGTTCAACTTCTACAATCACAGCAGTCAGTAGGAGTATCTGATGCTTCCTCATCTGGAGTTCATGAGGCTAGCACGTCAGATCAGAGAAGAGGATCTCCTATACTTCCTTTTCCAGATGCTCAAGGTATGGTTCCTCGCCCTCCTAAGTTGGATTTTCCTTCATTTTATGGTGAAAACCCGCGCACTTGGGTGACGAAGTGTGAGAGGTACTTCAATAATTATAATATCTTAGATTCACACAAAGTTGTTATAGCTTCATTGTATCTGCAAGGTAAAGCAGATGTGTGGTTCATGGACACCATTGGTAAGGGAACAATACAATGGACTACATTTGTTCAGGACCTCTGTGTTAGGTTTGAAGAAACTGCTCTAAATAACTATGTTGATAGCTTCAATAAGCTCAATCAAGACACTTCTGTAATTGAGTACTATGACAAGTTTGCTGAACTTAAATCCTTAATGCTCTACCATAACCCTCACCTTGATGACACCTACTTCGTACTTAGCTTCCTTAGTGGACTAAAACCAGCTATCAAATCTATGATTCAACTTTTACAACCTACAGTCACTCAAGCACTGGTTCTAGCACGGATGCAAGAGTATTCCTCTGTCATTCATACTGCACCTTCAAAACAAAACTTCCAGAATCCTTATCAACCTAGATCTTCCAATTATAATTCCTTGAATACCACCAAACCAGCCAGTTCAAATTACCTGCCATTACCTACTCCATCATCATCTCTTTCCTTGTCACCTGTTACAAATAACAAACCTACTACCACAAACAGTATCTTACCCTTAAATAAATTTACTCCTACTTCTCCTCCTTTAATCAAAAGACTTACTCCAAGCCAAATGAAAATAAGGAGAGAAAAGGGCCTATGCTACAACTGTGATGAGCTTTATAGGCCTGGCCATCTTTGCAAACAACAGTACTTATACATGCTTATTCCTGAAGAAGAGCCTTTAATTGAGGAGTCTGTGTCAGAAGTTGAAATACTTGATTTAGCTCAAGAGGTGCAGACTGGTATGGAGCTTTCCTTACATGCTTTACAGGGTGGCTTGTCAGCCAATGCATTATTGCTCAAGGGTTATATCAAGAAGAGGTCGATTTCTATTCTCATAGACACTGAGAGTACTAGCTCCTTCATTGATCCAAGTGTTATCAAGGACACCAATTGGCACACTTAACTTACACCTCAAATGACTGTCAAGGTAGCTAATGGGCAACAACTCATCAGTAGTGCTTTTTGCCCTTATTTACAGTGGACTATGCAGGGTCTGAATTTCCAAGGACAGATTGGAGTATTACCTCTTGGGTGCTATGACATGGTGTTAGGTATAGATTGGTTAAAACCTTTTGGAGATATCTCAATGAACCTTCAAAAACTCCAACTGACCTTGACCATTGAGGGACATGCTGTCACTTTACAAGGAGGAAACAGTGAGGCCACTTGCAGTATGATGGATTCCAGCGATTGCAACAAGGTTCTTACAAGATACACCCCTACCTTCATTTCCCATTTATTTTCCATATCAACCCCTGAGTACCCTTCACAAAACCATCCTACAGTGACCCAACTTTTGCAAGAATTCCAGGACATTTACCAAACACCAACCTGTCTACCTCCCCACAGACCTTTGAATCATAGGATACCCCTTAAACTTGGTGTTATTCCTCTTTCCCAGAGACCCTATAAGGTACCCTATATGCAGAAGGAAGTGGTTGAACAACTGGTAACTGGATGGACAGTGGGTTAATTCAGCATTCTCACAGTCTTTTTGCAGCACCCATTTTGTTAGTTAAAAAAAAGGATAACACCTGGCGTTTTTGTGTGGACTATAGGAAACTAAATGATCTCACTATCAAGGACAAATATCTTATTCCTCTAGTGGATGAACTCTTAGATGAATTATATGGAGCAACCACCTTCTCTAAATTGGACCTCATGTCTGGTTATCATCAGATATTAGTCCACCCTCCAGACATCCACAAGACTGCCTTCTGCACCCATCATGGCCACTTTGAGTTCAAGGTAATGCCATTTGGCCTCACCAATGCACCTTCAACTTTCCAAGCACTTATGAACCACATTTTTCAACCTTATTTAAGGAAGTTTCTCCATGTGTTTTTTTATGACATACTCATCTATAGTAAGTCCCTGGCAGATCATTTCTCTCATTTCCACCTTACATTCACTATCCTTAAGAATAATCAACTCTTTGTTAAGCTTCCTAAATGCTCTTTTCTTCAGCCTAAGTTAGAGTATCTAGGACATCTTATTAGTGCCTAGGGTGTAGAGGCTGATCCTCAGAAAATCTCTGCCATGTCCACTTGGCCTCAACCCTCTACTCTTAAACAACGTAGGGGTTTCTTAGGTTTAACTGTATATTGTAGGAAGTTCATTAAAGGGTATGGCCAAATTGCACAACCTCTTACTGAGCTCCTAAAAAAGAACTCTTTTAAGTGGGGACCCCAAGCTGCGCAAGCCTTTCTCAACCTCAAACAGGCTATGTGTCAAGCTCCCATCCTAGCCCTGCCTAATTTTTCACTGCCTTTTTCCTTGGAAACTGATGCTTGCTCCAAAGGAATTGGTGTTGTCCTTCTCCAACAGGGTAGGCCCATTGCTTATTTCAGTAGAGCACTTGGTCCTAAGAACCTTGGATTGTCTACCTATGAAAAAGAACTCATTGCTCTTGTATTGGCAGTAAACAAGTGGAGATCTTACCTGTTGGGCTCCAAATTCATCATCCACACTGACCATGAAAGCATCAAATTACCTCTTGTCTCAGAAAGTCACTATTCTTCTACAACAAAAATGGATTTCTAAGCTCTTGGGGTATAACTATGAGATCCATTACAAAAAGGGCAGTGAAAACACTGTTGTTGATGCTCTCTCAAGAAGACATGCTAGTCTGGATGGTCATTGTGTTGTTCTTACCTTAATACAACCTCAGTGGCTCAGTGATGTTACTGACAGTTATCAGGCAAATACTATGGCTATTTCTTTAATTCAGAAATTCGCTATTGCTCCTAGTTCTCAGCCTCCTTATACCTTCTCCAATGGTTTACTCAAGTACAAGAGCAGGATATATGTTGGAGCTTCTTCTACACTCAGGAACTAGCTCATTTCTACTCGGCATAATGCTCCCATTGGAGGTCATTCAGGTGTTACGGCCACTTACAACAAAATGAAGCTTTATTTTCACTGGCCTGGCATGAAGACTCAGTTGACTGAATATATTACCAGCTGTGATGTATGTCAACGTAATAAGGCCGACCAATCCAATTATGGTGGCTTATTGCAACCATTACCTGTTCCTGAACATGCGTGGCAACATATCTCAATGGACTTCATTGAGGGCTTGCCTATTTCACAGCATAAATCAGTCATCTTGGTAATGGTTGATCGCTTGACAAAATACAGCCATTTCATGACTCTTGCACATCCATATACAGTTTCATCTGTGGCTGAATTGTTTCTTCAAACTATCTATAAGCTCCATGGAATGCCCACTTCAATAGTTTCAGATCGGGACAAGGTCTTCATCTCAGCTTTTTGGCAAGACCTTTTAGTTGTTCTGGGCACCCAACTGGCCTTAAGCACTGCTTATCACCCACAGACTGATGGGCAAACAGAACGGACTAACGCTTGTTTGGAGAATTACTTGCGATGCATGGCTGGTGATAGTCTTCATCAGTGGGCACGCTGGCTCTATCTAGCTGAGCATTGGTTCAACACCAATTTCCACTCTAGCTTGAAGACCACCCCATTTGAGGCCTTATATGGCTATTCTCCTCCACTATTAGCCCTACCACCAATCACTTCCTTAGCCACTACTGATGTGCAAAATTATCTCAAGGTCCGTGACCACATGCTTCAACTTCTCAAGGATAGATTGGCCAAAGCTCAGGAGTGTGTGAAAGCTTATGCAGATAAAAACAGAACTGAGTGTACCTTAGATATGGGTGACTGGGTCTACTTAAAGTTCCAGCCTTATCGCCAAACTTCTGTGAATCTACACAAAAATCAAAAGCTCGCCTCACGTTATGATGGTCCATTTCAAGTCTTAGAAAGAATAGGACAAGTGGCTTACCGACTTCAGTTGCCCCCTACTTCGAAGATCCACAATGTGTTCCACATTTCTCAGCTCAAGAAAAAAATTGGACAGACCATTGTACCTTCGCCCCAGCTACCTCTCACAGACCACCATGGCAACTTCAAAGCTGAGCCTCTTGCTATACTTGCTCGACGTCTTGTTCCTCGCAACAATCAGGCTCTTACACAAGTACTTATTCATTGGAGCAAATCGTCAAAGGAAGACGCGACTTGGGAAATCTGGTCAGTGTTTTCGAGACGTTTCCCTTCGTTTAATCCTTGAGGACAAGGATCGTTTCAAGCATAGGGTATTGTCACATACTAGAAATTCAAATTCATTTTGAAGTTTCAACAAAACAAAAAGCGGGATATTTAAATAAAAAGCGGGAGATTTAAAAAAGTTTGTTACCTTAGTAGTTGGTACCTCCACTAGCTCATGACACGTGTTGTAATCTCATTTGTGCATTTGAAATTCTGTTGTAGTCTGTTTCATTGTCCCTCTTTAAAAATTGGGCTTTGTAATATGAATTGAAAAGAAAAAATGGAATTGAGTTTTTAGGCTCATGTTCTATGTGAACTTGAGATTTCTCTCTCTCCTTGATTTCGTCCCTTCTTCTCCTAATCTTCCTCAATTTTACCTTCTTGAGTTCCTGGTTGTGACATATTGTCTCTTCTTTATCTCTCTCTCTATCTATTCTTTTCATGATTCTTGAAATTTATTAGGGTTTTGTGGTGTTCGATTTACATAATCTAGAAATTCAGTTTAGGTTTCTTTTTAGATTGAATTTGTTGTTTCTTGGACTGTTTTCTTGGTTGGTATGCTATGTTTTGAATCAAAATGTCTTCAAACTCTAACTCAGCGCATTGATTAATGATAGCATAGGTTGCTATATGTTGGTCCTTGGAATTTGGTTATAACTTCTATATATGGGAGCCATATGAGCTTTATGGATGCAACTTATGACTAGTTTATCTTGGTTTTGTTGGTTGAAAGTTGAAACTTTGATCACCAATTTCGAACTATTCAATCTATTCATGAAAGGTATAATTTACATCGTAATGGTCTCTGTAAGTTTTAATTGAAAGAAGCCAAGTAATCAGATACAAAGGAACAGGAAATTGGTATATTGGATGAAAGTAAACAGATGGAAGGTTAGTCAAAGTAATGGCTCGGCCGATGTATATTGTCGTGGCTTATATAAATCTTGTAAGATACCCTTCTTAAAACTGAGTATATAAAGCCAACATGAACACAATTGAAATCAATGAACGGTCTAAGGAACGGGTGCATGTGGATCCAGAGATGCTCGCCATATGATGAAGAGGTAAAAAATAATATGTCCATCCTTTTTTAATTTGATTTGAGTCAGTTTGAGCTAATCTTTAGACTTTTGTCCATGCCTTCATGTGGTTTCTTTTGAAGTTTTTGTGGTCATCACAACTGAGTAAGATATAATTATATATGCTCCACTTGGAGTGAAACCTTCCTGAGGAAGTTATTTATGATTAAGTTTGTGTGGACATTATTGTGAGGATTTAATGTGTTGGGTGGGATCTTTAAATATATTTTTATACCCCCACTAAGTATTAATGATAAGAAATTTTTTTTTCTTATTCCTAATTATTAATTTTTGTACCACAAAAAATAAATAAATAAATAAAATGAAGAGTGGTGAGGATATTGTTTGATTCTAACATGGCTGAATATACACCTTAGAAACAAGCCCCAAGAAACTCCAAAACCCCATTCCTGGATTCTAGAAAAATTTCCCACTCTCTACCATACACCTAACACCCCTTTGTTATGTTTTTAAGGGTTTATATTATTATATAGCTTTGTTCTTCACTAAACCAATCTATCTTCTCAGCAAGAAACATTCAAAGACTCCACCTTGAACCCAATCATCATCTTCATCACTTTCTAGGGTTTGGGTTTTCAAAATGTCTCTCATTCTTAGCAAGAGTTTGACCTCTATAACACCTTCTCTCTTCGCCTCTTCATGGAGGAAGCAAAGAGTAGGAGCAACAATAGCATTAATGAAGTTTACAAGTGCTTTTATGTTTGTCTTTAAAAATGGGGTTTTGGGTGGTGGATTGAAGTGGAAGCTTGAGAGGAGGGGGAACAACTTGATTGTTCGATGTGACACAGTTGTTGTTGAGAAGGAAGTGGCAGATGCTCAGCCTGAAGAAGAGAAGTATGAGATCGATCGATGACTGTGTCAATCTGTGAGATCTTCTTCCCAGAGGATCGATCCTTCTTCTCCTATTCTTATTCGTTCCTTCTTCTCTCCTCAGATCTGAAATCCTCCTCAGATCCTTCTTCTCTTCCTCAGATCTGTGAGATATATATACTGTAACAAAAGTTAACGTCGTTACCACATAAAACGTTAAGTGTATAACGATCGCTATAATACTGTTATAACACAACGTACCGTTAAATCCAAACGTTTTATTCCTGAGCTCCTTTGAACGTTGTAATGGAGTTATAACTCCATTTTAACTACATAGCTTCTACTTTATTTTTCAGTAGTTATGTCACATTTAGAAGGGATGACCTATGTTTGTTTTTATCATTTTTTTTTTATTTACATATTTATTCAGGTCATTTAAATATATCACGAGTTTTAGTGAGTTAATTGTTTAGTTTTGGAAGTTCTTTATTAATGTTGATGGAAATTAGAAAATTTTGGGTTTCCTAGAAGTGTTGGAGAATTGTTGAATTAGAAAGTCTTGGAATTAGTTTGTAACTTGGAAGGAAAGCAAGTTGAATTGGAAAGTAGTGTTGTTAGAAACCAATTTGAATTAGAAATTGGTGGTGGTGGATTTGTTATGTTCAACATAGTTTCCAAATTTGAATGAGTGGAGTTTTTGCTTTTACTCCAAGGAATAGTCTATGTTTCTACTTCAAGTAATTGCTAGTTTGGTCCACCCATGGAGACCTAAAAATAAGACCTCTTTGAGAGTTTTAGAAAAATCTGAAAATTAGTTTTGGAGCTTACGAAAAGCATAAATTGGTTTGTTTCACATTGATTGATACGTCTGTGCAATTGTTACTCTCTTTATTGACTGTAAATTTGTGTTATGCATTAGGCCATGCATAGAGGTGGGCACGGGACGGGATGGACCTCATCCTATCTCATCCCGTTCATTTGGGATCATGACGGGAGAGACCTCATCCCGACCTTGTCCCATACTAAACGTGACGGGACGTGATCAACATATTTTGTGGAGCAAGTAGGTGGACCTAGGGGGGATCTGTGTTAGGTAATTGACCCCCTTATCTTTTTAAAATATCCCACTAAGCAGTTACTCATATTTTTTACATTGCCCTTCTTTAATATTTTATGTTGCCACTCTTTATATGCAATCTTGACTCTTGACTCCACTAAAAATTAAAACAACAATTTTTTTTTTAAACTTCACCCTCACCAATCCCAATCCCACTCCATTTTTTTTCTCTTTTTTTAGTTAACAGATTAGAATAATTGGGGGGTTGGGATCTGATCTGCTTGCTTTCTCTCTAATCTCTCAAAATCGAAAGCAATCATTTGGGTTTGGGGCGGTTGGGAAAACACGGTGGTCGTAGGTCGATTCAGCTAAGTTGTTGCTTGTCTGCTTCACCTGAGCTAGCCCAAAAGGAGAAAGCTATCTCTATACACACATATATTATCTTTCCGAGAAGACATACAATAGAATAAGAAGATAAAAGAGAGCGGGTTGGTTGTGTAAGTGTTATCCTCGGAGGCTCTGTCTCACGAGTGAATTTGAGAAAAGAAGAGACAGACAGATGGATAAAGCAAGAGAAGAAAAGGTAGGAGGATTCCAAAAATAAAATTGTCGTCCGACAAATTCACTTCAATCCATCCAATCTAGTCTAGAGAAGAGACACTACCTAGGCAACTGCTGCGACTACTCCTTGGACTTGGACTATACCGCCCTGCTGCCTCAAAACCAAAAAACCAGAAAGAAAGCCATAGGTCTGCTCTTTGCCAACTCTCATCTTATACCACCATGCCCGCTTCTCTTTTCTCCAAGTCAAATAAGCTCTTAATTAGCTAGCTACAATTGAATTAGTCATGCCACGTATATTATTTGTATGGTTGAATAGTTGAATACTTAAGAAGTTATGTACTGTTTGCCCCCTTTTGTCTGCAGTCCTGGCTCTGCCTCTGTTGAGAAGCTAGAGTTATGCATTGTAACAAAAGCCTTATGCCATGGAGATTTGGTGAAATCATTTTTTGAAATAGCATGTAAGATACACTGGACTAAACAATTCTTTCAGTTTCGTGATTTATGACGAAATAATGTTTTTCTCACATTAAAGTACCACCAAGCCTTTGTCTAAAACAATCATTCCTCTAGTACTTTCCCTTTTTATTTCCCTTTTCGATTTTGTACACAATTATTTTCATAATGTCCTCCACGCCACAATGGTAGCATCTCAGGTTCTCTTGATTTTGATATCCCTCTTGATATGTCACTACCATTCTAGGCAGAATTGATAATAGACACAACTATGTTTTCGGATTCCCAACAATCAGGTAACTATTTGACTTTTGAGAAGAAATGTTTCAACATCCAATACTTTTTTTCATAGTAACTGTTTAACATAATAGGCTAGGACAAAGGAATGGGAAAATGATATATTTAAGATAGCTAAAGCGAGAGAATGAAAAACTACGGATTTGAGTCATATTAAGTATGTTAAGCATGAGGATGGAAGAGTTTTAATGCATGATAAAGCAATTTTATATAGATGAAGGGATTACTTTTGGAACCCACTCAATGGAACACATGTAGGGGAGTTAAACTTAGAGGAGTATGCTTCACAGGAAGGGAGGCATCACGTGTTCCATCGTAGAGTTAGTGCCAAAGAAGCAAGAGAAGTTTTGAAAAGAATGAAGATAGGGAAATCAGTTGGACCAGATGATATACCAATTCAAGCGTGAAAATGTTTGAGAGAGGTTGGGATTCAATGGCTAACTAAACTCTTTAATAGATTTTTGGAAACTATAAAATGCCAGATTCGTGGAGGCACAACATTGTGGTGCCGATTTATAAGAACAAGGGAATATTCAGAACTGTTCGAACTATAGAGGGATAAAGCTTATGAGTCATACAATAAAACTTTGGGAGATGGTCATAGAGCGAAGACTTGGGAGTTTAACCAATGTTTCGAAGAATCAATTTGGATTTATGTCGGGTTGGTCTACTATGGAAGCCACTTCTTACTTAGGAAAATTATAGAAAAATATCGAGGGGAACATAAGAGTTTGCATATGGGTTTTATTGATTTGAAGAAAGCCTACGATAGAGTCCCCAGAGAGTTAATTTGGTGGGTGCTTGGAAGGAAAAAAATGTCACAATGTTATGTCGATATCATTAAGGATATGTATGAAGGAGATGTAACAAATGTTCACTCAGTAGGTGAGATGTCTAATGAATTCTCAATATCAGTAAGATTACATCAAGGGTCAGCCTTAAATCCATACCTTTTTGTTTTGGTCATCGATGAGTTGATGAGAAATTTTCAAGAAGATGTACATTGGTGCATGTTGTTTGCAGATGATATTTTGTCTTAATTGATGAGACTAGTGAAGGTTTAAGTCAGAAATTAGATAGGTGAAAGGAGACATTAGAGGGTAAGGGTTTTAAAATTAGTTGTTCAAAGACATAATATCTCGTGTGCAACTTTGGTTGTGAATCAAGAGGGATGGGTAATTCAATTGAGATCGAAGGCATGGAGGCTCCAGACTTTTCGATATTTATGATCTATAACTCAAAAGAATTGGGCTATTGGAGAAGATGTAGATCATAAGATTAAAGCTGGTTGGACAAAATGGATAATGACATCAAGAATATTATGCGATAGAAAGATGTCTGCAAGTTTAAAAGGAAAATGCTATAAGACAATTGTTCGACCAGCCATGCTCTATGGTTTAGAATGTTGGGGCTACTACGGGACAACATACCCATAGGACGACAGTAGCAGAAATGCGTATGTTAAGATAGATGTGTTGCAAAACTCGTAAGGATAAAATTAGAAATGAACGAATTAGAAGATACTTAGGTGTAGCACTCATAGAGGACAAAATTAGATAACGGCGTTTAACGTGGTTTGGTCATGTGCATAGGAGACCAAGTACGGTTCCAATTAGAAAATGTCTAGATTGGCAAATTAGTGGAGGGTGTAAACGGAAGAGACGACCGTTGAAAACTTAGATGAAGGTGGTGAAGGAAGACATCCTTGAGCTTGGATTAGGCGAGGATATGTGGGAATACTATATTGCTTGGAGAACCAAAATATATGTAGCCATTCCTGAGAATATCTGGAATGTGCTTTGATGATGATGATGATTAGTGCCCAGGGGCATATTGATGAGGAATCCGCAAAAGTGTGTATTAAGAAATGGGTTTAAAAACACAAAAACTCAGTGACCAAATTTTCATTTTTTCTAAGGCTTTTTAGACAAATTTCAGAGATTTTTTTTTGTAAATTTCGATTTTTTTCTAATTATACATTTCCTCTAATTATTTATTGATTTTTGAAACAACCCCCTTAATTTTCTAGTTATATATTGATTTCAAGTTTGTTTCATTTCTTGGAATTCAGACTTCATTTAATGTGTTTAATAGATTTATATACTTGCATATTTTTTTTCACATATTTCACACCCTTAAAATTCATTATATATATTTCATGTATCCTCAAAATTTATACTTTTTTTACACACCGAAATGTTTCTCAAAATATTTCTTAAAATAAGGAGATCAAAATTAACTTGAAAAACGAAATCACAATCCTTGCCCAATGAAGCGGTAGATAAATTTCTTATACATGTTATAAAAGTTGATGAAAAAGACTATAAGCTTGAAAAAGACATCAAGTAAAGTTGGGGAAAGTCCACCAATTGTAGCTCAGTTGGTCGGACATCCACTCTCCTTGTGAGAGGTCGCGGGTTCGAGACTCACCAGTTAGGATTTTGTGAGTTTTCGCCCGATTATTAAGAGCACATTTGCTCCGCCGTTGATAAGCCTTCGGGTATTGAATGCAGCTGCTTAAATGGACTAGATCGGAGAGAAGCGAAAGCGAGTCTTCATGCAAGGTGGAGGCGATGGACCGGAGCGAAAGCAAGTCTCTATGCGAGATGGAGGCGACGAGGACATTAAGTGGCAATAATATTGTAGCCTTCGGGTCTGGTTTGGTTAACCCTATTGGGTCAGTCATATAGCCTTCGGGCATGGATTAATAAATAAATAAAAAGGGTCAACGACCCAATTTTAAAAAAAAAAAAAAAAAAAAAAAAAGTTGGGGAAAGGATAGTGAAATGTCAGGTGGTAATTATTGATTGACCGAAAAATAAAATAATCAATATCATAATTATTTGGATGCTTAAAAATGTTTGTGTTAAATACGCAAGAAAAAAAATATATATATATATACCTAGATCATATGCACAAGTTTTACTAAAATTACATAAATCATGTTGCTCATATTTGATTCAACGGCTAGGGAAATAACATTTGGATTTATTTGTTATTTTAATTTTTATATTGAACACACGACCATGAGTGTTAGACTAGGATAAATAAACTAATGGGAGCCAAATATGAATAGCCACAAATTAATGGGGGTAAAATGGAAAATAACCCTTATTTTTTTTCATTTTCTTTTATTACCATTGGTGGTTGGAGTGTCCCCAGCCAAGGAACTGTAACGATCCATTGAGGGTCTCATACTCCGATGCATTAACAAAATTCTAAAAATCAACAAAATGATGACTAAACCCTTTCTTTAACTGGTAGAGCAAAACCCAGAATCAGTCATTGCATGGTATGGTTGTCAAGAAGACAGGATAGATGCTCTTGGGATGAAAGGGTTTTACCCTTTCCATAAAGGCATGAAAAGTTTCAGATTATTTGCTTGTTCAATGCTTACACTCCATTCTCTAATTAGAAAACAAGAAAGCAAGCAAATATTCCAAGCGGATGCATGAGTGCTTAAAATAAACCTCTCTGCATGTATAGGCAGCCTTGTCTTGCCTACCTAGCTATAAAATTCATTAGTTTCTCTAGCTAGCTGATTCAATTCATTTTTCTACCGATGGCCACAACAAGTGCCCCCCCAACACCATCAACTCCTGAGGAAGAACAGACTCATCTCCTCAGCATGTTCAAAGTATTCGACGAGCTAGGCAAAGGGTCAATGGGCACCATCTTCTTGGTACAAAGAGTAAATAACCCAAATTGTCCATTCGCCATGAAGATTGTACATAAATCCAAAAACCTCATTAAATTCAATTTCGAACGCAGGGCACGTTGGGAGATTGCTGTCCTTGAACGTCTTAACCATCCCCTCCTCCCCAAACACATGGAGACTATCGATACGAAAGACTTGTTAGGCTGGGGTCTTCCCTACTACCCTTGTGGAGACTTCAGAAAACTCCTAAACGGTAAAAAAATCTCTAATGAATTACATATTCAGTTCTATGCAGCTGAAATTTTCTCAGCTCTCGAGTACTTGCATAGTAAGCACATTGTATATCGCGACCTCAAGCCTGAAAACATTCTCATTCAGCAGACAGGCCACATAGCACTCATTGACTTCGAGCTCAGCCAAGAACTCAAAGGCAAAAAACTCAGACCACTACCCATCAAATGCACCATCACCAGCAAAAACAATTGCAGTGGTGGTCTGGGGGTTGCCATTTCGCCCTGTATGCGCCGCAGTAGAACAAGGAAATTGTATAAAGGAATAGAGTCTTGCACTTTCGTCGGTACCGAAGCATACATAGCACCTGAGGTAATTCGTGGGGACACATATGATTTCGGTATTGATTGGTGGGCTTTCGGAGTTCTAATGTACGAGATGGTGTACGGTAAACAACCTTTTGATGGGGATGACCGACGGAAAAAGTTTAATTCAATTCTACAAGATCCAGTGGATTGGGAAGGTAGGGACGAGGGAGACGCTGTGATTGACTTGATCAAGCGTTTGTTGGACAAGGACCCAAAAAATCGTTTGGGGCACAATGGAAGTGTGGAAGAGATAAAGAAACACAAATTCTTCAATGGGCTCAAGTGGGACACATTAATTCAGAATTTACCACCACCGCTTGCGGATCCGCCGAATGCCTTAAACAAAGAACCACACGACGGTTTTTATATACTAGAAAAGTTTGATATAAAAGTTGATGAGAAACAGAAAGAACTCCTCAAGAAGTGGAGTGCATTTTGGGCAAAGACCGATAAACAAACTAGGAGGAAGGATAGCGACTCCTCTAGTTGATCATAGATATTTCAACCTGAAATGCAATAAAATTAAAAGAGTTATTTGGATGTTTGGAATTATGTTCTGCTGTATTTGAGAACAATGTAAAAATTAATTTGTTTGGTGTGTGCTTGTTATATTTATGGTGTGCAAGAATTAATTTATTTTAATAATAAGGTTTGGGGATCATCAAAATCCAGCTTGTCTTTCCAAAAAAAAAAAAAAAAAAAAAAAACAAAACGAAAAAAAAATTATTATGTAAAAATTAATTTGTTTGGTGTGCGCTAGTTATATTTATGGTGTGCATTCTTGTTATATCATGCAAATTTGGTGACCTCGATTCACTTGGATGAGAATATTTAGAGAATTGTGTTCAACAGCAGCACAACCGCTGCCACCATCACCACCACTGTCCATTGTCTATTTTGATTTGAATTTTGGGCTATCACACAGGTGACTACTATACTAGATCTTGGGTGTCTGAACCATACCTAACCCAAACTCAATTTCTAAGGTTTTAAATAAATAATAATAATAATAATAATAATAATAATAATAAAATCGAGAAGGGGTTTGAAGGATCCCCAAACTTTTACATTAATAAAAAAAAATGATGAATCAAATAGCAACAAAATTTTCTTCAAATTCTCTACAAAAAAAACTAATTAGATCTAGCTCAACGATCTACAAATTGGGAAATAATCTCGCAAAGTGACCGGTTTCCAATGCTAGTAGTTTCTTGGTGCCCATGCCATAATTTTACTCTCATAAGCACCAATCAATTGGTTAAGCATCCTTGTAACTAGATTCACACCTAATAGGGTACTCAAGATGTAAGAGAAGTCAACCTAGAGATCATGAAACTTGAGAGTAAACCCGTTGAATACTAACTATAATCTAGCATCTATATAAGAATCCAAAAGATATATGCATCCGATATTAATTGTCTTCATCGAGTTTACAAGTTACATCTTTCTCAGGTTTTGATGAAAATGATCCATGCTTCATGTATTGGCCTTCCTCGATCTATTTGATCTATATAGATTTGAAGGCACCCCTGTTAATATTTGCCAAGTTCCAAGCTTCCACATTACGTGATGGATTTAATTCCAACTCTTTTTTACCGATATCATCTTCGTCACTTTTATTCCCATCATTTGTGCATTCTTCCTTGTCACCATTAGATTTAAGTCAATACTAACATTGGCTTTCCTTGCAAGCTCATATTCGTTCCTAGTGTAGTTATTTGTTTCAGTTTCAATTTCTTTTACTTCATTCTCATATTGCACCCCAATCTGCGCAATACTAGCATCCTCTACTACAACTAGCTCTTCTAACTTGTTTTGTCTCTCATTTGGGTCAAGTAACACAACTTTCTCGTCTTGGGTATCGTCTTCCAATTCGATCACACCTGCACCATCCTTGTCATGGTTCCTACTCTTAACAATATGTTTCTTCTTTGGCATTCCCACCCTTACTCAAGTTTCTCCATCTTATTACTATCAACCACTTTGTAGGCTTTAATAATCGTTCTCTTTTGCCCAGTTTTAGCACATGCTTCCGAGTTGTGACCGAATCATTGCAATGTTTGTACTTCGCAAGCCTTCAAGCATAATTGTGGATGCAAATTTTCGTCGGATCATGTGCTGATCATACGGAGCAATCTACATAAGATAAAATCATGTGCTGATCACGTGGAGTAATCTGCATAAAATAGAAGTTAATTCTTGACACCGGTGTGGTGCCTGCCACGGGGACTCCGATGCCAAAGTTAGAACAGAAAAATGTTTATATTTCTATATTTGAAGAGATAATTCTAAATCAAGAAAGAATTACCTCCAGATGGCTTTGTGTTTGGCTATTTATAGAGGCAGAATGAGTAATTTGTTGGCAGATGAGTGAGACACGTGGCAGATTAGTGAGACATATGGCAGATTAATGAGTCATCTGCTTGAAGGCGGTTGTAACTTCCCTTAGGTAGTTGTAACTTCTCTCAGGTAGTTGTAACCTCCCATTGGCGGTTGTAACTTCCTATTTGGTGACACCTCTCTTGCAAGCTTGTGTACTCAGCTGAGCATGGTGGTCAGCGCTGAACACTACTCCTCTGCTTAGAAAATAGTATTCTGCTGAGCTGTACTGGGCCCAAATTTGTGTTGCATTGAGTCCAAACTTGGGCTTTCTATTTTTATGACTTTCATGGATAATTTTTGGGTTTCTCGAGAACAATCCAAATCTTTGAGCTTCCTTATCCTGTAGAGCCAAAGATTATTTTTTACTCCCATAATAATCTACACCTACCATGTAGGTTTTGCTCTTCATCTACTACCACTGGAACTTGAATAGGAAGAAAACTAATTACATCAATTTAAACACAAGCCTTTGCAAAATTCATAAGTACCTTTCTTTAGTAGCTTTATCAAGCAAAAAAGGGGTGCCTACTACATTAGCAATAACCTCTAGTCCTTTAGGGTTCTAGAACATAAGAAGGACATTCCTCAAGCAAATCCATATGGGGATCTTGCTCAAAGAAGTTGCATCATCTTCCAAGAATGGTCTCCAAGGCCTTATAATAAAGAGCTTGCTGGCAATGTGAAAAGGTCTAATCTCCATGCGCTTTTTCTTAATGTCGAGGAAACGGGCGAGAGAGGGTGTGCAACCCCCTCAAAGAAGTTGCACCCCCCTCCCTCGCTCGTTTCCTTGCTAATAAGAAGGGCTCATCTCCATGACCTTGTTCCTATCTTCCTTCTTCTTGACCTTGAACACAAATGTATTATCACTATGTGTTTTCATATCAAATCCAACCTTGAGTTTCCAGAAGCAGAAATTCTAAATGGCGAGGAAACCAGCGAGGGGGAGGGTGTGACCGCTCATCCCCCTCGAGATACGTGTCTGCACTCTCGAGATGCGCAGCAGCATGAATCTCGAGGGGGTGAGTGGTAAAACCCCTCCCCCTCGCCCCTTTCCTCGACAATAAAAAGGTTCTTCCAAAAGTCCTTTTAAGCACTTCGCACACGTACCAAAATACTAGTCTTTTCCCTACAAAATTCCCAATTAACAACTCCTCACATTCCTATTATTCTTTGACGAAATCAACATATTGAAGTTGCACACTGATTTCCCATCGATCAGTGCAAGTCTTCTTCAAATTAAAGTATTTCTGCCCAACTCTTCCCCTTAGGGTGTTCTTGCTTCTTGCCCCTCTTTCAATGTATCCCTGATAAACGCACTAAGTTTGTCTGCAATTTGCTTATCACTCAACACGTTAAAATCTTCAAGCAAAACAATATTGTTCTTCTCCTTCGCCATTGTTCATCCCTGCTTCCTTCTCTACACCATCAGATCTATTCCCTATAGCCTTCAATAGGGATTGTCTGGCACCAAGGTATCTCCTTAATCCTCTTCTATTACACTTCTCTTCTATCTCCTTAATCCTCTTCTCAAACTTTGGCACAAGACAATACTTGGAGACTTCTTTAGGGTTACTTTCAATTCCTCTTTTACTATGAGATTCATCCCTACGAGAAGAGATAGGGTGAACCGTACTCACATCCGATCTGTTCATCATCCACAACCTTGTGATTGAGCAATCATCATGTTGCAGCTGGTCGAGAACACCCAACCCTAAATCGCCTCCTGCTTGCCCATATTGATTCTAAGTTCTACTTCATCATCGCCTATCCACATTGTAATTATTTCGTTTCCTAATTTTCCATATTTTTTCTCTTTATCTACATTAGCTTACAAGTACCATACCACTAAAGGAGTTTGATTCCTAATTAGTGATTTGTGTCTGATCTAATTAACAATATGAGAACAAACACAAACACCCTTAGTGTTTATATTTTCTTTTAAAAGTTGACAAAGTTTTGGAAGAGAAGTAACTTAGACAGTACAACCCAAATTATCAAATCTAACCCAATCCAAAAATATTTAGCCTCCCATCCGGCCAACTTGATCAGGCATGCTCAACTTTGAATCCGATGGAACAAAGAAAGGCTAATTGATTGGCCCCTTAACGATTCTTGGATAACCCTCCCCCTAACCTGCCTGAGTTGCAACCGTAGCTACTAAACTTTAGGGTTTGGTGGTTTAATTGTATTATTAATGTATCATTGGCAAGAGACTCTACCAACATATAGTAGTTGACCATGGAGGCACATAAAGTTGCATTGAAACTAACTAAAAACAAGACCCAATTATGCCTCAAAAACCATAATTAGTGCAGAAATAGGGGAGAAATCACCAATGGTCATCATGGTTGAAGAGGGTAGCGAGGACCCTCCAAGTTTTACCTAGAACTCCCATCACTCTGTCACACTCCAATTTTCGAAAAAAACGAAAATCTCAAAATTCACGTAGGATTATCCGTTTTCCTCAAAATTCGGGACGTGAAAATTTAATAACAACAGAAACAAATAGCAGCAACAACTAAACATCTGAAACAAATAAAACTCTAACCCGGAGAAGACTGGCATGGCTAGCTCACTAGCGGAACTCCAGTAATGTAGCTCAAAATCTCTAAACCTGAAAGACTACTCGGCTACATTCCAAAAGGAATGTACCCAAGAAGCAAAAGCTCACTCGGGTCAGCAATAAAGATGGTGTGAGAAATTTTCATCCAAAAAAAAAATCAATAATTCCACACGTGATAACATCAAACCAAACAAGAACAATAACCAACCACACCAACAGGTAGTTCCTCCATGAGGCAAATGTGTCATCATCCTAAATAAATATGCACAATTTATTACTAATAAATAAAATTTATGAGTTATCAATCCTCATAAATGCAACAACTATACAAATTCATAATCATATTAAACTATTATTGAAATATTAACAAAACACATTTTCTACCTTTAGGAAGACAGGTAGTTCTCATTCAATGGTTGAATGAGCATTTAGTTTCTTCTTTTAAGGTAATCATGCACATACACAAAAAGAAATCTCGCTACTTTTCCACAATCGCACCATCCTCCATGTGCCGAACACACCTCACCCAAGTGTGCATCCCTTGCCATCGAAACCACTCGGGGCGTACATGACCCAAGTGGGGTGCCACCTCGAGTGTCATGTCATCTCACCCGAAGTTCGATCACTGGCAAGTACTCTTCATAAATCTACACGTACAACCGAACTCACATGGAACGGTGCACCGAACACACCTCACCCAAGTGTGCCCTCCTTGCCATCGAAACCACTCGGAGCGTACATGTTCCAAGTGGGGTGCCACCTGAAGGAACATGTCATCTCACCCGAAGGTCGATCACTGGCAAGTATTCTTCCTAAATCTACACGTATAACCGAACTCACATGGAACGGTGCATCGATATGCAAGCAAGTCTGCATACCCATAATAATATCACACGTATACAAGCAAGTCTGTATACAAAAAATTTCTTTTCTTTTCACATTTTTTTTTTTCGGAGTTGTGGAAAAGAGCATAAAAAAATATATCAACTAAAACTCAAAACTCTTTTATGGTGACACTTTGTCAACCATAAGTAAATCAACCACGGTATCCACCATCCTTTTGGGGAACAAATAATATTTGACACATTGCCAATTCACACATCTCATCTCTTTGCATCATATGAAAAAAAAACAATATGCACACCAATTCGCATAACAATACAAATACTCAAACTAAAACAAGTGCTCAGTTATATTCTAGCCAATATCTATTACTAGAAAATTTCTTCTAGCCCTAAACTAAATAAGGATTTAATCCTACACAAAGCTAATACAGACAAGACATTATCCCTTAAACTACCACTTCTAACAAGTTGCAAAAGAATAACAGGGGCAACAGATGTTGATATATATATTAAACCATACAACAAGAAAACATGCAATTTGACAGACAAAGATTCAAAGATTCGTTTCGTCAAGTGAAAAAGAAAAGAAAGAAAAGGTTCTGCTAATTATATTTTGTTGTGTTTCCCACATTCTAATAGTTTTCTATCCTCACTTGAACAATGAATACAACCTAACAATCCAACTGTGTCATGATATATTCTCATCTCGAACCAAAAATAACTCGATCATCACAAAAGAAATTCTCATTAGAAAAAGAAATCAAAATCTTTATTGGTTATAACTCAATTACTCAATCAATCAATGAAAAGGAAACCTTGTTACTGATTCAACAGAATTCCCATCAGTTAAATAGAATCAACCCCAAACATGCAAATTTAATTTAATCTATGATGTTATTTCTTCATCAAATCCAATACTCAATAACCAAACATCAATTAAACAATAGAAACCCCACAACTAAACGATAATCAAACCAATGAAAATAAAAGATTTGCTCAAATCATCTGGATAAAAGAACTCATTACAGGATTCAATCAAAGATGCAAAGAATCAGAATATCAACATGAACACACATTCATGAAAATAAAAACCCCATCATCAAATCCTAAAAATCCCTAATTCAGTAAAAAAAAACAAGGATTTGCAAGATACAGGGAATAAGAAAACTCACCTGATGAAATCACCAATGATTTGCGCAACCAATCCACGTCCTCAAAACCACGGGTCTTTTGTGCTTAACTGGCTTGTACGAGATAGAGAACTCTGCCAAGTAGTGGCCAACCATCTCAGATACAATGATCATGTTCCGCAGATGAGTCCTACTGGCTCCGGCTTCTCACCCTGTGGAGCCTCGCGCTTGGCCTTGCGCAGCTTCTTGATAAAGGCCATGGAGTTCCTCTTGAGACCACGCTGGAACCTTCTGCGAGCTCTGGCATGGAATAGCTTCACCAACTCCTCGGTACCCATGTCAAGGAGCAAGTCCAGATCCACACCCCTGAAAGAGAACTTCCTGAACGTCCTCCTCTTTGGTGCTCCACCCACCTCAACTTCGAGATCTGCCAAACCATCAAATGAGGAAACAGCGAGCACGGCGGCGGAGGCCTCTCCTCCACCACCACAACCATCGCCGCCTCTCCTCGTCACACCAATCTCAACCTCCGTCGCCGCTGAAAAGGGTAAGAGGAAGAGCATCTCTTCCTCCACCGGCCTCCATCTTCTTCCCATCTTCATCGCCTCGCCAATGTCAGCCGCCATTGAGAATAAGGAAACGAGAAAGAGAAGAAAAGCTTAAGGAAAAAAAGTTTTGTTTCTTCTCTTTTTTTTTTTATATATATATGGTGGGTGGCTATTCGCCCCCACCAAACTTCCGAATGCACCCACCCTCTTTCACAAAATAAAAACCCTACTTATTAGTTTAATAAAAGCCCAAAACCAAGCCCAAATACAATTTAATAGCAACCCATCAACATTAGGGTTTACAAAAGAAATTTTTATATTTATTTAATTAAGCGGGTATTACACACTCTCACTTTCTTCAAACCAACTTAGACTTCAAAGTTCATCTGCACTGATTAACATCCTTGAAGATGATCCATTTGCATCACCCGGGACTAATAATTAATCTCATGAATTAACAATTTCAAAGATTACTCCAGGACCCATTTTGATTTCAGGTTTTGAGGCTTCAGTCAATGGTTGTCAGTACCCCTTGAGTACCTGGTGTCAAAGTTAATGATAAAATTTAAAAAAAAAAAAAAAAAAAAAAAAAAAAGTTTACAAACATGCATAGCCATTCTCTTTTTCACATAGCCAGTATCTCATGCATGGAGTTTTGGTCAATTCTCTGGTATAAACACGCGAACTTTGAGTGCTTGGATAATGCTCTAAATATGAGTTTGGCAGACAACTAAGGTAGGAATTAAATCAGTGCATGCAGTGCATTTACAAATGTTTCTCAATACTGTGGATTGAGTGACGTTCAAAGAAACAAATTTCTATAGAGGGAAATGATGATAATTAGATGACCATCCAAATTGTTAAAATTGTCTTATCTTCAACTTCAAGTGAGGATTGCTCAACAATCAAATGATGCTTTTGGGAGCCACTGTTGTCCCCTTCCCTGGCCATATAGCTTTGCACCACTTTTGTTTGTTAGGCCATTCCAACATCTCACCATTTAACAAAGATTATTAATTAATCCAAGAATAAAACCCAACTTAATATAGGAATTTGATTTTGTTGACTTGAGTAAACAAGCCCCTTTACCAAATTAAGTTTCCTCCGTTGGCCCTTTTAAAGAAAAATGTTCCCTCTACAAAGCCAACCCACCTTCTTCATTTTCCCCCACTTTAGGAAACAGGAATCTTGTAAAAACTATGAACTTTTCATAGGGTGATGGACATGACAATTCATGAAATGCTTTCTTGTCTGCCATCATGAAGACGAAAGACAAATATACAAATAATATTCCATCAAAAACCACAGTGAATGCATGAAGTCTGTATAGACCTTTAACTTATCATATTAAATTCCATGTAGCTCCACCAATGTCAAAAGTTGATGAAAGGATGCTTCTGTCGGCCATGGAAGAAAGAAAGAACCCCATTGTGTGTTTTATCATTGAAAATGGTTGTAACTGATAAGTTAAAGGTGAAGAGAGTGTAAGAGAAGTATAAATTCTCAAAACCCCTTGGCATTGCAGTAAGGAATTGCTTTTGCTTCGTCCTCCATTGTTTGGAGTATTAAGTTATTGTAAGTGTTATTCCCTGACTCACCATGAATAAAAGAGTACTCAATGATGTTTTGAAAAGTATTTTGATCTCTTGTAGCTAGGGTTTATGGCTTTACTTGAGAGCTACTCGATTGATCACGTATTAAGTGTGTAACACGAGTGCATATTATAACTCTTTATCAGTTATCATGTGTGAATCATGCACGAATGCAAACCCAACCCGATTTGACCCGAAATGCTTTATAGATCCACTACTATATATGCCCACCAAATAGATTGAAATCTAGGTCTTTAGACAACTCGTTCATGACATTAACTCTCTCAGCTTGAATATATTTTATTCAAGACTATGCTGAGATGATGAACCCTATTAGAACTACATCAAATTAACTCCACACAAACCATTTTTTTTTTCTCTTCCCTATCTTTTCTTCTCATCAACAGTATAGCAAGTGTTGCCGACCGCCATCGCCCCTCCCTTTTTTTTTTCTCTCCTTCGCTATCGCTCGAACCTCCGTGACGATGGAACCCGTCCGGACAAAGGTTCGAGCGAGAGCGAATGAAACAAAAAAGGGGGGGGAGGGGGGGAGGAGAAGAAAATGAAGAAATTAGGCGAGAAAAATTGGGTACAAACCTATCAATCTTCAAGGGCACACCACCATTTTATTTCTTTCTTTTGGAACAAGAATAAGAGCAATTGTGGCGAGCTTCCTCTCCAGAAAAACCACCTGGTTACGACTAGTTTGGTAACCCGAGCCCATCACCCCCCTTGAATCACTTGAAAATATCAGATTAAGACCAACATTAAAACAGTCTACAGATTTCTAATCTTGTATAATTTTTTCCAATATCACGCCTAATATATATTTTGGGAATCTGATTTCTAGCTCCAACCATTCATGAGAGTGGTGTAATTGAAAAGTATGATTCCTACACCGGGGGGAGTTGGGGATCTGAACTCGGTATGGAAATTCTATAGAGCTGGTATTTCGAACCTGTGGCTGTGAATTGTAAATTTTTTAGATGGCAATATGGGGGAATTGCATATTTTTCGTTAAAATATCAGTCACCTTATTTATAAATGATAAAAGGTACCCTTGGTCATTACATCTTAGAACCATCCATGTACTAGAGAGAAAACACTATTTTGGCCAAAGGAAATTTAAAGACATGAAAATATTGTTTACTGAGTATCATTAGGGGGGAAATCTCCTTTACTCCATCAAGTGCTTTATGTCCGAGTTTTCAAATCTCAACATTTTGTGGAAACATTAGGTACCAAAAAGACCTCAACCAATCAATTTCCCTCTTTTTTGCTCTATGGGTAGGTAACATATTAACATTCATTCATCATTATCTTTTTAGGAAGCTCAGTAAATACTTCGTTAATAACTTGGCATCCAATAGTATACACACTATGTTATGATCTAGAGAAAGTAATGAATCAAAGTATTTTATATTTCATTACATTGTTAAAGTGTACATGAAGGAGCCCTTATATAGACTTCTGCTTAACAGACTAACAAACTATCTAACCATATTGTTAACAATATTGACGAGCTATCAGTCTAACAACCTAGCTAACAATATTTACATTAACATCCCCCCTCAAACTGAGTGTGGATCTATCAACAACACCCAGTTTGGCACGTAGTAACAGAAATCTGGAAATCCCAAGTGTTTTGGTAAAAATATCAGCAATCTGATCTGAAGCAGAAATGTGAAGAACATGAAGTAGTTTGCGAGCAACTTTCTCACGAACAAAGAAGATATCCAACTCAATGTGCCTGGTTCTGGAATGAAGAACAGGATTAGCACTCAATAATACAGTGCTTTTATTATCACACCAAACAGTAGGAGGAGCACAAGGAAGCTTAAGTTCAGAGAAGAGTGAATGAAGCCAGGAGAGCTCTGTTGTAACTGAAGCCAGACTCCTATACTCCGCCTCAGTACTGCTCCTGGAGATAACACTTTTTTTCTTGGAGGACCAGAAGACGAGATTGGATCCTAAGTAAACACAGTAACCCGAGGTAGACCTTCTGTCATTGGGGTCAGACGCCCAATCAGCATCACAAAAACCAGTCAATTTAAAGGAAGGAGTGGGAGCAAGCTGAAGTCTAAAGGTAGGTGTGGCTTGAAGATACCTCAAAATCCTTTTCACCACTCGCCAATGGGATTCAAGAGGAGCTTGCATGAACTGACAGAACCGATTAACAGAATAAGCAAGTTCAGGTCTTGTGATAGTAACATATTGCAAGGAGCCCACAATACTGCGATACAAATGCACATCTTGAACAGGATCACTTCCCTTGGCAAATAACTTCTCACCACCACTCATAGGAGTAGGTAAACCTTTTGCAAACTGCATCTTAGCACGACAAAGAAGATCTTGAATATACTTTGTCTGAGATAGAAAAAGTCCATTTTCAGAGTGTTGAACTTGAATGCCAAGAAAGTAATTAACAAGGCCTAGTTCCCTCAAAGAAATTGTGCATTAAGTTGTTGAATCAACTGAGATACATCAGACGGATTGGCACCAGTGACTGGAATGTCATCCACATAAACCAGGAGAAAAATTGGAGAAGGAGTATGTCGAATGGATAAAGAAGAATCTGACTTAGCAGATATAAACCCAAACTGAAATAGAGTATGTTGTAGTTTGTCAAACCATGCTCGAGGCGCTTGTTTCAAACCATATAATGCCTTGGTCAGTTTGCATACAGCATGGGGTCTTGATGAATCAACAAATCCAGGAGGTTGCATCATGTTGACCTCCTCTAACAAATCACCATTTAAGAAGGCATTGTTAACATCTAGCTGAAAAACTTTCCAGCCAAACGTGAGAGCTGTTGAAAGCACAACTCTAATTGTAGGGGGTTTAACCACCGAACTAAATGTTTCATCAAAATCAAAACCAGCTACCTGTTGAAAGCCTCGAGCCACCAATCGAGCTTTGTATTTATGAACTGTGCCATCTGAATTCTCCTTAACTTTGAATATCCATTTACAACCAACAACTGATCTGTGTAGAGGAAGGTTTACTAGTGACCATGTGTTATTTCTGATCAAAGCCAAATATTTTGTTTGCATAGCCTCAAACCAATGAGGTGTGTCCAAAGCCTCAGCTAAACTCAAGGGTTCAGTAGATGCCATATACACTTTGGGTTTATAAATACCAAGTTTGGACCTAGTAACCATCGGATGACTAGGAGTAGGAGTAGAAACAGGATCAGCAATGCCATCAAGAAGACCATTTTGCAGACCATTGTTCTGACTATTTAGCTGACCATTGTGTTGACTATCAGTAAGACCATGGTGCTGACCTCCAGTAAGACCATGATGCTGACCATTGTGCTGATGAATGGACTGATCATTGTTCTGACTATTTAGCTTACCATTGTGCTGACTACCAGTAAGGCCATCAGTAAGACCATGGTACTGACCATCAGTAAGACCAGGAAAAAGTGCATGTTCACCATTATGAACATAAGAATGACTAGTAGGACTATTTGTCTCACCCATAGGACCACAACTATGTGTCTTACCCATAGGACCACCAGTAATAGTATTCATAGGAGCACGGGTAATAATATCATACTGACCCATATGTCCAGTAGATATATTTTCCGGAGTAGACTCAGAAAACAGAGGTATAGAAGACGAAATATGCACAGGGGAAGAGGAAGGAGGCAATGCAGAATGAGATTGCTGTTTAGAATATGGAAACAAATGTTCATTAAAGAGGACATCTCTAGAAATGTAGATTCTACCATTTGGAGACAAACACTTATACCCTTTGTGTTGTAAACTATACCCAAGAAAAGTGCACTCAACAGACCTGAATTGAAGCTTGTGTGCATTGTAAGGTCTAGTATTTGGAAAGCAAGAACACCCAAAGACTTTTAGACAGGTATAATCAGGAAGCTTTTTATAAAGTTTCACAAATGGAGATAAGCCATTCAACACATTAGAAGGAACTCTATTTAGTAGATAAACAGAAGTCCTAACAGCCTCATCCCAAAATTTCATAGGAAGTGAGGCATGAGCAATAAGTGTCAATGCAGACTCAATGATGTGCCTGTGTTTTCTCTCAGCAATTCCATTTTGCTGATGAGTAGTAGGACAGGCCAACCTATGACTGATGCCATGCTGAGATAGAAATGTAGAAAAAGACCTATACTCACCTCCCCAATCAGACTGAATACATTTAATGGGGAGGCCAAATTCTAATTCAACTTGAGATTTAAACTTGATAAAAGTAGAATAAGCATCAGACTTGTTTCTTAACAGATATACCCAAGTGAACCTACTAAAAGCATCGATGAAATGAATGTAATACCGATAACCATTAGAAGATACAGTGGAAACAGGACCCCAAAGATCAGTATGGATGAGTTCCAATGGCTTATTGTATACAGTAGAAGAAGAAGAAAATGGAAACTTGTGTATCTTTCCTAAACAACATGAAGTACACAATTCTTTATTCTTGTGAGACACAGAAATGTTATGCTGAGCAAGTAGCTTTTGCACAAGTGAAAAAGAGGGGTGCCCTAGACGAGCATGCCAAAGATGCAACAAAGAAGAAGAAGACTCAGAAGAACTTGAAGAGGTCACTGCATTGCTAGAACAGTAGAACTTGAAGAGGTCACTGCATTGCTAGAACTTGAGGAAGCCACTGCATTGCAAGAACTTGAGGAAGACACTGCATTGCAAGAACTTGAAGAAGACACTGTATTTCGGGCATCAAGTGTCATAGAAGGAAAGACATACAGACCCTTATTAAGCCTCCCTTCCAAGAGGACTTGACTGGTGTCCTAGTCCTTGACAAAACAGAAGTCAGAATGAAACTCAAAATATACTCTATTATCTCTAGCAAATCTTGAAACACTAAGTAGATTTTTAGTTAACTTCAGAACTTGAAGAATGTTCTTAAGAAATAGTGGTCTTGAAGAATTGAAAGAGGTTAAGAGAGACTGACCAACATTCTGTATTTGTAAGGCAGAACCATCCCCAACATGTATTTGTTCATTACCATGATACGACACTGAGGTTGACAAATTCTGAGCAAAAGGAGTGCAATGATCAGTTGCACCAGAATCAGGATACCATCGATGATCTGCTGATGAGGAGGCACCATTCGTTTGTATTTGTAACTGAGATTTAGAACCCCAAGGCTGATGAATGTGCTTACCAGAAGTAGATGGCCAAGCTTGACTAGAAGCAGAATACGCCTGATGTGATCCTGAACTTGACTGATGAGAAGCAGATCCTAAACTTGACTGATGAGAAGGTGTACTGGATGATGAGCTCCATGAATTTGACACATTTGAATCAAATCTATGATAACATTTTATAGCAAGATGGCCAAGCTTGCCACATATTTGGCATTGAGGTTTATGACCATACTGATAAACTAGATCTACCTCTCCCAGAACCAAATCTACCTCCTCCTCTCGATGATTGAGTTTGAGAGTTAAATGGATACCTTGCACCTCTAGGTGAATTTGAGACAAAAGACCTTGGTGATGGCCTGTACGAGGTATGAGCAACATTTATAGAGCTAGAAATATCAAGATCTGTCAAATGTCTTTCAATCCTTGTTTCTTGCGCAAGTAACAAAGATTCAACTTCTGCAATGCTATACTCATCAGATCTGGAACTGACTGAGATTATAAAAGTATCATAAACTTGTGGTAAGCCATCAAAAATTGCGTTGATATGATCTCTTGAAGACAGCGGATATCCTACTGAAGCTAATTGATCTATGATGGATTTCAATTTTAATAGGTAATCATTGATGGAGAGATCTCTTTTCTTGAAATTCTACAATTGAGATCTAAACTGGGAGACTTTGGCTATGGTTTGAGAATTGAAATAAGTTTCAAGAGTTTGCCAAATTTGTTCAGAAGTGTTACAGTCGACTAACCTGGTGAGTAATGGTTGAGTCATAAAAGAAAGAAGCCATGAAAACAAAAGCTGATCTTGCTGTTCCCAGTTGATGAACTCTGTGTTGATAAATCCATTTGCTTGATCTTCAGCCGAAAGAAACCGTGGTGGAGATGAATCCTTATCAATGAATCTCTGAAGTTTATGACCTTTGATAGTTGCCAACACTTGCTGTTTCCACAACAAATAGTTGTGTTCATCAAGTTTGACAGACAGAACATGAGTAAACACAACTGGTTTGGACTCTGTCATGCCTGGATGTGCAAGTGAAGCAGCACTAGACGAGGTTGAATCTACCATTGATATTACTAAGAAAGCTTGAAATCATCAATGAAGAAGACGATTGAAAAAGAAGAACAAAGTTAACTTCTAAAGAAAATAAGAAACCAAATAACTCTGTCATGGCTCTGATACCATGTTATGATCTAGAGAAAGTAATGAATCAAAGTATTTTATATTTCATTACATTGTTAAAGTGTACATGAAGGAGCCCTTATATAGACTTCTGCTTAACAGACTAACAAACTATCTAACCATATTGCTAACAATATTGACTAGCTATCAGTCTAACAACCTAGCTAATAGTATTTAGTATTTACATCAACACACTAATATTAATGAATGATCGATGTTTTAAATAATTGTGAGATGATAATGCCAGACATTCATTGCTCAGCAATCTGTTTATAGCAACCAATTTCAAGCTATAATGTAATGATAAATTACCTGTAGTTTGGCAAACTTTATGACTATATAGGCGCTTTTGATGAAAGGCAGGTTGACAATGCAACTACTCATTATACGACAAGTAGTTCGTGCTGCTCCACTGCCTTTAGTGACCGAAACCATTACCTTACAGCAAACATCGATCTTTTTCGATTCATTTGAATCGATTTTAATGATCAAGTTGATTATCCTTAACTAATCTTTAAAGTGAATTCCGTACTCTGTTTCTTATAGTGAAATACACGTGCCTGATAATTTTCTAATGAAACAAAAATCAAGAAAAGGAACATTGAATTTCACCACCCATTACTGATTACACTAACAATGAGAGAGCATTTAATTGGTGGAGAATAATTAGATAGGAACATTAGGTATCATCCCTAATGGAGTATGATACATATTTCAATGAATAACTATATAAAGACTATTCTCAGTGGGATTATAATTTTATATTGTTTGATTTTTAAGGGAAATTGTATATCAGAGTTTAGTTTTTTTTTTTTTTTTGCTCTTAATAGACTCAAAAGCGGGACATTTGTCAAAGGTACAGGGATGGCAACGGGGCGAATTTGGGCAAATCTATCCCCGCCTCGCTGGGGATCGCAGATTCCTAAATCCGCCCCAAATATCCATTTATACTATTTTCCAAAAACCATCCTCGCTCCGGTCGGATTGGCATATATCCGCCTCACCCCGAATATCCGTTAGAAAAAAAAACAAAAAACAAATCCGAATCAATCAAGAAACAAATCTGCAAATTTATAATGACAGAGATCGATTATGAGTTTGTGTTTGATGCATTACATGGTTGGTTACTGATGAAGCGCAGAAACGAGAAAGAAGGATGAGAAAAAATTAAATGATAGGCTTGAATTGTTGATTGGCTCACCAATAATCCGGAAACAAGGGTTCTACAATTCGTTGATTGGCGCACTAATAATCTGAAAAGTAGGAAAAAAAGAACACAATAATCTCCTAAGAGAAAATATACCAAATTTATTAATTATCAAAAGTCTACCTACAATATTGAGGAATGACTCTATTTATAGTGCTCAAATAACTTGAATAACAGGAAACATATTCCTAAAAGAAAAAGTAGAATCAAATACTAATAACAAGCAATCTATTCCTAAAAGAAAAGGTAAAGCCTAATCCTAAAAGGAAACTAAAAAAACTTCTAATTAAATTGAAAAACTACAAATAAGTTATTTAGTAAATAACTTTGATAGCAAATTATAAACCCTATAAACCCTTATTTAGTAAATAACTTTAAGAGCAAATTAGGAACCCTAGAAACCCTCTCTACATCATCCTCCCTGGATGGAAGTGAATTTTCCCTCGAATTCGAATCTTCATAACAACTAGAATCATATGTATATGGAATGAGGTGTTATACATTGAACACGTCATGGGTCTTGATGTGACTAGGAAGCTTTAGACGATAAGCATTGGGATTGATTTTTTCAATGATCTCCAAAGGTCCAATCTTCCTAGCAGAAAGCTTATTATACTCACCCACTGAAAAACGATTCTTGGTCAAAACAGCCCACACTAAATCGCCTTTTCTCAAATTCTACCATACGTCGGTTTTGATCAGTTATGGACTTGTAATGAGCCATAGACTCCAATAACTTTGCTCGTGTCTGTTGGTCAATTTGCTGCAAATTATTCACTAAATCTTTTGCCTTCGTATGAACACGCTTCATATCCGAAATAGGAGCTAGTTCTACTTGAGCTCGTGGTTGATAACCGTACACAATAATAAATGGACTATTACCCATACTCCAATTAACAAAACGATTGAAAGCGAATTCAGCTTGGAATAGTTGTCGATCCCACGTCTTCACATTCTCTTCAACCAAACAATGCAACAGATTGCCAAGAGAACGATTAACTACCTCCGTTTGACCATCTATTTGAGGATGATAAGCACTACTGAAATCAAGTTTTGTACGCACTAACCTCCAAAGACATCGCCAGAAATGACCAAGAAACTTAGAATCCCGATCAGACACAATAGATAATGGAAGGCCATGTAAACGATAGACCTCCCGAAAATACAGTTGGGCAACATTAACAGCATCGGTGGTCTTCTTACAAGCAATGAAATGTGCCATCTTCAAAAATCTATCCACCACAACCATAATGGAATCTACTCCTCGCTGAGTACGAGGAAGCCCGACAACAAAGTCCATACTCACATCAACCCAAGGCTTCTCAGGTATAGGAAGAGGCATATAAAGTCCAGCATTTGTTGAAGTGCCATTTGAAACTTGGCACACCCGACAATTTTGAACAAAACGCTCCACCTCTCGCCTCAAAGTAGGCCAATAGAATGTTCGAGAAATGAGTTAAAATGTCTTGTCCCTCCCCATGTGTCCCTCATTATGCAGTTCTGACACAATTTTGACTCGTAAGCTAGAGTCAGGAATACACAAAAATATTCCTTTGAACAAGAAACCTTAATGTAATAGAAAATCTGATCGTTGGCCTGTAGTAACTTCTTCAAGCACAAGAGAAAAGAAGGGGTCAGTTGAATATAACTCAGAAAAAAGTATCGAAACCCAACACTTTTGTCGATCTGCATAGTCGTTATGAGCATAGAATGTCGACTAAGAGCATCGGCTACTTTATTGAGAACTCCCGATTAATGCTTGAGGACAAAGTTAAACTGTTGTAAGTAATCAGCCCAATAGACATGACGATCCGACAACTTCTCTTGAGAGTTAATGTGTTTAAGGGCTGCATTATCAGTATAAAGCACAAATTCCTGATGTAGCAAATAAGATTTCTAATGTCTCAAAGCCTATACTACCGCATAAAACTTAACATCATAAGTAGAGTAACGTAACTTACTCCCATTCAATTTCTCACTGAAATACCAACTAGTGCAACACCAAAACGAGAAAAAGAATGATGAGAAAAAAAATTAAATGATAGGCTTGAATCCGTTGGTTGGCTCACCAATAATCCGAAAATAAGGGTTCTACAATTCATTGATTGGCGCACCAATAATCCGAAAAGTAGAAAAAAAAAAAAGAACACAATAATCTCCTCAGAGAAAATATACCAAATTTATTAATTATCAAAAGTTTGCCTACAATATTGAGGAAGCACTCTATTTATAGTGCTCAGATAACTTGAATAACAAGCAGTCTATTCCTAAAAGAAAAACTAGAATCAAAGACTAAAATAACAAACAATCTATTCCTAAAAGAAAAGGTAAAGCATAATCCTAAAAGGAAACTAAAAAGACTCATAATTAAATTAAAAGACTACAAATAAGTTATTTAGTAAATAACATTGAGAGCAAATTAGGAACCATAGAAACCCAAATTATGAACCCTAGAACCCCTCTCTACATCAGCTACAAGTAAAAGATCAATCATCTATATGTATATCATCCCTTTTTCAGTCTCATCGCTTAAGGGGTTGGTGATTGAATTTCAGAGCACCAACAACCTACATCAAGAATCAGAGAGAAGATCTTATATGCTATATCAAAAAATGGACTTTGAAGAGCATTGGACGACATTATGAACTTCAGGCCATAGTAACGATAGCAACGTCTACTGGAAGAGACTGCTTAGAAATCCAACTACGACAAATATTTTCAAATTTCTTGAAGCAGGTCTAGAATTGAGCAATGGGGTTTTCACTTCCTAAATTGAAACCTAATCATTCCCCTCCTCCTCCTACTTTGTGTTGCTGGAGGAAGAAACCTCAACCAACGCCTCTCCATTTTTCCACTGCATCATCTCCTTCACTTGGAAAGTATCAACTACTACAAACAAAACAGAAGAGATGAGAAGTAGAGAGCGAAGCGAGGAGGCGTCCTTTGTTTTATGGCTTCAAGAGAGTTTTTTTACTAACGAAACCCAAGCCAAGCAGACCAATATAAAATGGAATCAATCAAGAAATAATAGAGAAGGTGGAGGGTAGATGAGGTGGCGGTGTTGTTTGATTTGCGTGGAGGAGGGATGAGGGTAGAGGTGGTGGTGTGGCTGATTTGGTGAGAGGAGGAAGAGAAGACTGAGGCGCAGTGGCAGAGCGGCTGAGTGAAAGTGAGATAGATAGTGGGAAAGGTTAGGGTTTTTTTTCTATAAGGATCAAAGGTATTTCAGTAAATTTTATATATAAACGGATATCCGTGGGCAAATATGGCCAAATTCGTATCCACCCCGAATATTTGACAGATGTTGTTTGGATTTATGTATCTGCCCCGAAATCCATTTAGACACATCCAAAACCACCCATTTGGGGCGGACGGGGCGAATATCCCTACAAATCTACCCCACTGCCATCCCTACAAAGGTGTACCAGCTGAGTTGGTAGAGATATGGTGGATGGAATCACAAAAAGAGTGTATGTTTTTAGTTCTTGTCAGAAATTGAAGTTATGATCGGAGTAAGCACCATGGGGGTGTTGATTACTTAGCACTGAGTGCTTAATGAAAATTCATTCTAATAATAACTTCACAATAAATCCATAATGATTGTTAATACTCTTTGCTCTACCAACCATTCCCTCTTTTCTCCATCTCTTTTTTATCATGCGAGCAATGCCGCCACTGTAGCTACTACCCTCCCTGGCCTCCCCTCCTCCTCCTTTTCTTCTTTTTCCTCTTTTTTTTCCAACAATTCTAGCCAGCCAAGATTGGTAGCCACTTTTGGGCCAAGTTTTGATTATTATTATTTTTTTACACTTCTACCATTTCTATAGATGGTGTTTGTAGTTGTGTTTTAAAGAAAATTGGTAAAAAGTGTAAAAAAAAAAACAAAAATGGCTACCAAACTTAGCTGGCTAGACTTACTCTTCTTTTTCTCTTCCTCTCTATTGAATATTTTATGAGGAATGGAGAGGGATATATGGTGGGTTTTTATAATGGTGGAAAGTGATCTCAATGTTTGTGGTTTGTAGTGAGCAGTGGGAGTTTGTGGTGGTGGGAAAAATGTTAAAAAAATTTCAAGTCAACACCTAAAAAAAAAATCATTTAATTTTACAGCTTCTAATCAGCAGTTCATTCAGAAGCAAAACAAACAGTTCATTCAAAGACTCACTCAAAACTTCTGACTCCAATTGGAAGTTAGCTTCTAACCACTTCAAAAAAAAAAAACACCACCTTACTTCCTTTATTTTTTAACTACAATAATTTAGATCTGAATTAAGTTATTTGTCAAATAAAAAATTTCTGAAGTTAATCCATTTTGCACTCAATTAGTGCTCATGTATATTACCTGAATTTGTTTTCCTATATAATGATTGATAAAATCTAATAATAATCAACTATATTACCTTATTTTGTTTCATATATGTTCCATTCTTAATTATTTGTTTTTAAAAGATTTTTTTTTTGTTTTTGTAAATTTTGTATCTCTTAACCCCTCCCACCCAGATGCCTCCAGCAAGGTTCGAACCCTAGACTTGTGATTCCATCCGCCACAGGCCTACCGCTGAGCTGGTACCCCATTGGCTCATTCTTAATTATTAGAAGATATTTTTACATATTTTGGCTATCAACATTTTGTTGCTTGGGAAAGTGTAAAAAATAAATAAATAAATAAAACAAGGATTCAACACTAAACACTCCTTACCATGCAGACTAATACGACTCATTATAACTTTGAATTGAAGGCTCCAAACCCCATTCTCACACAATAAATAAATAAATTTCCATGTTTATAGATTGATATTGACACACCCAAGATAGTCAAAGTGTTGAAGCAAAGATTTCTCTTACCACTTTAAGCCAAAGAGAAGTGAGTGCTCTATGATCGTGGAACGAATGTACTAAAAAATCATCATAAAAATTTATAAAATGCAAATAAATGCATTTTACTTATATTTAAGCTTTTAAATAACAAATTAAAGTTATAATATTATATTAATGATAATTATGCTTGTGATTTCCTATATAATTTGCACTATACTAATGATTAAAATTTCATGTATAATCTTCGATCAACTCAATCACCTAATTAAAGTAAGAAAAAAAAATAATAAGCAAACAATTATGACGATATCTAAGTAACTAATCATTTTAATAAATATTTTTCTATATTAGTATATTGTATATAGGAAACTAAAAATATATTTGTATGCTTATGCTTTGAAACTATCTATCAAATATAATAAACAAATAAATAAAATGATTGAAAAGATTTTTGTGTGGACTTTAGAGTATTTGAAAATTAAAACCAATCTCTATTGTAAAAATATGTAATATCATTATGATATATCTCATTACCAAAATTTCTATTGCAAAAAAAAATTAAAAAAAAAAAAAAAGAATTGTTACGAAGCAGTTGCTCTACCAACTATAGCAAAAAGTGGCCTTTTTCTCATTTTTTTATTTCGCTTTTCAATTTCTATTTTTGCTTTAAGCGGATATTTTTGGTCGCTTTGACTACACTGGTGACATTCCATTAAGACTCTTGAGTGATTATTACTTGACAATTCTCCTTTTGTGAGTCAATATGTACATCTTATGACCATCACAACTGTAATTTAATTTTATCGTTTTGTTCAAAGCGGTTGTTAACAATGTCTTCTTTTAGAAAATTTCAATCAAGTTAGACTTAAATATCATATATTTTTTAATCTAACACGGTGTGATATTTTTTTAATTAAAAAGTCAGTCAGACGTTAGCTTTTAGTTAGAAGTAAAAATAAATAAAAAAAAAAAAAAAAAAAACCCCACCTACTTAGCACCCCTCACCGTGTGGATAATAACAATATCAAGGTCAATGTCATCATCGTTACTATCATAAAAAATTGAAACATAGATCTAAATTGCTCATTTAGAGTTGGGATTCAAATAACCATTTTTCCATTATTTTTATTAATTTAAGTTATTGGTAACTCACATCACATGTATGAAAATTGAATCGAGTGAACGAGGCACAAACCCGAAATGCACACTTGCTTTCAACATGCATCATAGACATTTAGCCACTTTGTTAGATGACCGATAGAAAATAGATGTATAAATATAAACAACCAATTATTTGATTTTTTTTCATTTCTTAGTCGCTTGGAGCATCTCTAGAATATTTGAAGACCCCAAATTAAACCAAAATGAAGGACATCAAACAATAAGTCGGGTTCTAGCTATCATGTTTGTTAAAATTATTGAATGAGAGCTACTCAAATATACAAAATGCTAAACCTATGCCTATCACATTATAATTAATAAAAGCATATTTTGTGATTAATCAAAGTATTCTTGTTTTGTTTTTAGTTTGAGTATTACTTAGATTGTTACACCAAATAGATTGAAATCTGATTACCAATAATACAACAACCACATTGTTTTTCTGGTTTTAGCTCAAAAATAACAATATTCTAGCATATGATTCTTGCAAATAATAAATACCATAATAACGAGGTCTGTTTCTGTTTAGAAATTCAAACTAACTAACCATCATCCCCTTCTCCCCATACACTCACCCTTTAGATTCAAGAAATCGCCACGTGTGTATCTCATCTCATGTTATTACTTAGAGTAATTCTACCTGTCGAGGAAATGGGCGAGGGAGGGTGGCGAGCACGTGCAGAGGTAAAAAAAAAAAAAAAAAAAAAAGCGGGGGAAATCGAAAATTTGGGGGAGAAGAAGGAGGGAATGGGGAGAGCTCTCCCCATTTTCATTCTCAAGCTCATACCTCCCTCTCCCTTTCCCTCTCCCCATTTTCCATCTCGACACCCTCTCCCCCAACGAATCTCTCCCTCTCCACCCTCTCCCCATCACCGACTCAAACGAAGCTAGAGAAGAAGCTCTCCCTCGTCCCCTCCATCTCGCAAAAGCAAAGGTAAGTCTACCCTTCATTTCTAGATCAAGGGTTTTTAGATCTAGGGTTTCTCATTTTAGATCTAGGGTTTTGTATTGATCCAGATAAAGGTCTATTCTTGATTTACAAATATGTCTCAGGAGGAAGCCTAGAATATCATCTCCATGGTATGAACTTCTACTTTCTGTTTGGTGGGAAATTCGTTTGGGTTTTGTTTGTTTAGTGTTTGATTTATGAGATATGTATCCATTTGTAGAGAAAAAGAGGAGAGGACTAAATATGGGGAAGCAAGAGATGAAAGAGCAGTGCAAGAAGGAAGCCTGTGAGATACAAGCTTGTCTCACCAAAAACCAATTCATGTCAAAAAAGGTATCTCTGCTTTCCTTGTTTCAATTTGCATCAAACATCAAATTTGTCATTAAAAATTGCTTGAGAGAGATAACTAAATATGATTACTGTTTTGAAAACTCTAGATTGTTGCATGAACTTCATTTCCCATTCAACAGTATTAATGAAAGGAATAGCTAAGCTCAAGACTTTTCTATTTGTGATGCAGGATGTAGTAAATTAAAAAAACACAAAACAAAAGAATAAAAGTTTGTAATTAAAAAAAATTTTGAAAAGGATATCTTTATCTGAGTGTGTTTGAAATGTTTTCCTGGTTTCTTTACAGGATGTTCACGAAATAGCTGCAGGTGCACTTTGGAATCTCGCTTTTAATCCAGGTAATGCTCTTCGTATAGTGGAGGAAGGAGGAGTTCCTGCTCTTGTTGATCTTTTTTCTTCATCAGTGTAAAAAATGGGACCCTTCATGGCTGCACTAGCTTTAGCTTACATGTTTGATGGGAGGTATGTGGTGACATTGATTCTTTTCTGACTTGACTGAGCTTGGCTAACGGAGATGTCTATGATACTTTGTCTGTTGATGTTATTTTGTTGTATTAACTGGTGGTTTCTCATGGTCCATGGATAGAATGAAGGAATGATTAATGTTGATTCTACTAGGACTATAGAATTTTCCGCATTGGTTGCTTATTGAGTTTGTCTTATTTCAGTGTGTTAGCTTATAAGTTGTGGTAGTTTGCTCTTGGCAGTACTAGTCATGAATCTGCAAAAAGTTTATCTTGTTTGGTTAGGTTAGGTTTAGCAAAAAAAAAAAAAAAGAGTTTCTTAAAGAAATGAAGAAGAGGGACCCGCGGGCGCGGGGGGGTGGGGGTGGGGGAGGGAGGAGGTGGCATGAAGCTTGATTTAAGCATCTAGGGATACACATCATATCAAAAAATGTGTAACCCTCTGTAGATACAAGGAGAAAGCCTTGAATCTTAAAGCCACTTAGCCTCAAGTAAAGTCTCCCAGCATGAGCCCCTTGCGATTTTTAAAACATTGAGTGATAGGATAATCAACCTCAATTTGCTTGGTGCAATTATGGAACACTGGATTTGAATGGTTTAATATGAATGCAATGCTGTTGTTAGTGGTTTTTAATGCAATGCTGTTAGTGGCTTTCAGGAATGCATAAACATAATATGAATGCAATGTTGTTAGTGGCTTTAATGCAATATTGTTAGTGGCTTTCAGGAATGTTTACACAGAATGAAAGTGAATGCAAATGCTACTAATGGCCTTCAAGAATGTTTAACAGATTGGAAGTGCTCCAGCTGTCGCAAACATAATGCAAAGTAATGCAGGTGCTCAAGGGGTGCAGATGGATTGACAGATGGCTTAATAGAAGGGGTTTTTCAGTGTTTTGTTAGTGGTTAGAAATAATGTTCTGTTAGTGCTTTGCAAAGACCTCTGTGAGGTATTATTATAAATAGGAGAATGGCAATAGAATTGTATTCATGGATTGTATAAACAAGTTGTCCATTTGAGCAATTGCTCATTAGGAGATCAAGGCATCTCGAACAGCCTTATCATTCAGTTCATATTACATTGTATCTCACTCTTTCTGAGTTGAATCTTGTAATTGCAAGTTCAGCATTATTAATACAATTTTTGTTTCAGCAATTGCTTGTGAATCTTCAAGTCTTCCATCTATTTCTCTCTTTGGTTTCTGTCATAGATTCTTAGTGAACTGCTTCCAATCTGAAGAGCCTATAAAACAAAGTTAGATCATATCAATTGTGTTGTTACTTTTATGGATTAGGTGGAAGATCTCTCAAGGATGTATAGACTTTTCATCCGAATACCAATTGCTGTTAATGCAAGTTGTTGCAGATGGCAAGTGATACGATCTGACAAGAGAATTCGAGCAGAATTTCAAGCCTCAACAAGAGAATCACAGGAAAGAAAGATTGGTTTGATTAAAATGTAAAAGGTTACAATGGACTGGATACACTGGAATGTAATAGGCAGAATTCGAGATTGCCAATCTCCTCAGAGAGCAATGTGCTCGCTTGTACAAACTGTTTACAAAGAAGAATGAATACAATTTCTGCTACTGATCTCCTATTTATAAGAGTTCCTAATAGCCTTTATAATTCTGAATATAGCAACAATACAGTTGTTTGGTATAGCAACAATCCAACACTGCAACTTGGTATAGCAACAATACAACAACTTTCATTCTTCAAAGCCACTATAGCACTTTCAGACTTGCACTTTCAGCCACTGTAGCACTTTCAGACTTGCACTTTCAGCCAAGTTCAAGTATAAAAATGAAGTCAAGTTAATCGTCAGGAACAAGATGCCCAAGATGCCAAAAGAGATGCAGTTGATGGTGGAAGGTAGGTGTAAGTCCATGCATACCATGAGATTGTCAGCAGCACTCGGAAATCCCAAGACAATATAACAAAGAACTAAGTTTTTTAGGTTAACGGGGTTGGAGAAAATTGGCCTTGCAGAGTAGGCACTGCAGATGCATCTTCTCTAGCAATCGGCTCTGCAGTAAACCAAAAAATAATTGGCAAACAAAATCAGTGGAACTAGCACATAATACTTGTTGATGAAAATCATGCGCAACTACACTTTGGGGACTGACCCAAATTTGAATACTAGATTTTTAGAGCCAAAACTTCAATCACCATGTTAAAAATCCTGACAATTTTTATACAAAAGCTTGAGCTATACAAGAGCAAACTACCACAGCTTATAAGCTAACACACTGAAATAAGACAAACTCAATAAGCAACCAATGCGGAAAATTCTATAGGCCTAGTAGAATCAACATTAATCATTCTTTTATTCTATCCATGGACCATGAGAAACCACCAGTCAATACAACAAAATAACATCAACAGACAAAGTATCATAGACATCTCCGTTAGCCAAGCTCAGTCAAGTCAGAAAAGAATCAATGTCACCACATACCTCCCATCAAACATGTAAGCTAAAGCTAGTGCAGCCATGAAGCGTCCCATTTTTTATACTGATGAAGAACAAAGATCAACAAGAGCAGGAACTCCTCCTTCCTCCACTATACGAAGAGCATTACCTGGATTAAAAGCAAGATTCCAAAGTGCACCTGCAGCTGTTTCGTGAACATCCTGTAAAGAAACCAGGAAAACATTTCAAACATACTAAGATAAAGATATCCTTTTCAAAAAAAAAAATTTATTACAAACTTTTATTCTTTTTTTTGTGTTTTTTTAATTTACTGCATCCTGCATCACAAATAGAAAAGTCTTGAGCATAGCTATTCCTTTCATTAATACTGTTGAATGGGAAATGAAGTTCATGCAACAATCTAGAGTTTTCGAAACAGTAATCATATTTAGTTATCTTTCTCAAGCAATTTTTAATGACAAATTTGATGTTTGATGCAAATTGAAACAAGGAAAGCAGAGATACCTTTTTTGACATGAATTGGTTTTTGGTGAGACAAGCTTGTATCTCAGAGGCTTCCTTCTTGCACTGCTCTTTCATCTCTTGCTTCCCCATATTTAGTCCTCTCCTCTTTTAGTCCTCTCCTCTTTTTCTCTGCAAATGGATACATATCTCATAAATCAAACACTAAACAAACAAAACCCAAACGAATTTCCCACCAAACAGAAAGTAGAAGTTCATACCATGGAGATGATATTCTAGGCTTCCTCCTGAGACATATTTGTAAATCAAGAATAGACCTTCATCTGGATCAATACAAAACCCTAGATCTAAATTGAGAAACCCTAGATCTAGAAATGAAGGGGAGACTTACATTTGCTTTTGCGAGAGGGAGGGGACGAGGGAGAGCTTCTTCTCTTCTCTGGCTTCGTTTGAGTCGATGATGGGGAGAGGGTGGAGAGGAAGAGCTTCGTTGGGGGAGAGGGTGTCGAGATGGAAAATGGGGAGAGGGAGAGAGAGAGAGAGGTCTGAGCTTGAGAATGAAAATGGGGAGAGCTCTCCCCATTCCCTCCTTCTCCCCCAAATTTTCGATTTCCCTCGCCTTTTTTTTTTTTACCACGTCACCTCTGCACGTGCTCGCCACCCTCCCTCGCCCATTTCCTCGACAGGTAAAATTACTCTATTACTTATTAGTAGAAGAGGTAGGTACCCATGTCTTTTTTTTTTTTCTTTTCTCATTTCCACCTCACACGTGTGGAAAAACTTACTCCCCTTAAATTAGCATCATCATCTCTATCTAATCACCATCATTACCTTAATCTAATCTCAATCGTCTATCGATAGGTCCCCTTGATGGGGTGGTAGTAGATTAAAATAATGGCAGCGTGGAGTAGGGGATCAGTTTTGTTTTTTTTCAAACCAGAAAAAAAACTATAGCACCTAGTATCTAGCAAGCGAGCGAGCGCTTTTAAGCTAACTTTAGGACACGTCGCGGTTTGATGAAGCAAATCGGTTCGCTAAGTTGAAAGGGTAGTAGACACGACACGACACGCGTCAACATAAATGTCGAGGGAATGGGCGAGGAAAACAGCGAGGAAGGGAGTGACCGTCCATCCCCTCGGGATACATGCCGTCATTTTTCTTGCATGCATCCCGAGGGGATGAACGTTCCCCCCTCCCTCCCTTCCTCGCTGTTTTCCTCGCCCATTACCTCCCGACAGGTAGAAGGGCTCTTTAACATTATATATATATAATGACTTTTAACATTTCTCTAAAGCATACCCATTCATTTCATTTCATTTCATGATCAAAGAAAGAGATCAGAAGAAGCTATTTCATTATCTTATTCGTCCTCAAAATTACATTTTCCGGCAATGGAGAAGCTGCCGCTGCGGAGAACCAATCCATCCATAATTCAAGCTCAAGCGACGCCACCACAACCGGTGGAGCTCAATCTTGACAAGCTCACGGCTGTGAAGATCCTAGGCAAAGGAGCGATGGGCACCGTGTTCTTGGTCGTGGACGAAGAGTCCGACCCAGCTGCTGATGGGTGCCCATTCGCTCTCAAGGTCGTCGACAAGACCACCTTTTATACCAAATTCGACCCGGACCGCCGTGCACGGTGGGAGATTTCCGTGTTATCACGTCTCAACCACCCATTTCTTCCTACACTTGTTGGTACGTTAGAGACAGATGAGTTGTTAGCATGGGCAATACCCTATTGCTCTGGTGGTGACCTTAATGTCCTCCGTCATCGTCAAAATGATCGTGTTTTCTCTCCTACCGTAATTCGATTTTATATTGCAGAGATCGTGTGCGCTCTTGAGCATTTACATCGAATGGGGATAGTATATCGCGATCTTAAGCCAGAGAATGTCCTCATTCAACAATCCGGGCATGTTACCCTCACCGACTTTGACTTGTCCCGGACTCTTACGCATAAGAGTCCCAAGCCAGAATCCGTCCATGTTCATGCGGAGCGCCATCTTCACCGCAGAAACCTGACGCGAATGTTTTTTTCCACATCAGAAAAAGGATTGAACAAGGTAAAATCGGCTCGAGTTTTGCCCGTGACCCGGCATAAAGCAAGTATAGCGACCGGGGAACGATCCCACTCCTTCGTGGGCACCGAGGAATACGTATCGCCCGAAGTGGTACGTGGGGACGGCCATGAGTTCTCCGTCGACTGGTGGGCTCTTGGGATACTAGCATACGAAATGATGTACGGGAAAACTCCGTTCCTTGGGAAGAACAGGAAGGAAACGTTTCGGAACGTTATGTTGAAAACTCCGGAGTTTATCGGTAAAGAATCGGATCTCACCGATTTGATCAGACGTTTGTTAGACAAGGAACCAACACGGAGATTGGGGTATAATAGAGGAGTGGCTGAGATCAAAGAACACAATTTTTTTCGGGGGATGAGATGGGACATGCTAACAGAGGTATCGCGTCCACCTTTCCTAACGGAAAGATTTACGACGGATAAGTTAGCAAGTGTTGGTGGGATGAGCATAACAGAGTACTTTAGGCCAAAGCCGTTGCAACCATCATCGCCATCGACACCATTGCATCTTAGGTCTTCTTCTGAGTGTGAAATGGTAGAAGAATTTTAACAGTCATACCATACCACAAAATAATTGTAATATTTTTCATGTATAATGTTGGAGGCAAGGAAGGGTGAATGTGGAAATGAAATGTGGTACATGTATATTTTGTCAAAAATTCCAGGGAGTGAAGGATGGGTGGTTATCCTCGAGATGCATGCCCTCGTTTATCTCGAGGGGCTCCCTGGAAGGACTCGTGTTTTGTATATAAAAGGAAAATGGGGAAATTAATTGGAAGGAAGGAGGAAAATTGAGAGGGAAAGGGTAAAATTAGAAATCGATCAAGTAGGAGTAGAGAAATTGCAAGGAAATGGTACTTTTTAGTTAATACAGACAGTTGAAGTGATTTCAATTCTATAATGTGCAATTTTTGGTTGATAGTGTTATTGTGTAGTAGTAAATGAGAACAAAAAGTGTCTCGACTCCAAATCCACATTACGTTGCTTTGTATGTACTGGAGTCGAGAAATTCGATGTCATTGGAAATTAGGCCTTCTGACTCTGAATGTAAGAAGCTGGTGGCTACATTAAGCTTGGTTGCATAAATCTATTTACTTGGAGTGTATAAGTTGAAGATTATATTTTTGTTATGAATGAACCAGCATCATTCTTGTTAGAACCTAAAACTTAAAGTGGTGAAAATTTGTATTCGATCTTTTTCTTAGAATTTATGAGAAACGATGATGCTTGTTGCAATCCAAGGGTTGAATTTGAACTTTTTTTTTTTTGTCAAGTTGTGCTTAGAGCATCAGTAATGTGGGCTAGGCACTCTTAAAGGAACATATACCACCTTTTAAAGAGCACAGGGTACCCATACCAGCTTAGCTCCCAGACATCAATTCTTTTCTTTTCCTACCCCTTGGAACACTTTCAAAGAGCATGTAAACCCACTCCATAATTGATAAATTTATCTACTTTTTCAGCTTAATTACTAAAGGCCAGTCTTTTTAGATGGAGCTAGTAAGATAGACTTTTCAATCAATCTCTCTGTAGATGCCCTTAATTACAAATGACAAGGTCTTCGACTAGTTCAAAGAATACAAACAGCATATGCATGCAAGCACGGTTACCAAAGTTGTCCAAGAAAAGTGCAATACCATTTCGCGTTGGGTTATGCATTTTTAAGAATGTGGGTTTTGAGGTGGTGCCCATTGTTCACGGGTTAGTTGTCTGTTCTCATATATATAGTCCAACAATGCCAATATACTCCCAAATTCCTTTGTTTTCATGATGAATGAATTCATCTAAAATTCATTCAATTTTTTGTTCTTTACGTTCATTACACAAATTTGGTTGTTTAGTTGGACCTAATTGTGTATACAAGGTTCTATACAAATCAATCAAGCAAACATGCAATGTGTTGCAAAATTCAATCAACAAGTAGTGACAAAACAAATTAAAATCTCGTGTTTATGCTTGTCTATATGCTACAAATTATATTACACAAGATAACAAGACATGAATTTCTCTGATGGGGGACTGCCAAGGATGCACGAGACCATCTAAGTCGCTGAGTATTAGTAAACAAATTGAAGAAGTTAACAACATTGCAGGACGGGAGAAGTGCTTATTCCCAGTAACCACCATTTACGCACCCCTTAGGGGGGTGTATTGTATATGGATTCTTATGGAATTGATAAATAATTTGAAAAGTCCACGGACTCTTTAAATTGTCCACAGACTCTTTAAATTGTCCACGGACTTCTGCTGATTTCTTAAATCCATAGACTTTTGCTACTGACTTTCTAGAGATTTATGAAAATCCACGGACTTTATATGAACGACTTTTACAGATTTCTAATTATTTGCAAGATAAAAAAGAAGTTGGTAAATAGTGATTAAACAAAAAAACGTCCGCATATAATTAACAAAAGTGAGAGATACATGTGCTAAAAAAAACTAGCCCTTTCAATCCCAAACTTATGCGTTCTATCATCTACATATGGTTCCCTTCCAATGATATTTTAAATATTTGTATGTTGATTTATCAAACTCTACTATCAATTTCCCACAACTATTGTTGAATCTAATGAAGGTCATCAACAGTTCATACTATCAATTTTTCGTTCATTATGTGAGGTGAAATCAGAGACCCCAAAACATGAAAAATTGAAGATTTTTATTCAAACACTGAAGATTAGTAAAATTCATAGAAAATAGAGAAATGGGTATTGTTACCTTCCATTGGAAATCTCATTTTTCTCAAAGAGCCCAAAGAAGGGACCTTGACTAGCTTCCCCAAGCTTCTTTTGACGAAAGTAATCTTGAAGCTCCTTAGCCATTTTCCTCTGCAATTCAACAGTCACCACTAAATTACTCTGCTCCACCACACTTGAAGCTGGCTTGGATGGAGATGGAGATGGAGGAGAAGGGGAAGGAGCAGGCTTGAGAGTGGGTGAAGGGGGTTGTCTTAGAGAAGGAGCACTGGGTCTTCGAAGAGGTCCTTCGGCATTGGAGCTCCTTATAGTGATGAACTTGTATGAAGAAGAAAATGAAGAGGAAGGGCTGGAAGAAGAGTTGGAGGAAGAAGAAGATGAAGAAGTGTGAGAAGGGAGTTTGTAGCAAGGGAGTGAAGAAGCTAAAGACATCTCTGTCAGCTCAGCACAGCTCTAGTTTTGTTGGGATTGTAGGAATTTCGGCAGAGAGAATGAGAAGAGGAGGAAGAGGAGTAGTCCTTTTTTGTGTTATCATAGATGGAACCAAAAAATATTTAAAATATCATTGAAATCTTTGATATGGAGGCTGGCAAACTATTGAACTTTGTTATTTATACTTAACACTACAAAGTCCATGAGAATCCATGATTTTCCAAATCCATAAATATGAATGATATTTTGAATACCCTAAAACTTTTGTGGACTTTCTGAAATCCATATTGAATACCCCTAGACTTTGTGGATTTCAGAAAGACTTTTTAAAATCCTGATTGAATACCCCTAGACTTTTGTGGACTTTTTAAAATCCAAATTGAATACACTTGGATTTTCAGAATCCATGGAATTTATTAAATTGCCCACAGAATCCAGATACAATACACTCCCCTTAAAGTGGATGGAAATTAAACTTCAGCCACTGCCACAATACCATTCCAACTTTGCTTCAACTAGCTGGTTATTAAAGTTAAGGAGTCACGGACCAAACTAAAAGCTTATCAAGTGTCGACATCTATAAATCAACAGTTGTAATCTTGGCATTAAACATTTAGCCTTCCATCGATGTGTAGAACACTATTTGGAAACTGTTGTTGTTGTTGTTGTTGTATAAGACTGAGGAATGTGACCTCTTTGAAATTAAAAGGCCACAATTGCTTGCAAAATCCAGTAAATGTCAGTTTCTGTCCTCTTCATTTATGTCTTTCTTTGTCTTCTAACATTTTAACAGAATTGGACGTAATGGGGGCCTCCGACCCACAAAGTACAATTTGTGCTTTGTTTGCTTGGGATTGAGGACCCCTACAACCATTTTTCCCACATTTTATGCATCTATGCTTCTCAGTTGATTGGAACATGTGAGAGCAAATCAGAAAGGTTAGTGCACCCACGAGGGGTTGGAGAAATTTGGATAACAAAGGACACTGTTGATGTCGATCTAAATATCAAGCTGGTATGCTATGGGCTATGGCTGGAAAGGGTGTTACGCTCCCTCATGAAGTCCACAAGTAGAAATCAAGAGAAGTTCCTCACTGACGGTAGAATTGATCAAATTTCATTTCATTGGAATTTGTAGTTCATCTTGTTTACTTGCTTTCAAAGGACTGAAAAAAAAGTGGTACTTCTCTTACCTGCAATGAGTTATTGATCTATACAGCCATTTTTCGTATAAAGATTCTAACTTCCTAGATAAAGCAAGAAAACAAAGAGATTTCTTATTTCTTCTAACAATATAACTTAGCTCTAATTTGGAGGCATCAGTTTCTGACTTGACTTCATGCTGCAATGTTGAAGTACACAGTATAAGATTCGTCTCTCAAGTTTAACAAAGGCATTAGCAAGAAACTCCTCTTCACCCCCTTCGCCACAAAACTCATGGGATTGTACCTACTAATTCCTTCCCTCAAGGTAAAGCTAGCTCCCTGTTCAAAACCAAGATTTCGAGAGCCTGATTGACAGCTCAACGTAACGCTCTTACCAACGTTGTAGTCCACTCCACTGTATAGGTAACAACCCTTTTCGCTCTCTGACTCAAAAGAAATTGAATTGCTCTTCCCGTCTAGTCCTGCAGCCACCTTGAACATAGAGGACCCCTTGTCGCCACCTGCATTTGCTACTGCAAGGTCACCATTTCGTCCCTGTTGTACTACCAGCATTCCAGGGTTGTCAAAAGGTTCTAGCATGACCGACTTTCCAATTAGACTTTCCGAAGACAAATTAGAGGAATCAGCATCAAAAATGAGCCGGAAGGTGGCATGCACAGCAGAATCTGTGCCAGCCTCCTCTGGCACCTTCTCCATTGTGATTGAGTCATTAGAAGTTGAAACTATGAAATTCGTACTGCTGGATTGTTGAGAAAGAGTAATCAACTGAGAATTATAAGTAGATGGTATTGCAGTTATCCAATCTGACGGAGAGTTATCTTTGCCAATTTGGATGTCCCAATCACCTTTGCTCAGTCCAGCAAGAAGGTAAGGTCCATAAAGAATCGCCTGAATAGAAGCATACTCCGGTCGCTCATCTACAAGTTGCATTTTAGCGGTTAGCCCTTTAAAACATTATTTTATTTCAGTAACAACATTTGTTTCTTCTTTTGGATATTTCTTCAGGTTAAGCCTTCAAGATATATCATGATTAACACTACAAGAATAACTGCTATTAAGGCTAGTCAGTCACTAAAGGATTATAAACAAGTAAATAAATACCTTTGATGGTCTCTGTCCGTATACTCAATGGAAGTTCTAGAGTCAATGTATCGCCGGTGTTCCATTTCCTACTTACAGACAGGAAACTACCTGCTTTACAAGAACACCAAGTCGCTAAGAAACATTCTGCTTCACACAGCAGAAATGTACAATTTCAACAATTGTTTGGTTAAAATTTTGGGCTAGTAATTCACACCTGGAGATGGTAAGGACACAGTCTCAGCATTTAATGTTGCCTTTGTACCACTGGAAATGGTCCAAGAAGGTATCCGCACGTTCAATGTCGATGATTGGACTTTACCCTGTTTAGATAGAACTAAACCATTTACCACTTTCAAAGCTAAAGAATGCCTTCTAATAATGCGTAAATAATTTCTTGGTTGCATATCAAACCAATTGACATGCTTCTTGTAATGTGGTAGTGACGAACTAGTCATAGAACAGTAATGTCCATGAAAAATCACTTGTGAAGGCTATTTCATTAAACTTCAACACAAGGTCGGCGATCTTCAATAATCACTAACCTCATCTGCAGAGATTTTAAATGCGATTTTGAGAACAGGATCCCATGAAGTAAGATGCTCCACTCTCTGATTAATCATGATGCCTCCAGATTTCCAGTCAAATGAACTCGATATAAATTGTATGATGTAAAGTCCCACATTTCCCTCTTCTTCAAAGTATATGGAGTCTCCCAATTTCGAAAATGATTCAATTCCTGGAAAAGTGAGGTTCAAATATAAGGATATTGTCAAATGGATACATCATATATGATGTAATAATCACCATCCAAGTTTCAGCTTAACGTACTAAGAAATTATTGTATAAACATGCAAAGACTTGAGGCTTTTCCTACTCCTAACTCCAGGGAAATCCACATAAACAACACAAGTCTATAAACTCTTCACAATTACATTAGGTGGTCAATTAAAGTTAAGTACATGGCACAGTAATGAATACAGGAGACCAGATACTCAATGCCCCATGAAATTGGTGGAGACTCTGCATCAAGAGTCAGGACCGAGGATTCCAGTTTCGATCAAAGCTCAGTGATGAGCGCTTATTCAAAGAGAAGTGGAAGAGTTTCAAACAGTAACCTATAGTAAGGAAATAAAACGAGTAGGGGTTTCAGCCCATACCTGTGCCATAGCAGCACCAAAAGGAATCAAACTTTGTTCCCCATCCATGGTAGCTTCGAGCCTTGGAATCTCCTCGGCCCTGAGGAAGCATATAAATCATAACTCCAGGCTCCCTCCCTCTCTGAATACTCAGCACCCCATTTGTTAGGGCGCGCTCGTAAAAATCTGCATATGCCATTTCTTTGGTCCATCTGAATAGGTGGCGTGAGACCTGCCAAAGCACCCATGAGTTTCAAGAATGTGTTAGGACTCGAATGACTTTACAAAGATAACATTGAGTGACTGTAGAATGATATAATCTACATTGAGTGAAGAGACTAAAATGTGCACTAAGATAGATTGAGAAACTAAATAAAGATTTTGAAAAATAGATGAAACTAGGAAACTCTCAACCACACTCAGCCATGCGAAACACTAGTGATCGTTCTTACTGAGTCAGACTAAATCTCATGTGATGTCTTTATACAATGTGGCATTACTTGAAAATTTTCATTTTCTAAGAAGCCATAGTACATACATGTTTCATGTTCTCCCAAGAATTCAGATAGGAAACAAGAAAGCAAATTAGCAAACCTTCAGCATGTTGTAGGTAGTGCAGGATTCTTCATTTTCTGTTTGTAGAGTATTTGCTAACCTTTTTGGGTCAGACCTGCACATCAATTTGGGAAAGGAAGATGATGAAACAATAAACTCAGGACATCTTACAGGAGGCTAACATTCACCACAGTTGACTGTTAAATTTTGCTATTCAGATTTAGCTAAGCATCAGAGAACGACATAATCAGAAAACACATGATCTTGGAAAATGGATCCATGTTCAAAGGCATAAGTGCTACTTAGAGACACTTACCAAAACTCACTGACTGAGGTCCCTCCAGTTGCATAGGTATGTGAAGAATTGACAATATTCATAAAGAATGTTCCTATATCCTGTCATAAAAAGTCCCATTGAAAAAAGGAGTTTGAGTATTTTTCAATAAAATGAGGTTCACACCATACTTTAAGAGAACTTACAACTTCAGTGTACATTACCACTACGGAAAAGAAACTGCAGTTCCTAGATATTTATGTAGTACTTCATCACAAGGAGCTCAGAAACATGATGCGCAACTTTCAGAGACTAGTTAGAAGTAAGAAATTCCAAACCTATTTTCTAGGGTTGAAAACCGAACCGACTTTGGTTGGTTTCGAATTTTCAAACCGTAATCGAACCAACCATTAAGAAAGCCAAACCGAAACCAAACCGATTCTAATTTAGGTAAACCAGACCGACCGACTAAAACCGAACTGACCGACTATTTTAACCATATTATATTATTTTTATAAAATATATTATTTATTATATATATTCGGTCGGTTCGGTTTTGTTGTTAAAATCACATAAAAACCGAACCAGTCGGTTCTGTTTTGATCAGTTCGGTCGGCTTAGTCCGTTTTTTGTTCAACCATACTATTTTCTCACTTCATGACAGATTGAGTTCAAGTTAAGTGTCTGGTGAATTATTTACCTTATACAGTGGATCACCGGTGACTTCATAACGCATCTGGGATCCAATAACAATAGGAATATGTGTATTGGCATGAAAACCTGAAAGACTGTCGGCCTGCAAAGCAAATTTCAAAATGAAACAATGGAATTGAAAATGCATCAATATTTTATAACTAAAAGGAGAAACAGATGTGTTCCGAGGATTCTCTTTCCAAGATGAATGTGAATGATTGGGAAATTACTATCATGAAAGGTTGTATTTTTCCCTAAATAAAGATCACCTGCACGGCAAGCATGCCAAGGAAGCAAGGTTTGTCAAACAGATGGGCCAAGATTAGATGCTTTGGATCCCCCTGCATCAAGTTATATAAAAGGTCATACATCCAACAGAGACTTGTAGAGATATCAGATATAAATAGTCTGCATGCCAAAATTGATACTAAATAAAAAAAATAAAAATATAAAAACGGAAATTGCAGGTTTACGACTTCAAGTTTTAATTTGTCCAGCATTTTCTACTTTTGTGTAGTTCCAATGCATAACCTTACTATTTTGTTTCCACGGACAAAGTTTTTATGACCCAATTTCTTTGCAGAGTTATATACTAATTTTGGCAGATCATTAAATTCATCTTGTTGGAAACAAAGGTCAAGTTTTTAGACAACCCCGTTAAATATGGTTTTCATTTTGTAATTCAAAACTATGTCTATAGGTGTATATATCATCTATTACGTTACATGCTCACTTGTACAACTGCAATAAGCCTACACAAATTCTATATGAAGGGCCTAGCAAACCTTTGAAATAGAAATTAGAGCCTCAGACGGTGTTGGAATGCAACAAAATGCATTCACCCATCTAGAAGAGTGCAGGTGACCAAGTTTATCACCACCATTCTCTCTATATAATGATTTTGTCTCCTCTATTACACTGTTAGAAACGGATATTTTTTCATTACTTGCCACATTTATCACAAAGGGAAGAAAACAACCAAAAAGTTTATGGGAATGCAAGGTGCCATCCATGTCAGAATGATCAGCTGCATAAGCGGTGATATAAATACATAAACCCCAAAAGTAGTGTCAAGGGAGTAAGACATACAGTAGAGGCCTCAAACACTAGATGTATGCAATACCATATTAGTAACAATTTCCCTTCTATAATTTACTGCAGCAACCCTTTTGCTAGGAGAAAAGTAAATGTGACTACACTCAATAACTGATGAGAATGATAAGTTCATATTATGAAAACTGGATGGAGAATCATGAAAGTTGATGTCATTGCTGATAAATAGAAGATAAGATTTTTTTACCGTTACAGCAAAGAGCTTATAAAGAACATCATTCATGCCGCCTGTTTCTTCATTCTGTGACATGTAGTGTCTCTCAATACTGTATTTTGATATTGCATTTTGCACTCGGTTGTTGAAGTAGTCAACCATCCATACCATCATCTTTAGAGCTTGAGAGTTATTGGCAAACAAATATTGATCCAAAAGGCCAGCCAAGATCTGTTACAGTAAATATGACTTGTAACATTTACAGACCAAACGAAATTGAAAGTAGCTGATATAACTTGAATCTACCTTGTGTATTGTATAGTATGGTGCCCACACAGGTTTGATAGCTTCGAAACGGTCAAATAACTCGGATGGGAAGGCAGACAAGTAACCTGTGCCCATTTTTTTCTGACATTCGTCGAGGGAAGAAACCACAGCAAACATTTTCTTTTGAAGTGTATCATTGTGAGTACTAGCCCACATGTGCGAGGCTGCACTCAGGTAATGCCCTGCAAGTCATGAATTTCAAAATATCAAGAAACCAGAAAGGAAATATCATACTTGGTTGAAGAAAGAGAAATAATAAGCTATAATCAAAGAAATTCATTGGGTTTGAATTTGCCCAATGATCATACATTCATCTATTAATTTGCCTAGGCACCAGTTTCAGAAATTGCAGATTTTTATTTTTTAAACCCAGACACTAATATAGCATTTCAATGCATTTTGAGGAGACTTTTCTCTTAAAACTCACGAGCTCGTGCTCAGAGTTATGAACTTGTTATATAAGCTCTCACTAGTTTCTTTTGAGTTCATTACTTGAAAAGTTAACCAACCCAATCCATGAAGCCTACAATTGACAAAATTTAACCAAACAAGTTACTAAAAATTAATGAAACAGTAATTAATGAGCAATAAAATAATTTAGGAAGCTAATGAACTAAACTAACCAACAAAGTGACCGCGAAGTTCGACACTAGGAGCCTCCCATCCTCCATAAGGCGTCCCAGGAGTCGATAAACCGGCAGTCTTCCTAAAGCTCCACACCAAACTATCAACATCCAACAACAACAAGTAGTCCAGATTCGTAAGCTGAGCTTGCCCGTGAATCGAATTCGGCTCCAATCTCACTTCATGCAATGAAACTTCCTTCAAAAAATTCCCTCCTACACCTCCACCTCCACCTCCTATTTTCCCATTTTTCATTCTCTTATACATAATTGCCCAATCCAATTCATCCCCATCTTTAAGAACCCTCCTGGGGAACAAATTCAACCACGCGGAATCATCCGTGGGCGTCAAATGGTAATGCGAAAACACCTCTTCTCTCCATGTTTCATTCTTGGATGACAGTAACTCGTATCGGTAAGTATGCGAAGATATCACAGTGGGGGTATTAGTACATTCTTTTGCTCTGGCTTCAAAGAAGAAGAACCAAAAACAGAGTAAGGTAAAGAAGACTGAAAATTTCATGATTTTGAAGGTCTAATGAAGAATGAATGAAAGGGGTGGTGGGAGGCTATTTATAGAGAAATGGGTATGAGAGAAAGAGATAATTGAAGATAGAGAAGTTTAGGCATCTCGTGAAAGGTACGACAAGTGTGTGAGTAGTAGAGAAGTAGTAGGTGTTGTTGAGTGTCGGAGTTGAATTTGGAAATGAAAGAGATTGAAATTGAAGACAAAAACAAAGGAGGGTTGGATCTTTTTATTTTTATTTTTATTTTTATTTTTATTTTTATTTTATATTGATTAGAGTAAAAGACACACAGAAACAAACAGACAGATGGTGAGAGTAAACAAACATTCACGGATTGAAATAATTTGGTGTCTTTTAGTAAATCTTTTACCAATTTGGTCTTGTCGCTGTAACGTACGTATGCATGTGTGTTGAAAAAACAGAGGATCTAGGCTTGCAATTTCCAAATGGGTTTGGTTGATGAGATGAAATTGTATTACAACAAAAAGAGAAATTTGGGGTTGTGGAGATGGAGATGGAGATGAAGATGAAGATGAAGATGGATGAGTGATTGAGAAATTGAGAAAGAGATAAATAATTTTTTGGGTGAGAAAGAGAGAGATTAGGTGAAGGGTGTTTGTGTTATTTTAGAGATGAGCAGAGGAAGGGGTGTGGTAGTTGTGCAGTTAGTTACGAATTATTATTAAGCTGCCCACGATTTAGCGGGAAAACCCCACAGATATCTATCTATAGCGGGAGGGGAGGGGAGGGAGAGCTTTCCTCGCTTGACTTGGACAAAACTTATTTCTTCACAAAACCCATCCTGCTAGTATGGCTGTTTTTGCACTAGGGGTGGGCATTCCATTCCGCGATCTCGATCCCGTCCCGATTTTTTTGGGTCTTAATGGGATTGAATAAATTCATCCCGATCTCGTCCCGTTCCGAGCTAATTTTTTAATATTTATTATTAATATTTTTATTTATTTATTTATTTTTATTCATATAAACTAACAAATGACTGACAGAAATTCATGGTGTTTGCAGTGGTAACAGAAATGTTACTTCAAGAAATAAATATTCATTAAGCAAGAGAAAGATAGCAGACTATTGTTTGGATTCCCAATAAAAGTGGCTCCAATTATTTAACTTCTAAATATTGATAATACCCAGGTGAAGATGAAAAATAACAATTAACTGAGTAATACATATTCAGAAGGGAACATTCAGGGGCGGAGCCAAGAATTTGAGATGCCCCAGGCTGTAAAAAAAAAAAATTTTAATTACGATATATGTATTGATGATAAACAATTATGAATATGTTAGAGCATCACCAATAGGTCTATATTTCTTCCTTAACAAAAGATGAAATGTCATTTTGTCAAGGAACTGTGAATTTTGTTTCCCACAGTAATGAAATTGTAAAATCAGTTGGGAGGCCATCACAGCGACACAATACTCTTAGTGGGTCCCATTTATCATGTCATTTTCTAAAAGTCAGCCCACTCGACTTCATTGTTAGGGGATTTAGTGGCTACCCTTATATTTGCATGCCACATCTATATCTAATTATAAGAAAGTTATTTTTCACGCTCTTATATGATGATAATCTTCGCAGCAGTCACAGGCAGCACGTTGATCCCGTCCCGTCCCGAACTCGTTTGGGATGGGACGAGGTCGGGATGAGATTTTTTCCATCCCGTCCCATCCCGTCCCGTCTCGATCCCGTATGAACGGGATGGGATTGGGATGGGTATATCTCGTCCCCTCCCGTCCCGTGCCCACCCCTAGTTTGCACCGTGTCTTGGCTCACCATCAAATAATTAGTTTCGGAGTAATTCAAGAATTGTCTTGTCACAAATATTGCTGGATTAAATAATATCTTTTAATACTGATTTTTTTTTTTGCTACTTTTTATCTAATTAATACAATCACTCCATCTAAGTGAAGACTTTGGTGAAGAAAATAGCAATGGGTTTTTTGTTTTTTATTTTTTTGGGTAACGATAAAAATAGCAATGGTTAATTGATCAAGACGTTGGTAGCTCTAGCTTAGATTTGTTAACTAATAAGTGGTGCATAGGATGGTGTTCAAAACTTTGCGGGACAAAATCACCGGTAAACACCCCAACCACCAACACCTTCACAACTACAGTCATCATCACCACCGCCACCACTACGACCTCCATAACATAACCATCACAACTGTCATTACCACTACCACAATCATCACCGCCGCCACCACCATAGTATAATTACCACAACCAACACCACTTTTATTGCTGCCACCATAACTGTTGTGGCGCCGCCACTAGAACACAACCACCATAGCCACCACTATCTCCACCGCCACCTCTACGATCACCACTACCATCACATACCACAGTCACCACCAACTTCACTAGTATCACCATAACCGTTCACCACCAACTTCATTAGTACAACCATAATCATCCTCGCCACCACCACCACAACTACCATAGTATAACTACCATCACCACCACTATAGCATAATCACCACAACCGCCATCACTTTCACTACTACCACCATCACAACCACTATGAGCGCCGCCACCCCCATCATTGTGTTCACTGAACCACCATGGTTAACCACTACTATTTTAACTATCACTGTCATTGTCACCACCACCACCATCATAGCCCACATTCACAATCACCGCCATCATGACCACACAATTTCAACTATTACCATTATCACCACCACCCACAATCACTTGTCCAATTTTCTTTAATTACTACTAAGCGCCCGTAAAATGAGGCATTTGAAACCAATGTAATACAAACTACTGCATCTGTATCAATTTGCAAAATGCATTATTTTACAGTGCACAAAGCAAAGCCTACATTGGAATCTAGATATATTAGGTTTTTTTCTTTCCTCCTTTTGTGTGGATGTTTGGAGGAACAAAAATGAGAATAGTGTAACAAGCGAGCCTATATTGGAATCTGGGTATATTAGGTGTGGGTGGTGGGGATGCTCGGAGGAACAAAAATGAAAATAATAGGCTGCAGTTGGTACGAGTGTAGTTTTCAAACATTACGAGAACAAACACGTTGGACACAGTCACTCTCAATTCACCTACTATTTACTCTTCTTTGACAAGTGATAAATTATGATGGTGCCATGGTGCTAGAGCTCGACCTTAATCCAACCCTTTAATTTAGTTTATTTTTTTATTTTTATTTTTATTTTTGTTAAATAACCAACTAAGTCAAAGATAACATTTTTCTTTATTCCCAAAGTCCTTCACAGAAATGCCAAGGGCAGCAGGTGGTGCTGGGTAAGTTTTCAAAGTTGGAGTTTTCAGTAACAAACATGTTTGCTCCAGTCACTCTCACTTCACCCAATATTTAGCTTTCTTTAACAAGTCGTGATTGATGATGGTACAATTACAATGTCTTTCCTCCAACTAGATATATAGTGGCCTTAATCCAAGCCTTCATTGTGTACAAATAGAGGAACAGTGAGATTTTTTTATTTATTTTTTCCAACTAATAGCTAAGCCAATATAAAATTATCTCCATTCACATCTGTATATCCAGAAGTCCTAGACCAAAATTGTGAAAATGACGCATTCCCTCTAGAAGAGGAAGAGGCGAGCCAACCTGAAGAACAAACCAGCCAAAAAATATTTAATTGTATGAATCTGTACCATGCATGGTGTAACATGTAAACTCCCATAAGAAAAAAAAACCCTTCAAAAAATAAGTAATAAAGACAAATTTGTGCCGCTTTCTTTCTTATGGTACAGAATACTAATACTGTTTTATACGATACGAATTGTGGTGGCATGGTCTTCTAGCTAGCTATGGATTTGTAACTTGGAAGGGAAGGGAAGGGAAGGGAAGGGAAGGGAACAAGGTAATATATATTAAAGTATGTGGTCCATAAAAGCTCAAGTACTAATTCCTTAGCTCATCGTGCTCTGCATGCATGCAATTAAACAGAACCTTAGACTGATATATAACACAACATTATATTTGTAGGCACGCGCATGCCTACTTCACTGTAGTGATTAAAATAATATATAATTGAACTGCAGATAAAAACAGAGAATTTTGTTGGAAAATGTTGTCATCTAAATAAATACATTACATTTTGGAGGTAGCCAACTAGTTAGTCACAAGCAAATTAAACTGGGTGAGGCAATTGAGGTCTGAGCATGATGAGTAGCTAAACTAACTTCACCCATCACTGTCCCTCACCTCAACTGTCTGAAATCAGTAGAAACAAAACAAAGTTTTAGTAGCTGTTCTAGCTCAAGACAAAAACAGTTTTGCTTATAATTTATTTATTAATTCATTACATACAAAATTCTTCCATAAGCAACAAACTTATCTTCATCTTTTAATATTACTTATCCAAAAACGAAAATAAAACTTGGATTTTTTTTTTTAATGCTCATCGAAACTCAATTCAACTTTGTGTCCACCTATTTCTACTTCTAGTATGGTTTGAAACCTTTCTTTAACTTGGTTTTTTTGAAGGGCAAGCAAAGGTTACTAATAGAAAAAGGACACAATTGTGAGTAGCTAAAGTAAATAGATTAAAACCAATTAAATGCCACTTTGGCAAGGTTGGAACACCAAACTTGTGTGGTGCAGGTGATACAATCCATAATAAGTTTCACTAGCTAAGCTAACATATCCATTGATAATATAAGAATAATATTGGAGCGGGCTTACAATATACGAATAAAATATTCCCTTTAGCTAAACAAAACCCCTTTTGTGGCCCTAGTCTATCGTATCTGGCTCAGTTACTTATAAATGTTGTGTTGCCATCAGAAATGGCTTAGAGATCAGAGAGAGAATCATAACAATAATGAATTAATAATGACATTCCAACAGACACAGCTGAAGACAATGAATGATGTCCAAATTCTATCCTTTTAACATAGAAAGGAAGGAAGGAAGAGTGTAGTGTTGGATTGGCAATCTCTCTCAAAGTCCCTGGAGGCTAGAGTTCATCTTCCATCCACCCATACCTTAACCATAACTCCAGGAGGGAGAGGAGAGGACTGAGGGGATAACAAGTAAACAACAACAATGACTCGTCTACCAATCAAACTATAACTCTGCTATCAGTTTCACTAATATCCCCTCCTACCCCACCCCCCACTTGAGCCAATTATGTAAAAGCACCAGGCATGTGTTGTTACTTTCCTGGATGGGGATATATAGTTCATTAATAATAACTTATCCACTTTTTCTTCCTTTTACTCCACGATATTTAAGCTAGAATTTTGCAAATTATGAAGACAACTCCAACTAACAATGTTGAGAGAACTTAAACGAAAATGTAGTAATTCTTCCTACAGGAATATATCTAGAAGATTAATTTCAACATCAGGATAAATAGAAAGTGAAGAGGTATAGTATTTAACATATAATTCAGTATTATTCAAGGCATCACAGATTCACTTTGCCGGTTAACTTCATCATTAATGTTGAAATACACAGTACAAGGTGTTGGGTTGGGTCCAGCCCATTAGAGTGGACCAGACCCTGAATTTAAAATAGTAACTAGGGTTACTATTGATGTTTATAAATATTAGAAGAAAAAAAAAAAAAAAAGACAAACTTGAGTTTTTGTTTTGTGCGACGGCTGCGACGTGGTGGCTGCGTGCGCGTGTCTCCATTGTGAGAGAAGAAAGAAGGGAAGGAGGAGCAGATTGTTGGGATTTGATTGAAGACTCACAAATGTGTTTTGAATCCGTTTCTTGTAGGATTTTGGTGTCGTTTGTTTCGGTGTATTCTTCCTTTGATTGAGAGTTGTTTGAAGTTCTTGTGAGGTAACCTTTGTATTGCTCCTTGTATTTCTCAAGCCTTGGGCAAAAGGCTTAAAAAGAAAATTGTACTTCTTTTATTGATTAATGGATTGATTGGATTTGTCCCGTGGTTTTTTACCCTTCACCTTGAAGGGTTTTCCATGTATATCTTGGTGTTCTTTATTTTGCATTGATTATTTGTTTGCATTGAATATTTGTTTGGCGATATTACTTGGTTCTTCCATTGGTAGAATTTTTTTGTAGTTGTTTGTGTTGTTTTCCCCAACAAAGTGGAATCGGAGCAATTGTTGGGAGATTGTCAGTGTTTGGAATTGACATGGAAAATAACAACACAAAGATGATTAGCCTTAATGGCTCTAATTATGTGATATAGAAAGCAAAGATGGAAGATATTTTATATTGCAAGGATTTGTATGCCCCAATTGAAGGGGATAATGTCAAACCAAAGGATATGTCTAAAGATGAGTGAAAAAAATTAAATAGAAAGACCATTGGTTATATTAGGCAATGGCTAAATGATATAGTATTTCACCATGTGTCCGCTGAGACGTTTGCCAATTCTCTTTGGACTAAACTCCAGAATTTGTATGAAAGAAAAAACCACTGCCAACAAGGCCTTTCTAATTAGAAAGTTGGTTCATAAGGAAGCTAATTCTATTGTTGAGCACTTGAATGAGGTGCAAAATATAGTGAATCAGTTGTCAAACATGAAGATATTGTTAGATGATGAAATGCAAGCATTGTTACTTTTCAGCTCGTTAACAGATAGTTGGGAAACGTTGGTGGTGTTTGTTAGTAATTCGGCACCGAATGGATTGTTTACCATGGAGTTGGTTATGAGTAGCTTACTCAATGAAGAGACCAGAAGGAAGTCTGCAGGTACTAATCAATCCCAAACACTTGTAACTAAAAATAGGGGGATATATAAAAATAGGATATATCATGGTTATGATAAAAACTGTGATAAGTCAAGAGGGAGATCAAAGTCAAGTGATAAAAGGTTTAAGTGTCATTATTGTGGTAAACTAGGTCACAAGAGAAGATATTGTTTTCGTTACGTAAATGATTTGAAAGAGGGAAAAGTGAAAAAAAAAAATGTGATAGTATAGATGCTACTGTTTCAGATTAACCCGTGGTTCTTTTGTGTGACGAAGGTGAATGTTTGCATATTGCAAACGAATTGAGCGAATGGATTGTTGACGGTGGTGCATCTTTTCACGCTACTCTAAGGAAAGATTACTTCACTACTTACAGAACATGAAACTTTGGCAGTGTGAAGATGGGTAATACTAGTTTCTCAAAAATTGTGGGAGTGGGTGATGTATGTATCAAAAGTAATATGGGATGCACTTTGACTTTGAAAGATGTATGTCATGTTTCTGATCTTCGCCTAAATCTGAGTTTTGGACTTGCTTTGGATAAACAAGGATATATGAATTACTTTAATGGTGCTTGGAAACTTACCAAAGGTTCACTTGTTGTGGTAAAAGACAAGGTGTGTTGCACCTTATACAAGACACAGGTGAAGCTGTGTAAGGGTGGTTTGTATGCAACTGAAGGTATACTTCTCTGAACTTGTGGCACAGACGGCTTGCACACATGAGTGAGAAATGTATGCAGCTCTTAGCAAAGAAGAAATTGATTCCCTCCTTGAAAGGTACCTCTCCTAACCCCTATGATCATTGTTTATTTGGTAATTATCATAGAGTTTCATTTCATAGATTATCAAAAGGAAAAACTGGTTTGTTAGATTTGGTTTATACTGATGTTTGTGGTCCAATTGAAGTAGATTCTCTTGGTGGTAGTAGATATTTCTTGACATTTATTGACGATGCATCAAGAAAAGTGTGGATTTATTTCATCAGATCTAAAGACCAGTTTTTCCAGTGCTTCCAGGAGTTTCATGCCAAGGTTGAAAGAGAAACAGGTAGACTTTTGAAGTGTCTCAGTAGTGATAATGGGGGTGAGTACACATCAAAAGAATAAGCTTATTGTAATGAGCATGGTATACGGCACGGGATGACAGTTCCCCGCACTCCACAGCATAATGGAGTGGCAGAGAGAATGAATCGGACTATTGTAGAAAGGGTCTGATGCATGCTTCACATGGCTAGGTTGCCGAAGGTGTTTTGGGCTGAAACTGCTCGTACTGCTTGTTATCTCATCAACGGGGTCTCCTTCAGTTCCTTTGGATGGTGATATTCCAGAAAGAGTGTGGAGAGGTAAAGATATTTCATACTCTCATCTGAAGGTGTTTGGGTGTAAAGCGTTTGTTCATGTACACAAGGAACAAAGATCAAAGCTTGATGAGAATACATTTCCTTGTATTTTCATTGGTTATGGAGATGCACAATTTGGATACAGATTGTGGGACCCTAAGAATAAGAAGATTGTTAGAAGCAGAGATGTGGTCTTTATAAAGATCATACCATTGTAGATTTTGATAAAGTTGAGAAGCCCAAGCAGACAGAGAGTGAGGTGTCAGATCTGCAAATTGAAGAAAAGTCTTTATAGGTTGAAACAAGCTCCAAGACAGTGGTATAAGAAGTTTGACTCATTTATGGTGAGTCATGGGTATAAGAGAACACTTCTAGATCATTGTGTTTATGTCAGATATTTTTCGCCCAGTAGCTTCATTATTCTCTTGATTTATGTTGATGATATGTTAATTGTTGGAAAAGATGTTGATATGGTTGGAAGGTTGAAGAAATATTTGTTTATGTCTTTTGATATGAAAGACTTGGGGCTAGCTCAACACATTTTGAGAATGAAGATTATACGTGACAGAAAAACTAAGAAGTTATGGTTGTCACAAGAAAAATATGTTGAACGAGTGCTTGAAAAATTCAACATGAATGATGCTAAGCCCGTGAGCACTCTACTTGCTAATCACTTCAAGTTAAGTGCAAGTTGTCTCCTAGGACTGAGAAAGAAAATAAGGAGATGACATGTATTCCATATTCCTCTGCTGTAGGGTGTTTGATGTATGCGATGGTTTGTACAAGACCAGATATTGCTCAAGCAGTTGGTGTTGTGAGTCGGTATCTTGATAATCCGGGAAAAGAACATTGGGATGCAGTTAAATGGATTCTGAGGTACTTGAAGGGTACTTCAAAGCTTTGTTTATGCTTTGGTAATTCAGGAGCCGTATTGGAATGGTTCACATATGCAAATATGGCAGGTGATCTTGACAGGAAGAGGTCTACTTCAAGTTATGTTTTCACTTTTGCAGGGGGAGCTGTATCTTGGCAGTCTAGATTAGAAAAGTGTGTTGCCTTGTCAACGATTGAAGCCGAATACATTGTTATTACTGAAGCAGATAAGGAAATATTATGGTTGAAAGATTACTCAAGGAATTGAGTATGAATCAAAGTAAATGTGTTGTGCATTGTGACAGTCAGAGTGTCATAGAGCTGAGCAAGAATGTCACATGCCATGGGCGTACCAAGCATATTGATACTCGTTACTACTAGATACGTGATGTGCTTGAGAAGAATTATTTCCAACTTGAGAAGATTCTCACTAGCAAAAATCATTCCGACATGATGACAAAAATGGTTCTTAAAGAGAAACATGAGTTCTGTAGAGAGCTCATTGGAATGGCCTAATGTAATTAGGCTATGATTCCTCCCTTATGGTCTGGAGGGGGAGATTTGTTGGATTGGGTCCAGCCCATTAGGGTGGACCAAGCCCTGAATTTAAAATAGTAACTTGCTATTGATGTTTATAAATATTAAAAAAAAAAACAGACCTGTGTTTTTGTTTTGTGCGACGGTTGCGTGTGCGTCTTCATTGTGAGAGAAGAAAGAAGGGAAGGATGAGCAAATTGTTAGGGTTTGATTGAAGACTCACAAGTGTGTTTTGGATCCATTTCTTATCGGATTTTAGTGTCGTTTGTTTCAATGTATTATTCCTTTGATTGAGAGTTGTTTGAAGCTCTTGTGAGGTAACCCTTGTATTGTTCCTTGTATTCCTCAAGCCTTGGGCAAAAGGCTTGAGAAGAACATTATACTTATTTATTGATTAGTGGATTGATTGGATTTGCCCCGTGATTTTTTACCCTTCGCCTTGAAAGGTCTTTCACGTATATCGTGGTGTTATTTAATTTGCATTGATTATTTGCTTGCATTAAATATTTGTTTGGCAATATTACTTGGTTCTTCCGTTGATAGAATTTCTTTGTAGTTGTTTGCCTTGTTTTCCCCAACACAAGGTACGTCTCTCAAGCTTAGCAGTGGCATTAACATGAAATTTCTGTTCACCTCCTTGGCCACAAAAATGATAGGATGGTACTCGCTAATTCCTTGTCCAAAGGTAAAGCTAACTGCCTGTTTAAAAACAGCTTCAGCAGGGCCTGGCTGGCAACTCATCAGCTTAATGTTCACGCCAGCATTATCGTTCACCCAACTGTATACATTACATTCTGTTATAACTGTCTTACTTCAGAGAAACTGCATCAGTCTTCCCATCTAATCCTACAGCCATGTTGAACAGAGGAACTCATGTCTTTGAAGGTTGCCATTCTGTCCCTTTTCCACCAATAAAACTAGTCTTCGTATGCAAAGACATATTAGAGGAACTCATGTCTTTGAAAATGAGCATAAGACATGGACAGAAGATTCATTGCCAGCAGGTGCAAACTTCTCCATTGTATTAGAATATTCAGTAAAAGAAAGGTTGCATTGCTAGGTTGCTGAGAAAGAGAGATCAACTGGGAATTGTACGTCTGTCTTGAGTATAAACTATCCCACGTTTGATCTCCCAGTCACCATTGCTCAGCCCAGCAAGAAGGTAGGGACCATAATAAATTGCCTGAATAGAAGCATACTCCCGGCGATCATCAACAAATTTTTTCATTAATGGAATTACGGAAATATAGAAGCCAAGCTTCTAAATCATGACATAAAATACTATATAATCTATTAAATATAATAAAAAGTTTTTGAAGCCACATACTCTAGCTGCAGAGAGACATGCATGCATTTCTTGCTGAATTTGAAAATAATTTAATAAATGAATAAATATATCAGAAAGTATCAACTTGATCTTTTAAGCAAAGGTAGACTTAAGCATGTAATCTTGATTCACAAGGTTTTATAGTTCTACCAAACTTATAAGCAATGCAAATGCACCTTGTTTTGCTTTATGTAAAACGTAGATAAATAATCCGGGGTTGCAGTAAATGAGAACTATGAACACAAAAATAGAACAATTTACTGTCCCACTAAAAGAAGAAACACACTGAAACCCACAAAAAAAATATATTAATTTTTTTTTAAATTATTATCTTCTTCTATATGACATTTCACAGTTTCATAAAGTTACATGGATGTAATCATCCCTCTCCATTGGTATTTAGAGCCTTTCTGATCATCTGCTACATGCCGCTTCAAGTATTTGGGACGACCAACCTATCTTCATTTTGGCTGCAACTGAATATTTGGGACAACTAACCTATCTTCATTTTGGCAGCAACTGAATACGCTGAAATGATGGCAAAGTATTGCTGAGCTTATCTTAAACATACCTGTCTCTTGGTCGCTCTAAAGAGCATCAGTGAATTAACTCATCGAAGCATCTGTTGAAGCTGTAACACTTGTTGCCGTTGTTCTGGAGGCAGCAAACTCAACTGCTCCGATGTCAGACTCATCACTTGCTGCAATAAGGCAGATTGCACCTCAGGTGCAAGTTGCAACTGCAAAAGAAAACATACGCAAAAGACATCAGTGATTTTGAATGAGGTGCTTTAAAGTCAACTATAATATTATATAATTTTCCCAGTCTACCACTTCAAACATTACAGATTTTCCTTTTTGAGGCAGTTGCGCTGCAAGTGACCAGGTTGACTACACCAAAAGCATTTTGAGGGAAGTGTCGAGTGAAAGTCTAGGAAGAAACGTACTAGGACGGGGTGGTGCACTGGCTGCCATTTTATCAACTCATTCATGCAGTTTGGGTTTAGGCTTTTTGAACTTTGCCTCCCAAAGTTATCCAGTACTGGTTTAGCACCCCCAAAAAATCATTGTTTCCATCCATGCGTGCTATGTTAATAGACACGAGATTCTTTTTATAATGATTAAGTTTCCCTTTTGTAACTCTGTCTCCTAATTTTTATAACCTCGAGATTAAACAATCTGACGGTCATGAACCCCCTTCATTCCTCAAGATAATGGTGAGTAAATCCAACCCAAAAGAGAACTATTAGATCAAAACAATGATTCTCAAATCTCAAGTGATATATAAATGTTAAAACACCTTCTTCTTCCCCCAAACACCATGGTGGCTAGCACCATCACCACCAACACGAATTCTTTCTCTTCCATTTTCACCATGGTGGCCAGAAATCGTGTATAGTTTGGTATTGTGATGGATCATCATTATCGTCATCCCCTAACAAGTTTAAAGGGTTCATGGTCGCCATTTCTCTTACGTTTCCTGAATCGCTCTGATACCAATTAATCTAACTAAAATTAAACAAATAAAACGTCGGAAACTTAATAGAAGAAACTGATAAAATGAGATATTCTTTTCATTCAATTCAAGCAAACTGAATGGCTTCTAAGCCTTATTTATAACTAAATTAGCTTGTTAAGCAAGCTTTCTAACCCTAGAGCCCATGGAAGCTCCATCCCAATTATTAGATAGGAGCTTGGCCAAGCCCAACTATTCTCAACATTAAAAATAAAAATGGTTGAATTAAATACTTGTACCTAACTTGATTGTATCACCTCCCCACCAATGGCAGAATCAACAACCACCAGGTTCTTCTCCAAAATGGCAGCGGCCAGCCACAACCTGTTCTTCGTATTCTCTTCATTCTCCAATGGCAGAATCAACAACCACCAGGTTCTTCTTCGTCTTCTCTTCATTACGTTCTATTGTTCTCCACTTCTTCTCTTCTTCATTTTGATTTCTTCTTATTTGGTTCTCTTGTTCGTCTTCTTTGTTTTCTCTTCTACTCTACTTCTCTCCATCAACTTGTTGTAGGATGAGTTCTTCTAAGGATGAAGACTTTGCTTAGGCATATTCTAAGAGGATCGAAGGGAAACCTAGGGGATACATCCTTTGCAAATTTTGTAACAAGATAAGTACGGCATGGATTAACCAATTGAAGAACCATTTGGCTAGAACTCACAACGGTATGGGGCGTTTCAACAAGTTCCAGAAGATGTAAGGGTCCAATGCTTGAATGCTTTGACCAATTATCAACTAGAAAAGACAAAATCCGAAGCTTTGACGCAAAGTATTGATGGAGCATGTATTTCTCGAAGTTATTCTTCGGTTGGCAATGCGGATGTTGAAATTGAAGAAGATAACACATGGCGGGACGCATCACAGCAAGATCATGGGGCCCCATAGACAAATACATTTCTTCTACTCCAAATGAAAAAATTCACAACACAAAAGAGAAGTGTTACAGTGTGTGTATATAGCTGTCAATTAGGTTAATTGTAGAGATCCTAAATTGATATAGTTTCCTAGAATAGCCTCAATAGTTTGTATATAAATACATGCTATATTCTCAATATAATATACGAAAACAGTATTCTCTTAATCTCTGTTTACATGGTATCAGAGCCACTTAGGGTTTGAGATTAAGATTCGAAGTTTGAAGTTAGGGCTTAATATTCGAAGTTTGAAGTTTGGTTCTCACCGCAGTTCAAACTCCCAGGCCACCGATCTATCTTCCCAGGCACCAGTCAAAGACCGTCCGACCTTCCCAGCAACAGATCGACTCTCGCAGGCGTCGATCTCTCTTCCCAGGCGTCGTTCGAAGCCGTCCGACCTTCCTAGCCACAGATCGACTCTCACATGCGTCTTTCGACCCTCCTAGAAGTCGTTCGACCCTCCAACAGGCGTCGACTTCGACCCTCCAGTCACCGATCGAAGTCGATCGACCCTTCCAGCCGCCGTTCGACGTCGATCGACCCTTCCAGCCATCGTTTGCCCTTCCAGTCACCGATCGCCTCTTCCAGTCGATCGAAGCTGCTCTTCCAGTCGACTCTTCCAGTCGATCGAAGCTGCTCTTCCATCAGCCGTTCGCCCTCCCCAGGTTGATCCATCCTCTGCTTGTCTGCTCTTTTCAAGCCTCTTTTCTGATTTCTCTTGATTTGGGGGAGATTTTGCACGGTTTCTGAAAACCCCATTTGTAAAATTTGATTTTGGAGGTTTTAATTCCGAGTTCTGACCTATTTGACTTGTTATGGCTGAGACAAAGTTAGTAGTTGTATCTGATCTGGTTCCTGTGATGTCTAAAATTACGGACCATAAGCTAAATGGTTCGAATTATCACGACTGGAGTAAGACTGTTCATCTTTATTTACGAAGTATTGACAAAGATGACCATTTGACTAATGATCCTCCTGAGGATTCACGGCAGACCTGGCTCAGGGAAGATGCTCGCTTGTTCCTTCAGATTCGGAATTCTATTGATAGTGAGGTAATTGGCTTGATCAATCATTGTGAATTTGTTAAAGAACTAATGGATTATTTGGAATTTTTGTACTCTGGAAAAGGGAATCTCTCTCGCATGTATGATGTTTGCCAAGCATTCTACCGTGTGGAAAAACAAGATCAGTCCCTTCTCAACTACTTTATGGCATTTAAGAAAACGTATGAGGAGCTTAATATGTTGCTGCCATTTAGCCCTGATGTGAAGGTTCAACAACGCCAACGGGAGCAAATGGCTATCATGAGTTTTCTAGCAGGGCTTTCTCCTGAATTTGATTCTGCTAAGGCCCAAATTCTTTCTGGGTCTGATATCTCCTCTTTACAAGATGTCTTTAGTCGTGTTCTCCGCACCGAGAGTACTCCCACTGTTCCGCTTAGTGGTGCTTTGATAAGTCAAAATAACAGTTATGCACCTGGGAGACCGTCTAATCACAGTGGACGCAAAGGAGGCAGCTCACAAGGGGTTGAGACTCGCACGCCGGATTCTGAAAGTATTATTTGCAACTATTGTAAGAAGCCGGGCCATACCAAGTTTGACTGTAGAAAGTTACAGTTTAAAAACCGGCAAAAACACTTAGCTCATGTTGCGATCACTACTGATGCCTCTGACAAATCAATCCTTATCTCTGCTGATGAATTTGACAAGTTCTCCAAGTATCAGGAATCACTCAAGTCTTCCTCTCCTTCTGTCACAGCTATTGCCGATTCAGGTAAACCCGATGTTTGTCTTCTTTCATCATCCTCCAAGTGGGTCATTGATTTTGGTGCCACAGATCAGATGACAGGTAATTCTAGTATATTTTCTTCTTTTCAATCCAATGTTTTTACTTCTACCATCACTTTAGCCGATGGGTCACCATCTTGTGTTCGCGGGTCTGGCACCATTAATCCTACCCCCTCGCTATCTCTGTCCTCTGTCTTACATTTACCTAATTTATCCTTTAATTTGCTCTCTGTAAGCCAGCTTACTCGTCATCTTAACTGTTGTGTCTCATTTTACCCTGATCATTGTTTATTTCAGGATCTTATGACGAAGAAGATTATTGGTAAAGGACATGAGTCTGGAGGCCTCTACATTCTTGATACATCGGTACTGAGTTCTATTGCTTGTTCCAGTGTCACGTCTCCTTTCGAGGCTCATTGTAGGTTGGGTCATCCGTCTCTCCCTCTACTCAAAAAGCTTTGTCCTCAATATAATAAGGTGTCTTCATTAAATTGTGAGTCATGTCAGTTTGCAAAACATCATCGCCTTAGTTCGAGTCCTAGAGTCAATAAACGTGCTAGTGTTCCTTTTGAATTAGTTCATTCTGATGTTTGGGGTCCTTGTCCTATTTTGTCTAAACCTGGATTTAGGTATTTTGTTACATTTGTGGATGATTATTCTCGTGTTACTTGGTTATATTTGATGAAAAAACGATCTGAGTTGTTTTCTCTGTTTTGTGCGTTTTGTGCTGAAATTAAAACTCAATTTAATGTTTCCATTCGCACCTTGCGAAGTGATAACGCTAAAGAATATACACAAGCTTTATTTCAGTCTTATATGACTCAGAATGGCATACTTCATGAAACTTCGTGTTGATACCCCATCCCAAAATAGTGTGGCAGAACATAAAAACAAACATCTTCTTGAAACAGCACGAGCTCTCTTATTTCAAATGCAGGTTCCTAAAACTTTTTGGGCCGATGCAGTGTCTACAGCATGTTTTCTCATTAATCGCATGCCATCCTCTGTTCTTCATGGTGAGATACCTTACAAAATTCTTTTTCCCAATAAGTCATTGTTTCCTGTTGACCCGAAGATATTTGGTAGCAATTGTTTTGTTCGGGATGTTCGTCCGCATGTCACTAAATTAGATCCCAAGTCTTTGAAATGTGTCTTCCTTAGTTATTCTCATCTTCAGAAAGGTTATCGGTGTTATTGTCCCAATCTTAACAAATATCTGGTCTCAATTGATGTTACCTTCCTGGAAGACACACCTTATTTTCCGTCTTCGCCCATTCCCACTCGCCAGGGGGAGGATGCTAATTTGTTGGTCTATTCTATCACATCCTCAGCACCTGTCTCAGCACCAGCACATGTCTCGGAACCAGCTCCTGTCAAGCCTCCTATTATTCAGGTTTACTCCAGGCGTCAACCTCCTGATTCATGTCCTGCACCTGCTCCTTCGTCATCAGATCCAGTCCCGAGCAATGATCTTCCTATTGCATTACGCAAAGGTAAACGCCAGTGTGCTTATCCTATTTCTTCCTTTGTTTCTTATAATAACTTGTCGTCTTCCTCTTGTTCTTTTATTGCTTCCCTTGATTCTACATCTATTCCTAAAACTATTCGTGAAGCCATATCTCATCCTGGTTGGCATAATGCAATGATAGAGGAGATGAATGCTTTAGATGACAATGGTACTTGGGACTTGGTCGATTTACCTTCAGGAAAAAGGGCTATAGGTTGCAAATGGGTCTTCGCAGTTAAGGTCAATCCGGATGGGTCAGTTGCCCGATTGAAAGTCCGTCTTGTCGCTAAGGGCTATGCTCAAACCTATGGGGTGGATTACTCTGACACTTTCTCTCCTGTTGCAAAGTTGACCTCTGTTCGGTTGTTTATTTCCATGGCGGCTTCCCATCATTGGCCTTTACATCAGCTTGATACCAAGAATGTTTTTCTTCATGGCGATCTTCAGGAGGAGGTGTATATGGCGCAACCTCCTGGTTTTGTTGCTCAGGGGGAGTCCGGGCGAGTTTTTCGTCTTCGAAAATCTTTATATGGTTTAAAACAGAGTCCTCGTTTTTGGTTTGGAAAGTTTAGTCAGGCTGTTGAGAAATTTGGTATGATGAAAAGCAAGTTTGACCATTCTGTATTCTACAAACGATCAGCAGCTGGTATCATTCTGTTAGTTGTGTATGTGGATGACATTGTAATTACTGGGAATGATACTAGAGGAATCTCATCTCTTAAATCTTTCCTTCATACTCAGTTTCACACGAAGGATTTGGGGGCGTTAAGGTATTTCTTGGGAGTTGAGGTCACTCGGAGTAAACGAGGTATCTTTCTATCTCAGAGAAAATATGTTCTTGACTTATTAACTGAGACAGGTAAATTGGGTAAATTGGGAGCAAAGCCTTGTAGTGCTCCAATGACTCCAAATGTGCAACTTACAGGTGATGGGGAACCATTTGAAGATCCTGAAAGATATCGAAGGTTGGTTGGGAAGTTGAATTACCTTACCGTGACTCGTCCAGATATTGCATACTCAGTCAGTGTTGTCAGTCAGTTTCTGTCATCCCCGACAATTCATCATTGGGCAGCGTTAAAGCAAATTTTGGGTTACTTGAAAGGAGCACCAGGACGAGGTATCGTGTATGAAAATCACGGGCACACTCATATTGAATGTTTCTCAGATGCAGATTGGGCAGGTTCCAAAATGGATAGAAGATCCACTTCAGGTTATTGTATCTTTGTTGGCGGGAATTTGGTCTCATAGAAGAGTAAGAAGCAAACCGTTGTGTCACGATCCAGTGCAGAGTCTGAATATAGGGCTATGACACAGTCTGTGTGTGAGATAATGTGGATATATCAGCTCTTGACTGAAGTAGGACTTAAAGCTACAGTACCAGCGAAATTGTGGTGTGATAACCAAACTGCTCTTCATATTGCTTCTAATCCTGTGTTTCATGAACGGACTAAGCACATTGAAATTGATTGTCATTTTATTCGTGAGAAAATTCAACAAGGCTTGATTTCTACAGGATATGTGAAAACTGGGGAACAACTAGGGGATATCTTCACGAAAGCTTTAAATGGGGTTCGGGTTGCCTATCTTTGTAACAAGCTGGGCATGATTAACATTTATGCTCCAGCTTGAGGGGGAGTGTTACAGTGTGTGTATATAGCTGTCAATTAGGTTAATTGTAGATATCCTAAATTGATATAGTTTCCTAGAATAGCCTCAATAGTTTGTATATAAATACATGCTATATTCTCAATATAATATACGAAAAACAGTATTCTCTTAATCTCTGTTTACAAGAAGCAAGCAAGAAAGGATGTGTGTTGATCAATTGGTAGATGCATTTTTAGAAATGCAGTATCTTTCAATTTGGTGAACAGCCCGGCAATGATTATCGACGTTGCGAACTATGGACCAGGATTTAAGCATTCCTCAATGCATGAGATAAGAACATGGATTTGAAAGATGAAGCAGAGCATGTGAAGTCATTAATGGAAGAGTACAAGGAATCATGAATAACGTATGGGTGCACTATTATGCCAATGGTTGGAGTGATCAGAAGGGGAGATAGTTGATAAATTTTTAATGAATAACCCTGTTGGAACTATTTTTTATAAATCAGTGGATGCATCAGATACAATTAAGGATAGGCAGCTTATGCACAATTATCTCGATCAAGTCATCGAAGAAATTGGGGAAGAACATCTGGTGCAAATTATTACCAACAATGCTTCAAATTATGTTAATGTTGGAAAGAGGTTGATGAATAAGTTTCCATAGTTGTATTGGACACCTTGTGCTTATTGATTTATTTTTTAGTCTATTGGGTCCATACGGATTTATGATATCACTTTGAGCAAGGCAAGTCACTAAGTTCATCGACAGACATGCTTGGGTGATGGCCTTGATGAGGACCTTCACAAACAAACGTGAGCTTAGAAGACCAGCAGTCACGTGTCCGCAACTGCTTTCCTTACTTTGCAACGTTTGTACAAGCAAAAAGAAACTCTGATTTCAATTTTTACTTCACAAAAGTGGAATTCAAGCTCTTGGACAAGACATAGGGAAGGGATTGAGTCCAGAAACACTATTGTTCATGATAAATCCTTTTGGGCCAATGTTTTTTTGTGCGAGAACGAGTGCTCCTTGTTTCAGTGTTGAGATAAAAGAGGTCGATTCCGATCAAAGACCTTCAATGCTATTCTTGTATGAGATGATGGTTAGAGCCAAGAAGCAGATTAAGGTGGCTTGCCAAAACAAAGAAAGGAAGTACATGCTTTTGTTGCTGATGATGAAGTAATGAATGGGGAAGGAAACTTTGGTGTAGATATGGCCCTTCGAACAAGGGCCAAATGTTATAAATTTACTATAATTTATTTTCTATTGATGTGTTTACTAAACTACTTATTATTGTAAATCTTCTCCTTTCACTTATTCCAATTTCAAAACTTTTTACTCTAGTTGATTGGTGGCAATGTTATGGAAATCGAAATCCTGAATTGCACAAGTATGCAATACGAGTTTTGGGCCTTACATGTAGCTCTTCTGGTTGCGAACGCAACTGGAGTACCTTTGAACAGGTTCTCACATCTCACCAATTACAATTAGCCAATTTCCATATTGATGAATTTTAGTAAATAGTAAGATGCAAGCATTTTAATTTTGTATAATGTATTTTATAATATCATAGGTACACACAAAAAGAGAAACCGGTTCTTTGTCATGCATAATTTGAAGTTGAGGGAAAGAAACACGAGAAGGAAGGTCAACCTCACCTTGGACCCAATTTTAGTTGAATGCATTGATTCATATGACTGAATGGATCACGGTGGAAAAGAACCACTTCTTCCTAGGATGCACCGACTCTCCGAAAACCCCCCGAATCACGTGTCAAATACGTGTCGGACACGGATTCGTGTACGACACGCGCTGGACACGTATTGGACACGGGGTCAACGGTCAAAATTCGTTGACTGATCTGGACACGGCTTGGACACGGTCCAGACACGGTCAAATACGGTCCGGACACGGTCCAGACTCGGTCAGACACGGTCCGGGGGTAGTCAAAATTCGTTGACTGATCAAAATGTTAATTTCGCCCGATTTTCCTCCTCCCACACAGACCGAGTCAGAGGCAGAGCAGAGAAAAAAAAAAAAAAACCCGAAAGAAACCCTAACTCAAACCCTTTTCGCAGCCATCGATCGATCGATCGATCGCCAAGGTCAAGAGTAGAGACGGAGGAGAAGAGATCGACAGACGGAGCGGAGGAGAAGAGTGATGGCGTCCTCATCGACACCAGGACCAGGTACGTTCGATCGATTCGATCGATCGATTTCTTTTTTTTTTTTTTTTTTTTTCCTGAGATGTAGAGATCGATCGATTGATCGTTCCTGTTATGTGAGTCGACCCATTTCATCGACCCATTTCATCGATCGATTTCATCGATTCATCGATTTCTGTTTTGTTTTTTTTTTTTTTTCATCGATGGCTGAGACAGCGATTTTTCAGACAGAGAAAGGCTAGTGTTGCCAAAGGAACTCTTCCGACTGCCTGAATTTCCAATGCTTGATGATTCACTCACAATCTTTCCTCTAGAAGAATACTCTCCATCAAGTCTTCTCTTTGTCGTCATCTCAGTCCTTTTAGTGTGACTTAGGTCTGAAGATGAGCAACCTGGTGGGAGGATATCAGATATGGATGTGCATCTGAGATTTCTAAGACCATACCTGCTCGAGCTAGAAGTCGACGAGGATGGTTTGCTTGAGCTAGAACTCTGGCCATGGGAGGAAGATTTTGCAACTTGGCTGGTGTTTCTATATGCAAAAGAAGATCGGGTGGAAGGACTGGGAGAAGTCTCCTCATTACCCTGTCCAGATCGCTTATTAGTTGGTTTTCTAGTTCTTCTACTTGAGGCTAAACTATTGTTCTCCACTTCTGCAAATGTTTCTAAAGATAAGTCTTTTAGAACCCAGGAGTCTGTGCCAATGGTTTCAAGCCCCATCTCATCAACTTCAGATGAATAACTGGGTCCCTCCATCTGCATATTATCGGGTTGGATAGGTACTGTTTCTTTACGGGAAGATGAGTTTTGGCGTTCAGAGTGAGGCTGTCTAAGGTTGGTCACAGGTGTGCATATTTTAGAGGAACTTCCAACTATTTCTTTGCCACTTGTTGAATGTAAAGAACTGGAGAACTTATCTCTTTCTGAGCTAGAGGTGCATCCAACCATGAGCTAGAGGCTGGACTGTTGGATGCAGAAAATGTGACAGTGGATGAGCTAGTTAATGAAGAAGAGATCTAGCCGCCTTGCTGGTGACTGGTGAGTTTTTAAAATTATCAATTTACAGTATCAAGTTAATGAAATTATATGAGTATGACTTGACTACTTGACTACTTTATGAGATTTACAATATCAATTTACAGTATCAAGTTAATGAAATTATGCTTTATGAGTATGACTTGACTATTTGAGCAGTTGAGCTTGACTTTATGATGCATGTGTAAATTTGAATGAATGAATTTGAATGTATTATTGATATGTTTGAATTTGATGAGTTACAAAAAATATATATTAAAAAATTAAGTTTGACCGTGTCGCCGAGTCGCCGAGTCCTATTTTTTTGAAAATTGCCGAGTCGCCGTGTCGTGTCCGTGTCCGTGTCCGTGTCCGTGTCCGAGTCCGTGCATCCTTGACTTCTTCCTCTTGGTGTTGGATGGTTAGAGGATGAGAGCTTGGATAGTAATGTTCCTTCCATAGATTTTATTGGGCCAGAGGCTGTTGAAGGCACTCATCCACTATTCATGATCCTACTCCTGCTCCTGCTCCTACTCCTACACCTACTCTTGCTTCTATCGGTGTCATGGCTAGTGCTCATAAAAGGAGAAACACCGAGGGTCCTCCATCCCAACCTCGAAGTGAAACTATGACTCAAAAAACATAGTGTTTTTCTTGTAGGATGTTTTGTATTTTCATATATGTTCATTTATTTTATTTTATTTTAATTTGACAATAAATTCATTTTTTTCTATTTCAAGGCATAGTAATGCGGCCAATAAGAGCAAGAATCCACTTCATTTGGTTGATGAACCCGAGATCTCAAAATACATGTCATGGTTAAATCCTGAGGAAGATGGTGTTGATGTTGACATAGATGACGATGATGCATTTCTTGTGTTCAGTCCATTTAGTATTTGAGTGATTGAGTCTAGTTGAAACATTAAAAATTGGTTTATGTTGGCTTGTATTTTGTTGAGTTTAATCCCTTAGAGTTAGTTTAGTTTGGTTTGTGGTGTTAAACTTGCTTTCTCATGGAGATTGGTACGTTTGTGTTTTATTGACCTTAAACCATGGAGTGATATGGAACTTGCTTTATGATTTATTGTGATCATTACTATAAAATTTTCTTTTTATAGTATAGAATGTATATATATAGACCATGAAATACTAATGGTGAAAAACTCATTAGTACGCCTCGCCTCAAGTTTTAGCCTTTGATAACATTACTTTCCACCAATTCACCATACTCGAAAATTAACATGAATCTGAAAACCCATTTCTCTTTCATCCTTCCATACCCAAGTATCATCGTTCTCCCAGGTGAACATCCACCAACCTGAACAAATACAAGAACTCGCATTCTTCCCAACCAATACAGTTGCTCTATAAAGATGAAGATTGCAAGCAACACTATCATTATCAAGAATACGAAACACCGCCACACAACCCATCTTCATTGTAGATAAAGCATACAACCTTGAAAATCTATCTTTTACAGGTTCATCCCCCACCTACAAATCCTGTCATAATTTCACTTTGTCACCTTTACCAAAAGCCACTTCAACACCTTGAAGAAAACCATCGTTGAATTTTGAAATACTCTTCAATGCACCAACACGATAGGATGTGTACGAAGCAATTCCTACCTACGGATCATACTTGACCCTGATCACCTCCCTCCATAAGCTCTCACTTTCCATATAGATCTCCTATCAAGCCAAACCAAACAGTGAACTGTCTTTTCCTCACCCTGGCCCTTGCTCGGTACTTATGCTTACTTGAGCATGAGAAATAATAAAATCACTCCTAAACTAAAAAGAAATTGCTGAATTAATATAAAAATAAACCAAAACAAGGCAACTTCTAAGCATATCCTAGTCCAACTCAGATGCCCCCCAAAATAATTAAAATTCCTATCTCATAGCAACTTATTATCATAACAAATTCCTAAAGCAATCTAGACGCTAATCCAAGCTCTACAGTTACCCTATAAAGTCCGACTTCAAAATATAACACAACTATTTTTTAAGGTAAATATTTTATTGAGCAATACTTGTTGTTTTAACGAATTAAGGTTCCATCGCTACAAGATTTCAATTGGCAATCAAATTCTAAAAAAAGTCCCTTTGAAAGACAGAAGATGCTTCCAACTAAGATGCAACTTCTAAGCAAAATGCCAAAGGCATGACAGCTCAACGGTTAGAGCTTGGCGGATGGTTCCACTAGGTCATGGATTCAAACCCAGCTTGCAGCATCTTTATGGGTTCTGGGATCCTATAAAAACCCTGCTTGCCTTTCAAATAAAAAATAAAAAAAACTTCTAAGCAATCTAGACGCTAATCATAGCTCTACAGTTACCCTTTACAGTTAATCCAATCTAGACGCTAATCCAAGCTCTACAATTACCCTATAAAGTCCGACTTCAAAATATAACACAACTATTTTTTAAGGTAAATATTTTATTGAGCAATACTTGTGGTATTAAAGAATTAAGGTTCCATTGCTACAAAATTCCAATTAGCAATCAAATTCTAAAAAAAATCCCTTTGAAAGACGAAAGATGCGACACCCATTCCCAGAGAGTGAACAGACCTCCATGATCATCGACCCAATATCTAATGCTTTTACGTTCCTTCCATACCATCCAAAATACTACATAAAGTTGTAACCTCCAAATCTTTTTCCCTTCAGAAACAGATCGTCCAACATTTCAACTTCTTAGCAATGCCTACACGAGTACCAAGCATCACCCAACTAACACCAAACATATTGAAAAAATGCATTAGAAGAATCAATCTCACAAAAGCTACATTTCACTTACACGTGTGATCCAATTTAACCTTGGACAATAGCTTATTAACACAGCCATCCACATGAAAAATGTACCCCTGAAGGCCATACCTTTTCTACACAAACTACTTGAAAAATCTTGAACTGCTCCACTATGCAAATTATCCAATGCAAACCTCGAAAAATAGGGACCAACTGAGAAGCCTCTTTCTCGAATATGAACTAACTCGAAAAACCTACAACATAAAGTGTATATATATGGGTGTGTGTATAATTCCCATATGCCAAAATGATGATACAGATGTTACGAACGGATTTTCTACAAATGACAACTTAATTTTTTCACCAGTTCAATATCAAATTCATCCCATATATTGCTTCTTCCAAAATAAAATGCCATAAAACTCAAAATCTCCTTCTTTTGAAATCCCCACGTATTGAATCTCACATTCACCTTCCAAACATAGCCAGTAGTATAAAACACAAACTTTTTTTTCTGCTTATTTTAACTTTTTCCGATTGTCATATAGGTTTAACATAATATGTTGAGTATGCGTTGTTTTCCAATAATTGATGTTTTGAGCCATCAAATTGCCTTGTTCTCTCCCAATACCTCCCATTTAGAAACAGACTCGCCAATACACTAATGTAAGAATGCTATGGGATTACACAAAACAAACTGAGAATAATCAGAATAGGCCAACTTCTCCAAAAATAAGTGTTTCTCTACCCCTACAAATAATATGTACAAAATTAACAAGATGATGAATATCAATGCATCATATCGAAATAGTTAACCATTTAAATGTTAACCTAGATACATGTTGCATAAGAAAATTAACAGTAAAGATCCACAACTAGATGTGAGAAATGAGTATTGTTATGCAAAACAAATAACATAAAAAATATCTCTTCTTAATCTTTGTCCAATTGACTTCGGTGGTATGTCATGAAAGCCCCAAATCAACTTACTTTAAAACCCGATTTTCCTAATAGACAAAGTGTGAATTCAATTTGGTGCTTACTCATAACTCACTCAATTAGTTGTTGATTTAATAGGATGATTGCACTCGAAAGGTTTTTTCTAAGATCTTCTCGCTTAGAAGCCTATGTAGAAACTAATTAGCGAAATTGCTAACACTATTCGTTCTTAATAAGATATAATTATCCAGTAACAAGTAAGATGTCAGTTATTTTTATGGATGCTTTTGACAATATTCCAATTACTAAATCACATGAGAATAACGAGCTAAGATATGAATAATATAAGAGCCTCAAGTCATTGATACCAACAGAAATTATTACCTCAGGAAATTGGTTGTCAGAATGCTGTTCTGCTTCATTAGTGAAATTCCGGTCACCAGGAAATGAGTTGGCTCCAAGGATGGGGGTTGGTGTAGATCCGCTTATAGAAGTAATGTTTTGACTCATGGTGCATAAGACACCTCGTCCATCTTCTAACCTTGAAAGTTTCGATGGAAGATAAGTTGGTTCTGAAGGCACGTTCGAATAAGCGTTACTCCTAGGGGGCCATGTTGGTCCATCGGTACCTTGAGCGGCTTTTTGGCTGAGCTTGTTAACTGTTTCTGGTACTCCCAAAGAGCTTGATGAACCAGGCTGCTATTTGACAACTGTTAGAGATGTCCACAAAGTGGAAAAACAAAATGCTAGAACGTTCTCGTCCAACTACAATGCTAGAATTTGTAAAAACAAGAAACGGAGAGACTTTCCAAAAGTAAATCACTGACAAAGGTCAGCAAATGCTACTTTTCTTAATCAATTTCAGATTAAGACCTCGCAAAGAATAAATAAGAAATAACTTAAATTGTTGGGCAGGCTTCTTGTAATCAGGTCTTACGAGCAAAGAGCAAAGATTGTGATTTCTTTTTTGAAGTAATTTAGGTTTTGTGATTTTAAGAAATATTAGTTATATGTAGAAAAAACGTAAAATTTTCGAGTGTATAAAAAACATATAAATATGTGGAAGAGTCTCACAAGTAAATTAACCTGATAAACCCATCAAACACATTAAATGACGACTAAATACACAAGTATCCCTATAAATGTAAGTTACTTCATAATTTTCTGGTTTTTACACGACAAATATCTAAATCTATGAAAAGGGATGAAATATTTCCGCCAAAAAAATGTAATTTGCTTCAAAACTTTTGGGGTTCTACACAAAAATGTCAAATTTATGACAAAAAAATATTTTGAAATAATGTACCTTTCTGTTTTGGCACTTCAAATTTCGAAACCTCCAAAAAATGAAATATTTCGCAAAATCATAGTCCCAATGTAGTTAAGGCACTGAGGCAGTGAGGCGAAGGTAAGGCGGACGGGCCTAAAAACGCCTCAGAGGCGAGGCAGACGCCTCACTTCACTGAGGCGATCTTAACATTTTTTTAGATTTTTTATTATAATCAGTTGTTTGATTACTTGTTTGATTACAGGTATGAAATTGACACATCCATCACAATATACTTTGCCATATATAGCATAAAATCAACGACAGGAATAAATAACAAAATAACGAATTTTTATACCGTCATCTTTAGTTCTTTACACTTACAGTAAAATTTGCAAAAAAAATACAGAAAAAGACAAAGTTGAACTGGTTTTTGTAGATTGATTTCTATCCAATAGAAAAGAAAATGAAATACAAAATTGATTCATCATCATCATCAAAGCCCATTCCCGAGAAACGATCAACTGACAAGAGAAGAAGAAGAATACAAGAGATGAGAAAAAAAAACGATCAACAGACAAGAGAAGAAGAAGAATACAAGAGAATAACAGATAAAAAAAAAAAACGATCAGCAGCAAGACAAGAACAGATCAGCAAGAAAAGAAAAACCAATCAGCAAAAAAAACTAGATCACCAAGAGAAGAGACAGATCAACAAAAAAAAAAGAAAACTGATCGACATAAAAAAATAAAAGATCAGCGAGAGAAGAAAAACCGATCAGCAACAGCAAAAAAACAGATCGGTAGAAAAAAAAATCAACAAGAGAAGAAAAACATATCAGCAAGCCAAAAAGCTGATTTGAAAGAGCAGCAGCACCCAAGCTCTTGTCTTGAGTCTCAGGCAACTCATTCTGCTTGTCATAACCCTAATAGATTGTTGGGCTTTTGGATTTAGGCTCTTATTTAGGCTGAGGCGTTGGAGGCGGTCTGAGGTGCATAAGGCATGAGGCGGGCGCCTCAATTCACCGCTCCGCCTTGCCTCATTTTGCGGCAGTATATTGCAAAAACGCCTCGAGGCGCGCCTAGGCGACCGCCTTAACTTCACTGCATAGTCCTGCCTAAAGAGTGCATGAATACAAAGCAACAGAGAAAATAAGGGTGTGGTCAACCATCCCCTACTAAAAGCAGGTTCACCAAGGCCAGTAGCGGACCCAGTATGTTGGTCAAGGGGTCGCAATGGCAATGGCAATGCCAATAATTTTTCCTACCCGAGGTTGTTAATTCAATAACAAATTTCTACTAACATCAAGTAGACACTCAAAATAAAAGCACTATAAATTGCAATTATGTTTGTTGTAAACTAAATGTATTACTAACAATGCGAGGGAGAGAAATATATCAATTAACAAAAATGTTGTGTTCCGTGAGGACCGAACCTGGGACAATGGAAAAACTATTGAATGACAAACCTTTGTACCAAATATATTTAGACAACATTGAATAAGCTTTTATTATGTATGCATTATATATTATTAGTATTATTTTTACGAAATGATAGGTATATAAAAAAATTTTGAAAATTGGGGGGGGGGGGGTGAAAACATTAACTTCTTGTCAAAGCTTACTCTAAGGGTTTGGTTGATTCCATGGAATCATGGAATTGATAAGGGGACCATTTATCGTTCAACGCTAAATTGATCAATATGCGGAGACCCTCTATCACATTTTCTAGATTGTGATCAATGGTGGGAATTGAACTCCCATGATCATGGGAATCATATTCCTTACACCCCCCACCAAAAAAAAAAAAACCGGACCCCCCCCACCAAAAAAAAAAACGGAGGAATTTGATTCCCATGTTCATGGGAGTTCAACTCCTGACAATAAATATGACTGATGGTCCCTTTACATTTTGGTCAAATATAAGTAGTCCCCTCATGAATTTCATAGAATTGGATTCCATGCAACCAAACACACTTCTAAAATCCTACCAGAAAACTAAAAGAGTGGAAAATCGAAATAGGATGGATTTGCACATCCCATCCCCCTTTGAATTTTCACTGATCATTTTCGTACTACAAAGTTTCTTCCTAATTGTTGAGGAGATGTCGGAATATGATGGATTTGCATAGTTCTTGATAAGATTAATAGGGGCATTTATGAGAATGCAAATGGCATTGAAGACACCAACGTTGTTCATAAGGCCCTTGCTTTTATGATAGTATAGCGTACAACTCACATCTCAAACTCCAAAACTCAACTAGACAAAAAAAATTCACGCACTGCATTCTTTTTATATGTAGTCCAACTTTACTATCTTAGAAATAGAAATAAAGGATATCAATAATAAAATGAGGTGAATGAGATGGAGATGATTTGGCACCTGAAAGCTTGGTTGTGATAATGGAGAACGAGGCAAAAGCGAATGCTGATGAGGAGCTGCATTTGGAAGAGCCGCCTGAGTATTATGAACTGGTCTGGGATTCTGCAACTGAGGAGTTTGCATATTCTGCTTGGAAGTAACAGAATTTTCCAACACGGGTGTCTGTGGTCGAGTTGATAAACCATTGAAGGGTCTTATAGATGGAACTGTTGAAGCCCCAGATAATATTGGCATTGTTGTCGGCAGCAGAAGTGGATTATGAGCTTGCTGGGGATGCTGAAATCGAGGCTGCATTTGAACTTGCTGAAATGGAAGCGCCGGAGGTTGATTATTATTAAATGAATGTGGCACTGAAGATATTTGACCTTCTGTTAACCTGGGCATCAGCCCAAACTGTGTTTTATTCTGTGTGAAAGATTTAGGTCCAGGATGAGGTGGTAGAACTGTTGGCTTGGGGTCCTGTATGGTATCCTGTGCAAGTGGCTGCAAGAGTGAACTAGATGACTGCCGCAAGTTTGAAGTCTGCAACTGAACAGTGCAAACATATTTCATTCCCTACATACTCTTAGTTTTTCAAAACGACAACAATCAATGAGGTATTCGAGGTAAGAGAGACGCACCATTTGTGGAGTCACCATCCCTAGCATTATTTGTGCCTGCATAATCACAACCAAGTCGATGAATAAGTTCATGTCTACTGAAAATAAACTAGGCATGATGATGAGTTAGGTAAAACTGCCTGAAATATCAATGTAATATTGATTAACATTCATGATTTGTTACATGAGAAAACACATGTATATTTTCTTAACACGTCAGCAAAGCCATTAGATCTCATGCATAATTCCAAAGCATTGAACTAGTTCCTGCCCATATCTTCAACAGCCGCTCCCTGACTGAAGGGAAAAAAAAGGGTTAATTTGGTGCCTTCAGTACACCTAGCTTGATGTCCAACACCTGTTTGACTTTACATGCTCTATTTTATTAGCACACGCTATCCTTGCCTGATACACTTCCTTAGTTTCAATCGACGCTAAAAAAAATTCAATGCATGGTAGCATGCCTTCAGTGTGTTTGATGTAAATGGAAATAAGAGGTCTATTTTATTTTAGTATTTTACTTATTTGCTGGATCATGCCGGTAAGCCCATACATAGTTAATAAATAGGGCTTTGCTAGAAAAATATGGTTTAGGAAGCTTGATTAACAAGCTGATCTAGTTATAAATAAGGTGGAATAGCCGCTCTAGGGAGATGAATTTTATTTGAATGAAAGAACTTTGTTAGTTTTACCAGTTTACACTTTTGTTTAATTTTCAGTAATTGTTTATTTCACTTAAATTCCAATTTTAGTTTATAGTACATAATCTGGTATCGGAGTGAATCCGGATAATAAATTGTATTCATCTGCTGACAAAGATTAACAATTTAAATATGCAGAAAGCTGCCAAGATGACAAAACAGGAGCAAACAAAGGTCATTGAAGAAGCGTGGAAGGCTGTAACAGAGGGACTAGAAGTTGATTGGCAGTTTCGCACAAGAGATTGGAGGAATGGCTACGGATGTGCTATGTTGAAAGAGAAAAACTGAAGCAAAAGCGAGACATGGGGATGGCAATAATAGAAGACTACGAGCAATAGAAGAAGCAATCTTAGCAATGGCCAACCAGAACTGGAGCAAACCACAGACACCACCACCCCCCGTGTTAAGCACCCCACAACTAGCAGGCGCGACGGAGGGAACCACACCCACCGGCAGCATCGCGAGAGGAGCCACCCCTCCCCTCTTCACCATGGTCAGCCGACTTACGGTTCAGATGCACCCACCCCAATCATCTCTCCAACCGTCCCCCATTAATTACCCTCTCGTTCAAGTTAACAAAACTATCAACCTCTCTTCGTACCTACCACTCTCCAGTGAACAACGACCTTCTTTTGCCACATATCCAACTAAAAGTCTCGATCTCTCCCCCCACCCATAGGAACCCACACAAACCTGAAAACTTTCTCTGAATCCTTGTTCGGCTCCCACGCTAACCCAACAACACCAAGCTTTTGTTTTCTCCATTAATGACAACTCAATTTTTTATCCAGCATTGATAGTTAGCTTAACACCATGTTCCTACCTCATCATTCCACATCCCCAACATGGTTCCAGTGTCCCTCCACCACCCCATCATATCCAAACCTTTGATACTCGTGAAGAGTTGGATGGACAGTTTGCTATTGTCTCCCCTCATTTATCTACTGCAGATCCACCGGAATGTGCCAAGGGCATGAACATGTACACCATTGGTTAGAACAACAACATGTAGATCCAAAACCCTCTCCTTGGCAATGACATCAAATGCAAGCAACATCCACCCATGGCGCCTTTTGGTCGTGGACATGGGGTTGATTGGGGTGCTCTAGCACCATTGTGACATCATATTTTGGGAGTATCAACAATGACGAAAATTACCAATTTTTGGTCTTTGGACTAGCTTTTTGTGGATTTTCCTCCCCACAATAATTGCTAGTACTTTATACCTTATTTCACTAATAAAAAAATTTAATTACCTATTCAGATGACTGTTGCCGGAATTGAATATAGAGATGATACAAATTTGAAGCTAAACGTACTTGTTTATGATGTATAGGAGTTAGGAGACGCCCTTGTGGATTGGGCATTGGAGATTGACGGGAGAATTGAGTTAAAAAATGTGCAGTATTAAGGCAGTGTTGTTGATTGCTATTAAGTTAAAAAGATTACGGCTGGTTTATAGTGGCAAGAAGAACGTGACCAAATGAAATGCAATTGCGTCCCATTAATTCTTGGGATGCTTTATGTGACAATGTATGACGCCTTTGTACCCTTAGACTACGAAAGAGATTTGTTTGGGAGTTTGATGCTTGTATAGAATGGACTTTCTTGGAATGAATTTGCCATGGAGTTTCACACTCTTACTACGAGTACTAAACCTTAGGAAATGAAACTTCGGTTGACCTATCGTTTTTATAATGGGTTGGCTAGCAAAATCAAATTTATTCTGCCTTAGCAGAATTTGACACCTTATTGGCAGCAAAGAATATGGCTAATAGGGTTGAATCCAAGCTCCAACTTCAAAAACGATTTGATAGAAAAGACAACTACTATGCCACCGTGTCCTAACTCATTCAAGGAGAGACGCGATGTAGATACATCCCTCAAGTGCTTCGATGGTAGTCAACCTGGTCACTTACAACACAATTGCTCTAAGGGAAATCTAGACGAACACGAGTTGGAGGATGTTGCGGTAACTCAAGAGGACGAGGCTTAATTGATACCCTCGAAGCTTGTGGGCAAGCTTCTTCAAACCAGTGAGGATGACGGAATATGAGTTTTAATTCATATTGGAATTTTTATCTATGATATAAACATCTAGCCTTCATTTCAAGTTGCCAACTATTGAGAAGTTCCCAAATTCCACATTATACATCAGCAAGTAGGAAAAACCAAGTGCTCCCAGAATTTAGAATGAATAAAAAGAAATATTGAAATAGATAAATTTCTACAGCTCAAAGACATGGTGAAGACGGATAATACCTGAAATAGAGCTTTTGTCAGCTGTGGACTCACTGACAACAGTTGACGAGCTAACTCCTTGTTTTGTGTAGACATCACCTGCCATTTGACTTGTATTAAACGATATAATGTGTATAACAACCCTAATTGTAATTAAAAAGGCAGCAAAGAGGTGCTCACTTTCATCTCAAACAAAACATCATACAACTGTTTCCTGGACATATTTGCCAACGAATGAGTCAAGGGATCATTGCCAAAACCGGATTGACTTTGTAGACCATTTTGCTTTGCGGACATGCTATCAGCCTGCACACCACCCAAAGCTCCGACCAGGACAGACGCAGCAGTACCAGCTAATTGAATACCGATCGGTTGATTGAAAGCAGGATCCACAAGGATTGCAGAACCTCCTAATGGTCTTTGAGCATCTGCTAAGTATCCACTAGATGTTGTCATGTGATTTTCCTTCTGAAACTACCCTAGAAAAAATCATATCAAGAGAAAAGATGACTAACCGTTACTTGCAGTGAACCCTGGCCCTCCACGACCCTGCAGAAGAAGAAAGATAAGTTCAAACATTTTATGTGTCTGTTGCGGGTAGTTTTAAAGCTAATAAACTCAATTGACGACATCAAGCAAAAATGATACTAATGAATGTGGCATGATCTGTTGCTTCATACAAATTAATATAATGTATGAGCATTTTGCTCAACAATTACTTCTACTGTTTCTTTACATATTGAAGAACACAACACTACACCACATGTTCAGGAAACTCAATAAAATTTTGCTGTTGTAGATCAGTGATCCACTTGTTGAAAAGTTATACCAAGGAATGTTGTAGTTTAAACGAGATTTCATGAGACAAGTACTCTTCTCTACAAGATTCAGAAGTTACACTGATTACTCAAATCCTGAGATTCAGAGAATGTAGTAATGGTAACACTCCGGTTTCCATGATGTTTCCAGCTGTAAATCTGACTGGCCAAGTGCATGCAGCATAGACTAATCCATAGAGCAAAATGCAAGCAGTCAACTTGAGGACTTGAAGGAACCATAGGTTTCAAGGCTAGAATACCTTACTTCAGCTCACAAAAGCAGAGCCTCCGGATCATTGGCTGAACATACCAAAAACAATGCCTTCTGCAATATTATTAAAATATATTTGCCTCTTTGCATAGATAGACTTCAATTTTTCTACATTCCGCCGAAATTCTCATACAAATGGTTAACATTGAAATCAAACACCCCTTCTTCATCGTCTACAAACTCTTTCTCTGTATCAAAGTCCAAAGGTTGTTGGGATCGTCGACTACTCCATCTCAGAAACATCCTGGATCGTTTCAAGTCATTGGTCTCCTGGGTTTGAGTCCACAGAGAAATTTCTCACAAGCCTCCTTTGGCCCCAAATTCCTATATGTTTGGTCTCATGTGGTCACTGATTTTAGGGAATGGGTGGCAAACAACTTTCACTTTCTAATCTTTTGGGTCTCTCATCTTAGTTGAGGCGATGGATCAAAACCATTGGATGTCAATAGAAAGGTGCAATTTGACTTAATTGATAGATTGGAAAAAGTGTATCGCAGTGGTCCAAGCTATTGACACCCCTTGGCTTATCCAACAGCAGTCACACCCTCCTGTACAAAAGGGTCACGTGTCAGCTAGGAAACATCTCCACAACACACTCTCAGCACATGCACCCTTATCAAAAGAGACATCTCTCTCTCCATTGAGCCAAAGCACCACCACAACCACAGTGCAAGTTCATCAAAGCCCAATTCGCATTTACAGGCCCAAAACCAACCCACACTGCGCACGTGACACCCCCCGCCTCAGTATCTTCTCATCTACATCTCTCAAGTCACATGTATCGTCCTAAGACAAAAAGCATTATGGTGGTGCCAACAAAGTACACTTACTCCTATTCGAGAAGGCAGTGAATCTGAGGAAGAAAGCATGAAGGAGGATGAAGATGTTAAATCTGACATGGAGATTCAAGAATTGGGTGCTCAATCTCCACCAATTGCGCTAGTTGCGCTTTATAAACAGGGTGATTCTAGTAGGAGCCTTCCGCATAATGTTGTCTTTTCAGAGTCCCAGGGTATCAATTGTGCAAAACTGTGTCCCCTTCTCCCTCCCATTTGGTCCAGCTGATGACTATTGGATAACGGACTGGTATTGATTGGCAAGGAAATGACTAAAAGCGGAAACATAAATCATTGACGCGGATAGACTCCGTGAGGAAAAGAAACAACCTTCGTTACTCAGAAAGACATAATTAGTTTGGTGCAAGATGATTGACACCAAGATTATAACTTGGAATTGTAGGGGGTTAGGTTCAGTGGATAGAAAGGCAGGCTTGCATTGTTTGGTGGACCAAAACAAGTCTGGCATTACTAACCGTCAAAAGACAAGCTTACAGAGGTTGTTCAATTTCTTATTTCTAATATTTTGGGTCGTGATAATGTTGATTGAGATTATGTGGGATCTGAATGAGCTTCTGGGGTCTTATTACAGTTTGGTGCAGGTATAAATGGGAGAAAATTGAATCTCATACGGGTGAGTTCAATTGGATTAAAAAAAAACTACAAATATTGAGGATGGATAGATATGGATTATTACCAATGTTTATGGTCCTCTTGATGTTGTCGCTTATTCTATACAATTTTGGGAGGAACTTCAAAGTACTGAAAGCCTCAATCCTATGAAATGACCTTTGGCTACTTGGGGGGAGATTTTAATATTATTAAGTCTCTAGAAGAAAAGTTAGGAACTGGAAACAAAACTTACAGAAGCAGTTTATTGAGTTCATCCAAGAGTATGGTCAATCAATGTTGAGACTTGATATACTCCTTTGTACTTCCCTCTTGGAATGAACACTTCGATGATAAGAATGAGATTCTCATCACTAAACTTGGTCTGATCACAATTCAGTTTGCCTCAAATCAAATACCAAGGGCCCTCGACCTTTTAGATTGATGTAATATGGACACCATTCTCTCATAGAGGACATCAAAAATTATTGGGTAAGTTCGCAATTCAAGGTAGTAGGGGTTTTGTATTGTGAAAAATGTTGAAATTATTGATGCCCTTCCTTAAAACTTGGAACATAAAATTGTTCGGGAAGCTTTAAATCCTATGTAACAACGACACTAAGTATCTACCAAAAAAACGCGTGTCAACAAGTATGATGTCGGATACTCGTGTTGAAACCCACGGACACTCCATGCTCATCAATTTTTTACATATCTTTGAAAATTTTCAATTCTTTACCAATGCTATAAGCATATTTTGGCAAGTTAGTAATATATGAGAGACAATATTGACATAATTCAAAACTTATTGCTTAAAAGTAATGATACTAAAATTAAAAAGTGTGTCCCTAACGTATCCCGTTTGTGTTTTTTTTAGCCCAAGTGTCTGAAGCCCAATATTCGTGTCATTGTTACATAGTTTAATTCCTGATTGACTGATCCCAAGCTTCTTTGCAAAATTCTGACTTCATTGAAGAGGAAAAGCAACTTGATGATGCTGAATGGGAGCATACACTGAACTCAAAACAGAATTGTCTAAGCTGTTAAAAAAGGAGGACGCTCAAAAGGGGTAAAATTGGGAACATGTGTCTAAGCTCTTTCACAAGCTGGATAACTTCAAAAGAATTACCAACTCCATTCACTCCTTAGATTCAAGGCATTAATACTAACAGCCAAGAGCAAAGATCCAATCACATACTTCAATTTTGCTCTAACACGTACACTGAAATTTAAGAGTGGAGACCTTGTATCCAGAGCACTCTCTCAGCAGCATAAACCTAGAGGATGGTAATATATTATAAATTTTTTCTGAGTCCTCCACCAATATGATATCCTTGTGTGATTATTTTTTCAACATCGGGTAGAACAGAGAGGTGATGAGAAAAAATTTCAAGTCCTCCACTACTAAAAAATATCACCTTTGAAACTGGGAGAAGGTTTGCCAACCAAAGAGCAATGAAGGCTTTGGTATTAGAAGAGCGAGAGTCAACTTTTATAAGATAGATTCGGAGGTTTGAAGTGCAGATGACTCCCTTGCGGAGGAAAATTATAGCTGATAAATATGGTGTTGGGCGTTTAGATTACGGACCTCTGAACCAAATGTCACATATAGGTAGTCTCTGAAAGGGAATTATGAAAAACAGAGATGAGGATCTCCTTTGAACGTCATAATGGGGAGAACATTAGCTTTTGGAATCATAGAAACACTGGTCAAACATCTTAGAAACTCCAATTTCCTGCCATATATAATGCCTCCAGCAGCAAAATTGGGACACTGATAAACATGAACTACTAAATTACTTCTATATTATTGTATATGTTCTCCTTTATGAAAATATATTATAAATGGTTTTGCTTGGACACCTAATAAATATGTATTTATTGTGCAATATATGGATATTTTAATTATACCACTCCCAAACTACATAACTAAATGATTATACTACTACCACAACCCGAACATGACTTCCAAATCAACCTGCGACCTAAAAATTATCCCAAATGGGAGCACCCCCCATAGTTACCTAATTCCCGCAACCTCCCCCCCCCCCCCCCCCCTTCCCGACCCACATTCTAGGACTTCGACCCAAAACATGGCGCGTTCCTTATTAATTCATCAAAAGTGACATACCAAGCCGTATTCTTTTAGCATAGAGAAACAACTTAATGAATATTCTTCAATGATAAAATTATATAAGATTTTCATGAAAATAACAACAAAAATCACTATAGTTGCAAAAACTATAAATTTCTTCATTCATTCAAATATTTGTATCCAATCACATTTTAGTGAAAACTACAATGAGGGCATTTTTAAGAAATGGGAGATAAATCCAAACATTACTTATATAGATGCTTCCATTGTGAGATTGGAAGACTTGCGAGGGAGATCTCTAGATGGTGATGTGATGATATTTCAACAACATTGCAGAAAGATGATGCAGCATCTTCACACCCCCACTTCTAGTACCCAACAAACCATTCCTACGGGGCCAATTGTATGTTCCTAATAGACTAGCATATCAAGATTTGCAAGAAAAAAATGGTTCAAGCAAAAAGAGTTCAATATTAGCTTATTGATGCCATATTGTATTTTTTTGTTTAATCTAGCTCTAGAATGAAAATTTATTTTTAGAAGAGAATAATTATAAAATTATTATTTATTATGCAATTTATATATGTTATAGTGCACATTTACATAATTATATATAGTTACATGTAGAACTAACCACGACCCGAATAAGACTTCCAAATCAACCCACAACCCCAAACTCCGTCCCGAATGAGAGTATCCCCCTCGTACGGCATTTAGTTAAAATAGCGTACCCCTTAAGAGTACCCATACCACATACCAGAGCAACCCCATTTCAGGTAACTATGGTGTCCCCTCGTACCACATACTAGTAAAGTTGTGTACCCCGTACCACAACGACCCGTGTTCTAGGCAATTATGAGATTGATGCTTGCCCAAATCTAGCATAAAGACATCGCAGTATTGCAATTTTTTTTTATATTTACATCCCACTCTAAATGTCGTCGGCATGGTTCAAACCCTGGACTTGTAATCCACCACAAGCCTACCAGCTGAGCTAGTACCCCATTAGCCTAATATTGCAATACTTGTTTAAATAAGTATCGATTAACAAGCCAAATCGTAAGGATCACTTATGGTATGGCTTTGAGGCTCGAGACATCTTCTAAGGAAACTCCCAACCCTTGTTGCCGACTAGATAGACTTGCAAGGCTGCCAGCAAAATTCATGTGGTGTTCCAGCCAAGGTTTTAAAAGTCCGATTATATATCCTTATTTGTCCATATATTTGAATTTTGATGCACCAATACAATTTATCCACGGGTTATGTAAGGGATAGGTTTGGGATACAAACAACTAAAAATATCTAGGATTCTTTATATCCGAATTATTCCAAATTTATGGGAACATGTGGCACAATCGACTTATTTGAATAATAATAAACAATTACAAAGGAACCTTATATCTTCTATCATCTTACTTGACAAACTCTATATGTGAACTTTTTTATTTTTTCAATAAAACAAAGGGAAAAGAAAAGTAAAAGGTGAGAAACACTATATATGTAGAATTACATTATTGTTATCACTAGCCCTTGACACGTGCTATACGTGCTAGCTTTTTTATTGTCATATTCTGTAGAGTACAATGAGGTTACAATGTATTGCAAGAGCGGAGAAACAATTTAATTTTTTTAATTTAAACTTCAAAGTTGGTTGTTTTATTTTTTTCTCTTTTGTGATTATTACTAATATTTCGAGACACAAAATGTAATTGCATGAAAATCATCAATTGGTAAAGGGTGTTAATAGTAAAAGTGTCATGTGTGCCCACAGCATGTTGTAGTATGTTGTGGGAACAATATTGTCAATATGTAGGTAACAAACAACCTACAATGTGTATGACAGTGGTCATCATATTTGTAAGGTTAATAACTCTACTCTATGAATAATATTATCAATTTCCCCTAACTTTTAGTTGTTTTTTTATGCTAATGACTAAATATTTATATTTTTTATAGATTTTATCTAGGCAGTGTAGAAATCATTTCATTAAATTTCACTATTACTAGCACAAGGTTATTTCTTAGTAAATTCTTTCGTAATTAATTTTTTTTTTTTTTTTAAACTCTGAATTGGATTAAATTTGATTTTTTCATTTAAATTTTTGATATTTGGTAGAAGGTTAGTCGATATTTCCGATATATCCTCAAATATCCATGACATTTAGTCATACAAAACTATTGCAAAAAATGCAAATATCCCTATCTAAATCCAATATACAACCTAAAGTTATGTCAAGTATATATTCATGTTTTCGGACATTTTAAACACTGGCTCCAGCAGATGAACCTTACATTGACTATCAAATGGTTTACCCTTTCAAGCATAATCAAGTTCTCTTGCCAATGGATCAGCAATCTTTGTGTTCTTTTCCTATTCATATATAGAAAAAAAAAAAAAAAAAAAAAAGGCTGGTGATAGAACTGGATGGACTCATAGTTGGCTAGTGCACCATTCTAATTCCTCCACTGAGTTGAGTTTATGCTTTTTCTACTCTTGCTTCTTTCAGAAAGGTCGAAATGATCATTTAGAACATCATTCGAAGTTCAAGTTTTGGAGAGAGTTTCATTTGTAGAAAGTAGAGGAAACTCACTGGAATTTTTCTAAGCATATAGAATGTCTCAAGCAATATGCAAGGCACGGTTAGAGAGTTATGGAGAACGACAGATGATCAACACGAGTGGAATGGAATTTCCATCTTAGACTGAATCTTAACGATGGGGAGATGAAGTAAATGACTGCCTCCTCAGTCCTCAATATCACTAACAAATTTAAGTTGGATGATGATCAAGAAAAGTGGTTGTAGGGTGGGTGGGGGAACAGAAAATTCACTGTTAAAATTGTTATGATTTGACGGGTCCTACCTGCCCATCAACAACAATGACCGGCGCATCCACCAACATGGCAACATCACAGAGTGATGTGAACGAAAGAATTCAAAATGAAACTTGAATTTCATCGGTGACTCACAAAAGACTTGGATTTGGAGGATACATATAGTTTATGGCCAACCTGTAAGAAGACTTCCTAATGTTGAGATCAAAGTTTCAGCCACTGCTGGCAACCTGGATTATGTTCAACTTTAATCTGCCAGTACAAAGAGCATTTGAGTGCAAATGTTGGATGGAATTCTAGTGATTTCTCGTATGCAAAGAGCACAAAAGTATAGGAGTTGACAATATGCATCCATTCACTAGTTCCTCTAGGGCTCACTAAAACCTAAAAATGGTAATCCAAAAAATATGTTGATGCACAACTTCTCTTCACCAAACAATTTGACTAAGTGAGAAGCTAAATTTATCATGCATGCAATTTTATGGGTGGAATGGTACTTCAATAGCAAGAAGGTAAGTTATCAAACTTTATGTACAGATATTTTACTTGTTCACGGTTTCTGTCAGTGCCTTTATCATTTTCAGCAAAGTCAACTCGAAGTTGGCGTCCATTTATTTCATAGCCTTGAAGATTGCGACGAGCACTTAGAGCCGTCTCTTCGTCCTTGTACTCACAGAAACCATAACCTTTAGGCTTTCCAGTTTCTCTATCGATGACTAATCTGAAATAAAAGAGACGCAAAAAAGTCAAATAAATTCAAGCCAATGAGTAGAAGAGAACAAGATGTATATATCAACATATCCCCCGCCCTCAGCTAAACAATCATATGCCAATAGGGTACCAGCTTAACGGTAGACTTGTGGCGGAATGGCGGAGTTCAAGGTTCGAACCTTGCCAGCAACATTTGAGGTGGGAAGGCTTAAGGGATAAAAAAAAAACTAAACAACTATATTCTAGTAATCAAAAATATATTGTATCATATATTGAAACTTGTGTAACATATACTATAGTTAAGGCGTTGAGGCGGACGGGTCGTGAGACGAAAGGCGTGAGGCGAAGCGGACGCCTTGGTGAAGTGAAACGGTCTTAACATTTTTTAAAGATTGTTTTTATAATAAATTGAAACATATCAGCATAGTAATATACATCATCATTATGATAAGTATCATAAACAAATATATACAAAAAGTGACAACAACCTAGAATCGAAATGAAAATATAATAAAATCGTATAACATAGCAAAAAGATGCACTACATAAGTGTCAAGTAACTTCAAACATCCACTAAAAAATCAAAATCTTGAAAGAATAGAAACTTGAGAATATTGAGCATTTGTTAGAAGAAATTGTTGGAATAGTTGGTAAAAATCCACGACTATGATCACTATTGGTATTCCAAAAGCATAAAAATCATTGAACTATGCTATGAAAAATCAATATTGATGTTGATCAAAACATGATATGTTTTCTCCAAAAAACAATACAAAAGTGTGACAAATTTATCAAAACTTAAAAACGTTTTATCTTGTTTCTATCAAATTTATCAAATATTACACCAAGAAACATAAAACCCTATTATAGAGTGGATTGCCATTTTTTGCTGCAAATGGGCCGTAAATGGGTTGGCTGCAACCATTTCTTGGGCTGAGGCGGTCTGAGACTAACGCCGCATTTCACCGCACCGCATTGCCTCACTTTGAGGCAAAATTTTGTAAAAATGCCTTGAGGCGCGCCTAGGCGATCGCCTTGACTACACTGGTAATATATAATAAAAAGTTATCGGTTCCATCCATTCATTCACGTCACTTGTACGAGGACGGTATATATATATCGGTGAGGCTTACATACAATACATAATGTTTATTGTATTGTATTTATTGTAAGATATTGATAACTATGACCATAAGTACATTTATCTCAGAAATAGTACAGTGTACTACTAATTCAATATTTTTTTTCTTTCCTCCTTCAGATATAAAGGGAATTTTGTTTATTTATTTAAAGGAAACACAAAAAAAACTGAGAGCGGGGTTGCTCCATCCTCTGGTAGGTGGTGTGGAGGAAAGGCATTCCTATGAAATCTTGTTCCTTCATGGGGCTTGGCTTGAAATCACTTACTTACTAGAGATGTTTTGGCAAGACAGAGAATGATTGTTGGTGAAGGCAAGACAGAGAATGATTGTTGGTGAAGAGTGTGTTGGAAGTGGCCAAGGCATTGACAATTATTTAATTAATGGTGCACTTGGCTCAAGGACCCATAATAAGATGTCAACGTTTTAGCATTCTTTCACATGGGAGGAGAGTAAGTGTTTTGGCTCCAACTTGCATTAGAACATGCCTCCACTATGCCCATAACTTAATCCAGTTACCTCTCCCCATTTTGAAATTATTTTTAAAGGTTAATTTTCATTAATAATCATGGTTTTAAAAAGCATTGTGAGGCTACAATTTGAGGCTCACAGTACAAGGCTTATGGTTAACGAGGCGTAAGCCTCATAGGTGTTTCAACAATAGTGACTAAATCAGTATTTTTTTTATTAGAATTTATTAGAAAAACAGAATATTTATTCATATGTTCAAAAAGATAGTGAAGGCCAGTAACAAGTTCAAAAACTTTATAAAAGTGCAACAAGTGCATCAAGTAAGCACTATACAATCCTAGTTAAACATACAAGTGTGAAATTGAATATCACTAATTAAATCTATTCCAATTAGAAGCCCATAACCACATAATATTTTTAACATCAATCCACTGGCTGGAAACCTCTTTCTTAACATCCCTAAAAAAAATTTATTCCTATCCCTCCAAATGACCCTTATTAGAGCATGAATGAGTCTTTCCAGACCCAATTACCAAATAGGGAGAGATTGGCAGGTGGAGTACATGTCAAGTGCCATTGTTCAACCCATTCAATAATGAGGGAAATTTTTCCTTGAACATGAAAATCAGACAGAGCAAAACTCCAAAATTGCTTCATGAAGAGGCAAAACAAGTATCAATTGATCCAAATGAATGTTATTAAATCATACATCGATTGAGTAAGGCTTATGCCTCACGTCAGTTCCCGATTAAGATTTTTAAACCTTGTCAATAATCTACTACAAAGCCTCCATTGCTGGAGTTTTGCACAAAACCTGGTCAATTCTCCATAAAGCTACAAGTCAGCATGGCATAAAAGCCAGAGTTTTCAGGTCAGCCACCATAACCATAAATGTTACTACTAAATATTCCTAAAACCCCTCCTTCCTTCTCACATGTTATATATGTCAATGTCCTCTAGCCCTGCTGCCATACTCCAGCCCCTGTCATCCATGAATCCGAACCCAAAGGCCTCTTGTAAGGAGCAAATCGCATCGCTAAGGCATCCTCCAACTCACCTTTAGATGTCCCCACTTCAATTGTGTCACTGTCAGGCCCCATTCCTTCAACACCCCATTTTAAATACGGTCATAAACATTTTATCTCTTTCATTATCGATATAGGCTTAGCAATATTTTTATTTAATTAACTGTTTAGTGGATAAGTGGGCTTTGACCCAACAAAGTAGAATTAGAGCTTTTAATTTGCAAATAGAATTTGGATTTCAATTCATTTAGGATTAGAAATATTCCTGAGTCGTATTGTTTTCAGAGTTTATCCAGCCTTTTCACAAGGTTGAGGGTCCATCATGCATACTAGATTTTCCAAGTGTGTTGTTTGACTTATGTAATTTTTTTCACATTTTTAGCAGGAGGTAAAAGGTAGATGCAGTGTGTAACAACATTTTATTAACCCAAAAAGCTCTTTTGCAACTTACTGCTATTATTTAGGACACCGTGTTTCATGTCTAAGTTAATTACTTTGTCCATGGCAAGGCAAATGTGCAGATTTAGACAGTGGACAACCATCGTGAATATTTCAACTATGGCAGGTTTGCATCATGGAAAATTTCATGGCTTGATCTCTTCGCATTATTTCCCTTGATGGAATGCTCGAGTTAAGTTGGTAACTTCTTCAACTTTACGCTCAACGACAAGCTTTTCTCAGGGAGGAGAATAATGAATATAAGATTAGTAATATTTATATTTAAGTAAACCCAACAAAATAGAATTAGCAATCTTGATTTGCAATTAACTGCAAATCTGTTGTAAGTGCAATTAATTTTCTGAAATTTCTATTCATGAGTGTTGGCGGGTAACGGAAACTTTTTTATAAAAAAAATTGATTTGCAAAACTTATTGTGGAATAATGATAAAGAAAGGCAAAGGAATAATTGAGAAACTTCAAAAAACAAAAGAGTTAAGGGGTCAGCCTAAGTGTATTAAGTATATGTAATGGCTATAATTCTATAAACTAATTCTTATGCATGTTTCAAAGAAAAATTTCAGAATCCAAGTAAATAAAAAATGTAAATGTTTGGTTTACAGTATGCAAGAAAGACATGTATACGTGATATTAGATATATCTAGTGGACCACTCAGTTGGATTTGAACCTAGATGAAGTCTAACCATCTGTCAGAGAAAAAAGAACGCGAGGATCTTGTTGGATTCCCAAAAAATTCTTCGATTTCTTTGGAATCTGTTGAACCTCTCTTTGATTGATCCAAGTATTCTCTTTCGGATTCATAAAAAAACTCTCAAGGATTTCTTTCCCTTTTGTAAGATACAGAAGCAAAACAATCAACTCATGGATATTGGCAACTCAAGATCATTTATGGGTCCAATGGAGTTTACAGGTATAGGAAGAAGCCCCCTCAAATAGATATTTTTTTCTTTCGACCAAATTTTGATTGTTAAGACGATGTATAAGGACCACTACTACAAGCAGTACTACACCTTTGATCATGATAGATCGATTGCTTGTTGAATTTGTGAATCGCATGAAAGTAGGATACTCCAAATTCGTGGGTCAAAGAGTTTCATAAAACATTCTTGGTTGAAAAAACATGAATGAAAGTTCCCATTGAATCCAATTTGGTACACGAATCTAAGAAACTATATATACAAGGATTATTACAAATTGGATTTCACAACTCAAGGCACTGAAAATTAATTTGCTAAAAATCTTTTATTCCCTTACCTACAAAAACTCACATTGTTTATGGTAATTGGCGTACCATATTATTAGAATTTGGCAGGTTATATTTTTCAAATAGTGAAACCAGCACTTCAAAAGTTTTTTTTTTTAAATGCAAATGTTTTCTATTCATCACGAAACACATTGAAAATGGATATGAAAAATAATTTATATGGGAAAAACAGGTCCAACACAAATCATTCTAATTTACGCACAATTTGCAGCAAACCAAGTAGGGCAAGAATTAGAGATTTCAATCCTAAGGTTAAGGTTCCTTGTGGGACAAGTTATATTTCGTTTATAAATAAAGGTCAATGTAATAGTTAGGTTTCAAGGTTGAACTTAAGCTGAATAAAAAGTGGTTTCTTAATTTTATTGCAAAATTAGGGTTTTGCAATAAACCCTAGATTTCAGATTTGTGTTTGATAACTCCGCAACAAAATATCATCTTTGATGTCCTTCCACACTCCCACAGAAAAGAAATCTCACCACCCTCTCACACTTACCGATATTCCTCTTCCACAACTCATCAACCCCTAGTCTCCATAAGCATTTCCATACTCAAACCCTAGCCCTTTTTCTCCTTGCACGTTATGTTCCACTCAGGGAAGCACGGACTCTTCGAACACTTGTCGTATCCGTATTCGACACGTATCCAACACCGATACTCGCTCGACACGCATCAGACACTTGATCAACGTGTCGACAGGTGTAGACACATGGTCAATGTGGTCAACGTGTCAGACACGCCTCCGACACACTCGAAACGTGGTCAAAACACAGTCAAGACTCGAAAACCACTTTGTTTAATTTTTTTTACTTTTAGATGTTTGCAAATAACCATCTAATTTAATGGTTGTTGATCCATCTGAAGTGAATAACTTTTTCAATTGTGATTTCAGACAAATTGGACAAAAAGTCACCAAAGCATAAAGGTAGTCTATGTTTCTTCTTAATCTTTACTTTTTCTTTTCTAATTTGCTACTTTTCTCATCTACTTCTCTACTATATTTTTTCTCTACTTTATTTTTTTCTTGCAACAGAGTGTCTTGACACTCTAGGAAGGCACTTTATTAGATTATTATTTACGTTTATATGACTTAACTAAAAAATAGTATGACGAGTCCCCTAGTCCTAGCTTGTAGGAAATTGTTGAGTCGGGGTGGCGTGTCCAACACTACGCCTGTCTGTGTCCATGCATCCTTGATTCCACTTATCTTCTCCTTTGATAATGATACTCAAAACATCTAAAGCCCATCATTGCATTGTATGGTTTCGCACATCATCATTTGTATGGCTTTATTCATGGCCTTGAAACTAAGTTATCCAATAATATGGCGTCTAGAATTGGGAATGGAGCTCATGTTAAGGCGGCGGCTAAAGATTTGGATTGATATGGTTACCTTCTTTAATGTTAACTTGGCCTTCTTTTGGAAGCACCTAACCCTAAGCAAAAAAATGAGACTCGAAAAAGGTTTTGCACAAAATTGTAAATTTTTAACTAAATGTGGGAAACTAACATGAATAAGAGTGTGATCCCAACATTCTTATCTATCTTGTATCATGTCACTTTTTGCTTTTCCATGTCGATCACTAGCTTTTCCATGTCAATCACTAATAAGATGATTTATGAGAGAAATGTTTTTGGAGTAGACCTAATGAAAATCGGAAGTTGCATGTTCTTTAAGGCTAACATTTGAAAAGATATGTACATCGAGTGTTAGATTTTCAAAAGGTGAATGAGAGATTTTGGCAGATTGGCTTTGGAGGTCAGTAAAGGGATAAATTAGCTTCTCAGTCACCATAAGGTCTCGTATGGTCCAGGGATGATACGTACTAAAGGGACTCCAAGATATAGTAGATTCCCTAGAGATACGGTTTTAGAAAATATGGGTTGGTAAGAGTCTCTGGTGAAATGATAATGGAATTGTTGATTGGAATCTTCACTACGAGTTTTAAGGGAAGAGAAGATTAAAGAGGTTGAAGCTTTAGTAAACAATCTTCAGGTACCATTGTTACAGACGACAAGGACACCTGCAAGTGGTCGTGGACTAAAATTGGGTATTTCCGTATTTCACTGTTTGTCCATGTACATTTCTAAAACAAACCCTACATAGGTTGACATTGGTGGGGTATTCCCTACATAGCTACAAACCTTGCATAGAAAAAGATACCTCCCAAAATTAGTTTCTTTGTGTGGAGACTTTTACAGGATTCCAGTGGTGATTGGTGGAAGCATGGAGGCAAATGGTGAATTAGCTATTACTTTACGGCTCAAACATGCCTCACATTTAGTTTTGGGGGCTTTTCGGTTAAAAGGAATTTTCAAGTAGTACATGAATAAAAGTGTTTTTTGGACATATTGCTTAAATCTGTCATACTTGGGTTTTTTATTTTTTTTTTCATATATCTTGGAATATACATTATGATACAATATGTGTAACTCACATTTTGGTTACCGAGATACGATACGAGAAACTTCTTGGAAAGTTTGAATATGGTATGTGTTTCTATTGAAATACCCATAGTGATTTTCTATACTATAATTAATTAATGTCATGCACAAATCAGAAGCTAGAAACCTAGAGGGTTGGAAAGTTTCCTTTGAGGGCATTCTCTGACATGAATAGGCACAGGTGCATCTAGGGAGCTAGTTTTCATAATAGACATGAATGATATTGTAGCTATTAAAAGAGTATGAGGATTGCCATCTAGGGTTTACCTGAATGATACAACAGGGCCAACCTCTTCACAGATTTGAACAAGTTGTTCTTCAGTCGCATCATATGGTATATTCCCAACTGCCAATCAATCCAAAAAGCGATGCAAAGATATCAATCAATTTTAGAGCAAACAAACAAGCAAATCAATCAATCAATCAGAGAGAGAGAGATAGACGAACCAAAGACACAGCGATGTTGAGAATTAGCAGCCATCAATCAATCACTAGGAGAAAGAATTTCTCCTTAGCATTATTCTTCTTTTACTTCTCCCAAAATAACTGAAATTATTTTTAATTTGTGCTCTACTCTATTCTTGAAAGAGAGGAGAGAGAGAGGTGCTAGTGGTGCAAAATTTTCTGGATGATCTCCTTTCAGTGTCGCTTTGCTTTGCTCTACCAAAGCAAGCAGACAATCCCTCTATCGATCAACACAATCCAATCCCTCCTGTAATAGCTGCAAATGTTAATTCCCGAATGAATCGACTGCAAGGAATGGAATCCAGTGAGGAAATCAAATCAAATTACAGCGTCGAGTCGAGCCAATAACCCTAGCTCGCTCAATTGCTTTGGGGATTTCAAACAAAAAGACAAACACACACATGCCCTGACCCTTGACCCTGAGGGAGTTTGTCTTGGAGTTGGGTCGGGGGGTTGAATTAACACTTTGTTTTTATTTTTTACTAGGCACTTTGTTTTTGCTTATTGGAATCAGAAGCTTTAGATCCCAGATTGTGAAATAATTGATGTTGGAATTTTATTTTACTTTTTCTTTGTGATTCTCATATCTCTCCATTTTGATTTCTTTGCCTCCTCATTTTTCTTTTTGTAAATTTCCACCATGTGTTTTGTAAGCAAACTTTTAGATATGATAGTTACAATGAATAATTACCGCTTTAATAATTCTATCTTCATTGATGTAGTCTTGGGAATTTTTTTTTTATCTAATGACTCAAATTAATTACTATTGTTTGCAGAAGGTTAGATTGGGAAGTGAAAAAACATGAAAAACATGAAAAACAATCAAAGCTTCCATAGCAATCATCTTGCAAGCTATCAAAGTATGTCAGTCATAAAGGCAACTCCTAACCTCTTCAAACAGGGATTTTTTTTTTTTTTCAAAAGTATGTTACAATTTGGTTTATAGTATTTTCAAGCTTCCCTGCATATTCAATGCAAGATATAGTTCATGTTTCAGCTTACCGTTTAAATTTTTCCTTTAAAAAAATAAAAATCAGGTCGTAGTGCCAAAGGTACGGGCAATTTACTGGTTTATGTACAAACCATGTCATCATTTGAGTACAAATCTTGACCCTTAGGGTGTGTTTGATTTTTAAGAAACTTTTTCATGGAAAAAAAAGGTGGAAAATTTTTCACTCAGAATTTTTTTCCACTGCTTGATTGAGCAAAGCAAAAAAAAAATTTACCTAATTTTCTATTGTTCGATTGTGGAATCTTTTTCGATGATGAATTTGCTTTAGGCTTAACTTGTTATTATATAAATAATTGAACAAATGCCATGTAAACAAAGTAGAGACATATAGCCTATATTATATATCAAAACTAATAAAATTATAAAACACATAAACTACCAAACAAATTATCCAAAGATATTACATACTTATTACAATGTCATGTCGAAGGTCTACTATACATTAACAGTGAAGTTTTAAGTAATGCAAGTCAACCCAAAACATACGTAAATCATCTATTTTCTAACTAATTGTATCGAAATCTCTTAATAACCAACCTTCCTCACTAACCACTCTTCTATTTCTTCAGGATTTTGAGATAAGAAAGTGCGAATCAAAGTTTGGTTTCTCCTAAAACAAGTCTAGAGCATCTAAGACCCTTGTCCTTGAGACGTTTGGAGCAACTGTTAAGCTTGAAGCAATCGATCCCAATCATCTCCCTTCAACGAGTTAGCAACCTCGTTGACTGCCTCCACCAACATATTGAGTTCGAAATTGAACTCTTCGTCAGATGACACTCTTACGCTTCGCAGAAAATATGGGACGATTCATGGATGAAGATCCTGAACAGAGAAATGCATGATCATCCAAGCCCATCAAATTGTCATCCTAGTATCATCTGTAAACACAGCACAAACAAAGTGATTGCCTTCGCCTTCCAGAAAATAAGTACCTCCCTCATGTGAACACATTTTCCTATCCTGTTTTCTCTTCAGTAGAACCCATCTCCTTCACTATTTTGACCACCCAAACCATCTTCTCCTACTCATTCTACAAGCTGCAACCTACCTCTGTTCTTTCACCACTTCCTACTAGTATGTCTATCTCACCTGCATTGTTCCTATCCACACCTTGTACTAAAGAGATGACACCTTGTACATAATATAAAGCATTGGAGATGCTTGGAAAGAACTACTACTTACTAGAAATTACTCAAATCTTAACCCTCAAATTTGGAAGAACCAATTCAGCCTAACATTTTGATTTCATAATGGCTAAATGCAACTATACAAATTAATACCAAACGTTTATATTTTATTGCAACCAACAAATATAAACACAAATGCTCGTTTCGTTTACCTACTGAACTTGGGAGGTCCAGTTGTTCGATTAACATATGAAGTAGACAACTTCTTGTGTTTAAATAAGTAAAAACTCACAAACCCTACAGCTTTGTTGATAGGTTCTACAAGTAACAATTCAAGACACTGAAAGTGAGGAGAATTGATGCATAAAATTTGAACATATTGCTCCAAACGAGGCAAGGAATGCACATCAATTTGAACTTTAACAACTAATGAAACACAAACAATCCAATAGTTTGTGCATCTATGGTCACACAGTACACTACAGTGGTCCTAATAGTTCAGTAACAAACCCACCCATACAATCCATCTTATTCACCTATCTAGGTCTGCCAAAATGTCACAATGATCAAGCACACCTTACCATTGACACAAATTTTCCTCTTTATTTCTTCTAGATCGGAGAGGGAACCCCTTCCCTAGAACTACAGGTGATATTACAAGTACACTGCATCCAAAATAGGCTACTGTATGGTTTCTACTAGTTAACACCTCAAGCTCTTTCTCCGGACTATGCAGATTATTGAGAAAGGGGCAAATTAAAATCAGTTCAATATCATCATCCTTGGCTTGGAATTTTTTCCTCTAACACACAAACACAAACCTTCATATCAAATTTTTCATTGTTTTTCAATTCCATCATATTCATAACTTAACAATTCTAACTCAAACTAAAGACCCAATCCATAGATATCAAAACCCCACTAAGAAAATCAGCTAAAGGTCAAACCCCAAACCCATCAATCAACACCTCGAACGCAAAATCCCCATCCCAAACCAACAAAATGAAGAAACAAAGCAAAGGGCATTGTAAAATTATACCCTGACATGATTTTGGTGAAGAAGACTAACCACACTCAAAAGCCAATTTGTCACCAACCACTAAAATCGCAGTACAAAGATCCTAGATAACAAGAGACATAATGGAGTAAATCGAATCAATTAACAAAGAAATAGGAAGAGTGGAAGAGAAGAAGAGAGAGGTGAAGAGGGGTTGACAAACGTGGAGACTATCGAGTGTTAGTGAGAGAGGAGATCGCGGAGAGAAGGGGAGATCTTCGAGTGAGAGAGGAGAGGAGAGGAGATTTGAGAGAGAGGACATCGCAAAGGTGAGGATGAAGTCGAGTAGAGAGACGTGAGAGACGAGGAAAAAACTTCATGGGGACCCTAAGTAAAGTTTTCTCACATGAAGTGGGTAAACTTTTCATAACGAGATTTTTTTCTTCACTGGCCCAAACTAAAATCAAACACTTTTAAAATAAATTTTCAAGGAAAAGTTTTCATTTTCCATGTAAAAGACAAAAATCAAACTTAACAACTTTTCAACTTTCAATTCTAGCCCTTGGTTATATTTGTCTTCAAGATAAAGAAAACCCTACATGCCTTACTATATATTCTAGTGTATTACCTGTGCCATTGACAGTTTGACACTACCTCTTAGGGCCGCCTTTGTAGTACAAACCTAACGACATCTAGTGGTAAATAATGGAACATGAATAAATCATAAAATTGAAATTTTTTGACAAAGTTTCTGCTGTTTTTCGAATGTTTAACCCCATGACCTGTCATAAATTATACATTTAAGCTCTAAATGGCATTCATCACATTGCCAGCATCACAATTAAGTCATGTTCCTTTGATATTTCCTTGAATAGGATTGTAATGGAATCAATTTTTTTACGCCAAAACCATACACCAGTCAAATAACTAATGTTTAAATGACAATAGCATACCGAACTAATAAATTTAAATTTTACTATTGAGGAATGCAAGCATTAACCCATCAGAGGTTCTGTTTGACTAAACCAATCAAAAATTTTGAGATGACGTTGTTCGATATGGTCTGAAAATCCTCAAATTCTATGAAGGGAGATTCAACTATACAGCTTATATTGGAAGCCAAAGAAGAAGAAAAAAAACGCTATATATACAAAATAGAAAGAAATGAGAGAAATCAATTAGATGAGTGAGAGAGAATTGTTACCTGATGTGAAAGCTGCAGATATAGTGAAAATAGTTCCTACAGGTAGATACTTGATTATGGAGTTGCTGCCGTCAGACGCTCGAACCACACCACAGATCTAGGGTTTTGCCTTTTCTTCGATTAAGCTCAAGCTGTGAAGTGAAGGACAGGGAATCCCAAGCAAAATAAACTCCAATAACAAAGAAAAGTGAAAAGATCGAGTGCGGAGACTGGAGAGGAAGAAATTTCGAGCGATTGTGTGTGACGAAGGCGTGAGACTTGGAGCGGAGGAGTTGACAGTCAGGATTTTAATAGATTGCGAAGGATTATAAAGAATTTTAGTGGATTTTACGAAATTCACATTGTTTTTTTTATGGATTGGCAACGAACTACACCTTACTAGGGGTGGGCAAATGGGTCGAGGAACCGCGGATTCAAACCGAATCGAATCGTTTTACTCCAAACGATTTGATTTTAATTTATAAAAATGTGAAATGATTCGGTTCGGTTTCGGAACCGTTCTTAAACGGTTTGGTTCCGGTTCCAAATTTTTTTTTTCAAACGGTTCAGTTTCGAACCGTTTCGAACCGATTACAAATTTACATATACCCATACCATACGGCCATACCCAATTAAAAACCTAAATATTTGTCTCTCTCTGTCTCGAGAAGCTCTCTGTCTCTGTGCGAGATCTCCTTCTCCCTCTCCTCTCCTCTCCTCTCTCTGTCTCTGTCGAAGAAGCAGCGAGATCTCCCTCTCCTCTCCTCTCCTCTCTCTGTCTCTGTCGAAGAGAAGAAGCAGAAGCAGCTCCCTCTCCTGTCTCTGTCTCTGTCGAACAGAAGCAGCAGCAGCAGCTCCCTCAGCGAGATCTCTCTCTGTCTCTGTCGAAGAGAGAAGCAGCAGCATATCTCTCTCTGTCTCTGTCGAAGAGAAGAAGCAGAAGCAGTTCCCTCTCCTCTCTCCGTCTCTGTGTCGAGAAGCAGCAGCTCCCTCTCCTCTCTCTGTCTTTGTCTCGAGAAGAAGCAGCAGCAGAAAGCCACCACCACCAGCAGCAGCAGCAGATGGCGGGGAGGATGAAGTAGAAGAGGACGAGTGGGGGAAGAAGGAAGGAGGGAGTAGTTCTACAAAACAAAGGAAGTGGAGTTTATGCAGAGAGGGGAGTCAATGAAGAAACAAATGGAGATTCTCATTGAACTTAAGACCGCTCTTAAGCAACAACGCCAACAAAGTGTTGCAGCTCAAGACTCAAAAGAGGATGTTTCCATTTCTTGCCAAATATCATGTGGTATGTATGATATTCAATTTTCTTGAGTTCTGCCTTACTAGGATGAAAACTTACATTATAGTAAATGAGATTGTTATGTTACTAATTGTGTCCTGTTTTTCTGTTTTCTTGGCAGAAGAAGAGTCCATTAGGGAGTCAATAGACCAAGAACAGCTACAAGACAACTCGCCATGTGACATTGAGGTGAATAATGGGCAGTTACTGGAGTCACAAAAATCAAAGGAGATAGGAACGTCAAAGAGAATAAAGAGAGAGGAACGAAAGATGAAGACCAATTCCGGTCATTTATTCAATTGCCAAGGAAAGAATGTGAAGATGAAAATCCCCCTCACTACACCCATTCGAACACTCTCTGCAATCACTTACTTAGTCCGGGAAGATTTAGTCCAACAATCAAAGAAATGTGGTCCTGATGGAAGTAAGCTACACATGAACAAAACAAAGCTACACCATGCTGAAAAGATGATCAAGGGAGCTCTCATTGAGCTCTATAAAGGGTTGGGTTACCTCAAGACATATAGGTACAATATAATCACACCCAGGTTGAAACCACCTAATGAAATTGATGTCTAAGGGTTATATACTAATTAATGTTCTGGTATTATGTTACAGGAACTTGAACATGCTTGCTTTTGTAAAGATATTGAAGAAATTTGACAAAGTAGGTGATGGGGTAAAGCTACACCATCCTTTGTTTGAACATACTGGCCCAAACAAAGGAACTTAAGTACCGAGACGTGTTCTTGATATGCACCACATCTCTGATGGCAGTGGTTGGAATCATGTTTGTCCACTTGTATCTTGTTGCAAAAGGGCATTCATCAACTCAAATTCAAGCAATTCCTGGGCTTCTGTTACTGGTAACTTTTCAATCTTATAACCCTGGCCAGTATCTTATCAATAATTTTCCCAATTTATTTCAGAGTTTCACATAATGTGGTTAATACGGCATAATGCTTTTACTTATTTTGACATGAGAACTAAAATTTCAGCTTTGGTCGTTTTGCAGCTCTTCTTACTTTTGCTCATATGCCCTTTAAATATCATTTGTCGCTCTAGCAGCTACCGCTTCCTTGGGGTTCTGAGAAATATTGTATTGGCGCCCCTCTACAAGGTTGTCATGCTTGATTTCTTCATGGCTGATCAGCTCTGTAGTCAGGTAATTAAGCTCATATTCTATAGGGGTTATTTACTCTGTTTGTAGCTTTTTCAACTATTGTAGACAGTTTGGTTGCTTTGATGTTTTTGTTTGGATTTAGTCCAAAAACAGTAATCATTCTAGCAACTCGTGTGACAATAAACTACGGCAAAGGTGGTTAATGAAATGAGATTCTTTGTTTCAAGGAACCGTAGGAACCGAACCGTTGTAAACGGTTCGAGTTAGGTTCGGTTCCAACGTTCAAAATAGAGGAACCGATCCGAATCGAAACCGTTAAAATTTTAAACGGTTCGAGTTAGGTTCCTCAAAATTTGGAACCGAACCGAACCGTGCCCACCCCTACACCAGACCACCATTTCCTCTTTCTCACGTCACCAATGAGTTTTTTTTTTTTTTTTAAACTTTCTCAAACAACTACTAAATATGCATAACAAATAAATCCACACTCAAAACAAAACAAAACAAAACAAAATAAAACAAATGTAAAATATGGTAACTTTAAACTAATTTAAACCCTCAATTGAGACTGATTCTCAAGTTCATCAAAACACGAAAGTTGTAGTACTATGAGTTATCTAATAAAGACAACTTTAATCACTTGAAAATGTTTTGAAATGAACAACTTATGATCATTTTAATAAAGTCACGCAAATCTGTCTTGCAACAAAAATGGAATAGTGTTCTTGACTTTCGGCCAACTTATGTGCTCGAGAAAGAATGATTATCAAGTTAATCAAAACATAAACTTTGTATTACTATGAGTTATCTAACAAACACAACTTGAATCACTTGAAAATGTTTTGAAATGAGCAAGTTATGGTAATTTTACTAAAGTCGCACAAATTTATCCGAAAAATTAAAATGGGATAGTATTCCTAACTTTCAGCCAACTTATGTTGTAGCACTCTGAGTTATCTAATAAACAGAACTTGAATCACTTGAAAATGTTGTAGAATGAGCAAGTTATGGTCATTTTACTAAAGTCGCGAAATCTATCCAAAAAACAATTTGTTCGCAGGGTGCACTGCGGGGTATTTGAGATACTCCAGGAAAAAAAATTTGTTCGCATTGTGCAATGCGGGGTGTCTGAAAAATTTTCCTGTTCGCATTGTGCAATGCGGGGTATCTCAGATATCCCACAGTGTACTCTGCGAACAGAAATTTTTTCGAACAGATTGCACAACTTTAGTAAAATGACCATAACTTGCTCATTTCAAAACATTTTAAGTGATTCAAGTTGTATTTATTAGATAAATCAGAGTACTAAAAATTTTGTGTGAGAATCGATCTCGATCAAGGACATAAGTCAGCCGAAAATCAGGAACCCTATCCCATTTTTATTGTGAGACAGATTTGCACGACTTTAGTAAAATGACCATAACTTGCTCATTTCAAAACATTTTCAAGTGATTCAAGTTGTGTTTATTAGATAACTAAGAGTACTAAAATATCTATGTTTGATCAACTTGAGAATCGATCTTGATCGAGTACATAAGTGGCCCGAAAGTTAGAAACACTATCCCATTTTCATTGCGAGACAGATTTGCGCGACTTTAGTAAAATGACCATAACTTGCTCATTTCAAAACATTTTCAAGTGATTATAGTTGTGTTTATTAGATAACTAAGCTTACTACAATATTTGTGTTTTGATGAGGTTGAGAATCGATCTCAATTGAGGGTTTAAATTGGTCGAAAGTTACCATGTTTTGCTTTTTTTTGTTTTGAGTTTGAGTTTCTCTGTTATGTTAAGTTATGCATACTTATTAAGTTTAGGTTTAAGGGTTTCGACTTTGAAAAGATTTTGAAAGTTTTTTAGGGAGAGGGAGGAGATTTGCAAGAGATTTGATTGTGGGGAGAGATTTGGAAGAGATTTGCAAAAGATTTCAAATGGGGGAGGGAGGAACCATTGTCGATTTGAATGGTGAGGGGGAAAAATGGTTGGTTTTTGTTTATATTGGTGGTGTGAGAAAGTATGGTGGTGTGACAAAGAAAGTAGGTGGTGTGAGATAGTAGAATGGTGTGAGAGAGGAAATGGTGGTGTTGTGTAGTCGCCGCCTTATGGATTTTGATGAATTTTAAAGGATTCTTACGGATTTCTATGGATTATTATGAATTTTTTATTAGTCATAGGAAGTCATGAAAGAACACAAACTAATGAAATCATTGCTTGGGACATACTTTGTTGAAATCAATTCCTCACCTAATTCATCCAATTTTCAATAGATCCCTATGATCTTTGGATGGTTTTCATCTCTAGAGAGAAAAACATGGACTTTTACATTAACCTTTACCCAACTACACCCAAGTTTTTTTTTATACCTTTACTAGACATTATTGCCCTCACCTTAGCAGCATATTCCCACATCCCTTTGGCAAATATTGGATAACAATATACAAGCCGATTCGGGTTCAAGCTCGAAGAGTTCTCTTGCAGCCCTTTCTCCCATTTTCACATTTTCACACTTGCAACTCATCCAACTCTGTCCCAATTTTGATTACAAGATAATGAATCTCCTTGTAATTTTTTTCTTTCTAATAGGAATATAAGCAGTTTGATGGATTTTGAGCAAAAAAATGATATGAAATTTTCTCGAAAAGCTTTAGTATTCTTCCCATACTTCATCATTGCGGTAATGCTTGGAATGCTAGAGTATGAAAATTCCTTATTATCGAAACCAAAAACCTGATAATCTAATTGAAGACAATGACATTTATAGTAAGAATCAACCAAAGTGTTGTAAATGGCAAGTGTTAATCCATCACCCAATTTAACAATATGGGCATGAATCTGAATGACAATATCCTTCATAGTGGTATTTACCTAATAAACAGAAATCAAGTGTTGATAGAAAACAATATTTTTGTGAGGCGTTTCCTCAAACAAATGGTGTGCTTTAACTACACCATAGCAAAAGAACACTGACAAAATATGAAAAAGGCATAAAAATCACAAATCTGAAAAGCCCCATTGAAATGTTAAATGTTATATATTCTGCAGTAGTAGTTGTATGCTTGTATGGATGTTAATGATCCCAATTGTGACGGGGATGCATGGTGGAAATAGTGGGTGCACTAGCTGTTTAGATATTCAACTATAGTATTTGTTCCTCTTTTCGCTTTTATACGAAAGAGTATATGTATGCAAAAATAAATTTTTACTCATTCCCTTCCTAGTCTTCTTTCTTGCTTGTGTACATTTTTCTTGCAATCAATTCAAAGCTATTGGGTATGGTAGGAGGGGTAGATTCGTAAAAAGCGGATGATGGGTTCAGTTGAAATTGAAATGGAGGAGTTTGTTGATCTTCATCTCCCAAAAGAAGAAAAAAAAAAAAAAAAAAAAAAGGAATGAGAGAGAGGGGGGAAGGATAAAGAGAATGCAAATCTGTTGAAATATCAAGGAGGGTGTTGGATTTGAAATGATTATTGTTATTTTATACTTTTCACTCACAAATCCTTCAAAATCCACAACTTTAACAAATCCACTATTTTTTTAATACCCCCTAATTTTGGTGGATTTTTGAAAAGCATGGATTGAATACCTCCTGATTTTAATGGATTTTAAAACAATTATTTAAAATCCATATCGAATACCTCTGGATTTAGATGGATTTTTTCCACCCTTAATTGAATACCCATGGATTTTTAAATCCTACACAATGTTTAATTGAATACACCCCCCTTATAATCAAACTCCGACTATTGGCAGAAAGTCTTTAACCCTGCATGTTTTACTGGCCCATGCTACCAAACAAAATTTTATTTTATTTTTGGGTCAGTTGCACTTTGTCCCCTATTATAAATAGTTAGTAGTTAATAAGAGGTTGCCTCCGAATAAATTTGTATTGCACTTTCCCTACGACTAGCAGTCAACATGCCTTGACTGTCAAACACCTCACATGCCATCATTTCGCCAATTTTGAATGACGAAAATACCCATCATGTGCATATCACGCACGATGTGAGAACTCGTTGATCCCAACCATCCGTTACTTAAACCACACATGTGGACGGCCAAACATTACATCTGGCTGATCATACCCTTGTAGAGATGGAGAGTGGAGGTATTCAACACGAAGAAGATGAAAAGTGGTTGCCTTGAGCAAAGGTATTCAAATTCAAACTTTCCCATGAAATTTGAGTTATTCACATGTTAGATCAAAGGTATTTGAAGTGGGAAAGCTTTAGCAAATCAACCTTTTGAAGTTCTGGTTTCATTACATAAAGGTAACACAAACCTTAGATCTGAGTTATTTCATTTATAGATTTCAATTTAGAACACATTCATAGTGGTAAGTCAACTCAGCTATTTTCATTTCATCATTTGAGTGGACATTTATTGAGAGTTCCAGGTAATTTTAAACCTCTCGCAGACCCTATTATGTTTCAGGGAGCATTCTTAAATTCAAGTTTATTATATGAGGTTAAGTTACTACTAGTAATTTATTATAAAGGGGAAAGTATAAATAAAAAAATTTGTTTTCCATACAGATCTCATGTTTGCATTGTCATTCGCACAATCAAATAAGTGAAGATGAGGTTTGAAGTATGCAAGATTTTGAAGGAGTATAAAAGAGTTTGAAGTCCAAAACCAATGGAGACCAATCTCAGAAAGGGGAAGAAATGAGGATGAAATGAAGTTGTTCAGAAGGAAGCCATCTAAGAAGTCCAAGGGACCTAGATCCTCCTAGCCCCTCCAAGATATCGACTGTCAGTTCTGGCCTTGTCTCGAAGAGGAAAAAGCTCCCTTCTTCTGTCATTGAATCTGTCAGGACCCCTCTCATCTTGCCTCTCTTCAGAAAGGAGGTCGTGGTTCGGAGGATGATTATTCTGCCCTTGAGAACGAGGAGATAAACCGAGTTCTCGAGATAAGTAAGAATGAGGTTTTTCATCCTCTGGATGACCATGAGAAAAAGCTAGTTGTTTTTTATGGCTTGCCGAATTCTGCCAGTCTCTCGATTGATGATTCGCGCGTTATTGAGAATAAAATATTTCAGCTAGGTGTTTGGCTATCGAATAGTCTGAAGGGTACCAAGACCTTGGATGACTTCGAATATGATCCGTCAGTAGAGGATCAAGTTGTTGCTCGCACTCGAGACCATAGGCTTACTGTTTATTCTGTCATGGCTAGGACTTCAAAATCTCTTGTTGTTCCTTCTACGTCTCGCCCCGCTTCTTCTGTCCTTGGTGAGACCTTCTGGCCTTCCGAGGCTGATGTGCAGGACAGTACTCACAATCTTATTGGCGGCTGTCACGGGCAGTTGGCTAACAAAACTCCTATGGTCATGCGCCAGCCACGCCGTCATATTCACGATGGCCTCCAGCATCTTATGGAGAGGATGACGCATCTTACTTATGCAGCCGTCATGGGGTCAGATTGTAAGGCGTCTCGTGACCAGGCTGTGCATGTTGAGGGGAAGCTTTCTGGACACATTATGGTCCTCTCCCATGTTCTCCATCGACTGGATTTGTTGAAGGCGCAATGCACAGAACATGAGAAGGTCGCAGACTCTACGTGGGAGTTGTTGAGGGAACTCGAGGCTACGCATGATGCGCTTGCTTCCGACTTCAAGACGTCCGAGGTGGATTGGGCAGGTTGCGTTCCCGTCTGGATGTTGCCTAGAAAGAGTCGTCCGACCGAAAAGTCGAACGTGACGAGGTTGTTCGTTCCGTCGAAGAGTGTTTTTCCAAGCTTAAGGTTGCTCCTATTTGCATCGTTGAGATGAATTTCGAGTTTGTAGAGACCAAATCAGCAGTCTCCACTAAACTTGCCGATGTTGACAAAGAGTTAGCGTCAACCCAAGCCGAGCTGTCGACTATTACTGAGAAGTTGAAGGCAGCGAAGGCTACAGATTTTAAAATAGTGGTCGAGGGTCACCATGATTTCTTGGACTTCCTGGAAACGTGAGGTTTTGACATGTCCCCATACCGTTGCTTTGTTGAACATGAATTCGATGATGTCGAGAAAGTTGTTCTAGATTGAATGGGTGATCCAGATGTCGAGGAGCTTGCTGGCCCTATGCTTCCTGAAGATGTTGTTCACGACATTGATTCCACTTCTTAGTTGTTGTTTTCTGTTTTTTTGTAATCTCCGTTTTTAGAAGATAAATGGAAAATTTATTATTTCACATTTTTATGTCCCGTATGTCTAGCTTGTTACCTTTTATTTATGACATTTCTGGGAGATTTCCGACTTTGGTTATCCGGATTTTTGTGGGTGGCTTCGATACTCGACATTCTAGTCGTATAGAAGCTGTAGTTTACGAAATCATGTTTCTCATTCAAATTACGATGTCGCACTTACAATCGACGTAAAAATTCGGCTCTTATGTCCTGGTACTTTATTACTTCATGGTTGATCAGGTTAGAAGTTTTTATGTCTGACTCGTTCGTCCAACATATTGATTTGTGTTTGCTCGATACTCTAGCCATGCTGAGTGTTTTCTCGAGTCGGTTTTAATTTGACTTTTTGTCCTGATTAAATTCTTGTTATTTCTAAATTGAAAGCAAATGACTTTATTGATAATATATTTTCAAGTGCTCTTCATTCCATGGTCGAGGTATCATTTCTCCTTCTTTGTCTACCAACCAGTATGTTCTCGGTCTGTTGATTTTTGTAATCCGATGTGGTCCTTCCCAGTTTGGGTTTAGCTTGCCCACGTCGGATTCTTTTGTGTTTAGTTGAACTTCTAGTAACACCTAGTTTGTGACGTTAAAAGTTTATATTCACACCTTCTTGTTGTAATACCATGTCATGCGTTGTTGATAGGTTGTCGTTCTAATCGAGGTCGCTTCTCATTTTTCTTCGAGGAGATCTTGTCCGACTCTTAATGCTTCGACGTTGTCTTCAGCGCGGAATTCTTCGGTTCGAAATGTTGGCATTCTGATTTCTACGATTATCATTGCTTCTAACTCGTAGGTGAGGGCGAAAGGTATTTCTCCTGTTGGAGTTCATTTTGTTGTTCTGTATGCCCAGAGGACACCAGGAAACTCGGATGTCCATAGTCCTTTTGTTGCCTCGAGTCTTCTTTTGATCGCCTCCAAGATTGTTTTGTTAGTGACCTTGGCTTGCTCATTTGCTTGCGGAAGAGCTGGCACAGAGAAATGTTGCTGGATATTCAGGTTCTCACACAACTCCCTAACCTTTTTGTCTTCAAACTGTCTCCATTATCCGTGTCGATTACTCCTGGGATCCCGAATCTGCATATGATGTCCCTCCAAAGAAATTTCTCGATTTGTGCTTCTCCTATATTTGTGAGGGGCTCTACTTCTACCCATTTGGTGAAGTAGTATACTGCGACGAGGAGAAACTTCTTTTATTCAGACACTGGGAGTGGTCATATGATGTCCATTCCCCATTGTGCGAACGGCCAAGGGCTGCTCAATGAGATCAGATTTTGTCTCGACGTGCGTGTGTATTGGGCGAATCTTTAGCATTTGTCGCATTTATGAACTAGCTTCTGAGCATCCACTTGCATCGTTGGCAAAAAATAACCTAATGTGAGAGATTTGTAAGCTAATGTTCTTCTTCCTGGGTGATTCCCACATGTGTCGTGGTGTATTTCTTGTAGGACGTATTCGACATCTCCTGGTACAAGACACCTTAGTAATGGATTCGTGGTAGACCTCCTGTATAAATTGTCATTGATCATTGTATAACTTGCCGCTCGATTCCGTAGTTTCCTGGCTTTCATCTTATCTGTTGGGAGTTCCCCATTTAAAATATATACCATGATTGGAGTTGTCCAGTTGGTTCCTTGGCTTACGGCACATGTTTCTTCTGGTTGATTTTCAAGTATGGAGTTTTCTTATGTCATGACAAGTGGGTTGTCATTATCCTTCGTTGTTGAGGCTTCTTTTGCTAGCTTGTCTGTTTTTTTTTCCATTCATGCACATTGTCGAATGGTAGCATTTTGAAAGCCTTTTATCAGCTCTGTAGTTTTCTAGTGGTAGGCTTTCATTCGGGTGTATTTTGCTTGGAACTCGCCTTTTAGTTGATTTAAAACCAACGTTGAATCAGTAAAGACACTAATGTCTTTTATTCCCAGGTGTTTTGCTAACTGCAACCCTCCTATGAAAACTTCATCCTCGGCTTTATTATTGGAGGCTTTAAAACTGGATTTTATCGCATTTTCTAATGCGATGCCTTCCGAGTTGTACAAGACTAACCCAGTTCCGCTTTCTGCCTCGTTGGACGCCCCATCACAGCGGGGGATCCATCTTTCAGGGATTGGTTCAGGCTGTTCTGTTTTACTTTCCTTGTCCTTGTGTTGGTTGTTGCCTCCTGTGAACTCGACGATGAAATCCGATAATGCCTGAGCTTTGATAGTGGTTCTAGGGGTATAGTTGATGTCAAATTGTCTGAGCTCTATCGCCCACATTACCATTCTTCCCGACAGGTTCGGTTTGTGTAACACCGACCGAAGTGGCTGTACGGTCATAACCGTGATCGGGAGAGCTTGGAAGTATGGTTGCAATTTTCTTGATAACACGATTAAAGCGAACGCCAGTTTTTCTAGGGCCGGATAGTTGATCTCTGCATCTGCGAGTGTTTTGGTGATGTAGTACATTGGTTTTTGTACCCTCTTTCCTTCTCGTATCAGTGTCGAACTCACCGCGTGGTTGGATACAGATAGGTACAAATACAACATTTCTCCTGTGTTCGGCTTTGTTAACAGGTTCGTGTTTCCCGTGTAAGTCTTAAGGCTTTGAAAGACTCTCTCACATTCATCATTCCATTCGAATGTCTTGTTCCCCTTTATTTTGAAGAAGGACTGACACTTATCTGATGATCTGCAAATAAATTTGTTCAAAGTTGTTATTCTCCCGTTAAGACTTTGAACACCTTTTATGTTTGTCGGTGTTGCATGTTGAGAAGCATTTGTATTTGCTTTGGATCGGTTTCAATTCCTCGCTGGTTGACCATGTACCTGAGGAACTTCCCTGACTCCACTCCAAAGGTGCATTTATCTGGGTTTAGCTTCATCTTGTATTTCCGAAACTGGGAAAAAACATGTTTGAGGTCCGTAACATGGTCTGTTCTGCGTGAGCTTTTGATGAACATATCGTCGATTTAAACCTCCATTGTTTTGCCGATCTGATCTCTAAACATCATGTTTACTAATCGTTGATACGTTGCTCTTGCATTTTTCAATCCGAACGACATTACTCGATAATAGTAAGTCCCCCTTTCCGTTATGAAAGATGTTTTTTCTTGGTTTGGGGGTAATTTGTATTTAATTATACCCGGAGTATGCATCCATAAAGCTCAGCATTTCGTGCCCTACAGTTGTGTCCAGTATTTGATCTATTCGTGGAAGTGGAAAGTTGTCTTTGTGACAGACTTTATTTAGGTTGGTGTAATCCACGCACACCCTCCATTTCCTATTCTTCCTCTTTACTAGTACCGTGTTCACCAACCAATTCGGGTATGAGCTTCTCTTATCATTCTTACGCTGAGCAGTCGGTGCACTTATTCATTTATTGCCTGATTGCGCTTCGGAGCCACCGGTTTTCTTTTTTGTCGAACCGGTTTCCCATCTGGAGTCACTTGCAATTTGTGGGAGATGATGGATGGATCTATTCCCACCATGTTTTTCATTGTCCATACGAAAATATCTTGGTTATCTTTCAGCAGTTGGATCAACTCTTTGGCGAGTTCAAGTTGGATTTTTGTGTCGATTCTGTCTGCCTTTTCTACTTCATTGTCTAGGTAGACCTCAACCGTTTCTTCTTCCGATTGCCTTGTGTTGGGTCGATCTCGTGGACTGGTTGAAGCCATATTGTCGCTCGGAGAATCCAAACTCGTTTCATCAGGTCGCTGTGAAGACTATTCCAGTCGTTGTGGTAATTGCTATTTGTGGGTAGTCTTTATAGCAGCAAAATGATACTCCCAGACTGCTGGTTGGTCCTCATTTATTCTTCCAATGCCATTGTCGGTATGGTAGTTCTCACATTGGTGCATAGTGGAGAATATTGTGCTCATCTTGTGCATCCATGGTCTTCCGAGTAGCATGTTGTACGCAGCATGAGCATTGACGACGAGAAAGTCTGTCATTAATACTCGCTGCTTCCCTGGCTCTCCAGCTTCAACTGGTAGTCAGACCATTCCCAGTGGGTTACATTATTCTCCCCTGAAACCTACCATAGACTGGTCATTTGGTGAGAACATCTCGTGGTGAACAACATCCTTTAGAATGATGTTAGGTATAAGAGGTTGGCCGAGCTGTCGGTGTCGATCAATACTCTTTTGATTTCCCATTTAGCTATCATGACCAAAATCACTAAAGCATCATGTGTGGGAAATTAATCCCATCAGCATCTTCGTTTGAGAAGGTTAGGGTCTTTTGCATTGTTTTTGCACGCTATGCGGATGGCTCTTGGAATTTGATCTTTGTGCATAAGTTTTTGACTATGTGCTTCTTGGATCTATTGGATTGTTCCTTTTCCCCGCCCATGCCATGCAAGACGTAGATTGTTTATTTTGCTTGCTCTTTTGAAATGATTTTTTCGCCCTCGAGTTTGACGAACTCCCTGAGTCGTTCTTTTTTTATATGGCGTTCAATTTCGTTTCTTAAGCTGCAACAATCCTCGGTATCGTGGACGTGGTCGTTGTGGAAGAGGCAGTATTTGCTCTTGCTCTGCTTTTCCAGATCTTCTCTCACCTTCGGCGACCATTTGACATCTTCTCTTCTTGTCATGGCTTCAAGAATCTTGCTCCGACTTGCTATCAGAGTCGAGAATATTCTCCCGTATTTGGGCCACTTCAGTTGTAGGCTTTCGGACGTTTATCAATTGCACTTGGAGCTGTTGTTAGCCCGATGTTTCTTAAGTTGGGTGAATTCTTCTTGTTGCCCTGTAGGTCTCGGATGATCCTATTTATCGTCTCTATCACACTGTTCATCTGAGCCATAAGCATCTCCACTCAGGGATCCAATGGGATTCCCCATGATGTCAGAGATGTCCAAATTGTTTTCTGCTGGAGCTATATTCCATTAGGTATGGTTGTCGTTGGATCAGTATTGAGCAACATGTAGTCAAGTTGAAGATTTGTGGAGTATTCCATTGATCTTCTGCTCGGGTTGCGCGAGCTTTGTTACTGTGAATCTTATTATTATTATTTTTTTGAAAGGAAAACTCATCGTTTCCCACAGACGGCGCCAATTTGATGCGTAAAAAAATTGTCATCCTGTGAGTTTGACTGACAAAACAACTGTTAGACTGCCAAAGACTACCTTTTTGGTGGCCGAATGCACTTTGATGCTTAAGTCAGTAACTCTGTTGGAAGAAGGATGTAAATCTGGAGAAAAACTCAGTTAAATCATACCTTTGTTGAATATTCCCTTTACCTTTTATAATGGTCGTGGTTAACTCTCAGCATGACTTAAGCATGTGAGGCGCAACAGAAGGAAATATTTCTTGTAACAGTCTCCTCCTTAATGGAGATGCGTTCGTGGAGGCGTAACTCCTTTCATGGCTCATTCTTGGTGCAATGTTCCTCTTCTTTATGAGAGAACTCGTATCAGGCCTAGACTCGGGCTCTGGTTTGTTTGGGCCATATTTACGTCTCCTCAGTGGTGGGCCTAGTCTGGGCCTCATTCTTTCGGAGCTTTATGAGCTAACCCAATAGATCGAGTGTTGTATTCTCGTGATTGGTCTTTATGCCACGTGTACGGCCGTGATAATCAATCTATTTTGATGTATCATCAATGACAATTTTCATTTTTAGAAAAAAAAAAACACAACTTTTTTTATCCTCCACATGGTTATTTCACTATTTTGCTAATTTTTTGTTGCCCTCTACATGTATTTTGTTTACAAAAATGTCATTATTGATAATGAATCTCCACCATCAACATCTTCCCCAACTTTCAATCTTAACCTTTTTTTTTTCCAAATCTTCATGAAGAGTGTAACCTCTAGACGATTTGAAAGATAGATTTCATCTAAACCAATAAAAAGAAATTGCAAACCTTCATAAATTTGCTAAATCATCAACGACACAAAATTTTTTTCCCAAATAACACAGTCATACTAAAATTTGTATTAATTTTCACATATGAGCTAGGCCATTGAACCTCATTTGTCTGTCGGAGATTTGTACACTTGTCATAGTTTGGATGTTGATTCTATCCACAAAAAAAATTGTGTATTTTTTTTTATAAACTATTGATGAATTTTTGTATTTTTTTGAGATAGACACTCTAGTTTAGTTGAAATCATACAATCATCCTCAAAATGCAAATCATTCGATGACAACTTGCTGGCAAACTTACAATGCTTGTTCTAATAACTCATTAATAGTTCATCATTGCATGAAGATTACAATGTAATCAAAACTACAATTGCAAAATTGAGGATCTAATTTTAAGTAGGAACATTATTTGGCTAACTGAAAATGAACCTTAGTTGTTGAACTAATTTGCAGTTATGTAGATAATTAGGAGTGAGAAATTTGAAAAAAAGCTTTGAGTGTTAATGTGATGGGCTTTTCATGTCTCCTCAAGATGCGATAATAATGCAAATTTGTGAATATCTACTAAGAGTGGGACTGCATTCCTACAATGACTAGTAAATCTAACAACATGTTCTGTTGTGGATTGTGTATCATCACCAGAAAACAAAATAAAATATGAGATCTTACAGCTAGATGGTAATAGAATTTTATCCAATCAAAGTAAGGCTTCTTATATGTTGGTGCATGCACCCCGAGCCATAAGTCCTAATAATTCATTTACGATGTCTACATTTCATTCCTATTAACTACATTTGTTGTATGCCTATAGTTGGTACAAGAATGTGTGAGTATAAAGTTGGCAAAATTGTGTTTGAAACCCATTTGTTTGTTGCATTTGTAGGTTGTGGGTTTGCATGCATATTGAAGTTTTTTATGTTTTACCTAAGGTTCTGACCATTTGTGTTTAGTGGTATTGGTGGTGAAATAATAACATTATTAGTGGTTAACTTCTCTGCCAATATTTGGTCTGAAGTTCTTATTGCGACCATTATTTTGTGCATTTTCCATGTCCTTACTAGGGATTGGGTTGACCCAAGATACAAAGATAACGGTTATAATATGAATATCAAAACTTATTGTTCATGACATTTTTCTTAAAAACAGAAAGAACATATCTTCGTGATCTATCTGATTTGATCTTGACTAAACACGAATGTAATCCGAAGTCCACAATGAAGCAATGCACACCTCCTAATCTTCTATTGTATCCCTCGCATGCTTACTCGTGAATAGAGAGGGAATATGATAATTCGTAGCTTCTTCTTTCTCTTCTGGCACTCGTGTTCTCTGAAACTTTTATAGGGTTTCAAGCTCTAAGAAAGCCTAACTTGGTCCAAATTCTATTCTCAAGCCATAAGTTCAAGTTGCACCACTAAAAAATTATAGCGGCATTCTTTGTCTTACCCCAAATTAGCTTCGAGCTTCACATCATTAAATGTTTGATAAAATCCCCACGTTGAGATAACAACGTCCATCAATTAAGATAGATCACTAACAATTATATTTAATTGACCTTTTATTATCCAAGATACATCTTCACCTAACTTAGTCACCATGTCAGATAATTAAATCTACCTATAGGGTTTGACTTGTACAAAATTTATAAGTTTACTCAAGAACACATTTTCAATCCTTATACCAGGACATAGATTCCTTCAATAATCAATGCGCATTATGTCATTACATGATCCTTTGAGGTTATCAACCCACAAACAAATCTCACTCTTTGATAAATTAAAGTAACATACACAATATATACATGTAATCGTCTCTAGATTAAGAGCTTAAGCACTCATAACATTCATGAGGTATAAATTTTAAAAATAGTCAGTATATAGAAAATTTCGTCAAAATGGTCTTATTCAGTACACACAAAGTGTATTAGTACAATAGTCTGAGACATAGGTATCAGTACAATTTCTAGGTGAAATGCCCGTAAAAAAATCGTGGTTGGGAAGGTCAGTGCAAAAGTCTCTCATGACCAAGATAGACTACATCAGAAAAGTTATACTACAACCCTACAAATGGTATGTCTAACACCATCTAAGGTTATGGCCACATAACTTATATTATACAAGTGTCATGGGTTAGTAATTTTGTGCGGCACAAACAATATGATTCGCTATCAAACCTAAGGTTAGACTGAATATGCAACTTCAATTTAGCTAGAACATAGTTTGAACAAGAGTAATATCAATATAAGGCAATACAGTAAGACAATCATAGGAAAATTTTCATTAATATTCAACAAGAGTATGTGCCCTCAAGTATTCTACAATCTCATCTTCTGTGTGTAGTCAAGCTTTACCAGGTAATGTTGGGTAAGTTTTCAAAGTTGGAGTTCCCAATCACTCTCCGTTCAACCAATGTTTAGCTTTATTTAACAAGTCATGAATGATGATTGTATTGTGCCATACCTCCAACTAATAGCTAAGCCAAGATAAATTTATATCCTTTCACATGGACTGTTCTGAAAGCCATAATTGACCAAATTTGTGAAAATTATGCATTCCTTCTAGAAGAGGCGAATCAGCCTGAGGAAGAAACCAACCAAATATTTAATTTTATGATGATGATGATAATACAGATGAATATGTTATTTTATGATAATCTTTTGGTTGTCAAGTTTTAATTAGCTGCATACAATAATTAAAAACTAAAGAATGGTCAGGGAATTGAGATCATCTGTACCATGGTGTAGTGTGTAAACTCCACACTCCATAAGAATATTTTTTTTGAAAATAGTTAATCAACAAAAATTCTAATATGTCATTTTTTTTATAGAGTACTAATATTCTTTTAAACAATATGATGATGCAGATTTTGGTGGTATTGGTCATCTAGCTATGGATTCATAACTTGGAAGGATAACAATGTAATCTATTAAGGTCATGGTGGTATTGGTCATCTAGCTATGGATTCATAACTTGGAAGGATAACAATGTAATCTATTAAGGTCAGGGATACAAAATTAAATACATGTTTTTTTTAAATTAGGTTGGAGCAAGACTTGAACTCAAGACCTCACATGAGGTTGGTAAAGTAAAAACAATTCTTCACCAATGGAGCTATAATTATATTTGTAACAATTGAAGTATGGTAAAATGAAAGTGAAAAAAATACCCACATTGGGCTGATAGACTTGAAGTCAAGACTTTTTTTATTCTGCATGGTTTGATTTGTCCTAGAAGAGAAGAGGGTTCTTAAAGAAGTTTCACTGTGAGGTTGCCGCCTGATTCCATGCAAGGTCAAGCTTATCAGACTAACTTGGACTACTTGTTGATGTTAGATGTTGATAGCTTGGCCTGGAACTTTAGGAAAAAGACCAACTTACCAACTCTTGATAAACCATATGGGAATGCAACAACCCCCTCCTAACAACTAAAACATAGTTTGGAAAATTGAAACAAACTAAAATAATCTAACCAAGAAACTCTGACGTTGCTAGTGCTACTAACGGAACTCCAATAACGCTGCTAAAAAATCTCTGTATCCAAAAAGTAAAAGTTCACTTGGGTCAGCAATAAAGCTGCCGTGAATAATCTTCATCCCAAAAATCAACACATCAGCAAATGATAACATAAAATTAAACACAAACCATGAATAACCACAAAAACAGGTAGTTCCTCAATAAGGCAAATGTGTCATGCAAGAAAATCACAGTTTAAATAATTTAGTTCCTCAACGAGGCAATCATGTCATCCTAATAAGTAAATATGTATTTACTTGTACTTACTCTATAGATTTTGACTATGACAAGTCTGACCTGCAGAAATATTAGTGGAATTGTCATCCTGCATGAAAAGGGTTATAAACAATATAAATGTAATTTATTAATTAAAACAGTTATCTTCGTACATTATTTGACTTAAGCATATTATTCATTTTTATTGAATTTATTCATTTTTAACGGATTGATCAGTTAGACGATACCACATTCGCATCACCTCCGTGCCGAACATACATGCCCGTATGTATCTCTCATATAAAGGGTAATTTCTCTGTCATTCATGTCTAAGTGGGTACACATCACATACGAATATGAACTTAACGAATATTCCTAACTATATGAGTAACAAAAAACCATTATTGGGCTATCAATATGCATAAAGTCACGTCACATTTTTTACGGATAAATATCAAAGCCTGTCTTAGGCATAAAAATTCATCTCATTTTCGCAAGACTAACCCAAAGGTTATTTTAGTTTCTCTATAAAAAAAATAAGCGCCCCACATCCGCAAGACAACCCGAAGGTTATTTAGTTTCTTTATTAGAGAGGGAAAATTACAAACCACAAATAGGTGTGGTAGTTCGAAGTGATACAATTCCAGATAATAAAAATTTAAGGAATCATAGTTTATCAATATCATTTATTGTAATATCTCAATTTTCTGCTACAATGACATTTTGTCATTCATATATCAATTACAACAGTATCCACTCACATTTTTTGGAAAACATATCATTTGACATCTCGTCGATAATAAATAATTTCATCATAGCATTCTTCCATTATTCTGGGGCAACCATCATTTTCCTATAAAAACTTTCTTTAACAAAACGAGGATCAAAACCCATGCAATAAAAAGAATTTATACTTCTTACCAAGGCAATTTGTATAACAATCAAAATTCAAGTCACAATACAAATACAAATACAAATACAAATACAAATACAAATACAAATACAAATACCAATCCACATACAAAAATTCATCCCATCAATGATAAATCCTCAAATTTAATCTCAATGTACACATTTACATTACCATCATCCAAAATTTTAAATCTTATAACATCAACCCCAACAGTATCTCATAATTTATTTTTTCAGAATTTATAAACTCATTCCAAAAACATAACCCATCGTCTTTTAATACCAAAATTGATAAACCCAATCAAATTATAACTCATTCTATTAAATTTCAAAATTGATCATCCTAATCAAACTATAATTTATTCTCTAAAACTCCAAAATTTATAAGCCCAAACAAACCGTAACTCACCCTCTTTAATACCCAAATTTGATAAGCTTACATAAATCATTAAATCTAAGTCCAGTCCACATATATATTCAACTAAACAGCTTTGGGCCTAACTATTTAGTTCGGCCCATAATAATACCAATTCCTGAATTTCTGAACTCAATTCCAATTCATTCAGGATTCAATTCAAATCAATACCCAATTCCAAATCAAATTAATACCCAATTCCTTATTTTTTGGATTCAATTCAAATCAATACTTAATTTTTTACTTTCTGAATCTATAAGCCCAATTCCATCAGCAACCCATATCCTTTATTTTCAGAACTTATAAGTCCAGCCCAGTCAACAACACATATTCATTATAAGTCAAATCCACCATTTATATCCATTCCGTAAGTCCAGTCCATATCTTACATCTTATAAGCCCAATTCAATCAATATATTAAAAATCCAATTTAACCAAGATAATTTCATTCTAATCTTTAAATCAATCAATAATAAAATAATTCTACTACAATTCTATTTTATCATTTAATCATTCCTCAATTAATCACCATTTCACATACAACCCTTAACAATTTATCAAACTTACTCCACATGTCAAGTCTAACTTATTATTATGCCTAATAAAACAAATAACATGTACAACACTACTAATCAAAACACATTACATAAAACACTCTAAAACACTACAGAAATTCTAATTGTCAAGGAAACCAGTTAGCCTCTCTCAAAACACTAACTATTTATACTATTGTGTTTTCCTTTATCTAAATTCAGACTTGTACTATTCCACAAACTTCATATTTTCCATCAACTACACTCATAAACATTCATAGCTTATTTTAAAATAAATATAAAGAGAATGAAGAAAAACTCACCTATTTGATCACGTAATGAATATCACAAGAGCCGCATTGATCTAAAATCCCACAAAGTCGAAAATCACAACAAAGATGTGAATACCCAATCAATTTCTCGAGCAAAAACATGTGCACATCACCCACACAAACACATGTCACATCCCCTTTTCTTTCTTTCTTTCTTTTTTTCTTCTTATTTTCTCTTTTATCTTTTCTTTATCTATTTTTCTTTCCCTTCTTTTCTTTCTTCTCTTCATTTTCTCTTCTTCAATTTCTCATTCCCTTCCTCTCTTTTGTTTTCTTCATCATCATCTCTATTTCTCACTCCTTCATTTTCTTTTCCCTTTTTTTTCTTCACTCCAAGCACCGTACGGCAAAAAAAAAAAAAAAAAAAAATTAAACCCAAAGACATTCCACTTAGGGTTTTAAGTAGGTAGTTATATTTGCACCTTTTCTAGCCGCCACTCCAAATTAAGTCCATAAATGAGTATAAACCCATCACAATTAGGGTTTAAGTAAAGATTTATATTTGCACCCATATTTTTTTATATATTTAAACTAATCATATATAACTAATAAAATATTACATGAAATAATATAAAATGCACTATTCAGCCACCAAATATTTGGATATCACTAGAATACTAATTTTGTAAGCCATGCATTATTAATGTGCAAATAAAGTTTTGGTTGACATCGATAAAAAATGCATTTTATCGAACTTCAAACATTGAGATAAATATATTTAGGTAGTTCTAGGAAATGAGGTCATTACATTTAATTTTATTTTTATACAAAAAATATTTATTAAGGTTATTAAAAAAGCACGGGTGTTATACTCATTCTCGTAAGTATTTGCACTTTCTTCATGTTTCATGTTTCATGTTTCATGTTTCATGCCACCTATTCAAATGGACCAAACAGATAGCATATGCAGATTAATACGAGAGCGCCCTAAACGAATGGTGTGCTAAGTATTCAGAGAGGAAGGGATCCTGGAATTATGATATATATGCTTCCTCTGGGTCGTGAAGTTTCCAAAGCTAGAAGCTTCCACGGATGGGGACCACAGTTGGTACTGTTATGGGCAGAACCCCCAACTATTTATTCATTTTTTATATGTATTTTGGTTTTGGTTGTATTCATGTAGTGCTCTATTAATCTTATAGTAGCCTGAACTACTTCACTTTCCCAGGAATTGAATCGTTCTCAAAATTAGGAGGTTCAATATACTTCGAAAAGAAGGGAAAGATTTTGACACTTAACATCATACAGTATATATATCAAGCTCATTTAACTGGAAAAATGGAGGGTTTGTGACTGCTGCAGAACGTTGACTAGTATATTTTACATGCAATTGCCCATACAATTAGGATCATATAGGAGAGCTTAAATATAAGTCAGTTTTCTTCCCCAAGTTTATAACACACTACATTACAATCTAACAACTGGAGTCGGGCTGTTATAGAGCTTAAATGGACGATTAGTACACTCCATTCCAAGAACCACATAATGTTCAGAGAAGAACAGTGAACAGAGCATAAACAACAACATCAACATCAACCTTGACATTGTTATGTTTGAAGTAATAAGGCTAAAGAAGAATGGGGTGGTGGTGGAAGTGCAGAATGACTGTATATCCTATTATAATGAAGAAAAGGATCAGAGAACAGGAGATAAAAAAAAATAAAAAAATTATCTCGGTGGCTTTTTTATCAATAAAGAAAATTTAGTAAGAACAGCTAATTATGCCTATTTTTTTTGTCTCTGACTTTGCTACTAAAATTTGGACACAATATGCATTATTTTGACCTCACTCCCCTTAATTTTATGCGTTCAGATTCTTCAGACCATGCGAGTGCTCTAGAGATCTTTGTAAATGGACATCAGATATTTCAGCTGATTTCTTGCATTTGACTGGCTAGTCAGAGCACAAACACCTGTACTAGAGATCTTTGTAAATGGACCTCGAAATGTGGGCAGCTATCGTAATATCCATGGTGGTAGGACATGGTTCAAATGACATTGTAATGTGGTGCAAAGAAAAATGCTAAGCAGACCGGTGGTCAGAGACTCTGATGACGTTAATCAAGTATCAAATCCCAATCCACTTGATGGCCTGAATTCTACCCTAAGCATTACTCCAACTTCAAATAGACCTTTGGAAAGTAGAAAGGGCAGTGGTAACATTTTCTGAATGAACTCGAAGTTTTAAATGAGTTCCGTATGGCAATGCAATGTGAGGTTGGGAAGAGAGTATTTACACCGCACGGGGAACAAACTCTGTCTGACATCTGAATGGCAACTGGATATGGATATTCAACAATTTGTTAATTATCACAGTGAAAAATCTCAAAATATTGGTATCAGTGTAGATACATATATACAGAAGATGACCATAACCTGAACCTTAAAAACTTAGTCATCATATAGATGATGAAATCATTTTGGATATACACGTCCTCTCATGTACATAAGGACCTGAGAGTCGAACACAGTTTAAATTGTAGTCTTCTGTTTCAAGGGAGTCTTTTGTCTTGAATATACTTTCCTTTCTGTGGCTTTCTATCACAACAATATAAACATGAACATGGCAGTCTCAATATCATAGTCACAAACTCCAAACTTCACGAAGGAGCTCAAACCTCAGACTTGCTCCACTGTGACTTGTAATCTTATGTTTTCCATTTCCATTTCCATTTCCATTAGCTGGAGATGAGGGCATTTTGACGATGATGGATGTCAAGGGAGAATCCAAGTCATCTAAATCATCATCACTGGTATAACCTTTCTTTTGTATGATGGACACATTTCTGCCCAAATGAGACTTCCCACCAGCATCACCCACCTTCTCTGCCACGTCTGCTGAAGAAGGTGGAATATAAATGACAGGGGCAGCATTATATGGGAAGCTGCTGGTTGATTCACCATCTGAGGATCTACTTTCCAAAACACTCTGAACAAAATCAACATATGCAAAATCAGATATTCGTTTACAACACAAATTCACTTCACATAAAAAACATATTTAATCTATATTTGCTTCATCCTAGAAGCTGAATTTTGCAGAAAACCCAACTAGAAACGTATACGGAAGTTACGTAGGCCAAGAGCAAGGTTTTAATGCAGTACTTCAACGTAACAGCATTTTTATCACTGCCCATTTAATACCCTTCTGCAATGAATGCATGAGATAATACAATATAATATTGCTCAGTGTTTGTTATCCCGATGTAAAATGAGTTGTAGCACATAGATCATATTTTGTATAGTCTGAGTAAGGAGATTAACCCCGCTTAAAAATAAATAGATAGATAAAAAGAACCAGCCATGGCAACAAGATGATGCCAGTTAGCCCATGAAAGTGCTTATTGGTAATTTCTAGTCATCATACTGCATTTCTGCTTCATGGGCTTCAAAATAAACTTCTTCACAAAAGCGTAGTTCGCGGGCTTCAGTTATTACAAGCCTTTTTCCTTTAAAATCAGGATCAAAACTTAGCTCTCAAGTGCTTTCTTTCTTGGATTTGTAAGTCATAAAAGAAGGGCAGCATGAAAATAAAAGGCAACTTCATCTTTTCCCACTCCTAATTTCAAGCTACAACAATTTGCAATCATTTTGACCACAAGCAGAAGTCATAAATGTATTAATGTATTCAAATCTGTACCTCAACATTCAGAGCCTCCAGAACAGCTCCTGGGACAGCATCTGGGCAGAAGTCATCAGGAGTAAAGTTGCAAAGTATCCGCTTAACCAAGGGAAGACCAATTAAGGGGCATACCTACCCAAAAAAAGTTGAAGATTACATTAAGCATCAGGACGGTAGGTAGAACCTAAGGAAACTTGGACTTCAAGAACAACTTAAAGACGGTGTTGAGCTTCACCTCTTTTGGGATGGATCTGTCCATAAGCATGTCTTTTGGGAGCATGAGAAGATCACTCAAAGAATTAAGTAGACGGAAAGACTTGAGTTCAGAATCTATACCCCGTCTATCATCGTCCTCACCACTAGGCTCATCTTTAGGGATTTCATCAGTATCCATTCCAAAGAGATCAGTGAGCCATCTAGACCAGTTTCCTACCTGCATAGATGGATATATTCCTTTTAGCAACCATAAGCATCATTAACTGACATACCGCCAGTAAGTGTTTGTATCAGGAAGTTTTTGAAGTTCAATAATAAGCATACATGTTGACAACGATAAAGGTGGATTCTTCCGGAGAAACTTGACACTTAAAAAGAGAAAGACAAATCACGAACTATCGGTGCAATAAATCAATATAAAATGTACATCATAAACATTAAAGAAAAATCATTTCAGACGCACAGAATTTTTTAGTTGAGCGCCAGATCCAAAGCTCAAGTCCCCAGCTGGAATGGGGAGAACCCTGGAATCAACAATTGGGTCCGATATCGGATCCGTTGGGATCTCATCAGCTGATTCACGCAAAATTGCATTAAACATGGCGACATCTAATCTGGCCACACATTGCTCCATTACCTGATAATAAAAAAATAATAATAAAAATAAAAAAAGTTATAATCCACCAAAGCAAAAGCATAATTAATCCTAAGCTTGCACTATTTCATCAGGTAGTAACAGTCTAATTTTTGTAAAACATAGATCATGTATTCTGATGGATCTTCATTCCAACATCAATTTGCATTACTATTGAGCAGACTATCCGGCATATAAGTATATTTTAAGAAAAGTATAACGGCAAACAAGCATTTGGAATACCATTCTGGCCAATATGGGCAAACAACCACATTCATGTCCTCCTGCTCGAACAGGACAAAGTCTTTGAAAAGCATCCTGGAAAGCATTCTTCCACAAGTTGATTGAAAAAGATCCTTGTTGCTGATCTCCTAAACTTGGTCCTAACAGTTTCCCGTAGCTTTTGCTGGAATACATGTCTTTGACTGGAGGTTGCATGTGAGGAGTTAAGGTCTGAAAAGCTCAAAAATTACAGTCAGAATGCAAGAAATAAAATGTGAAAATATTAGAGACAAGAATCAGCTACAACTAGTTTACCAATCGCTCAAATTGGCTATTCAAATTTAGTTGGGAATAAGCATGGAACTTTTACTGGTAAACATCACATATAATACTACAATAAATATAAAGTTCAAAGTAGAATGCAGTTTCATCTCACTTATTTACCTGCCACCAGACAGATTCAACGATCCGGGAGAAAATCCATGATTCAACTTTTTCTAATGCAGCAGTGAATGTCCTTGTTTCCTGCCAATCATCCATGAACTGCGTGAAACCAATTTTCACATGATTGCTACCAGCACCATCCTTTAGGTTTAATGGCGAATGGATCTCATTGAGACTCTTACTGCTACCATTTGAATCAGACAAACTAGCAAGCGAACTTGAATGAACCGAATTACCAAAGGCTTGACAAATAATCTCTCTCAGGACCACGGTGTTGGACAACCAGAAAGTTAACCTAAAACCAATTACGACAAAATTATTAGTGTGGTGCGAAAAGTAAAGATGTCATTCCAAGATGCTCAAGTGCTGTATATTCGCTATACCTGGGAACATCATTACCACAGGACTTTGCTACCAGTACAACGCCAGACACTGTGTTTCTAGCAACAGTCGCTCGCTTGTCTCGAGTCCAGTGCTTACAAGCATAAACATACAATCGAGAAAGACGTCGAGCAGGTGTGTGAACCTTATGTGCAGAACTCCCATGCTCCGGTACCACAGAATAAATAGAAATCTCAAAAGCAGCAACTTCTCTTAGTTCCTCTTCAAGTTTCTCAATTCTAGATTCCATTTCTTCAATCTTCTGATGATCTACTGATTCACAGTTTCCATCCAGACCATTCTCCCCAAGCTCAGCACTTTCATTGTCACTTCCAACGCTCTGAGAACTGATTTGTGCCTCATCCAACATATCTCTATCCTTCACCTCTTCAACCGACTTATCATCAAGTCCCTCAGATGAATCTGATGAAGGTTTTGGATAGATTTTCATATTCTTAGACTTTTGTGCAGAGATACTTTTAGGAGTATGTTTAAATAAATTCCCATTCATTCTTGCACCTTTCTTTGGGGTACTATTTGGTGCTTTGACTTGGATCTTACTGCCTTCCTTACGGTCTGTTCTTGCTCTTGATCCACGAGGAGAACTTTCTAGACCATCCTTTTGTGCATGCTTATTTGGAGCTCTTGAAGCCCTGTCAACCTTTCTATCTTCAGTTGCTTGTGCATCCTCTTTAGATGATACTGAATCTTTTACAGTCTCAGAATGAGACGATTCTTCTTCTTTCCCATTGATTGTTTCTTTCTCCATATCACTTGAATAATCTTCTATGTCTTCCTTGCTCTGCTTTGCTATAATTTCATCAGCCTGTGAATCACTTGATGTCTCTTCAGACCTGTGCATGTCATCGACATAATGTATAACCATGTTATGGTAAACATCAGAGGACTTTGTGCTTGCATTCAAATCACTTACTGTGATGTTAGAACCTGGGATTGCCTGTGACGCTTTGATATCAAGTTCATTCACACTCATGATTTTGTGCCCATTTTCTTGCTGCACTTTGCGCTCTCTGCTCCCTGCCTTGATGGAACTTCTGTGTGGCTGTTTTCTGATACAAAGTTCTTCTTGTCCATATCCTTCCTACTCCTTAGTATCTGTACAATCAAAATTAACAGCTAATGATGACAGATGTACATGATAATCAATTCACTCCACAAAGTTCAACTTCTGACAGAAAACTAATAGGAAAGGCTTGGGGTAGGAGATAGGGATTCACACCTATGTACTTTTACTTGCTTGCATCTAGGTTACAGGTGAATGCCTCCGCATGCAAAGCAAACCTTGTTGAGATATATTAGTGATCTATGCATTTGAGAAAATTTTACACAATCACAACTTGCTTACAACAATTAAAAGACAGTGTTAAGTAGATTATGTTTCTACCAAAAGAATTCAAAGAGCAAAAGTTGCTACAAAAAAGAATATGATAAAGTTTTAATGAAAATCATCGTGATACAATAGGCACTAGAAGAACTGAATCTTCTCAGTTTGGTGATTGCAGAGGAAGACCATGAACTTGAGGGAAATCACAATTTAAATGCTCATCATATCTAGTATGAGGCATAGACCATAGAGTTCAATCTAGCTACTTGTATGTACTACAACCAATAACATTTTAGTTAAACACGTATCAGAACATTCATTTAAGTTAAACAAAACTAATTTTTAGATACAGTGAAACTGCTATGTTAACAGGGCATCCTCTTATCTATGTGTATTAAATTATAGTTCCATCTAAACCGCAGAAGAATTTTCATCAACCCTCATAAGAAAAACTTCACATCTACAACATGGTTTTTTTTGTTGGCACAGTGTAAACCTACAATTACAATATTATCTCAAATTAGCCCGCATTCATCAAAACTCTAACCATATTCCAACTTGCTATTAATCCACAGATAGGGAACAAATACACACTCACACAAATACATGCTCGAACGAACTAATTTTCACCGATTCAATCTCGATTCACAATTCATTGCAAACAATAACTCATTTTGATTGACTAGAGAATACAAAGTACACAATAAACAAAAGCAAATGGTAATTGATCAAACAAAAAAATGATTTTAGAAACATGATTGATCTGAAATTGAAAAATGAAACAATGGGCCCTTTGTATGCTTAGTCTAAAATGAAAGCAAACAGATTTGTATTCATTGGCACATTTCCATAGTCTTTATGACTCAGATTTGAAGCACTAGATGTTAAGGCACCAAATGAGAGAAATTATGCTTGAACAATTCAGATCCTAACTGCAGACAACATTTTTGAAGAATAAACTAAGCAAAGATATCTATGAAGATGTTCAAGCCCTTTCTTAGAAAACAATTGAGTTGTCACAATAAAAACTTGTAATAGGATGGAAGATTACATCATCTCTAACAAACGGGAAATAAAAGATGAAGCAATTCATCAATGATGCAAAGAATCAGATAAACATGGAAACTCAGTTTCAGTTTAATACAAGAGAGAACAAAATCTCACCTAACATATAATCAAATTAATCATACCCAAATGCACCTTCTACCAACAAAACCCAAACTTGATCTGCTAAAATTGAACAACACCCACACTTCAAAACTCAATATCCATGCAAATCTAAACAAACCCATGTAGTACAGCATGTAACATCAAATTAAAGAGCATGAAAATCAAAACTATATGATCAGAAACGCCAATATCTCTCTTTTAAGTGGTTGGGTTCAGATCAGAAGAAGATTTTGAAAGCAATAAAGCCACCCCATTTCTTCATTACAAGATTGGGATCGCAACAAAATACGAAACCAGCTTTTACCCATAAACAAATGGTGTTAAAATGAGCTAATAACTCACTACTCACCAGAACTGAAGAGCCTCTTCTTTGATCTCTTTAGAGAATGCAGCTTGCTGTAATACTCCAATGGAGAAGAGAGGAGGACCCAATGAGATCTTTCTTCTTCTCTTCTCACCAAATGCTCCAATTGTCTGTGTGTTTTTTGTGTGTTGTGGGTTAAAAAAAGGTGTCTTGGTCTATCGCTCTCACACTGTGAGTCTTCTTGACTCATTAGTTGAATATTGGGATTGTGGAACCGGAGACCTTTTAATGCGGTTCAGTTGTAACGTACGGTCAGTTTCGGAAGATGTAGGTGGGATGACTTTTACCGGGGATCAAAGGTCAAATGCTGACTACAGAACAGTATCCACAGGGTCAGTCATCAGTGTAGAAGCGGCAATAGCTGCTGTTGGGTACCCTCTCGCCCTTTTTCATATTTAATGGACCATATTGTCCAACCTCTCTTACATGTAAATTAATGTCCTAAACTAATTTAGGGTTAATTTTACAAAAAATGGGAGGACATCTCGAATAGGCATTTCTACCACTTTAATTTTACAGGGCTTGTCAATTTGCAAACACAAATCATAAACCTTCCAAAACAAAACTCACATCCTTTTGCCTTTTCACTCAAAGTAGGCAATGGCTTCCAATAATTGTCCTTGCAGCCCTTCAATCCATATCCTATGATTATTAACACATTTAAAAGTAAATAAACCCTTCTCTTATAAGTAGCGGCACACAAAGTACTTATTGATTTTGATGGTTGGTTAATGTGGAATTATGCATGCAAGGAAGAGGCCGAAGAAGCTTGGATCTTGTGCATTAACACAGCACAAACATTGAGTATTGGTTCAAGAGAATGAGAGGTTTTAGGAGTTTCATTGACTACTGTAATCGGAGACATGTATCATATATTACTTACACTGATTTCCTCCCTTTTATCTTTAGGACTTGAAAAGTGGTATTTGGGTGATTTGAGAGAATATTTTAAGAGGCTGCTTACGATCGATCTGATCCTTCCTTTTTCCAGAAAAAAGGAATATGATATGGGCGCGCGCACCGACGAGGAAGGTGACTGACATGGACTTATTATTATCTTATGGAATAATGATGGATGTATTTGGTGTTGAGAGATCTCTCTACCCACCTTTGTCTTCGCCTTAACATCAAAGATAAACCTTCATGATATCACCTTTCAACTTGTCCCTCCTTTGATTTTTTCTTAGCGAAACCTCAAGCGATTGTAACACCAAGGAGTGGAGTGGAGTGGAGTCTTACCACTAAAGATGATAATGACACAAAAAATGTATGTTACCAGTGAATCAAATTAATGGGCCTCATGGGTTAATGACCGGAATGTAATGTTGGGGCACCCAGCTCTGATTTCTTAGGACCAAGTATCACCTTCCTTTCCATCAACTCATTATGATGACTAAGGGGTAGACGCGCTCTCTATACATATCAATACTTTTTCATTTTAGAACTTAGGTATAGTTTATAAATAATTATATGACTTTAAATAAATTATTATATTAAAAATTTAAGTATAATTAATTAATGTTTTTGATGTACTGGTTTTGATTGTAAATATATAAAATCTGAATGGAAAAATGAAAAAAAATAATAGTTGTAAGGGTATTTTTTTAATTTATAGATAATTAAGGGGGTTTAAATAAATTGTGTTAGGGGCTTAGATATAATACATTAATATTTTAGAGGGGCTAATTTGGATTGTAAAAAATATGAAATGTAGAAGGAAAAATGAAAAAAATCCAAAAGTTACATTTAAGGCCTATTTTTTTATTTATAGATAATTGAAAGACTTCAAATAAATTATATTAAGGGCTTAATTATAATTAAGAAATATTGAGAGAGGTTGGGTTTGATTATAAATAATCTGAATATGAGAGGGCAAAAGTGTAAAATATTTTTTTTATTTATAGATCTAGGGTTTCTCTCTCGTTGTTGCTTCTCTTCTTCATCTTCACCTTCTTTCTGTGTTTGTTGTTGTTGTTGGTATTTGGGGTTTGCTAGTTAGGGTTCGGATTTAGGGGGGGCGTTTCTGCATCATCAATTGTGGCGCATAAACCAGGCTGCTGGATCTAGCCTTTCTGGACAGGCACTACTGCAGATGACTGGACAACATAGTTTTGCCCATTCTTCCATGGGTTTGGCTTCTGCCACATTTCTCTTTGAATTCATCACTTGAAATCTGTTTGCTTCTGCATTCGGCACTGCAGAAGGCTCTGTCACCTTTGCAAAACAATAATTAAAAACACGATCAACCCCAGAATTTATATTGACCTAATAGGAGAGAAGCAGGAGTCAAAATTAAGACCAACGAAAACTTCAAGATAGTAATGCTTAATGGTTAGCGAATTCAATAGCAAAGATAACCCACAGATAATTACATGACAATCAACTTCCAATCAAAACGATTTAAATATAGAAGCCAAGAAAACCAGGTTCAATCATCATCGCTACTAATAAATCTATATATTAAATGATTAAACAAAACCGATGTGGAATCTTTTTGAATTAAAGTATAAGCTAAACCCCAAACACCAATTGGAGGTTGGTTTATGCACCACAATTGATGATGCAGAAACGCCCCCCTAAATCCGAACCCTAACTAGCAAACCCCAAACACCAACCACAACAACAAACACAGAAAGAAGAAGAAGAGAAGCAACAACGAGAAAGAGAAACCCTAGATCTAGAAATGAAGGGGAGACTTATCTTCGGTTGAATTTTTTAGTTGAGGAAAGCTTTTCTTCGAGTCTGAGCTTTTCAGCGAGGGAAGGGACGACGGAGCTTCTTCTCTTCTCCTTTTTCGGTCGGTTGAGTCGATGATGGGGAGAGGGTGGCGAGGGAGAGCTTCGTCTTCTCTGTCGAGTTTTCTCTTCTCTGCTTCAACCCACTTTCTCTTCTCTGCTTCGTTCCCTCCCTCTTATTTTCCCCAAATTTCAATTTCCCTTTTTTTTTTTTTTTACTCGTGCACGTGCGAGGGAGGCTCCCTCGCCAATTTCCTCGACATTTAGAATCACTCCTCTTACCTATTCCCACCTGTTGTTTACTTATCCACTGTCGAGCCCATTTATTTATGAGACATGAAAATTTCTCTGCCAATCTCTCTGGATGAACCATAGTAGTGCAGTAGTTTATCAACACTACAAACATACACTTGTGGGGACTTCTTTTATCTATTGGTTAAGATCATATGTTGTTTGTAAGTTTGTATCATCCTCCCCTCCTTATCTGTATAGAGATTCACGGTAACAGATTAACAGAAGAGAGTCCACTTGGTGGTGTTGGGAAGGAAAAACAAATTATTTCTCTGAAAATGTTTTTAATTGGAGTAAGCAAGTATAAGCATTGCAAATCGTTATCTTTGAATTTGCAAAAATGATTTAAGCATGTCACATATCTCGAGGATTAAATGTGTCACACCTGCAAACTTTCGATTTTGCCTCCCACTTTATTATTTATTTATGATAATGTCCCATTTTAATTTTATAACTTATATATATTCATTATATGTTTTGAAGCAGTCTGACCTTATAACGAGAATGAGCTCCAGTGAAAAATGAGTGTGTGTCGGACACATTTTGAGATTTCCATGTTTACCCCTATGATTTTCTTATAATCACTATTATGTCCAATTTTCTATGTGAGAACCCATGAGCCAATGGCATGACAGCTCAACGGTTAGAGCTTGGCGGATGATACCACTAGGTCATGGGTTCAAACCCAGCTTGCGGCATCTTTAGTGGGTTCTGGGATCCTATAAAAACCCTGCTTGCCTTTAAAAAAAAAAAAGAGAACCCATGAGATTTTGGAAAAATTCTCCAATGTCTAAAGGCACATTACATTTAAAATTTACCTTTTTAATATATGTTTTTCCCATTGATTTATATGACTTTGAATTGTAAATTTTATTAGTACACTTGTTTTTTTCATTTGTGTTTTATTATTTATTTTAAAATTTACTTATTTTGTGTGTTCTTTTCAATTTTTTCCTTGAATAAAAACACATATTGGCTCATATCTTTCCTTTTGTTCTCACTTTATAAATGTTGCATTTTTTTTTTTCAAGATGTAGTAACCCATGATTTGTTATCATATTTAGTAATTTAGTAACCTATTAATTTGGGGAGTGTTGAAGGCATGACCCGGGGTGGTTGTACCCGTGCCAATGGTATGAGTACACACTATGTGAAAAGTATATGACCATGCCAACGGCATGGCTGATACACTAGTACGTGTAAGACGTTAGTGTGAGAGACACCCGCCTCAGCCTGAATTGCAACACCCCATTCAATAGCTCAAAGATGCAGAAGTTAATGCAAGAGAGCTTTTGTGTGTTCTTTTCAATTTTTTCCTTGAATAAAAACACATATTGGCTCATATCTTTCCTTTTGTTCCCACTTTATAAATGTTGCATTTTTTTTTTTTTTCAAGATGTAGTAACCCATGATTTGTTATCATATTTAGTAATTTAGTAACCTATTAATTTGGGGAGTGTTGAAGGCATGACCCGGGGTGGTTGTACCCGTGCCAATGGCATGAGTACACACTATGTGGAAAGTGTATGACCATGCCAACGGCATGGCTGATACACTAGTACGTGTAAGACATTAGTGTGAGAGACACCAGCCTCAGCCTGAATTGCAACACCCCATTCAATAGCTCAAAGATGCAGAAGATAATGCAAGAGAGCTTTTGTCCCTAGATGCAGAAGTTACTAAGATGGACAGAAACGCTTTTACCTGCACAAAATTTGGAACTGGCCAGAAATCACCAAGTTCACTCTTCTCATGTTTCTCATTACCCTACTTGGAAGCTCCTGAGCAGTGCCAATCCGCCAAAACACTATATGGCAACTTCCCAGTAAATGATCGATGTCCTTACTTTTTCCATCACGTGCTTCATGCAATACACAGAAGGGGGATTATAGTATTAACGGCAATCATCTGTGTCCTCTCATTGTTGGGATTTATTATCAGAAAACTCAATAATCTGCGTTCTCATTGTTTGACTGAAAGGATACAATCAAATAAAGTTTACTGAAAAGATGGCTCCAATCCATATTGATGCTCATTGCACTTGTCACTTTGAGATCATGAACACAACCATCCTTGATGAAGACCAATCAGCAGCATGAAAAGTGTGCACTGTATTGTCCAGTTTGATTCGGCTAATCTTTCAAATTCCTCAATTGCTGCCTTTACAAATTCATCACCTCCATCGCACTCCCACATCTTCCCATCTCCACAACAAACAATTAAGCATGAGCCCTACGATGCTACAAACACCTAGCTAAGTTTATGCATTCCAGAGCTGTGTCTAGTCTCCAATCATGTCTGAATATCAGAAGCTCAACCTCATCATTTGCATTCATCATCTGATTGGTTACGCTGGATATGGTAAAAAAAACTCTTCATTGACCAAGGCCCCCATGGCTACAGCCTGAGAAAACAGTCATAACAGTAACACGATCTGGCTTAACTTCTCTTTCTTTTCTCAACAAACCATAAAGCTTAACAACCCTCTACCTAGTCCATGCTACCATGCCCTAAGAACATTTACTCCATGTGATTCAGAGATACTGGTGAAACCCTTCTCAACTAAGGCTTCCACTTTTGTATTCATATCAATAAGACAGTTGGAAGAACATAAGTATTTCACAACTTGTAAAGGGAACAGATTTTGGTTGCATTCTGTCTGCAACTATCCAAACAATACCATGCCTCCTCAAAACCCAGCTAAGAAATAATCTAGAATGATTATACTACTTGAAACATTCTTCTTTGATAACATTTCAAAGATTCCTATGACATCATGAATTCTACCAGCTTTTGCACCAATGTTAAGAACAGAGCACCCAACAAATACATATTCCTAACTGACTTTGATTCAAGAGAGTGCACTGCCTTCCATCGTCCAGCCACCAAGGTAATAGAACAAGTAGTAACAACGGTAGATAAAGTAAACTCATTACGGTGCACCTGCCAGAACTTTTATACTAGTAGAGTTGTAGAAAGCACAACAATTTGAAACTAAAAAGCATAGGGTTTGATAAGAAAGTTGCAAGTAAAAGGGAAACACACTAAGAAGGGTAAAAATTACAGAGACATGACTAGCCAGGTACAACATTGGCCCAGTTATACAAACATTTCGTGAAAATGTACACCCTCATCACTCCACATATATTTCCCTACAGCCACACTGTGGCTTTAATATTGCTATAAAGCTAATTAGGGTTTTTAAGGCAAGGAAGAAAAAAAAAAAAAAAAAAAGGTCACTTTCCACTTTAGTTGTCTGCATTTTATGCACTTTACATTATGATCTTCTACCACCAGGATGGAACATTTTGTGTGGTTGTTAAATAGAGCAACAGTCGTCTTCTCCATCTCCTTATTCCATTCCACCTTCATCTCCTTATCCCATTCCACCTTTTGTAACAGTACAAAATTGAAAGCTAATGATGACAGAGATAAATGACAAATGCTTTCACGTGATGAATCCCTTCAACTTGGACAGAAATCTAGGTAAGGGATATGGTAGATGCAGGAGATAGGTGTTCACACCTGGATACTTTCACTTGATTGCTTCTAAATCAATAGTTAATGTTGTTAATGCTTCCGCATGAAAAAGCAAACCTCTGTGTCCTGCAGTGTCAAAACATCTTAGTGAATTGTGATTTGAGAAAAATTTAGTAATCCGAAGGTCCTTAAAATAATTAAAATATAGGGATATAGTTGGCAAAAAGTGAACTTGACTATGTTATCATAAAACTTCTGATGTAAACAAAAGGCAGAAGCAATTTTTGGACAAACACCAATGAAACTAATCTCAAATATTTTTATCAAATAACTAGGGTTTCAAACCAAAACCATTGGAACATATCGAAGGTTGAGGCTCACTCGCATCCACCTCGGATGGTCTTGGTTCAGAATCAGATGATGGGACAGGAATGGGACTGGGAGTTCTTCCAAGAATATTATCATTCTATTCAAATTTCCAGCTAATTAAGTAATTTCATCAATTCAAGGACTAGTGGCTAATTGTCGATAACACTGTAACTAATGTCTGACCCTGTGGTGCTCGAATAACAAATATAGGCTTTAGAACCGTGACGGAGTCCCTAAGAACATATAACCAACACAAGTTATAACAAAACTTAACACAAACTAAGGGGGTGTTTGTTTGAGTTAGAGACGTCTAACCTCCAACTAGAGGTAAATCTCTAACTAGAGGTAAACCTCTAACTAGAGGTATTAAGAGATAAAAAAATCTCTGATCATATGCAAAGGTGAATGTTACCAAACACCTCATTCAGACAATAACTAATTTTTTGAATTTTCAAATTTTCAGACAGCTCTGAGTCATAATAAGAAGTCAATTAACTAAACTAAGACCTCGCAAACTCATAGCATTAAGTAAAAATCAAGTTATTTGTTATTAAATAAACAAATTGGACAATTGTATTTAGGGTCATTTGCCCCCTATTATAAATGGCTTATTCAGGTTTACCCCCATAATAAATACATATTGCATTTCCCCCCAAGACTAATAGTCAACGTTCCTTGACTGTATATTTTCAAATTAAATGACCAAAATGCCCTTGATAAATCACAGGTTGAGATTTAATGTTTCGTATCTCGAACATCTCATCTCGAGGAAAATCCTAAGGCCCAACTAAAATCGTAATCGTATCTCAAGAAAAATCAAATAGTTGATTTAGGGGCATACTGCAAATTACCCAAAAAAAACTTTCACCTCTTTTTCCTGCTCTGTTTCACAGCCTCGCCATCATTGACGGAGGAGGAAGAAAGGGATAAAGAGGAGGAAGGAGACAGGAGGGGCTGCGAAACAGAGGAGGAAGGAGGAAGAGGAGGGAGGAGGAGGGATGAAGAGGGAGGTGGTGGCGAGGCTGCGAAATAGAAAAGGACGAAGGGGAGAAAAATGAGAGAGGAGGAAGGAAGAAGAGGAGGGAGGATGAAGGGGGAGGTGGTGGCAAGGTTGCGATACAAATGAAGGGGAGGAAAAGGAGGGAGGAGGTGGCGGTGGGGCTGCGAAACAGAGGAGGAAGAAGTGGAAAATGAGGAAGGAGGAGAAAGATGTGGAAATATTTTTTTTGGGTAATTTGCAGTATGCCCCTATAAATAATAGCTAATAAAAGGTCACTCATAGATTTCCTCGAGATACGTGCACAAATAAATTTGAATTGTCAGGGTTTTCTCGAGTTACATGCTAAATCATTAGATTTACCTCGAGATGTGCACTCAATTAAATTTGGACCGTGAGATTTTCCTCGAGATGAGTTGTTCAAGATACGATTTTTAAATCAACTATTGGATATTCCTCGAGATACGATTACAATTTCAGTTTAGCCTTAGGAAATGAGATGTCCAAGATACGAAAGACTCAATCTCAGCATTTGATTTCTCAAAGGTATTTTTGTAATCTGCTTTGAAAATAGACGGTCAAAGCATGTTGACTACTAGTCTTGGAAAAAAAATGCAATATGAATTTATTATGGGGGTAAACCTGAATAAGCCATTTATAATAGGGGGCAATATGTGAATGACCCTTGTATTTATTAGACTCACGTTACTAATTGGATAATCAAACATTGTTATTTGTCTTAAAATATAAAAAGTTGTAAGTGGCTCCCCAACCAAAAGATCTAAGTTGCAATCGATCTTAATTTAAGGTCCTCCTTACCGCATGGATCAATACAGATCACATATAAGCCTAGATCAGTTTTTTTAAGAGTTGGATCAGATTTTATCTTTTATACAGTAAAAATGAGGCATTCAAAGTGAAGCATAGATAGTGCAGGGAAGTAAATCACTGACATAGAGCTGTAAAATGCTGAAGCGAGAACTGCCGGCAGACTAACAACTTCCCTGCAAAATGTTAAGCAAAATACATGTAAGCCATGCATATGCAAAATGGATAATAGGTCGCTTAAATTATTTAATCTATTTAAAAGTTTAAAATATACCTGAATTTTATTGGTAAACTTGGAGGGATGCTCCGACTTAATATGTGAAAGAATCATGCTCCAGTTTTAGAAGCTTATCTTGAAAATCCTGAGTTAGACATCTTGGTTCTGTCAAATGAGTTACCCTTAGAGACGTAACTTCTGTCCCCAACAGGCACTGCTAATTTGTAAACAAAGCCAGAGCTATCAACAACATTGTGTTAGTAATTCCATCCAACGTGAGATCTCTTTGAGGCATCCATAAAGCTAGAGCTAGACAACCTACCAACTAATGTTTTGTTGACTTCATCCAATGCCACACCTCTTTGAGACATCTGATTACAGATTTTAAGCGCTTCTTCCATCTTCCCTTCCTGGCAAAACCCAGATGTCAAGACATTGTACGTAACAGCATCAGGTAAGATATTGTTATCCAACATTTCATCTAGCAGCTTAGCTGCTTCTCCCAAGTCACCCATTTTACAGTACCCATCAATCATGATAGTGTATGTAATCTTATTCGGGGATATACCATTCATAAGCATTTCCTTAAAGAGATTTCTTGCTTTCACCATTTGACCTAGTTTACAAAGCCCACCAATTAGTGAGGTGTAACAGAAAACATTAGGAACCAATTCTTCCTTTCTCATTACGTCCAGTAGCTTCTTCGCCTCCTCAGTGCAACCAATATCACACATACCGTGTAAAAGTGTAGAATATGTCACGACAGTTGGCTTGATGCCCTTGCTTCTCATTTCATCACGAAGCTTCAGTGCTCCTTCAATATTTCCATTTGTACAGTACCCTCCAATTAGTGCATTGTATATCACTGAATTTGGTTCCACCTCCTGAGTGCCCATCTCCTTAAAGAGATTTTGTCCTTCTTCAAGTTTTTTATCCTTGCAATACCCGTCTATCAGTGCTGCATACGTGAAAACATCAGGCACCAGACCATTTCTTTTCAACTCATTCCATAATCCAAGAGCATCCTTCATTTGACCTGCATTACACAGTCCATGTATCAAAGTATTGTACGTAAAGAGATCTGGGTGAAGTCCACGGTTGACCATGTCGTTCTTCAACTTAAACCCTTCGTCCATTTTACCTTCTTTGCAGCACCTAGATATGAATGTGTTGTAGGTAATTTCATCCAGTGGCAGCCCTTTCTCGATCATCACTTTAAGAATCCTAACAGCCTCCTGAATATTTCCTGTCTCACATAACCCATGGATTAAAGCATTTGAAGTTATTAAATTGACCTCAAACCCCTTCTTCAATAGTTCAAACCACATTCCAATCGCTGCAGAATGATTCCCTTCCTTGCATAAACGACTGAATAGCATGGTCAGAATTCCATCATTTGGCCTTAAGTTTCGCAATGTCATTTCCCTAAGGAGCCGAACTGCAGTATTTAACTTAGGTTTCACACATAGCCAGTGAATTGCAGAATTGAATGCACCAGCTTTCAAGGCATGTTCTCCAGATAGCATCTCCTCTAAGAGATTCTCAGCCTGTTCCATCTGACCCACGTTGCACAAACCCTGCATGAGTGTATTATATGTAACCGAATTAGGACTGATTCCATTGGATATCATCTGTTCCCTAATCTTTGATGCTTGAACAAAATTTCCAATTTTACAATACCCGTTGATCAGTGTGTTAAAAACAACCTCATTAGGGGCAATTCCTTTCTCAGACATTTCCTTCAAAACACATGTTGCATCCTCGAATTTCCCCATTTTGACTAGTCCATTTATAACTATGCTATAAGTAACAACAGTGGGAACTCCACCATCTCTAATCATTCTCTCCTTAAACCTAAAAGCCTCATCTGAATCCCCTTTACTAAACAGCCCCTGAATAAGAGTATTATATGTAACAACACTAGGAGATATTCCCAACTCCTCCATTTTCGAAAACAAAATTATTGCTTCTTCCATCTTCCCTCCCTTGCAAAATGCATTAATCGCAGTACTAAACGAATAAACATCAGGCAAAATACCACCACACATTATATCAAAGAATTCAAAACTCTTCTCGAGTTTGTTTGCTTTTATGAGCGAATTCAACACGAAATTACAAGTCTTTAAAGACGGAAACAAACCCTGACTCGTAATCAACTTAAAAACATCAAAAGCAAGGTCCAAACCTGAAACCTTAAATTGGGTGCAATAAACATGAAGCAACATATCCAATGCAGCAATAGAAGTCATGCATTCTCCCTCCGCCACACCAAACTCCAAACCAACTGCACGAGCAATCTCTAAATGGTGCCTATCAGTGGGTTCCTGAAACAAAGCAGAAATTTTGTGATCAATCAATCTAATGAACAGAAGCCGAGCTGGGGAGATGAGATTGGATCGAATGAGAAGACGAATGAGCAGACAGTAAGATCTCACAGTAAAGCGAAAACCCAGAGACTCAGATGCAAATGAGAAGAAATTCAATGTGGTTTTGGGAACAATAGAAGACATAGAAGTGAAGAAAACACGTTCGAAGATATGAGGGGGTAAACAAATTAGGGTTTCTCTGCACTTCAAAGGGTCGAGAGAGGGTTGGGAGAGAAGCGAAATTAGCTTATTGCGAAGAAGTGTTTCTTCGTTAATGGGGGCGAAGGACAAAGAGCGAGTGAGAGAGGAGAAGAGAGAAGAAGGAGAGGATTGGGATTGGGGTTTGGGTTTGGGTTTTATGAAAAGGTGGAGTCTTTGCATCATCAAAGACATGGAGAGGTGGAGAAAGAGAGGGGAAGGTGAGGAGGGATCGTCGTGTTGTCTGCGTGAATTGAGGTATTGAAGGAGGTTTTGGGGAAGGTAGCGACGAGAGAGATGTTGAACCCATTGGAGGGTGTGGTAGGGGAGGAGAGTGGCGATGGCGACGCAGTGGAGAGGAGGTGGGAGGGTTGAGATGCAGAGTGAGTTTACGAGAAACCAGAGTGGTTTCATGCTGCTTTGCCTTCTTCTTCTTTCTACTGTCTCACGGTTCAACTGATGGAGAAGATCATGCAGTAGGGCTGAGTTACAAACTGAACGGGACGGGGCTCTCCAATCTCCATTCGAAGCTCCAAGTTCTAGCTACAGTTTTGGCCTTTTTGGGCTTTCTCACATGAGACAGGGCGTGGAGCGATTTTATTTTATTTTTCCCTAAATATATGTCCCTAGATGAGATTAGCAGTCCACATCCATTGACTTTTACTGCATGATTGAACCGCCACACATGGGCGGATGTCACGGACTAGCAATCCGTGCGGCACTAGCTATCCAATTCACTATTAAGCCTGTGAGTAGTTACTTTGACGGGCACAAATATTAACTTGAGAATGCACAATATCAATCTGTAGACAATATAACAATGCACAATAGTCAGCAAAAGCTTTCATTAACATTCAATAGATTACAATGGGGAGGAACGTTCGGAAGGACGTTGCTCAAGACTAGTTCGATGCTATCGATTGATGAAAATACAAGTTTGAAGTTGAAAAGTAATGCAAAGAAAACAATAAAAATGCTAGCGGTATAGTCTGGCCCGACTAGGCAATGGAGGCAACACGTCCTCACAGTCAAGAGCTCAAACATTTCCCCTATAATATAGATGCTAAGCATTTGGGCACTTTTCAAAAGGAAACATTGAGTTTTGAGACCATTAGGAAAGTCTTGAAAGGTCTCTGACCTTGATTTCCCTGACCAACGGTACTAGTCCTGACACTCTCCCACACGCAATTCGTTGACGCCCTCGCAGCGAACTTTTCCAACTCTTCCAGCTTTGAGAGGTACGGCAGCAGATGCTCGACTGACTCCCAACTGATCTCTGAAGGAGGTTCATCCTGCCACTTGACCAAATACTCTCTATACAGGCCTGTGTTGTTGATGAGGCGGTCAGCTAAGATTTCTTCCACTTCTCGATCTGGCTTAGTAGGATGCTTAGGCAATGCTCGGGTAGATACATTTCTTGTGGGATCAGTGGCATCTGCATGGTAGGACTTCAAGTTACTTGCATGGAAGACAAGATGGGTGAAACGGAACCAATGTGGTAACTTGACGCGATAGGAGACTTTGCCGACTTTCTCAATAATCTGTACCGGTCCCTCATACTTGCGAAACAGATTGTTGTGTGCTCTAGCTGTCCTTTTATACTTGTTGAACATATCTAGCTTCACCAATACCAAGTCCCCGACTTCAAAAGGATCAATCTGTCGTTTCTTGTCGGCCCATTTTTTCATGTGACGGGAGCCTTTCTCAAGATAGGCTCGAGCAACTTCAATGTTTTTCTGCCAGGCTTTGACAAATTCAAGAGCTCTTGGGCTGGGTCCTTGGTATTCGGTAAGTACTGTATGTGGTGTCAATGGTTGCTGACCAGTAACCAACTGAAAGGGGCTGGAGTGAGTAGCTGAGCTCTTTTGTAAGTTGAAACAGAATTGTGCACCATCAAGTAGTCCCACCCAATTTTTCTGATTTGCACTTACAAAATGACGAAGGTACTCTTCGAGCATAGAGTTAAAGCGCTCAGTCTGTCCGTCAGATTGGGGATGTTGGCTTGTCGACATATTAAGTTTGGATCCCAAGAGCTTGAACAACTCCTTCCAGAACTTTCCGGTGAAGCGAGCATCACGGTCGCTAACAATGTTTTCGGGCAGTCCCCAATACTTCACTACGTGCTTGAGGAACAATTGTGCCGTATCTTCGGCTGTGCAAGTCAGTCCGGTCGGCACACAGGTCACATACTTTGAGAATCGGTCAACAACTACAAGGATACACCTGAAATCCTCCACTTTCGGTAACCCAGTATGAAGTCCATGGAAACACTTTCCCAAGGACGAGTCGGAAAAGGCAAGGGCTTTAGTAAGCCTACTGGTCGATCTCTTTCAACCTTATCTTGCTGGCAAATAAGACATGTTCGGACATATGCCATTACATCCTCATGTATTTGCGGCCAATAGTACCCCCTCTCTAGCAATGCAAGTGTTCGTCTCCAACCTGGATGTCCCGCCCAATGGGTGTCATGGCATTCGCTCAAAAGTTCTTTCCTCAAACCAGAGGTTCTTGGAACATAGAGGCGATTACCAGTTGTGAGTATTGCTCCATCTTTTATCCAGAACCGTCGAGTTTTGCCCTGCTTGATCAACTCAGTAATTGTCGTTGCTTGTGGGTCTGTCTGTAAGCCTGTTTTGATCTTCTCCAAGATGGTGTGACTCGGACCGGTATGGGTTAGCACTGCAAGGTCTGCCCTTCTACTGAGTGCATCAGCTACATTGTTAGTGCGCCCTGGCTTGTATTCCAATACTAAGTCAAATTCTGCTAATTTTTCCTGCCATCGAGATTGCTTGGAGGTTAGCATCTTCTGAGTAAGGAAATGGCTTGCTGCAGCATTATCCGTTTTAACAAGGACTTGAGATCCCAAAAGGTAGTGTCTCCACACCCGTAAACCATGTACAATGGCTAGCAATTCCTTTTCCTGAGCTGAGTAACGGGACTCTGTATCATTCAACTTTCGACTCTCATATGCTACCGAGTGACCATCTTGAAGCAAAACTCCCCCTAAGGCATAATCAGATGCATCTGTTTGTACTTTAAAGGGCTTGGTGATGTCTGGCAAGGCCAATACTGGATCTTTCATCACGGCCAGTATCAAGTCTTGGAATGAAGCTTCACACTGCCTATCACATTCCCATGTTCGGTCTTGTTTCAACAAATTTGTCAGTGCAACAGCTCTCTTAGAGTAGTCCCTTATGAAGCGACGATAATAGTTTGCGAGTCCAAGGAAAGAACGTAGTTGAGACACATTCTTAGGAGTGTGCCAATCATGGATTGCCTTGACTTTCTCTATGTTCATCTGAATCTTGCCATTGCCAATAACATGACCCAAGAAATTGATCTGGGTCTGGCCGAATGCGCACTTCTCCTTCTTGACAAAGAGATGATTATCCCTAAGGATTTGAAACACTTCTCGCAAATGATGTAGGTGTTCTTCTATAGTCCCACTATAAACCACAATATCATCAAGATAGACAACCACAGACTTGTCCAGAAGGTGACGGAACAAGCCATTCATAAGGGTGCAAAACGTAGCTGGAGCATTGGTCAAGCCGAAGGACATTACTAGGAACTCATATGACCCATATCTAGTAGAACAAGCAGTTTTGGGTTCGTCGCCAGCAGCAATGCGGACCTGATGGTAACCTGATCTCAAGTCGAGTTTTGTGAAGTATCTGGCGGATCCAAGTTGGTCGAATAAGTCTGCAATGAGCGGTAGCGGGTATTTGTTCTTTATAGTGACTTTGTTCAAGGCTCTATAGTCAACACAAAGGCGAAGACTGCCATCATGTTTCCGCTGAAAAAAACAGGTGCCTCATAAGGTGCTTTAGAGGACTGAATGAATCCCGACTCCAACAAGCCATCTAGTTGTTTTCTCAATTCGGTCAACTCTGGAGGGCTCATGCGATATGGACTACGTGCGGGTGGCTTGGCACCAGGCACTAATTCAATTTCGTGATCAATGAGCCTTCTGGGAAGTAGATTCTTTGGCAATTCATTTGGCATCACTTCGCTGAAGTCAGCAATAACTTGGGCAACTTCCTCGGGGATTTTGCTAGTATCATCTTCCATCTTTAGCATTGCCACAACTAAGTATGTATCTTCTCCTTTGGCCAAGCCTCTCTTGACTTGGAGTGCCGACAATATTATATCATGAGTTGTGGGTCGAATTGAGGTTGGTACAATGCGTAGTCTGGGTCCGAAAAAGCCCAAGGAGTCCATGAAAGGTAGTGGTCCTGCTGCAGCTCCTCGGAAGAATTCTTGGCCAAGAATCACCTTAAAATCGTCAAGTGGGACGGCCAAGAAGTTTGATCTTCCTTCCCATGGACCAACCTGTAGTGGCACAACTCTAACCATACCATTAATAGAGATTGCCTCAGAGTTGACAGCTTTCAATTTACCCACATCTCCTTCTAAGTTCAGACCCACACGTCTAGCTTCCTCTGGCGCAATAAAATTGTCTGTCGCTCCTGAATCCAACAATGCTTGGGAAGGGAACCCATTGATAGTGATGTCGATGTATTGTAAAGCCTTCTTATGTGGGTGCTCATACATTTCTCCTTTGACAGCATTGAGCTTGCGTAGAGCTCCCATCTGGGAGGTCTCACTGTTGGTGGGGTTCGAGCTCGATGCGGTCGAGTTAGAAGGTTCTGTTTGAAGCAAGGACATCAATGAGTGTAGGGCTGGTTTGGATGGACATTTGCATGTTGGGTGATCCCTACTATTGCAAAGAATGCATGGGGCAGGTGCAGATGGTCTCCACTGCCCAGAGTAGTTTTGCCCTCCTTTGTTGTTGTAATTTGAGTTGCTAGGGCTGGCATTCCAATTTCTGCTGGAACTCCAATTCTGGTTGGACGGCCGAGAATTGTAGTTTCCTCGGTTCTGATTTGAGTTTCCCCAGTTTTGGCGAGGTGATCGAGCATTCGACCCTGAGCTCAAATTGGTACTGCCAGTTCTAGCTGTGGAGTGATTGAGCGAAGTGGATCCAGCCATGGGCATATAATCGCTAAACCTTTCTGCTGCTGCAATAGCACTTGTAATATCTGTCACAGTCTGCCTTTGTAATTCTGCTTGCAGAAGCGGCTGAGCTTGTTCCATGAAACAGAAAACTTTGTCATTCTCAGACATGTCTCGAATATCTAGCAAGCAAGTTGAGAACTGCCTGACTTAGTCTCGATTATTGCATGTCTGTTTGATGGTGTGGAGCTTCCTCATTGCTAAGAAATCAGTATTCTCAGGCAAGAATTGATTTCTAAGTTCCTTTTTGAGGTCTTCCCAAGTTCTAATAAGAATGCGACCTTCTTCCATATCTGCATATTTGGTTCTCCACCATAGTTTCGCATCACCTGCTAAGTACATGGTCGCCATGGTGACCTTGGCTTCTTCTGATTCGGGGTTCACCGCGTGAAAATACTGTTCCAGATCAAACAAGAAGTTCTCTAGCTCCTTCCCATCTCGTACCCCAACGTATGACTTTGGCTCAAACACTTTCATCCTAGGGTGATCAGTCGTCCCTGTGGCCTTGGTCAGCAAGCCAACCCTTGCAAATAAGTCCTCCAACTGTAATTGGAAGTCACTCATCACCTGAGCTGTGGGGTGAGGCAACTCTTCCATAGCGACTGTTCTTCCCTCTAAATTGTCGACGTGCTCAGCCAGCGAATCCACTCTGTCTGCCAAGTAAAAGAGTCCATCAAAGCGACTGATCTGTTCTCCCAAACAGCTCAACTGGTCCATTCTGGTTTCTAGTCTTTGCATTCGACTAGCCTGTCGTTCCTCCATAGCGTCAAGGTGCTCACTTAGTTCCTGCATCCTGGTTTGCATTCAACAAGCTCTGGCTTTGATACCAGCTGTCACGGACTAGCAATCCGTGCGACACTAGCTATCCAATTCACTAGTAAGCCTGTGAGTAGTTACTTTGACGGGCACAAATATTAACTTGAGAATGCACAATATCAATCTGTAGACAATATAACAATGCACAATAGTCAGCAAAAGCTTTCATTAACATTCAATAGATTACAATGGGGAGGAACGTTCGGAAGGACGTTGCTCAAGACTAGTTCGATGCTATCGATCGATGGAAATACAAGTTTGAAGTTGAAAAGCAATGCAAAGAAAACAATAAAAATGCTAGCGGTATAGTCTGGCTCGATTATGCAATGGAGGCAACACGTCCTCACAGTCAAGAGCTCAAACCTTCCCTCTATAATATAAATGCTAAGCATTTGGGCACTTTTCAAAAGGGAACATTGAGTTTTGAGACCATTAGAAAAGTCTTGAAAGGTCTCTGACCTTGATTTCTCTGACCAAGGCCACATGGACGACTGATCACCCTAGGATGAAAGTGTCTAAGCCAAAGTCATACGCAGGGGTACGAGATGGGAAGGAGCTAGAGAACTTCTTGTTTGATCTGGAGCAGTATTTTCGCGCGGTGAACCACGAATCAAAGAAGCCAAGGTCACCATGGCGACCATGTACTTAGCAGGTGATGCGAAACTATGGTGGAGAACCAAATATGCAGGTATGGAAGAAGGTCACATCCTTATTAGAACTTGGGCAGACCTCAAAAAGGAACTCAGAAATCAATTCTTGCCTGAGAATATTGATTTCTTAGTAAGGAGGAAGCTCCACACCATCAAACAGACATACAATATCCGAGACTATGTCAGACAGTTCTCAACTTGCTTGCTAGATATTCGAAACATGTCTGAGAAGGACAAAGTTTTTCTGTTTCATGGAACAAGCTCAGCCGCTTCTGCAAGCAGAATTACAAAGGCAGAAGGTGACAGATATTACAAGTGCTATTGCAGCAGCAGAAATGTTTAGCGATTATATGCCCATGGCTGGATCCACTTCGCTCAATCACTCCACAGCTAGAACTGGTAGTACCAATTCGAGCTCAGGGTCGAATGCTCGATCACCTCACCAAAACTGGGGAAACTCAAATCAGAACCGAGGAAACTACAATTCTCGGCCGTCCAACCAGAATTGGAGTTCCAGCAGAAATTGGAATGCCAGCCCTAGCAACTCAAATTACAACAACAAAGGAGGGCAAAACTACTCTGGGCAGTGGAGACCATCTGCACCTGCCCCATGCATTCTTTGCAATAGTAGGGATCACCCAACATGCAAATGTCCATCCAAACCAGCCCTACACTCATTGATGTCCTTGCTTCAAACAGAACCTTCTAACTCGACCGCATCGAGCTCGAACCCCACCAACAGTGAGACCTCCCAGATGGGAGCTCTACGCAAGCTCAATGCTGTCAAAGGAGAAATGTATGAGCACCCACACAAGAAGGCTTTACAATACATCGACATCACTATCAATGGGTTCCCTTCCTAAGCATTGTTGGATTCAGGAGCGACAGACAATTTTATTGCGCCAGAGGAAGCTAGACGTGTGGGTCTGAACTTAGAAGGAGATGTGGGTAAATTGAAAGCTGTCAACTCTGAGGCAATCTCTATTAATGGTATGGTTAGAGTTGTGCCACTACAGGTTGGTCCATGGGAAGGAAGATCAAACTTCTTGGCCGTCCCACTTGACGATTTTAAGGTGATTCTTGGCCAAGAATTCTTCCGAGGAGCTGCAGCAGGACCACTACCTTTCATGGACTCCTTGGGCTTTTTCGGACCCAGACTACGCATTGTACCAACCTCAATTCGACCCACAACTCATGATATAATATTGTCGGCACTCCAAGTCAAGAGAGGCTTGGCCAAAGGAGAAGATACATACTTAGTTGTGGCAATGCTAAAGATGGAAGATGATACTAGCAAAATCCCCGAGGAAGTTGCCCAAGTTATTGCTGACTTCAGCGAAGTGATGCCAAATGAATTGCCAAAGAATCTACTTCCCAGAAGGCTCATTGATCACGAAATTGAATTAGTGCCTGGTGCCAAGCCACCCGCACGTAGTCCATATCGCATGAGCCCTCCAGAGTTGACCGAATTGAGAAAACAACTAGATGGCTTGTTGGAGTCGGGATTCATTCAGTCCTCTAAAGCACCTTATGAGGCACCTGTTTTTTTCAGCGGAAACATGATGGCAGTCTTCGCCTTTGTGTTGACTATAGAGCCTTGAACAAAGTCACTATAAAGAACAAATACCCGCTACCGCTCATTGCAGACTTATTCGACCAACTTGGATCCGCCAGATACTTCACAAAACTCGACTTGAGATCAGGTTACCATCAGGTCCGCATTGCTGCTGGCGACGAACCCAAAACTGCTTGTTCTACTAGATATGGGTCATATGAGTTCCTAGTAATGCCCTTCGGCTTGACCAATGCTCCAGCTACGTTTTGCACCCTTATGAATGGCTTGTTCCGTCACCTTCTGGACAAGTCTGTGGTTGTCTATCTTGATGATATTGTGGTTTATAGTGGGACTATAGAAGAACACCTACATCATTTGCGAGAAGTGTTTCAAATCCTTAGGGATAATCATCTCTTTGTCAAGAAGGAGAAGTGCGCATTCGGCCAGACCCAGATCAATTTCTTGGGTCATGTTATTGGCAATGGCAAGATTCAGATGAACATAGAGAAAGTCAAGGCAATCCATGATTGGCACACTCCTAAGAATGTGTCTCAACTACGTTCTTTCCTTGGACTCGCAAACTATTATCGTCGCTTCATAAGGGACTACTCTAAGAGAGCTGTTGCACTGACAAATTTGTTGAAACAAGACCGAACATGGGAATGTGATAGGCAGTGTGAAGCTTCATTCCAAGACTTGATACTGGCCGTGATGAAAGATCCAGTATTGGCCTTGCCAGACATCACCAAGCCCTTTAAAGTACAAACAGATGCATCTGATTATGCCTTAGGGGGAGTTTTGCTTCAAGATGGTCACTCGGTAGCATATGAGAGTCGAAAGTTGAATGATACAGAGTCCCGTTACTCAGCTCAGGAAAAGGAATTGCTAGCCATTGTACATGGTTTACGGGTGTGGAGACACTACCTTTTGGGATCTCAAGTCCTTGTTAAAACGGATAATGCTGCAGCAAGCCATTTCCTTACTCAGAAGATGCTAACCTCCAAGCAATCTCGATGGCAGGAAAAATTAGCAGAATTTGACTTAGTATTGGAATACAAGCCAGGGCGCACTAACAATGTAGCTGATGCACTCAGTAGAAGGGCAGACCTTGCAGTGCTAACCCATACCGGTCCGAGTCACACCATCTTGGAGAAGATCAAAACAGGCTTACAGACAGACCCACAAGCAACGACAATTACTGAGTTGATCAAGCAGGGCAAAACTCGACGGTTCTGGATAAAAGATGGAGCAATACTCACAACTGGTAATCGCCTCTATGTTCCAAGAACCTCTGGTTTGAGGAAAGAACTTTTGAGCGAATGCCATGACACCCATTGGGCGGGACATCCAGGTTGGAGACGAACACTTGCATTGCTAGAGAGGGGGTACTATTGGCCGCAGATACATGAGGATGTAATGGCATATGTCCGAACATGTCTTATTTGCCAGCAAGATAAGGTTGAAAGAGATCGACCAGTAGGCTTACTAAAGCCCTTGCCTGTTCCGACTCGTCCTTGGGAAAGTGTTTCCATGGACTTCATTACTGGGTTACCGAAAGTGGAGGATTTCAGGTGTATCCTTGTAGTTGTTGACCGATTCTCAAAGTATGTGACCTTTGTGCCGACCGGACTGACTTGCACAGCCGAAGATACGGCACAATTGTTCCTCAAGCACGTAGTGAAGTATTGGGGACTGCCCGAAAACATTGTTAGCGACCGTGATGCTCGCTTCACCGGAAAATTCTGGAAGGAGTTGTTCAAGCTCTTGGGATCCAAACTTAATATGTCGACAAGCCAACATCCCCAATCTGACGGACAGACTGAGCGCTTTAACTCTATGCTCGAAGAGTACCTTCGTCATTTTGTAAGTGCAAATCAGAAAAATTGGGTGGGACTACTTGATGGTGCACAATTCTGTTTCAACTTACAAAAGAGCTCAGCTACTCACTCCAGCCCCTTTCAGTTGGTTACTGGTCAGCAACCATTGACACCACATACAGTACTTACCGAATACCAAGGACCCAGCCCAAGAGCTCTTGAATTTGTCAAAGCCTGGCAGAAAAACATTGAAGTTGCTCGAGCCTATCTTGAGAAAGGCTCCCGTCACATGAAAAAATGGGCCGACAAGAAACGACAGATTGATCCTTTTGAAGTCGGGGACTTGGTATTGGTGAAGCTAGATATGTTCAACAAGTATAAAAGGACAGCTAGAGCACACAACAATCTGTTTCGCAAGTATGAGGGACCGGTACAGATTATTGAGAAAGTCGACAAAGTCTCCTATCGCGTCAAGTTACCACATTGGCTCCGTTTCACCCATCCTGTCTTCCATGCAAGTAACTTGAAGTCCTACCATGCAGATGCCACTGATCCCACAAGAAATGTATCTACCCGAGCATTGCCTAAGCATCCTACTAAGCCAGATCGAGAAGTGGATGAAATCTTAGCTGACCGCCTCATCAACAACACAGGCCCGGATAGAGAGTATTTGGTCAAGTGGCAGGATGAACCTCCTTCAGAGATCAGTTGGGAGCCAGTCGAGCATCTGCTGCCGTACCTCTCAAAGCTGGAAGAGTTGGAAAAGTTCGCTGCGAGGGCGTCAGCGAATTGAGTGTGGGAGAGTGTCAGGATTAGTACCGTTGGTCAGGGAAATCAAGGTCAGAGACCTTTCAAGACTTTCCTAATGGTCTCAAAACTCAATGTTCCCTTTTGAAAAGTGCCCAAATGCTTAGCATCTATATTATAGGGGGGAGGTTTGAGCTCTTGACTGTGAGGACGTGTTGCCTCCATTGCATAGTCGGGCCAGACTATACCGCTAGCATTTTTATTGTTTTCTTTGCATTACTTTTCAACTTCAAACTTGTATTTCCATCGATCGATAGTATCGAACTAGTCTTGAGCAACGTCCTTCCGAACGTTCCTCCCCATTGTAATCTATTGAATGTTAATGAAAGCTTTTGCTGACTATTGTGCATTGTTATATTGTCTACAGATTGATATTGTGCATTCTCAAGTTAATATTTGTGCCCGTCAAAGTAACTACTCACAGGCTTACTAGTGAATTGGATAGCTAGTGCCGCACGGATTGCTAGTCTGTGACAGCGGATCTATCCTTAGGCTAAGACCTTATTTTTATGAAAAATTTCACTAAATTACTCAATTTCTTTTTATATTGCCCTCCTTTAAAAGTTTAGGTTGCCCCATTTTGTATACAATCTTGGCTTCGAGCTCCACTAAAAGTTATATTATGGGTTATTTTTAAAGTTTAGGTCCCCATTTCTATACAAATCTCTGCTACCGATATGTTGGCGTTTCAGGGTTCGATATAGTTAGCTGCTAAGAAGTTGAGCGAATTGGGAATGAGATGAGAGGCGGAGTTGAGAGATTACAGAGTGAGAGAGGGTTTGTGAGGGAGAGAAAATATAAGAGAAGGATAAGAGGAGAGAGTGAGAGGGTTGAGGATGGGTTTGCTGGGAGTTAAAAAAGAAAAAAAAATCTTTGTTCGGTTCAGAAAACCACGTTCAGGGGTAAATTGGTATTTTCAAACTTTTTTTGCCCCCCTTTGTCAGCAATCCTGGCTCCGCCCCTGCCGCCACAATTGAATATTTTTCAGCAGTTACAATCATTCATGTGTCAGCATCAAGATGTGCAAGTTTTGATCGAACATGCGGATTTAAACTAGTCGTTATACATTGAGAGGGAGGAGAAAACTCCTTTAGATTCCTTTCTATTTAACCAGCATGCGGCGATTCCATAAAAGTTCACAAAGGCATAGATGTTTAGAGTAGCCAAAGGCTGGGAAATTGCAGGTTTAAGTCCATGTAGAAAAAGTTATAGGTCATCTTCAACATCTAACCATTCGCTCTGAATTTGCGCTGAACCAGGAAGCGTTCTTAAATTAAAATACATTATATTGGTTGAGTTATTGCAAAAATTTTGTTTTAGGGGGTAATGTTGAAAAAAGTTATTGCATGTAAAATAAACCATGTGAGAACATTGTGATTAGCTCAATCATGTTGGCAACTCTGTAAATGCAAGTACTCACTACATGTGCACATGCAAAAACTTATCGTATGTAAACTGCGAATGCAAATACACACTGATAACTATATGCAAGCCTTTCAATCTTGCTTAAATGCAACAAAATGCAAATGAACAATGACAAATACAAATGTTTCAAAGCCAAAATATACAAATGCAACCAACATTCAAATGCACATGTTGCAAAACTACATCATATTAAACATAAACACCCTACTATATAAAAAACTAGAGTATGCCCCGTGCCGTTGGCACTCCATATAATTTTATTTTTGCTAAATATTTTGTACTGAATACCTCTTTCACTATCCCCATTTTGGCTCTGAATAAGTATTGAAGTGTAAGCTTATTTTAAGGTAAAAATATATATTATAAATTTTAGATTTAGACTCAGTCAAATTTGAATCAGTTGGGGAAAAAATTTAAACGCTGAGAATGAGTTCTCCCCCAATCTTTGAATTCACCAAAATATGAAGTTTAGAGTTTTTGTTTAAATGTGCATTAAGATGTCCGACTCATTTTTTCTGATATGATCGGCCCGTCTCATTGCTTTGAAAAATATAAAAAACGCGAAATACTTTATATGTTTTTTAATTATAGAATATATATTTTTAAAATTTTAGCGCTCGTGTTGATCATTGATTTTGTTGAAAAGATCTTAAAAACGCATTTCAACGATATTAACTTTACCAAAATCCGATAATGATGTAGATAGTTATGATAATTTTCATTTTGCTAAAACAAAACACAATATTTTCTCTCTCCGCCATATGTACATTCCACCAACTTTTTTCAAAAGTTTTTCATTATTTTTGCCCTTCTACATGTTTTATATTTACAAATATGCCATCATGGGAAATGAATCTCAACCCTAAAATTCAATACATTTCCCAACTTTTAATTCTAACAATCTTTTATCTCTAATTTTTTCGATTTGACTTTGTCCCAGTCAGCAATGAATAGTAAAACACCACTCTGAATTATAATATAGATAATTATTTATTGACAAAAAGTGGTTCCAACATCCTATCAAGCCATTAACAAACCACAAAAAACCCGAAAAGGTGGTACACTAAGTATGATGCCTGCAAGATGAAAACCATCATGAGTATGGTGCATGCCTCCCTCATTGTTTAAGCACCCCTTCGCCTCCACCAACACCACCATCTTCCCCATCCTCTCCCCTCATCATTGTCATTTTTGTGTTGCAAATCCAAACCCCTTCTCCTTGAAACACCTGCAAATTTTTACAACAAAACAATATTGAATTATTCAATCCTCAAATACATATTGAAGCTTTTCATATAATTTCATCAAACACTAAACAAAACTATGAGAATTTTCATATAATTTCATCAATAAGAGCAAACAGAGCAAGTTCATTTGCATGAATTAAGTATATGAAATTCCTGAATGACTGGTTGAATGAGTACCTGATCGAAGATCGAGAATGGGTTTCGATTCTTAGGGCTTGCAATCGGGGATCTTCAAAGAGAGAAAAAGCAAATTGCTTATGAACAACACCAATGTAACACCCTATGTCGGCGAGATCTGAGGTTGGCAGCTCCATGTGTGGGCGGGCTCAGAGGTTGACAGACTACTAAGGGTTTATAGTCCTACATTGCTTGGGTGAGGGAAGAATATGCATTACATATGTGCGAGTTTGGATCTACATGACACAACACATTTTAAAGTCGTGCAGGTAGTTAGGTTGGGCCAAGAGCATGCAATATTATCATGTGGATTAGGTCGTGACAACCAATATCGAGCAAAATGAGACCTGATTCAGGATCATCGACTATGATATCTTTGACTGGTAACCAAATAAACAACTTTTCCTGCGAGCCCTTTGAGCTCACTATAGCTCAAATTATCTTTAATTACGTTTTCGAAGTAAACTCTGTTTCATAATTTGTCAAACAAGGGGCATAGAGGAAGACGTTGAGATATCCGAGTTGGTCGAGATTGTAAGATTTAACTTACTTGGGAAGGAGACCTTGCGACAACCCATTGTCGTGGAGGAACTTGCGAATCTCATCGCAGTTGCAGAGAGGAAAAAGAGCGATGAGGATCGATAGAATTTCCAATGTGAGTTGAAGGAGGAACATGTCTGGCGGTAAGTGGTGGCGAGTCGCATGGGGAGGGGTCTACGGTGGTGATTCGCAGCGAGGTAAAGAAAAAAGAGGGTGGGGGAAGAGGTGGTGTTGGTGGATGTGAGAGGGTGCTGAAACAATGAAGGAGGCGAAGTGAATTAAACATGGAGGTGGGGAGGATGACGGTAGTGGGGGAATTCAATCTAGAGAAATGAGGCAGGAGGAGGGGTATCTCTGATTCGCTAAAAGATTTCAATCCAAGTCGTCACGTGGATTACCTTTATGGTGGAGGGTCTAGATTGAAAAAATTTGGGTTGAAACCCGAACCAACTTTGATCTGTTTCAAAAATTTCAAACCAAAACCGAACCGACCATTAACAAAACCAAAATCGAACCGATTCTAATTTATGCAAACCGTAACCGAACCAAACCGACTAAAACCGAACTTAAATCGAAATAAAACCGAACCGCCCGACTATTTAAACATATTATGTTATTTTTATATAAAATATATATTATTTATTATATATAATTGGTCGGTTCGATTTTGTCGGATAAAATCACATAGAAACAGAAAATCGAACCGACCATTTCGGTTTTGAATTTTTTAAAACCGAAACCAAACCGAACCGATCGATTTGGTCGATTTTTTGTTCAACCCTAGAAAAATTGTTTCACACCAATTGAAGTCCCGCGTGTGATCCACGTGCAATGGCCTTAAGGGTGTTTTGTCATAAAAATCAGCAAGTGAAGGCAGTAACAGTCAATGGATGTGGATCACTAGTCTGAGTAGGGATGGCAGTGGGGCAGATTTTAACGAATATTCGCCCCGCCCGCCCTGATTGGGGCGGTTTTGGATGTGGTTTAGCGGATTTCGGGGTGAATACGTATATCCAAACAACATCCGTTAAATATTCGGGGCGGATACGAATTTGGCCATATCCACCCCACGGATATCCATTTATCCCGCATTATTACTAATATACCCTTTAGTATTTAAAAGACTATAACCAACCCTAAACCTAATTTCTATTCTTCAGTACTCAAAAGACAACCCACCGCCCCTCTTTCTTCTGCTTCTACTGTTTCTCCATCTCTTTGCTAATCTTCTCCTAGGGATGGCAGTGGGGCGGATTTTTACGGATATCCGCCCCACCCAATCCGTTTGGGGCGGTTTTGGATATGGTTGAATGGGTTTTCGGGTGGTTTCGGATATCCAAAAAATATCCGTTCACTATTTGGGGCGGATACGGATTTGGCCATATCCGCCCCGCGGATATCCGTTTAACTAACAAATTTACAAAAAAGCCCTTCGCCTATATAAAGGATTAACCTTTTTCAGAAATCACTCGCAAATCACACCTCACACCCTCACCAAACGCTCCCCTCGCCCTCACCCTCATCATTTTGACATTTTCATTTCATTCGCTCCCCTCACTCACCCTCACCAAACGCTCCTCCCCTCCCTCACTTCACCCTCACCAACTCCTCTCCCTCTCACAGACACAGAGACAGAGAGCACAAGCGCGGCCGCGACTCGCGAGATCTGCCTCCATCGCTATCTGCCTGCCTCCCTCACACTACTGCGTCGACCTCGAGAGGTCCCTCACACAGCGTCGACCGCGAGATCTGCCTCCATCGCAGAGAGATCTCCCTCTCACAGAGATCGCCCCTTCTCCTTCTTCAGATCTCCTCTCCTTCTCCTTCTGATCTCCTTCTCCTTCTCCTTCTCCTTCTGATCTTAGCAATAAGATCTTAGATCCAGATCCGATCTGATCAAATTTGATCCGATCTGATCAGATCCGAGATCAGATCATCACATCATCAGATCAGATCAGAGATCTGATTTCAGATATCATCAGATCTGATGAGATCTCGACCTCAGATCTGATGAGATCTCGATCTCTCGACCTCAGATCTGATCTGATCTCGACCTCAGATCAAATCTGATCTCGATCAGATCAGATCTGATTTTTTTTGGTAATTTGTAATTTTAGATCGCATTTGTAAATTTTAGATTTTTTTTTTTGTAATTTGTTGTAATTAGAGATTCAGAATCAGATATCTGATTTTTTTTTTTTAAATTTGTTGTAATTTGTTTATATTAGAGATTCAGAATCAGATATCTGATTTTTTTTTTAAAAATTTGTTGTATGTTTTTTTTTCTAAATTTGTTGTATGTTTTTTTTTTAATATTTGTTGTATGTTTTTTTTTTAATGCATAAATAATCGTAATACTGTAGAAAGAAATTTTCATGCGGATATCGGGGCGGGGCGGATATCCGCAAATCCGTATGGGGCGGGGGCGGTTTTGAAAAATAATACCAAACGGATATGCGGGGCAGATTTTTATCCCCGCAATTTTCAGCGGGGCGGGGATGGATTTGCTTAAATCCGTCCCAATCCGCCCCATTGCCATCCCTATCTTCTCCCTACGAAAGGTTGGGGTTAAGGTGGCGGCTCTTGTTTGTTTTTTGGTAGTTGCAAATCTCTCATCAATTGATCACAATGAGGAGATCATCATCCCATTCACGTTCTTCATCAATTGATAGTAGTAGCTACCCTTATTTCTCAATCTCATCATCTACAACAATATCCTCTCGACCTCTTCTTCAAAGAACAAATACAGACTTGAGCACAGATTTGAGGCTTGGACTCAGCATCTCAACCTCTCTTCTACATGAAACCTCTTCCAATTCAAGGTGTGTGGATACAACTGTGAGAAGACATGTCCATCTCTCTCATTGAAAAATTGCGGTGAAGTGGTGTTTTGTTGTTGCGCTTCTTGTCGTCCTCACTAGTTCTTAGGTTCAAACGAAACCCTAATTTTCACCTCAATTTCTCTCAAGATCTATTGCTACTTTCTTCTTTCTCCGATCTTTAACTTTCTTTTAGATCGATCTCCTTTTGTGTTGCATTCTCTATCTCTCTCTCTTTGTTGAAGATGGATTTAGAAGTTCTTGATCTGAGAAGTTCTTTCTCTTTTGAAGATGGATTTAGAAGTTCTTTATCTTTTTGTTGCATTCTCCCTCTCTCTGTCCTAGAACAAGATTTTCGAGCAAAATCTTCTTCAGTGGCTCGTTGCAAGTGGGTGCTCTCAGCTCAAGCACTTGGATTTGGAAGGAAACCACATCTCACGTAACATTTCGGTGTCGATTGTCAAGTTTTGCAACACCTTGATCTCGCTTCGAATAATTTCTCTGGAGATCTTTAGCTTCTTGATCTGTAGATATGAGATTTGTAGATCTGAGATCTGTAGATGTAGATCTTTAGATCTGAGATTTGTAAATATTTAGCTTCTTGATCTTTGTTATATGAAGATCTTTAGACATCATGTAATCAGTCCCATTATTAATGGGTTTTATTTTTTGTTGTAATTTTTGTATGGCTTTCATGTAAGTAATGGTTTTTTATTTTTTGTTGTAATTTTTGTATGACTTTCTTACCATCTCAGTGATCTGGTATTGGTGTTAATGATCTGATGTTGAGAAGACGAAGTTTTATTTTTTTCAAACGGATATTCGGGCGGGGCGGATATCCGTCAATCCGTCCGAATCGGGGATAGTTTTTATAAATTTGTATAAATGAATATTCGGGGCGGATTTGGGGATCTGTGATCTCCAGTGGGGTGGGGATGGATTTGTCCAAATCCGCCTCGATGCCATCCCTAAGTCTAAGGAAAATGATATATTATAGGGACTAATCTATAATTGACCATTTATTATGGGGGTAAGTTAAATTAACCTTTTTTTGCTGTGAATTTTTAACACCACCATATATCCTCTTTGATATTACTACATTTTTTTTCAAGCTGCTAAAGAACATCACCACTATAAAATATTTTTTCTCTCTATTCCTCTCCCACCCTCTCTTCTCCTCTATTCTCAAGAACATATAAAAACAACAACAACATAGAGCAGTAGCAATGATGTTGCTGCCAACCGTCAGCCACACCGCCTCGCCCCTTCTTTATCTCCTCCTCTATCCTTTCTTTCTCTCCTCCCCTTTTATTTTTATCCTCATCTCATTTCTCACATTGATCTCACAGCTAAGAGGGTGATCGATGGGGCGGGGTAGGGACCGTCGTCCCCGATCGCCCTCTTTTTTCTCCTGCGAAGATGCATGTGTGAGGGCAAAAAAAAATTGGCCCTCGCGTAGGCTTTTTCTAGTGGAGAACCTGTTCCCGCACAGGCCTCTGCGAGGACAGGTTCCCCATTCGCAGAAGCCTGTGCGATAGCCAATTTTTTTGCCACTGTGCAAGCCTGTGCGATGGCGAAGGAGGAAAAAAAAGGGAGTCCCCTTCTAGCCGATCGCCTTTTCCCTCACCCCTTAGTTGTGAGACCGGGGTGAGAGATGAGAGGAGGATAGAAAGAAGAGGGGAGGAGAGTAAATAAATGACATAGGATGAGAGAGAAGGCGAGAGGGGTAGGGGCGGTTGTTGTTGATGCTCTTGAGAAGAGAGGAAATTGAGAGTTTTGGGTTTATATTGGTAGTGTCAAAGAGCATGTGATGATGTTAGATAGAAAGTTGGGGGTGGGGGTGGTGGTGGTGGTGTCAAAGATGGGAATTGGTGGTGTCAAAATGTCAATGCCTTTTTTTTTTTTTTTTTTGTGTGTGCAGTGCAATGGGGTTTCTGTGCACTTTTAGGAGGAAAATACATAGTTTTACATGGTCTCGAACATGCATCAGTAACACCTATCCAGTCCATGGGATAGATATTTGAATGGTCGCTTGGGGTTTATACATACACTCCCTGGTCCCCTGAAACACACAAGTGATGAGTGATTATGCTTGATCAGGTCACATGTATTGATGGATCAATTGTATTTTGATCACTCAACCTGTTGCTTCATTAGACTATGATCAATAGTCCATAGCTATGCTCTCAAACTCGTGTTATCTTCGTTCCATACATATGCAGCTATGCACATCACATTATTCACCAGGACTGTATTTAGCAGTAAAGAGAAAAAATATATATATATATATATATATAAATTTAAAAAAATTTAAAAAATTAAAAGAGAGAGAGAGAGGGAGGAAGAAAGAATGCAACAGTTGTCACTTGTGGTTGACATGACTATATTTTTCTCAATTGTCCATAGCACATCCTTCTATTAGATTTTGATCAAACTAGATAAATAGAGATGATTCGGTTTTGACCCTCTCTATATCACACACATTCTTTATGTAAAACAAACTACATCCATCAGATGATGTTCCTTACCGAGTTCAAGCCGCTTATCTTTGAAACTGCAATAATGCGTCCCTTTCTCTCCCTCCCTCAACACTAACATCTTTAGTTAGTAGGTGTTCCTATCTCGAACTGTAACACTGAGGCATAGTGCAGACTGTTGACCGATAATGACACCACCAACAACAAGAGCCTGCAGCTATGCTCGCAGAAATTTGAATAATGGAGCTTTGAAACAGTCCACCGTAATGGAACATACGTTGAAACTCGTTCCTTGGTTTCTGTAAATGGAATCATGATCTTGTCAAGGAAGAAGTGCAGTAGCATTTGAGTGAATCAATTGCTTCTTCCATGCAGGTAAACCCCAAACCTGCAACAGTGAGACATACATCAAACCGACCGAGTTTGAATATGTGGCAGCAGGCATGCTCCATTTATAGTGGAAGTACTCCGTCCGTTTTTAGCCCAATATGCAAAAAGTGCAGGAAATTTCTTGTCCATCAATGTCCATGGTACTTGTAATCATCATCTCATCAACCAAGAATGCCAATGGTATAACCATGAGTTTAAACCAAACTCCTTCTGAGGTCTCTTCGTGTTCTTTGATGTTTCACAAACACTTTTACCCTTGGGAGAACTTTTGCAACTCACCAGTAATCCCCACAAGAACATATTCCTCTCACAATATTATGAAAACGGTTTCTATCCCTAAGAGATATTTCTCTTTCATAAACTATCGAGACGTACTTGGCAAAGTTGTGGCAATCTACACAAATTCTGAGGTTTTTCATGACCCTAATTGGAAGCCCCTGGGAAGTACCAATCAGCCCAAATGCTATGGCCAATTTTTCACTGTGACCGAGGAGTATCCTTTCTTTCTGCTCCTCATCAACATCATGCAATACACAGCTGAGGTCGTGAACATAACCAGCTTCCTTGATCTTCATCGACAACTCCTTCACCTTTAGCAATACCTTTTCTTTTCTTGGATGAGACCAATCACCAGCATGAAAACTGTGCACTGTATGGTCCAGTTTGATCCAGCTTCTTCCGGGTACCTTGGTCACAGCCTTTTCATCAATCAGCTTCCTTACATTTCTCACATCGTCCCACCTCGCAACAGAAGCATATAAATTGGAAAGCACAACATAATTTCCAGCATTTTCTGGTTCAATTTCAAAAAGGCGGCGTGCCACATATTCCCCGACAAAAACATTACCATGAGCCCTACAAGCACCTAAAAGTGAACTCCAAATAGCTGCAGTTGGTTCAAATTTCATCACTTTTATGAATTCAAGTGCTTTGTCTACTCTCCCAGCACGTCCGAATAGATCAACCACACACCCATAATGTTCGATCCCGGGTTTGACCTCATCTGTTGTATTAATCATCTCATTGAATATGGTAAAACCTTCATCAACTAAACCCCCATGGCTGCAGCCCGACAAAACGGCCAATAAAGTAACACTATTTGGCTTAACTTCTTTATTTTTTCTCATCAAACAGTAGAGCTCAACCACCTCTCTACCTAGTCCATGCTTACCGTAACCTATGAGCATTGAATTCCATGTGATAATTGTTCTCTCTGACATTCTGTCAAAAATCCTTCTTGAGTAGGTGGGGCTTCCACATTTTGAGTACATATCAATAAGAGAGTTTTGGAGAACAACATAAAAGGGTAATTCAGAACGGAATACCCGGTTATGGACTTGCCGACCAAGATCAAGTGCAGCAAGTCCAGACAATGCAGTTAAAACACTAGTAAAGGTAACATAGTTTGGTTGCATTCCTTCTCTCAGTAACTGTCGGAACAACTCCAGTGCCTCCTCGTCAAGACCCAGCTGAGCATAACCTGTAATGATCGCAGTGCATGAAACAACATCCCTCTCTGATAACCCTTTGAAAATTTCTATAGCATCATGAATTCTATCAGCTTTTGAATACATGTCAAGAAGAGAGCTCCCAACAAATATACGTGATGCAAAATTGGATTTGATTACAAGAGAGTGCACTTGCCTTCCATAGTCCAACCAACAAGCACCAGAACAAGAAGTAAGCACAGTAGAAAATGTAAAGTCATTAGGCGGTGTACCTGCCAGAACTTTCAGTACTTGTCAATATAAGCAAAACTGGGGAAAAAAAAACAAATTCAAATCAATTAAACTCGGTATTTATTCCATATGGGCTATATTTTGTTCTCTGCGAGGATGTTGGCTTTTTCATCTTCTTTTTAAATAAATCAGTTACACATAGAACTAAAATACAAGTAAACGAAGAAGATACAAAAAATCTGACTTTGATATAGCTTAATGGCTTGAACTTCTTCAGGGATTACAAGATGCATATCAAAATTTTAGATGACCAATGAGAAAACCTAGCAAAGTGGTGTGTATTATCTTTAAGAGAGCTACTAAAACCGCATCCAGCATTAAAAAAATGCTTCAGGAAACCTCATTAATCTCTGATGGGTTTAAAAGGAAATCCCTATCTGAAGATATGAAAGAAGTTGTTCTCTTTTGTTACTTGAATCTCCCAAAAAAATGATAAATACTCAAAGCTAACTAAAAGAAGCTCGTAACAGTTCTCCAGATAAGGTTCGGTCTATATGATCAGTCGAAAATCCTTTTGAACTAAATCTTCTCCTACTCCATGTTGTCATTTTCTTTCTGTACCGTTTATAGTATTCCTTTCTTTGTATTCATTCTTTGGTGTGAGTATAAAAATCTTTCAGGATCAGTGAAAATACCTGAATGTAGCATCTTTTTAAAAAGATCCAAAGCTTCACCATAACACCCTTTGTGACAATAATTTGAAATCACAGCCGTCCAGGAAACCACATTCGGTTCAGACATTCTATCAAGTACTCTCCGTGCATCTTTAACTGAATCACATTTGGTGTACATAACCAACAGTCTTGTTTGAAGGTAGGGCAAAGGGAGATAATGGGTTTTGATCATGTGGGCTTGAACCCTTTGTCCTCCTCTAATGGCCTTCTGCTTCGCACACAACTTCAGCAAAGAATTGTACCCGTTGCACTCCACTTGGTCTCCTTGCATCGACATCAGTAGTAGAGCTGCGTTTAATTGACCGTTGGTGCAGAGGTCGTTTATATTTGAATGGGGTGGGAAGCAAGTGAATGTTTGGGTTAGAGAAGTGAAGTGGTTCGTTTTGAGGGGGAGTGTGGGAAGTAGAGGGAAACGGGTGTGTTTGAGCAACATTTTAACTGAACAACCTCTGGGACTCGGAGGATTAATTCAATTCACTTTTACTCTAAAGTCTGGACACGTGGACTTATATACAAGGTTGGCTTGGGTTCCAAACATTTTATAATTAATTAAGAGCATCAACAATAAAATCCCAAAACATATCCATATCAATTCAATAGTCGCACAGGCAAATCATTAGCAGGCCAATGCTTTGTGTCTCATATCTCATGCCATTTTTTTTTTTCGAACCTAGTACGCCTGTTAAATAGCGGACCATATCGTGTTAAGTCACTTATTGTCACCCGGGAGGACATATGGCAAATAACTTTTTTTAATAAAAAAAAAACTATGTGCATCTTGCTAACTTTTTTCGTTACTATAAAAATTAGCTTGTTCCACCAACTCGTATAAAAGATCCAGATGCAAGTCGGGCAAAAAGCCATTCAAGTTCAACTATATTTTCTTATGCAAATCAACCATTCTTTAAATCCTATTTTTGAAATTCAAAAATTTTCAATTGTTTTTAAAGAAAATGATTTTTAAGGCTTTTTTTTTCTTCACAAAATAGACTATTTAAATACTGTAGTTGATGTAATAACTAATTTGTACCTACTTTTATGACCAACAAAGACTTTTTATTAATTCATAAATTTATAAGACATTTTTACCCTTTCTAAACAAATAGAAAACCTATTTTTATATACTTTTTTTTTTTACCAACAAAGACTCTTTTATTAATTATTGTAATTATGACAAACCAGTTGCTAGTTGGATTATACTATACAAGTTGATAATTTCTAGCATATCATTTCTACGATCACTCTCCAAACATATCTAATGGAGCCAGAAGTATCACATTGCTCTTATTTATTTATTTATTTATTAATTATTGTTTTTGTTGTTGTTGTTGTTGTTGTTGTTGTTGTTGTTGTTGTTGTTGTTGTTGTTATTATTATTATTATTATTATTATTATTATTATTATTATTATTATTATTATTATTATAGTTCTTACCTCTTAACTTGCTCATTGATAGTCTCAAAACTTAAACAATCAATTTTTTTTTATAATACAGAGTCATAAGTTTGTTATTGAATGTTGCAAATCGCACGATTTCAATAATCGTTGGATTTGTTTGGGTTTGACCTGATCCTGCTGACATGCACAAGTAACGCATGTGAGCCACAAACCACTGTGGGGTGGCCGATGACACTCCGATGTTAAAGTCAGACATGGCTCTGGGAAAGGTGTAATGCTGTAATAGGGAATTTGTAGCGTAACTTAGCTTACCAACCTCATGTCTTATTTATAATACAAGGAGTTTTGGTTCTACTAGGCCATTGTAGGCGTAGTTTAGGAAGGAGATCTTCATGGAGATCTCTCCCTAATTAGGAGTCGTGTTGTAGGAGGGAAGATGTTAGCTCCGTACTCCTAGATACGCGGGAGATATTTTTCAATCCAAGAGCAATCCATATAAGAAAGTTTCCCTGTGTGGAAGATACTCTGGTATTTGCTTCCTAGTTGGAAATAGATAGCAACTGTAGTTGCCTGTCTGAAGCTGATCCTCGAGATATTTGTCTGAAGAGGGCTTATGGGTATTGAGGATAGTTGTGAGACGTGAGGGCCTAGCATGCTGTGAGAGTTCGGGTCCGCCTGATATACCGCAGTTGGGGGGCTTAGAACTGCTTGGGGCCGGATCAGTGTTGGGCTGACGCTTGAGGCCGTAATTCATCGAGATTATCATGACACGTGTACGGCTCTGGGGCGTGACCATTTTTATGTATCATCAATTATATTATTATTATTATTTTGCATGATTTCAGCTATAAAAAATCACAGTGTTTACCTTTTAACTCAGATCGTTAATAGCCCCAAAACTTGAACTGTAGAAAATAATCAAGAAAATTAGTCTATATAAATAATACTCAAGTTTTTGGTTTCTTACAAAGATTAATATTTGTGAAACAGAGAAGAGACTAAGTTATTTGTCATTGTGATACATCAAAGCTGCAAAAATATTTTCAACAAGTGATAGTTGAAGAGGCTATCAAGACAACAAAAAAAATTCTTACTAATCATTGCAGGCAATAATAAAATCAGTAATAATAATAATTGATGATATATAAAAACGGTCACACCCTGAGTCGTACACATGTCATGATGATCTCAAGGAACCATAGGTTCAAGCAACAACCCAATACGGATCTAGCCCAAGCGATGCTCAGCCCGCTCAGCTCCAGTCCACCAAGCGAGCCCGAACTCTCACAGCACGATAGGCCCACACGTCTCACAACTATCCACGATACCCGTAAGCCCTTTTCAGACAAGTATCTCGATGATCTGCTTTGAACGGGCAACCACAGCTGCTCTTTGCTTTCCACTAAGAAGCAAACACCAGAGTATCTTCTACACAGGGAAACTCCCTTCGATGGAATGCTCTCGGATTAGGAACTATCTCCCGCGTATCTAGGAGCACGGAGCTAACATGGAACTTTCCTTCTACAACACGACTCATAATTAGAGAGGGATCTCCATGAAGATCTCTTCCCTAATCTACGCCTACGATGGCCTAGTTAACACAGGACTCCTTGCACTATAAATAGGACATGAGGTTGGTAAGCTAAGGTACGCTACAAATTCCTTGTTATAGCATTACACCTTCCTCAGATTCTTGTCTGACTTTAGCATCGGAGTGTCATCGGCCACCCCATGATGGTCTGTGGCTCACGTGTGCTACTTGTGCAAGTCAAACAGGTCAGGGAGAACATGTAAGAGCAGGGAGTGAAAAATGAATGCATCAGTTTGGTGCCGTCGGTGGGGACGACATAGTTCTTAACTTTGCACTAAGCGTTGTCTCCTACCAAATCCCAGAGAGATGGTGACCAGTCACGCAACAATGAACCAGGGGACACATCCAACACTCCGGCTGTCCCTCTATCGGTTCCTGCAGACAACCTACTCATGCCCCTGCACCAACGGTAGCAATGACATACCCCAGAATTGAGGTGCTGGCATCCCAACTACAACGGGTTATCAAGTCGTTGGAGACACTCACGAGGCAGAATCCACCCGCTGTTGATGGAGACCAAGAACATCACGGACCTCCACCTCCAGTGGACGATAGGGAACAAGCGCATGAGAGCCAAGACCTCGCCAGTTCCTAGTGGACTAAGGGAGGTTGTGCGGCTAACGCTGATCTAGCAGCCAGGACAGAGAGGCTCGGCCCCGAAAATCCCTTCCGAAGAGGAACGCATGATCCTGACGTCCTGTATCGCCTTTCTGTTTCGCCATTCATAGACCGGATAATGAATGAGGCCCTCCCAAGGAAGTGCACTCCCCCGAAGCTAGATTCCTACAATGGGACAACTGATCCCTTCGATCATCTACGCCATTACCAGCACGTGATGGCTCTCAAGGAAGGATCCGAATCTGTCATGTGCATAACCTTTCCTACCAGTCTGAAGGGCCCCGCATTGATGTGGTTTCACAGCCTTCCGCCGAAGTCAATCGATTCTTTCAAAATACTTACGAAGGAATTTCTGACCCGCTTCGTCGGAAGCCTTTAGAAAAGGCTCGCACTACATACTCTCTATAAGGCCGAGGTCTGGTGAGACGCTCCGAGAGTATGTCACGTGCTTCAACAACGAACTGACCCTCATCGACGGGTGCATCGACGATACAGCCGTGATGGCCTTCACTGTGGGCCTCAGAGAAGGAAAACTCTTCGAGGACCTCACCTTGGAGCCCGCTCTGGACATGGCAGAGCTCCTCAAGAGCGTTTAGAGACACATCACCCTGGAGAAATCAAGGACAACCAAGAAGGAAACCGAAGGCGACAGAAAGCCTTCTGCTTCGAGGGATAAGAAATAAGAAATAAACCGAGGACGCGCACTTACAACAAACTGGATCCTGATCGTCCCAGACCAAAGAAGTCATCCAACTACATTGGATCCAGAGTCGTGACACCCCTGAATGCTAATTTGTCAGATGTACTCAACTCCATGAAAAATTGGGAGGAATTGAAGTGGCCCCCGAATACACGTGGAGATCCTGCTAGAAGGGATAACGACAAGTACTGTGCGAACCACAAAGAAGGCCGTCACAACACCAATGACTGCAAGAGTCTTAGGTATGAAGTAGAGCATTGGATCTGCAAGGGCAAATTGAAAGACTTTCTGAAGTCTGAGAAGCAGCCAGAACCGACCAAGGATAGAGGGAGTCGGTCAAAGAGGTAGAAAGGAGACTCCTGGGATAATACGTCCTTCATGGAGTTGGACCAAATGAGGACCAGTTGCACAGGTCCCACAAGTGGACTCTGTTGGATATGCGAACACAACCCCCGGACGAGGACACACGCGTTTGCTATTCAAAAATTCACAACCCCATTCCCACTTTGACCTTCACAAAGAGGGACTTAGACGGAGTCTGAGCGCCACATAACGACGCCTTAGTCATCTCTGTGTCAATCGCAAAGTGGGAAGTGAAGAGAGCCCTCATTAACATAGGCAGCTTGCTCAACGTTCTGTTCTACAATGCTTTCCGCAGCATGGACCTCAAAGAGAAAAGCCTAACCCCATCAGAGCATCCACTGTAGCCGGAGAGCCACAATTAAGGAAGGTCCTATTTTTGGACTTCATGGTGGTAGACGCAAAATGGATAGACTGGCTACACAAAATGGAAGCAGTGGTCTCCACCCTTCACCAGTGTGTTAAGTATACTGCTAACAACTCAGAATAGACAATACGTGGAGACCAACTTACGACACGAGGCTGCCATTACGCCGCACTGAAATGGATAGAGTGCTCCCAGGTCTAGCTACATCATGCAGAGCAGTCTGACCCGGTGCAAGGCCTAAAGACGGAAGGGGCACCGTTTTTTAGCAGAACGGGAGCAGTCAACTCTCCCGCCCAGCGAGTCGTAACGACAATGGCAAGTGGGAACACATCCCCCCAACATTCTGTCGGTGCGGTGACCCGCCCCTATGCAAGGCTTGCTCTTCAGAGACCTATGCAACGCCTCGACTACCCTCTATGTGATCCAAGAAAGCTATCCGAATTTGCTTCAAGGAAAAAGATCAGTTTATCTCCATCAACAATTAGTTTGCTTTAAGTTAATTGTTTTACTTTCCATAGTCACTATTGAGTTTAGAGTTCTTAATAGCTTATGTGATTCACAATCATTTAAGAAATAAAACAAGAATTTCAGAAACAAACTCTATTGATTATTGAAAAGATGTAACAACAAGCACCTTGAGGCGGATACAAAAAACTACTTACTGCGAACGCCTTGAGGCGGGCACAAAAAATTATATACTGCGAACGGTCTGCAAGTGAGAGGAAAAATAAAAGTTGCTCGATCCCTTTCGAAGACACAGCGGAGTCAAGAGAATGGGAGATGCTCGACCCCTTCCCAAGAAAAAGAAAAAGTGTAAGTGGGGACTGAGCAGACAGATTGCTTCGTCGCATCACCCCACAGAGATAATCTTTTTGCAGCGTTGAACACCTCCCGAAGAGCTTTGATCTCATTCAGGAACATCTCACCTCTTCTCAATTCCTCGAACGACTTCAAAGCCGGCGGATAGGATGGCCGCAAAAAGTCTCACAATGCTGCCAAGGGCGGCCACTTTTCACACATGCGATACCTGGTGCGGCTGAAAGATATCACACCCAAAGACATCGCACATCAACGAACACTTCGGTCAGCCACTGATTAGCTGCGAGATCCGAGCGCACAAGGATACAAGTAGTACGGTGTAACACCAGAGAATCTCCCTTGTTAGTAAATTTGTACTACTTCTCCGCGATATGAGAAGGAATTATAAGACATCAGCAGATCAATTACTTGCCCACCCATATCAGGGTACCACACATAACAACAACTTTCGCCTTGCTTGAACGACATAAACATCAGAACACTCGGAGACTCCAGACACAGAGATACAACTTCAGCCTTTGAAAAACCCAAAACATCTTCTCCAGCCTTTGGAAAATCCAAAACGTCTTCTTCAAACAAAAATATTACAGGAGATAAACTCTGCGAAAGATACTGTCTACAACGATTGGAAAATACCATTTTATAGATGTAATGGTTCACCAAACGGACACTCAAGCATTAAATGCCAAGCATTGAATAACGTCTGTAAAACAGGAAGGCGACGGTTCCCAAGGAAACTAAGCATAACACATCAATCAATTAATGGCGTTGCACGCAACCCCATCAATTGAGGGGGAATAACCGATACTCAATCGTCACGCAACCTGCGCCATACACGTGTCACCGCACGATCTACACTGTACACATAACGCGCCTTGTAAGAAACCCTAGCCCTTCCCCTACGGGTCCAAGGGCTTGGCCTGATAATCAAACATCACCCCGTCACATGCATGGCACGGGCACCAGAAGATCCTAGTCAACCCTGGCATACGGATTGCACCTATAGATCGCTAGTCGGTTTAATGTAACTTTCTCCACACCATGTGCCAAGCGGATGGATCAGGTTCACACACCCCTTAGCAGACGGAACCTCCCTTCAAACCAGGCAAGCTTAGTCAGCCATGACTAATGTTGGTAGCTTCTGGTTCATCTCGACACCTAGTCCGCCTAGCGCAGGCATCGACGGTTTAGGAAGTGAAAGTCTAATCAGTGCTATCACGATTGGTGACAACAACTTGCCAGGGATCATTGCCCCCTTCGCGGACAGTGATCGCCAAACCTAATTAGGTAAGCCTAGCTAGTAACGACTAGCAACAAAAGCTTCTGATCAAACCCCGTACTTGTGGCCCCCAATGCGAGGATGTAGATTGTTTAGAAGGTGGGAGTCCAGTCAGTCCCGAACTGATTTCGACGACTTGCCATGGGACCACTACTCTTCAGCGTGGTCGCCGAATCACCAACCCTAGACTAGTAGTCTCAGCGCAAGGGTGTAGATAGTCTAGAAGGTGGGAGCCTAGTCAGTCTCGAACTGATCTCGAGGGTTTGCCACGGGACCGTTGTTTTTCAGCGTGGTCGCCGAAACACTCCCAAGTTTGTAGCCTGGTGCACTCAGGTGTAGATAATTTGGATGGTGGGAGCCTAGTCAGTCCTGAATTGATTTTGACGGCTTGCCACGGGACCACTATTTTTCAACATAATCGCCAAACCCTCTCGAATTTGTAGCCCCTACCGCGCGGGGAGAGCGTCGATGGTTTTAAAGGTGGAAGCCTAGTCAGTCCCGAACTGATTTCGACAGTTTGCCATGGGACCACTGCTATTCAGCCTGGTCGCCAAACCCTTACTCCCTGAATCTGTCGTCCGCCCTGATCGGTCATAAATGATTCGGATGGTGGAAACCTAGTCAGTCCCGAACTGATTTCGATGACTTGCCACGAGACTACTGCTCTTCAGCCTAGTCGTCAAACCCTTACTCCCTGAATCTGTCGTCCATCTTAATCGGACATAAATGATTCAGATGGTGTGAGTCTCAAGCAGCTCGCCACACGACCTCCACTGTCCCTCTCAACCAGCGGATGCAAATATGAATCTAGCCAAGTCAACACCTTCATGCTAAAGCGAATTGGCATCCTAACATTGGAAAAGGCCACTCGTGCCAAACACTCGGCCACCGCAACTCGCCTAAGGCAACAACTATAGTCAACTAGTCAGACGAACAAGCAATGACCCAGGTCATTCACAATACAAAGCGGTCAAACCCTCTACCGCAGACAGACCAGTCAACGTCCTATTGATTCAACTAGCCTATGCCAAAGCTTGACGATAAGGCAAAGGGAAAAGCATGATATAGAGACAAAAGGCGTAAAACGGATAACGCTGTTTTCATTAATGGTCAAAACAAAAAGAGTACAAGTACACAAAATCACTCCTAATTCGAAGAAGGCACGAAAACAGAAGAGTTAAGCCTAGTAGAAAGAGGGGCGGAAGTTGCATCCATATGCGCTTCAACTTGGATGTCAGGAACCGAATCATCCTCGTCTGACGACGTAGAAGATACAAACAAGTTAACATATGGAATCTTTTTATGACGATCAAGGTCCCATTTCAGATGCTCCTTCTTCATCAGCGAGAACAGCTCCAGGCGGCCATGTACGACCTAGCGGAACTCACATTTGCCTTGTTCTTGGAGAAGTTCTTCCTCTTGCACCTTTGCATCAATAAGTTCGCGCTCCAGCAGCTCCAACTTACCAGTCAGCGCATCAACTTAAGACTGCTCTGTGACCAGACAACTCTCCACAACACTGAGTTCATGACACACCAACTTCAGCTGGTCTACGACCTTCCTAGCTTCTCGAGCATAGAAATCCACATCAAATTCCAATTGTTGTTTCTCAGCTGCCCAGTCAGCTTCTTCTGAAGTACTATCTTCAGAAAAGGATTGCAGCTCAGAACGCGCTTTATCCGTAGCCTTCTGCGCAACCTCGACTTCTCAATGTATCCGATTCAGCTCCTGCCTGAGTCCGTCCCTCTTGGGCACTGCCTCTGCCAACTTGTGCTCAAGGTCCTTCAGACGAGCCCGCTTGATCCAATCACAAATTTTTGGCCTGCTTCTTAAGCCGCTCAATTTCATGAAGCGCATCAGAGTACAACTTCTACACATGCAAGAAGACACACTCCAAGGTATACACTCTCTCACGAGCCGCCTCGACTTCCATTCTAGCAACGACCTCGTGGCTCATATGAGACATACCCAACATAATGTACTTTAAACCCTTATCCATACACCCTTCAAGCGAATCCTCCTTGAGTTTTGGAGCGTGGTGCATCAGCCAGCTGTGACGCCTGCTTATATGCTTCCTTGAAGCATACTCTATATCCACCTCTCGGTGCCAGACCTGCGAGCCCATCTTCACCAGGTCCGGTGCAAACAAGCTTATCCGTGCATCAGGATGAAGCGTCCCCTAATCTGGAACTACACCAGCACCACCATTCACGGTCACGACAGTCCTCAGACTCTCATCCGTGGCTTTTCCTTTATCAAAACAGCCGACTCTTTACTGCGAGACGGCTCAACAGGATCCGGAGGCAGATGAGGAAGCGAAGCATCCAAAGAGCCCTCCAACACTTCTAACCATGGCCCTTGACGAGATGGTGAACTACGCGGACTGCAGGAAACACGACCGGTACCATGGTCACTATCAGGCAAGTCATCAGTGGGGCGATCAGATTCCACTACCTTGGGCAAATCATCAAAAGGGCCTTCTATCAGAACAACCCCACACAAATCAGCACCAGCAGAAGTCGCCATTGCTACCCGCACCAAATGGTCATTCAGAGCCTCGGCCCGCGCGTCACTAAGTTTCGACCCATCTGTGACTCCCGCCAATCGCAGATAATCTTCCTCTAAGCCGAAAATGTTAGACACCACCTCAACAGGCCTAGCAGACTCACTCTCTTTTCTCGGTGGAGTAGGTCGTGCCGAAGACGAACCAGTTCTAACACAAGGCTTCTTCTTCATAAAGGAAGCAAGCATCTCAGACGACTCCTCCACATCAGACAGGACAAGAGCATTGGCCCTAACAGCCTTCCCCTTTCTGGAAGGGGCCCCATCTAACGACTTGATGCATGCCTCTCGGTACAACCTGGGAGCTACGTGCCAATTATCCCACAGCACAATGCGGATGAATTTGGAAACTCTGATTACATCAATCACCTCCCTTTTAGGCAAGTCACATAATTTCTCCATGGTGGTTCGCTTCTCCACAGTAAGATTAGTAGTAGGGAACCTCTCTGCAGAAGAGCATGAGCAATGATTAGTTAATCTATTGTCAAGCACATAAAAGTTGTAAGACAAGAGTCGAACTTACAAAGCGGTCTGAACTGTCGTTCGAGCGAACAACCCTTGAAACAAAACTTCTGCCAGAAGTAGTCTACCGAAGCACTTCAGCATCCTTAGCTTACAGACATCATTGCTTTACAGTCGGGGAGCGGTAAGCAACTGAATCACACGCGGTGTCACGCTTACACCGGCCTCCCTAGCATAGAACAAAATCACGAGGATAACCCAGTATTCGTTGGGCCCCAACTGAGCCGGGGGAATCCCTAGTAGATTCAAGAACTGCCAGATCACATCTAAAATCGGGAAACACACTCCAGTTTGAAGCATCCCCAGGTGTAAACAGAAAAGGACCATCAGGAGGCGACATTGGCGTCTGGTCGCCCGTTAAAAGATACAACGACAGATACTCCGAGACCCCAAACCTAGTACGGATTTCAACAAGACTAGGTTCAGACAACAACCCGTTTTCAAAAAATTCTAGGCCATCGGCAAAGACATCATCATCAAGAAGATCTTCTCGGGCCATGGTGCAGGTAGAAAATCTGCAAAATCAAGAGATCATCATCAAGAAGATCTGCAAAAGCAAGAAAAGTAGAAGAGTCAGATGCTGCACTATGGATGACCTATACAGGCGATGGGTTCCCGCCTATTTTTCGCCGAACCAACGCACGTTCAGTTAATGCAGTATGCGGCTCAAGCAACGATTCAGATTAAATCATCATGAGTGACACATCCCTTCTAGATACGACTTAGTAAATCGATGTGACGACCCACTAACTCGTGGGGAATAGCTGATGATCCATAAAAGGTCACACCTCTGAGCCGTACACGTGTCATGATGATCACAAGGAACTATGAGTTCAAGCAACAACACAATACGGATCCAGCTCGAGCGATTCTCAACCCGCTCAACTCCATCCCACCAGGCGGGCTCAGACTCTCACAACACGCTAGGCCCACATGTCTCACAACCATCCACGATACCCGTAAGCCATTTTCAGGCAAGTATCTCGAGGATCTGCTTCGGACGGGCAACCACAACTGCTTTTTGCATCCAACTAGGAAGCAAACACCAGATAATCTTCCACGCAGGGAAACTCTCTTCGATGGAATGCTTTCGAATTGGAAACTATCTCCCGCGTATCTAGGAGCACAGAGCTAACATGGAACTTCCTTCCTACAACACGACTCCTAATTAGAGAGGGATCTCCATGAAGATCTCCTCCCTAATCTACACCTACGATGACCCGGTTAACCCAGGACTCCTTGCACTATAAATAAGACATGAGGTTGGTAAGCTAAGGTACGCTACAAATTCCCTATTAGTGCATTACACCTTCTTCAGATCCTTGTCTGACTTTAGCATCAAAGTGTCATCGGCCACTCCACGGTGGTCTGTGACTCACGTGTGCTACTTGTGCAGGTCAAACAGGTTAGTCGGAACATGTCAGAGCAGGGAGCGAAAAACGACTGCATCAATAATAATAATAAATAAATAAGAACAATGTGATACTTCTGGCTCCATTAGATATGTTTTGGATTGTGATTGCAGAAATAATAGGCATAAATCATAAACTTATATAGCCTAACCCAACCAACAATTGGTTGGTCATAAATAGAATAATTAATGAAATAGTCACAGTTGGTTATAAAAGGAGTTTGAAGGGGGGGAAAAGGAGCCCTATGGCATGTTTCGGTCATCTTTTCCATTACTTAGAAAAAGTGAGCCAGAAAAAGTGAGCCACTAGTTCAGGTACAAGATACTATGGTATCCGTTGTTAAATCTGGTCAATTTGTTTAGGAAATGTAAATATGTCTTATAGTTTTATGAGTTAACCTGGATTAATAAAAGAGTCTTTGTTGGTCACAAAAGTAAAAAAGTAAGCACAAATTGATCATTACATCAACTACGGTGTCTAAATGGTCTATTTTGTGAAAAAGTAGATCGTAAAAGTTATTTTCATTTTTTTTATTTTTACATTTTATCCCCATTTCATTTTACCTTCTCCCTCCTTGCCATCTTTTTATTTAATTATGCTTTACTTTTAGTTTTTTGAATAAAGGATTGTGATTTAGTTTTTTGGGTTAATTTCGATCTTATGATTTTAAGAAATATTTCGATGTGTAAAGAAAAGACGTAAAATTTTTTAGGATACATGAAATATATATAATACATCTCGAGGGTATATGAAAATTGTGAAAAAATGCAAAGTAAATAAATCTATTAAACACATTAAATGAAGCTTAAATACCAAAAATTGAAACAAACATGAAATCAATATGTAATTAGAAAATCAGGGGGTTGTTTCAAAAATCAATAAATAATTAAAAGAACTGATAATTAGAAAAAACTTGAAATTGACAAAAAACTCTAAAATTTGTGGAAGAATTCTTCGAAAAAAATGAAACATGATCAATAGCCCTATATTCGGCCTTCCTAGCTCTCTTCTTCCTCCCCCAGGAACTCGAACAAAGAGCCAAAACTTGGGATTTTTCATGAAAAATGAGATTTCCCTCGTAAGACTGAGAAAAAAAGTAGACTAGTTCTAGATCTAGAAAGCTTGTATTTTTTTGCTTAAAATAAGAGACACAAGAGGCTCAAACAAATAATAGTAAGAACGCTCACCCCTCTCTATATTATCTAAAAGGGGCGTAGACAAGCTTCTTATCTTAGAAGATGGGAGCGCATCAGACTAAACTGATTATGAGATAGACTAAGCTAGGAATAGGTGGGGTAGTTTCATTGGTCGACTAATTAGGCTAATAAGCTTGAGGTTCAAAATCGCAACAAACAAGATAGAGGCATGCCGGTGGTATAGAAAGTGAAACATTCTTATTCTTTCTTTGCGTTCGGCAAACAGGAAGAGTGGCAGTCAAGTTTAGATAAAAGCACTTATGATGTTCCGGGTTACAGGTACATGGAACTAGGCTTGGCTTAGAGAAAACGGATTGTGCCGGTACGGGCTCGGTAGCTAGCCAAGTTAGGTAGGCTCTAAGTAGAATATCTCCTTTGCGAGGGACACCCACATACGTTATACCAAACTGAACTAAAATTAGACCTTGTAGAGGGAGCAACACGGAGGTTTCGGTTACCGCTATACCTTTCCATTCAAGGAAGTCGTCCATATATGCCTAATGATGGCATGGAAAGACTATAGACAACGTTCAAAGTAAGCTTCTCTTTTGAATCCCTTCACGTGTTACCCGGTAACCATGTAAGGTATACTTTACCGAGAGCCATTTTCTGAATTTGGTTACTGAGTTACGTGTTTTTGCCCAAAAACTGAATTTTACGAAAAAAAAACTCAAAAAACCAGAAAAAAAACTTCGAAAAAATGTAAATTTATATTTCGCCTTTTTTCTTTTCGTAATTCAAAAACAACAAAAAATTTTGGTGAAATTTCGCAAAAACTCATTTCATTTCCGTTAGGTTAATTCTATAATTATTTATGGTACTTTTAAATTAATTGGAATCTGAAAAGTTAAAAGGCATTGTTGTAAATATCACAAAAGAAATTTTTTCAGGGTATTTCAGGATTCCAGGAGGGCAATTACTAATGAACGCGAGTCACTCTGACGAGTTGACTCAGTGATACTCATGTAATGCATATCTCTAGACATCTAAAGAGCTTTGAAACTCATTTTTTTTCTTCCTCTTCTCCTTATCCTCCACCCAATCTAACTTACAACACAACAATTGCTTGCAGGATACCACCTCCATCCCGCATCACCACCATGTCCACCCCACCCAAATCTACTACTCTTTCAGCCCTAATACCATTCCATGAAATTTTTTTTTTATCAAGATTCTAGTTTTTTACATGCACATTCTTATAAAATCCCATCTGTTCTTTGAGGTAGATTTTACTAACCTAAATTAATAGGCTAATTTAATCTGAGTGTAATTCCCTAAGTGTACGACTATCTAACTAGTAGACAATGACAAATACGGATCAATCTCACGATGATTAAAGACACAATCGAAAACTAAAATCTGTTTAGACTAATTTAATGAGGGGTTTACAACTACAGAAAATTTATAAACTAATAAAATTAAATTAAACAATTAAAAATTGGATTACTAAGGACTATTTTGAAGTGAACCAAGGCATTAAATCCACATAAGGTTTTTTTAGAATTGTTTAACCTAACTTAATGTTTTCAGGAAGTGAGAAGTATGTGAGATGAAAAGTCTTTTGCTTCAAAGATATCCGCTTACGTCAAAGATGTGATGGTTAATAACCTTAAAAAGCAATTTAAATTCACAGTTAATTTCAGCAAAAGTCTAAATCCCTAACATTATTACAACACACACGATTACATGTTTATCATATTCAATTAAAACATGATTTGAATATTAACAAAGGGAACTCTAACTATCATCTGGTCTAGATTTGAAGTCTTGATATAATTGGTGAAAATAATTTATCAATATTAAGAAATTAGTTGTATTTAAAAATGAAGCAGAGAGAAAATAATAAAATAAATTCAACAAACTCTAGAAACCCATGGTTTAATCTTCTCCTTGGCGCGGTGTTTAGAAGATGATGGTGGTGGTGATCTCACCAATGGCTTGGTTCATCCACATCTCTTTCTCACGTGGGTGTTTTGTAATGGTGCAAATAGCTTGAGGTCCCTCCTCTTTCCTTCTTCTTCTTTGCACGATCTGTTGAAGCTATGTTGCGTGGCGTAATCTCTGTTGTTGTGCGATGGATGGGAGTCTGCAAAGGTCAGAGAAAGAGCAGAGAAATGCAATCATGGTTGGCTGATGGTGAGATGGAGGAAGCTTAGGGAGATCGTGGCAGCAAGATGATGAGATAGACGTTGCGTGAGGATTGCGTCTGGTTTGTGGCGAGATGGAGGAAGGGGTTGTTACTGGCATGATGGAAGAGAAAAGGAAGGAGGTTAAGATGGGACTGTTTGCAATGACATGCCTTAGAGGAAAAGAAGATCGAGAGGATGGAGAGGGATTGTGAGTTGAGAAGGAGGCTGCTCCAAAAAGGAGTATTCTCTCTCTCTGTCCGCAAGTTATAAGGAGGAATAAGAGAAGGGGCTATTAGGTCTTAATTGGGCTTGGGCTTGGGCTTAGGTTAATAAAAAATGGGTTTGGGTTTGGTTGGGTCAGGTTTTGGATTCCTATACTTGTAGCACCTTGCAATTTCATCGAAATCATCACTTTGTACCGCTATTTGAGTTTGTCAAAGAATTCATCGTTTAAGCTTCCAATCCTATAAAAACACGAAAATGAAATAATTAGAATAAAATACACTACTTGAAACATTAACAAATATAAGTTAATAGGTAATTTATGTATAAATTACATGAATATCATTCTATATCACATGAATCCCCTAAATCAAAGCTCACGCACATGGAACTCCTCAAATCCCAAATCGATTTCCTAAAATCATTTGATTTAGATTCGAATATCCAAAGTTGGATTGCAATAAGAAGTTGTAAATAGTCAAAGGGTTGTGTTGAGAGTTGTCTACGGCGTAGGACTTCATGTTTTATAATTGGAATCACCTAAAAGTGTTTTTGTAAATCAAAATGATAATAAGAAACTTTGAGAATATAAATATTGTTGATAATTTAGATAAATGTAGGCCATTATGAAATATTTTATTCGTGCTTTTATATAGATTAATATACATACCAACTTTATTGTTCATAATTACTTGAATTTTTTATCAGGTTATGATGGATGAAGAAACGATTGTTGACGAAGATCCGAAAGTTGGATTGATATTTGAAACTGAAGAATCGACATACAAGTTTTATAATGCATATGCAAGAAAAAATGGGTTTAGCATAAGGAAAAGAAAGACAAACAAGTTCAAATATGATCTTACCGTTATTGAAAGTCAACTACTCATATGTTCTTGTGAAGGTGAATACACTAAAATTATTTCAAGAACTAATATTTACATCTAATTACGTGTAACACTATATTTAGAATAACATATATTTATTATTGTTTTAGATATGTTGAAAGTGATATAATACATATTGTTTTACATTATCGTTTTAGCGGTCATTGAACTTGATGGTTGAGTCCCAACTGAATTATAAATCCATAGCAAGAAACTAGTAAAAAATGATGAAAACACCAAGGCTTAATGAACATTCTCAGTTATTAAATTTGAATATTATGATGTTTCAAGTGTTTAACTTACATGCATAATACTTAATTTATACCTATTTTTAATAGGGGAGATTCATTTCAAAGATTGACTTACATATATGAATAATTCTAGCTGGCCTGGGAGGCGCGCCTGGACACTCCCTGGCACGCGTTCGGGACCCTCCCAGGCACGTGCATGATGAAAAGGGCTGGATTTCAGCAGCCAAAAAATTTCCCCAATTTCTCGATTTCGAGCTCTTTCAAAACCCAAATTTGAAACCGAAATTGGGGAAAACTGAAGAAGAATCGAGAGAGCAAAAAATTTGAGAGAGAAGAAGAATCGATCGAGAGAGAGAGAAAAGAATCGAGAGAGAAGAAGAAGAAGAAGAAGAAGAAGAAGAAGAAGAAGAAGAAGAAGAAGAAGAAGAAGAAGAAGAAGAAGAAGAAGAACTTGTTGAATCTTCTCGAATCAGCGACTCATCTCACTTAGAAACCATAGAAGGTAAGTGCCAAACTTGATTCTAGCTTGATTTCTTCTTGTGGGGTTCTAGATCTAGGGTTTGTAGATCTAGGGTTCTTGACAAATTTTTTTTTTCTTTTTTTGTATGTGAGTTATAAGAGCAGTAGTTTGTGATAAGTTTGTGATAAGTCGCAGTTTCAATTTGTGATAGCATAAAAAACTGAGTAATGCTCGTAACCCTGCAATATTCAGAAAATCCTTGAGGTTATTCCATTTATTTTCCTGTAACCATAATGAAAATAAGGGCATATAATGTTCATCAATTTAATATTTCAAGCAAACATTGCGTCAGGGTGCTCCAGCAAAACCTAAAGAGCCACGGATTTCTCGTATGCCTCAGTTGTAAGTGGCTTTTGAATCTATGTGATGTGCTTTCTAAGTTTTTTTGTTGCATGTTTGTCTATGTAGTGCTTTGATATATCTCCCCAAACCAATTAACAAAGAAAACCAATTAACAAAGAAAACCAATTAACAAAGAAAAACTAATAGTTTGCAATTCAAGAGACAGACGACAGAAAACTTCATGGTGCGCTTCTGTTCCTTTAGGCAACATGAAATTATTAAGACATTTGATCAAGAGAGCAAAACCATGATAAGTTCGCCACAAAGTCAGTTTATATCATGCCACCAACATGTAAACCCAACCTACTTGTGATAAAACTTCTCCCAATTTCATGTACACAAGGCATGCAACAGTAAGTTTAAAAACAGAATGACCAAACAGTTTTGTATTGCATACACAGTTTTGTATTTCCCTCAAGCTATTAGTTGTGCATTTATGTTATAACAGTTGTTGCATGTTATAACAAATATTTCAGGAATGGATAGTGTAGAAGAGAATGAATTGATGGAAAATGAAGAAAATTTAGAAGAGATAATGGATCCCACAGAAGGGATGCAGTTCAACAGCATTAATGAGTACCAACGATATTTTCATGATTATGGTAATAAAATAGGATTTCCAGTGAAAATAAAGAATATGGAAAAAGATGAAAATGGAAAACCTATATTCATTACGCTTGCATGTGGTCGTTCTGGGCAGCATAAAAGTCAATCACAAAATGTTGTAAAAAAGCGGGGTACAACTAAATGTGGATGTTTGGCTAAAATTAGAGGTAAAATTCGCCCTGATGGAACAGTGTCAGTGACAAAGGTAACACTTGATCACAATCATGAATTGAGCCCCGGAAAATCTAGATTTTATCCGAAAAATAGAGTTATGAGCTCGTATGTGAAGAAGAGGCTGGATTATAATGATAGGGCGGGTATTAGGCCAAATAAGAGTTTTAATTCATGTGTGGTTGAAGCTGGTGGTCATGATAGTCTGCCTTTTTCTCAAAAAGATTGTTACAATTATTTGGATAAAATGAGGAGGTTGAGGCTTGGGGAAGGGGATGTGGAGGTCATTCATAACTACTTCCAAAAAATGCAAGCTAACAATGCTGATTTCTTTTATATGTTGGATTTTGACAATAAAGGTACAATAAAGGTAGATTGAGAAATGTCTTTTGGGCTGATGCAATGAGCAGAGCAGCTTACAAGGAGTTTGGAGATGCTGTTACCTTCGACACTACATACTTGACAAATAAGTATGAGATGCCATTTGCTCCTTTTGTTGGGGTGAACCATCACGGCCAGTCAATTCTTTTCGGATGTGGATTGATATGTGGTGAGACCATTGAAGAGTTTGTTTGGCTTTTCCAAACTTGGCTTGTGTGTATGAATGGCAATGCTCCGATGGCTATAATCACTGATCAAGATAGGGTAATGAAGAGGGCCGTTGAAATTGTATTTCCCAACACACGACACAGATGGTGCTTGTGGCATATTATGAAGAAGTTGCCTGAAAAGTTGTCCGGTTGCAATCAATATGATGCAATAAAGTTTGCAATGCAAAGAGCAGTTTACGATTCCTTGTCTCATGAAGAGTTTGAAGTAAATTGGCATGGTTTCATTGAGAAATATTGTCTGCAAGAAAATGATTGGCTGAAAGGATTATATCTTGAAAGAATGCGTTGGGTGCCAACATATCAAAGATCTACTTTCTGGGCGGGGATGTCTTCAACTCAAAGGAGTGAAAGCATGAATGCTTTTTTTGATGGTTATGTAAATTCGAAGACCACTTTGAAGCAATTCGTTGAACAATATGAGAATGCACTACGAAGTAAGGTTCAAAAGGAAACTGAAGCGGACTTTAAATCGTTTAACCGATAGATCCCTTGCATTACCCCTTATGCAATAGAGAAAACTTTTCAAACTGCCTATAGTACAAAAAAATTTAAGGAGTTCCAAGAAGAGATTGCAGGGAATATATGTTGTACAATTAGTAGTGAAGTTATAGATGAGAGTGGCTTTAAGGTATACACTGTTAGACAAGACTTGGTGATAGGAGATAGACAACGTTCAGTCAATTATATAGTATATTTTAACGTTGCCGACTTCAATATCAAGTGTAATTGCCAATTGTTTGAGTTCAAGGGGATCTTATGCAGACATGTATTGAAAGTATTGTTTGAAAGAGATATTCATGCTGTACCAGATAAATATGTCCTTCGGAGGTGGAGGAAAGATGTGAAGAGGGCACATACAAAGGTTAAGATTGTTTATTCAGATTGGGGAATGAAGCCTGAAAATCAAAGGTTTGACAAGATGTGCAGTCACTTCAATGAAATGGCCGAATACGCCGCTGAGGATGAAAAGAAGACATGCCAAGTTCATGAATGGATCACTTTGAAAATGGAGCAACTCAAAACTGATGATGGTGATGAGGATGTTGATTCACATGGGTTATTTGAAATTGGCTCCAATACTACTAGTTCTGGGATGCAATCCAACATTTATAGTCCATTACCGGTTCGTAGCAAAGGCCGACGATCTAATTCAAGGATGCAATCGACAGGCGAAATTTTTTGTAAAAAGATATAGAAGAAAAAAAAAACAAGCAAATAAAGATCAGGCCCTTGAGAAGAATGTGGTATGTTTTGCAATATGTTTTTATGAATATTTAATTTTTTAAGTCTAGAATATTAAATTTTATGTACACGTCATTTGTAGGGTTGTTCCCAGATTGGAAGGCCTGGGTTAGAATATTTGACACCTCATTCATTAAACCCAAATACACAGGTTTGAATTTAATATATTTACTGACGCGTACTATCACTTATGATTGTTCACTTATGATTTGTATTTGTCAACTTGAAGGATGAAACAATGGGGTCACAATCTGGTATTCCAATCTCATTCATGGATCCATATTTTTCATTGATGTCACAGGTATATAAACCAAGGGGTCACACTATTTCTTAGTACTGTTGCAATTATTTATATATATATATATATATACTTTTTTTTTTTTGCAGCCACCACCTTCAAGATGAGTTGCTGAAAATTTAAATGCTGTGAAGATGCTGAAAATGTTGTGAAAATGCTGAAAATGATGAGTTTAAGCAGTGAAGATGTTGAAAATGAAGATGCTGAATGATGAAAAATGAAGATGCTGAAAATGAATGCTGAAAACTCCGGGAATGCTGAATGCTGAAAATTGAAGATGCTGAAAATGAATGCTGAATTTGCTGAAACTGTTTAAGTGGTTGAATTTGTTGAAAATTTGATGCTCAAAAATTCTGTCAGATTTGTTTTCTACAGATTTCTGTCGGATGATTTTGATTTAAATTCTGTCAGATTTGTATGCAAGAGCATTCATGAATTTGCTGAAAATTTGATGCTCGAAAATTCTGTCAGATATTTTGCAGGTTGTTTCAATTGTGAATTTGATGAAAATTTGAGTTCAATTGTGAATTCTGTCAGATAGTTTGCATGTTGTTTCAATTGTGAATTGTCTGTCAGATAATTTGAATTTGCTGAAAATTTGTTGTTACATTCTGTTTAATTTGCTGATAATTTTCTGTCAGATAGTTTGCTGAATTTTCTTGTTGTTGTTGTCAGATAATTTGTTGTTACATTCTTGTTCTTGTTTAATTTGTTGTTGTCTTGGGTTGAATTTTCTGTCAGATATCTGAGATGAATTTGCTGAAAATTTTCTTCTTGTTGTCAACCCAAAGCCTCAACCTCCTCATGTTGCTGAACTTTGGGTTGAGATGTCTTGTTGCTGAATATTCTGTCAGATATTTGCAATGTCTTGTTGCTGAATATTGCTGAATATTCTTTCAATACAACACAGCATAAACACAGGAGTTCTCAAATTGATGTTGCTGAATTTTAGATACAATACAATCATTTTCCTGACATTGCAAATGTAAAGTAAAGAAACTCTCAAGCTGTTTAAACAGGTTCTAAAACAGTGTCTAAAACAGATAGTAATACAATACAGTTTCCTGACAATACAATACAATACAAGCATAGAACACAAATTGAAATGGTTGCTTCATTGCTTCATTGCCTCTCTAGTAATGGTTGCATATCCCTTCTGACATGCAGGCTTGCTTCATTGCTTCATTTCTTCATTGCTTCATTGCTTCATTGCGGGCTAAAAGCTTGTCACATCTCAAAAAGTATAAATGCAGACTTAACCAGCTTCATAGATGTTACTTCTTCCTCCCCTGCAGCAACAAATAAGATCAGCATCAACACTAACTACATTGTGATTAACAAATATCCCCACACAATTCACGAAATTTGAAAGTGAAATTTCCAAATCACAAACATGGCTAGAAGAGGAAGCAAAGAACCAAGAACTTACAGAGCTTAGATAGTCATCCATCAGCAACTGCTTTCGCTTCTTTGAAGTTGAAGGAAAACTGTCAGCATGGGCTCTCGTTGAACCCCGCTCTGTCAGCAAGATGCCTCATTCCCCTTATGCTTCTTCTGCTTTAGAAGACTGGGAATCAAACACGGAGTTCTAAATGACTAATAGTAGCAAAATATCAACGTGTTGAACGAGATATCTGCAAATTTGGCCATTATCCTTACTTCACAATCACTGTCCATATATTTCTACACCCCAAAGCATCATAAATACTCTTGAATTGAATGAATATATCAGGAAAACTTCAAAATGACTAGTGATTGAAATGATCAGTTTACTTATAGAACACAGAAACATGACTTCATAAAAGGGAGAATCATAGAAATCACATATCTTGACTTGACAATTAAAAGACCAAAACAATAATAGTTGAGAATTTTTAGGTGCAATTGTACATAATTTGCAGCAACAACAAAGTATGTTAGTAGAAAGTAATCTACCTAAAGTTGGGAGATCCAAAGTACTATTTTTCAATAGAACTTTGTTGCTTTGGGATGGATCAAGGTGTAGAAAATTGTTTAGTAGCAAGTGCAAACAACATTCAGATGGATGCACATGTTCTTGTACAATTGCCACTTTATGGTTACTAAGTCAAGACAAACTTGAATTCCACATGCACCTATTATTTAATAAATTCATGCCCATGTGTATGAAATGTTAACAAACAATCCGAATATCATGAAAATGTAGTCTGGTTCCTACCTGCCCACATCTTTTTGTACAAAAGAAAAATAATACTGATCAAGCCTTTTAAAGACAAGAAGGAAAATAGACCAAACAAAGGGTCCATGTTATCTTGTCAAGACTTAAGGATATAGAGCAAAGTAATTTATTCTTATCAATACAAACACAAACACCTGATTTTACTGATCAGAAAAATATATGTATAGAGGAAAGTAAATACAGAATCGTATTTATAGATATCAAAAGAAATTTAAGCGCAAATTAGTAGCTAAGTGAGTGTATTATCATTAACTTTACAAAAGCAAACCCATAATGTAAAACCATTAACATGAAAGAAATAAGATGATTACCAGAACACAAACATCTGTATGGTTGCCCTGAGAAAATCTCTCGGGCAAACAATTATTTAGAAGTTCCAGAACATGCCAACCAGAGAGTGATGGAGGCAATGAAGGCAGTGAAGTTTTGAAATCATCCCGCAATCTTTGCAAATCAGACATGTTTGGAAGGCATGTCAAGAGTTTCGAGTGCAGCTTATGCAGATCAGTTCTCTTCAACAAGTCTGACAAATGCAAGGATTGGAGATCCACAACCTTTGGAACCTTCATAGCAGTGTATATAGTCAAAGCAAGGAAAAGGAAGAACCCGATCAAGTGCCTGAAGAAAATACGCATAACTTCTAAGGGGCAACAAATTTCATGGAATAAAGGCAGAATTATTCTGGACGATAATCACATGACAACAATGCTTTAAATATTCATCACCTAAGTATCACATAATATTTATGATTACTCCTCTGATAACAAAATATAAAAAGGCCAGAGCCTTATATATAGTTTCAGTTAACATTTCAATCACTAAAGAGTATGGCATCATTTATTAATCGAATTTGCCTCATCCTGATTCCCTGACTGTCTCTTAGATAATTAAGAATCGTGTAATAGCTACTCCAAGAGAATGGCAATGGGACCAAATCATGTAGAATAGCACATCAGACTCGTAGTAAATGATAGTTGAAACCAAGTAAAATGTTGAAGAAACACAGAGTAGAATGCCAAAGAAATGTATTGGAATAAAGTGATAAAGGGTTGGGTAACGATTAAAAGAAGCCGGGTATTTCTTGCTACATGCAAAATAAATTACCCAAGCTGAAATGTCATGGTTCTTGAGGTAATTTTCGAGCTCCAAATATGTTACATGAACGTTGTTGAAAAGGGTATATTGAGATCATCCAAACTATAGATACATACGGACATTTAGTCTTCATTACTGATCAAATTGCATTAGCCTAAGAGATGGCTATAACTCAATTTCAAATTAAGAACATGCACAATTACTTGTAATACACTAAAAGCACTTAGCAAATCATAACAAGAACCAACTAGAATTATTCTACATATATAATACTTAATTCTACAGACCCGTTGCCTTGAAATTTGTAATCTTCTTGAGTAAAGAGTTTAAGTTATGCAAATGGGCAACATTTTGAGAGGAATATCCATCGTCGAAATGACGAATGATTAAGCAGAAGATAACATGAATCTCATTTGACCATTGTGAGTATTGATATCAGTGGAGAATTTTGGATTTCATTTGTTGAAAAGTCACTTCATTCAATCAAAAAAGTGTTTATAAACTTTAGTGCATGGTAGACAATTTATATGAAACCTAACTACTTGAAGTGTTCATTATTTTTGCAAATTTATCTATTTGAATCTAGAAGTGTTTATTTTGATAATTTTATAGAATAACTTTAATGTATTGTTTGAGACTGGAACATGTGAATTTATAAATGTTTCATTAGGTACATAATATTTATATATTAAATTTGTGATGTCATAATGGTTTTGGTTTGGATCCAGTTATGAAATGAAAATTGTTAGGTCTTAATAAGTTGGTATTGTGATGGGTTGGTAATTTATGTGACCTTATTGAGTTAGTTGGTAGTTAAAAATACAAAAAGAGAAACTTTGTAGAGGGACGAAAATGTGACCGTGTTGATTGAGAACGCAATGAACTATGCCATTAAAGCGCTTCCATCTATCTTACAATTCAAAGAGGTATTTTACTGTTCACAAACTGGCACCTTAATTTTCTTTTTGTTGGTGGCCGCAACTTAAAGGGACCTCGACTACAAACCTCTCTCCCTGCATTACAAACTCAAAACTCATTACGAATTCCTACCTAAGCTCTCCCTTTTCTCATGCATGTCTCAAATCTCTACACAAATCTCTCAAGTAACAACTCTCAAATCTCTCAAGGGTGAGTTGTACACACCGCCAACACATCACCCACATTATAAATAATGTTGTGCACACCCCAACACACTACCTGCGTTATAAAGAATGTTGTACACACCCCAACGCATTTGCTTTTTCCTTTTTTTTGTAGTTGTGGCTTTTGTTTGCTCATTTGATCACTAACAATAAAAATTGATAGTGCATCTATAATGTCATTCCCTTCTTAATCATAGGATTTGGTAACACCTGTGAGAATACCTTTCTATGGTATTATGATTGTTGGGTGTCACTTTTGTCTTTCCCTAGTTAGAAACAGACATAAATTTAAACTTTATTCAAAGGTGTAAGGTTAATAAAATATGAGAAGCAAATCTTCATACCTCAAAGCATTGGAGTTTGGCTTTTCCCATTTTTGTAGTAGTCACATTAGCAGTCAATGTAGTATATAACTTAGATTGATTTTTTTTTCTCTCGTTACAAACGTTGGCCTAGCGCATGCTTTGAAACGTTATTGTCTGTAGGGACATTTTCTTTAACCACATTATGAGTTATGTTTTTATGTAACCAACATCTTTTATGTGAGGTAGCTTATGCAGTTGACTGTAATACGTTCGTTGGTCAGTATCTATCAAATTTTATCCCAGCATAAGTCAAGTTGTAGTTCAAGCTATAAAATCAAGGTGAGTTTGAAGGTTCATTATGTTTTTCACTTGATATAATAGGGCCTACCAAATCTCCTACTACTGAAAAGGGAATTGATGAACTTGCATTTATTATGGTACGATTGAGATCTATATATCTTTGAATGTATGTTTTTCAAAATTTTTATGCTTATTTGCTTAAGTTTTGTATGCAAGGAAATGGAAAAGGTTGGCTTAATTCAAAAGGGAAAATGAAGAGTGGTATTTATCCAGGTATGCATAAGTGCTTAACTTAGATTTTTTTTTTCTTTTTATAACTTTACTATCCTAGATTCAAAGTATGTGATGAAGGTATTATTAGGCCCTTTCTTATTTTCCCATTGTCTATGTACGTTTTCGTCATTTTGATTATATTCATGTCTTATTTCCTTCAGTTTGTAAGAAGTCACTATAGTTTATATATATATGCTATCAGCCATTTTTTGTTTGCAAAAAATTAATACTTTATTATGATTATGAAAATAAATACTAGTACTTCTGGTCTGGGGTTTCCGCCTTGAAAAATAAATTAGGGGTGTATCATTCAAATCATTGGTCCGGTATTGGATGTAACCTTTCCGCCGGGGAAAATGCCTAATATTTACAACCTATTGGTAGTTACAGGTCAAGATATTGTTGCCCAAGAAATGCCTAATGGTGAGGCGTCCTTAAAGGGTGATTGACTGGTTTAAGCATGTTGGAGAACAATTAGAACAATGTATATATATTTATTTGAAATGAATAATGTAACAATACAAATACTATTTGCAAATACTATTTGTATTACAAATTGGTTTCAACGAAATAAAATAAAATAAAATAAATAAATCCACTAACTTGTATTGCAGATAGAGGCTTGCGAAATCACTATGTCAATTGTACATTTAGGTAGTAAACCAAGATTAACCATTCAACACAAAGATTTAAAATTAACATGTCTTAATCTATCATGCCATAATGTAGAAGACTCAAGCAAGTAATTAGGAGCATTATTTATATCATTACTGACATCCAAAACTAATACATTGAGTTTGAAAAGCTCTTCATCCAGGTAATCGTTCCCAACAAATATTTCCCCTTTAGTGAGAACAAATTTGTCAGATTCAAATACAAGTTTAAAGCCTTTTTGACTTAGAATAGGACCAAACACAAGATTTTTAGTAATGTCAGGAACATGCAATACATCCATCAGAGTAAGTTCCATTCCAGATGTAAATTTCAGGACCACTTTCCCTTTTCAAGCAACACTTGCAGTAGATGCATTTCCCATGAACAACTTTTCTTCACCATTGAGAAGAGTGTAGGTGACAAACATGTTTCAGTTTCCACATATGTGCCTTGTTGCACAGGTGTCCACCCACCAATACTGACTATCTATCATTATGTTAACTTCAGAAACAATACCAACAAAGTTTTCAACAATATTGGCTTGGTTTTGTTATTTGTAGTAGGATTCTCCTTTTTGTGGCGGCAGTCTTATGCTTTGTGTCTAGGCTTTCCACATACCCAACAACCACCTTTAATTTGATTAAAATTCTTCCCTTTTGGAATAAGTGTATGTGACTGTGGATGTTTTCCATCATACTTGTTGATTTTCTTCTTCTGACTTTTGTACATAGGCTTGGACTTATTTTCATTCTCAACAACATTGGTTTTGGCATCAAACTTGCGGTGATCTTCTTGAATCCTTAGTTTGAGAACCAGATCCTCCATTGCTATATCAATATTCTTATGTTTGAGATGTATCTTTAAATCATTCCAAGATGGAAACAACTTCTCAACGACAACCCCAACTGCAAATTGATGTGGCAATTCCATTCCCTCTGCAGCAAGTTCTAGGATCAGAATCTGGAGTTCCTCCACTTGATTCACAACCGTCTTTGAAATCTATCATTTGGTATTTTAAGAATTTTCCAATGATAAACTTCTTTGAACCAGCATATTCAATTTTATATTTATTCTCCAGGGATTCTCAGAGTTCTTTTGCTGGTTTGTATGATCTATACACATCATACAGTGTATCATCAAGGTTGTTTTAGATATAGTTCATCCATAAAAACTCACTGTGTTTCCATGCATCAATTGCATTAAATATGATCTGCGGAAATCTCATCTCCTTCAGTCACAAGAACATCTTCCTTGACAATATGAATAAGGTTCAGGGTTGTTAGATAAAATAACATATTTTGTTGCCAGCGTTTGAAGTCCATACCCTTGAACATGTCTGGTTTCTCAACATGGGGTTTGACACCATTCAATGATTGTTCCATAATTCTGTCTATAGATTATTGGAAAACAATCAAAACAATGTATATATATTTATTTGAAATAAATAATGTAACAGTACTGATGTAGTCGATTTTCGATTCCTGCCTTAACCTTGATCTGCAAACCTGCTGACTTGCACAAGGAACACACGTGAGCCACAGACCACTGTTGTGGTGGCCGATGACACTCCGATGCTAAAGTCAGACAGAGATCCGAGGAAGGTGTAATGTTGTAAACAAGGAATTTGTAGCGTACTTTAGCTTACCAACCTCATGTCTTATTTATAATGATGGAGTCCTAGTTTGACCAGGCCATCGATGGCGTAGTTTAGGGAAGAAGATCTTCGTGGAGATCATTTTCTAATTAGGAGTTGTACTGTGAAAGAGTGTTTCCTTGTTAGCCTTGTGCACCTAGATGCGCGAGAGATAGTTCCTGTTCCAAGAGTAGTCCATAGATAAAAGTCTCCATGTGTGATATATACTTTGGAATTTGCTTCCTAGTTAGAAGCAAAGTGTTGATGTCTTGCCCGTCCGAAGCTGATCCTCGAGATACTTGCCTTAGCAGGGCTTATGGGTATTAAGGATAGCTGTGAGGCACGTGGGCCTAGTAGGCTGTAATGATTTCGGGTCCATCTATCACTTTGCATTGTGCGGGCTTGGAACCACTTGGGCCGAATCAGTGTCGGGCTGACGCTTGGGCCTACTATTTCTCGAGATCATCGTGACACATGTACGGTGTAAAAGAGGGACCGTTTTGGTGTATCATCAGCTACTCCATCATGTTAGTGGGCCATCGCGTCAGTCCACTAAGTCACTTTTCAAAAGATACACCGCTTATGATGATTGAGTCTGAATCGTTTGCTTGAGTCGCGCGCTTCATTAGTTAAGTCGACGTCGGTTTAGTGGAGAAGATGCGGGAAACCAACCCCTATTTAGATCCTCCTTTCTGCAGAGATCGACTCTTCCATTTTCTTTCTTTTAGAGATTCTGTTTTGTTCATCTTTTGATTGAAAGCTTGTTCATCTTTGCCATGGCTCACCAACACCATCTTGATGATGAAACTTTGGCCAGGGGCCTCGAGTTTTTTGAAGATAAGTTGCTTTCTGAGTCGGGCCTTGGTGACATTCAAAAGACGTTCGGGGTCTTTGAGGACCTACCATTGTATGCACTGCAAAATGATCAGATGCCAATGCTCCCTCCAGAAGGGTTTATTTGTTTGCACCGCGAAATACTTCAGACTGGAGTCCGTTTTCCTGTTTTTGATGAGATTTGGGGCTTCTTGGATTTTCTCGAAATCCCTCCTGCCCAGTTGGTACCCAATGGGTATAGGATCATCCTTCTTATTTTGATTAGAGCGAATGATGTTGGTGTCCGCGTGACTCCGCAGGTGATTCAGTTGCTGACTTCTCTCCGGCTGAATGATCACGCCATTCGCAAGACGATGTCGCCGGACTGCTTCAGAAATTTTCCAAATGACTTCAAGTTCTGGCAAAAATATTTTTTCTTGGCTCCTTCAGACTCAAAACATTTCAAGTTATGGGTCGTCCGCATGAACACGAGTTCAGGCGACTTCGTAAGTATAGCTTCATCTTTTGAATTCGTTGCGCTGATTGCATGCTGATCATTGCATTTGTTTATTTATAGAGAGGTTCCCTACTCCTTTTTCCCCATAAGAGCAGAACACTATGAAGACATTCCGTGACCTGCCGAAGACGAGTGTGGAGGAAGTCATATGCCCTGCTAACTTCAGCCGCAGTGGTGACAAGTGGCATGTGGCCACCATTCTTTACCGAACGCTGAAGGTCAAGTCTAAAGGTGGAGCCCCTTCTAGAAAGAGGAAGGCCGTCGAAGTTAAGGCTCCTGCTTCATCTGATATGGAAGGACTTTCTGAGACACTCGCCTCCTTTGTGAGTTCGAAGAAGTCCCGTGCTAGGACTGAGTCGGCTTCCAAACAATCTGTTCCAGTGAGGGTGGAACATGAACCTAGTCAGCCTACCTGGGCGGAGGCTGAAATATCCGGCTGGGAGAGGGACCATCTTCGATTAGCCGGGGTTGAAGATGCATCAAATCTAAGTACCGAGCAGGCTGAAGCCTTTAGTGAAAAGCTGATGTTGATTGCTGTGGCGGCTCCCATTGGTGCTGACCACTCCAGGGCCGTTCCATATGAGGTTTTTGATGAAGATTCACCTGAGGTTCTGAAGTCCAATCGCTCCATTGAAAGATCTTCCGATAGTGGCCGCGGTGAAGTGGGTTATCCTTCTTGTAGTCCTCATTGTTCCCCATTTCGTTTTAGGCTGCATATTAGGGTGATGGAGGGTCCATTGAACAAGTCACTTCCCTCTCTTCCTTCGAATTTCGCAGAGCCGTCTCGCAATAAAGGGTTGGCCGCTGGTGACAAAGGGAAGCTGTGAAGGAAGACCTGGGTGTAGTGGTGATTACGAAGGGCGGTGCTGGCATAATTCCGCATCCGGGAGAGTTCCATCTGGATACACAAATAAGTTTCTTTGCTCCGAACGTAGTGAAGATGAACAACTAGACTTGGCACTAGGAGGTTGACGTGGACTATGCTTCAAAGAAGCACATAAGCACGTGTCCTAGTTGGCTGATGGACCACGCTCCAAAACCCGAGGAAGATATGCTAGAAGGGCGTATAGATAAAGGTTTACAACACCTTATGTTGGGGATGTCTCATTTGAGCCAGGTGGTCGTTGCTGGGACGGAGGTTGAGGAGGCTCGTGAGAGGGTATACACCATGTAGCGTGTCTTATCAACTATGCAGAAGTCGTATTCAGATGCGCTTTTTGAATTTGAGCTGCTGAGGAAGCAGATTGAGAAGGGGAGGCTGGAAGGGTTTGTCTGGAGGTCCTTGAGTTTGATTTAGCAGAGGCGGTGTTTACAAGGGACAGATTCAAGCGAGAGTTGGATCTGATCTGCTCTGATCTAGAGGTCCCGCAAGAAGCTGCGGCCAAGACCTGTTCTAAGTTGGGGTCTCTTGCTGAAGAGAAAGCCATGAAAAAAATTGACTGGACTATTAAAAACAGCAGTTAAAGGCTGACGTGGAATTTAATGCTCGAGTAGCGAGGAAGGCTGGAGAGTAGCTTCAACTGGAGCAGAATCGGGATTAGAGTCTGGCCTGACATGTGAGTATATGGGGCGAATCTCTAGCATTTGTCACAAGTGTGAACGAGTTTATTTGCATCCGCTTGCATCGTGGGCCAATAATATCCCAGAGTCATTGCTTTGTGGGCCAACGTTCTTCCTTCTGGGTGATTCTCACATGTACCGTGGTGGATTCCTGTAAAACATAATCAACATTATTGGGTAAGAGACATCTTAACAACAGACTGGTTGCATGTGGAGCAAGTAGTGGATTCTCACTCGATTAATTTCGCAGTTTTCGAGCCTTCATATCTTATCCATTGGAAGTCCTCCGTCCGTTATGTAGGATAGAATTGGGGTCATCCAATTGCTTTCCTAATCTGTGGCACATGCATCTTGTATTTGATTTTCCAATCTGGAAATTTTCTGCCTGGTGACGAGTGGATTCTCATTTTGTTTAGCTTGTGATGTTTCCTTCGCTAACTCTTCAACCTTTTTGTTCTCTGCCCTTGCACACCGCTGAATAGTAGCGGGAAACCTTCTGCTAGCTCTGCGGTTTTTTTACGGCAAACTTTCATTCGAGCATTTTTTACTTGAAATTCGCCGTTCAGTTGATTGACCACCAATTTGGAGTCAGTGAAGACACTGATCTATTTTATTCCCAAGTGTTTTGCTAATTTTAGCCCGATTATCACTGCTTCGTATTCGACTTCATTGTTCAAGGCTTTGAAATTGAATTTTATCGCATTTTCTAACGTTACGCATTCTGAACTGTATAGGATCATTCCGGATCCGCTCCCCACCTTGTTGGATGCTTCGTCGCAATGGAGGATCCGTTCGTGGGTGTTTTGTTTGGTATGCTCCTCTTCATGGTTGCTTTCCGGCTGGTGGTCTCTGTTGCCAGTGAATTCGACAATGAAATCCGCCAATGCTTGGGCTTTTATTGCATTTCTTGGGGCATAACTGATGTTGAATTGCCCAAGTTCTGTTGCCCATTTTACTATTTTACGAGTAGCTCGGGTTTGTTTAAGTGGTTGCTCGGTCATGACAATGATCGGGTGGGGTTGGAAGTACGGTCGTAGTTTTCTCGAGGATACGATTATAGTGAATGTCAGTTTCTCCAAGGCCGGGTAGTTGTTATCTGCATCTGCGAGTGTTTTGCTGATGTAATATACTGGTTATTATGCGCCTTTTTCTTCACGTATCAATACCAAACTCACCGCGTGGTCAGATACGGATAAGTATAGGTACAATGTTTCCCCCGTGTTTGGTTTTGATAACAGTTCTGTACTCCCCATGTACTCCTTCAAACTCTGAAAACCTTTTTTGCACTCTTCATTCCATATGAATGTTTTGTTTCCTTTCAAGATCTTGAATAAGGGTAGACATTTGTCCAACGACTTGGAAATGAATCTGTTTAAAGCTGTTATTCAGCTGTTAAGACTTTGTACTCATTTTATGTTCGTTGGTGGTTGCATGTTGAGAAGTGCATGTATCTGTTTCGAGTCAGCTTTGATTCCTCTTTGGTTGACCATGTATCCATGGAACTTTCCTGACTCTACTCCAAGTATGCATTTATCCGGGTTCAGCTTCATTTTGTATTCCAGAGCTGTGAGAAGGCGTGTTCAAGGTCTTTCATGTGGTTTGTTTTGCGTGAGCTTTTGACCAACATGTCATCAATGTATACCTCCATGGTGTTACTGATCTGATCTTTGAACATTTTGTTGACTAGCCGTTGGTACGTAGCTCTTGTGTTCTTAAGTCTGAACGACATCACCCGGTAGCAATACATGCCTCTCTCCGTTATAAAAGATGTATTTTCTTGTTCGGGAGGGTACATCTAAATTTGGTTGTACCCGAAACACGTATCCATGAAGCTTAGGAGTTCGTGTCCGGCAGTGGCATCCACTATCTGGTCTATGCACGAGAGCGGGAAAGTGTCTTTCGGGCATGCTTTGTTCAGATCAGTGTAATCCACACATACTCTCCACTTGCAATTTTTCTTCTTCACAAACACCGTGTTAGCTAGCCAGTCCGGGTAGTGTGATTTTCTGATCATTCTTGCATTTATTAGACGGTGTACTTCCTCGTTTATTACTTGATTACATTTAGGGGCTATGGGTCTTCTTTTTTGCCGGACCAACTTTTTGGCTGGATTGACTTGCAATTTGTGAGTGATGACGGATGGGTCTATTCCCACCATATCTTTCATCGTCCAGGCGAAAACGTCTTGATTATTTTTCTTCAATTAAACCAGCTTCATGGCTAGCTCTTGATCCATTTTGGTACCAATCCGAACTGTTTTGTCTTCCCCATCACCCAAGTAGACCATTGTTGTTTATTCTTTAGGTTATCCAGTGTTTGGTCGATCCATTAGACTGGTTGGGGCTGTATTATCATCCACAAGATCAGAATTTGTTTGACCAGATCACTGCAGCGTCTCCTCTGGTCGTTGTAGTAATTGCTATTTGTGTGGAGCTTTAATTGTTGCATAATGACATTCGTGCGCAGCTGGCTGATCTCCTTTGAATTTTTTGACGCCATTATCAATGTGGTACTTCAAACATTGATGGATGGTAGAGGATATCACACCCATTTTATGTATCCAAATCCTTTCGAAAAGCATATTGTATGTGGATGGAACGTCAACTACAAGGAAATTTGTTAACAAGACTCGTTGTCTCCCTGGTTCTCCCTTTTCCATTGGTAGTTGGATCATTTCGATTGGCCGACATTGTTCTCCACTGAAGCCCACCATTGGTTGATTCTAGGGTGAAAGCATTTCCTCGGTGAATCGCATTCTGTGGAACGCCGTTAAGTACAGAAGGTTAGCCGAGCTGCCAGTGTCGACTAGTACCCTTTTGAATTCGCATTTGGCTATGAATACTGAGATTACTAAAGTGTCAATATGTGGGAAATTAACTCCTTACGCGTCCTCATTGGAGAATGTCAGAGTTCTCTGTATCGTTCTAGCTTATTGTGTAGAAGGTTCCTGGTATCAAATTTTTGCTCGAAAATCCCGGATTGACCGCTTCCGAAATCGATTGGATAACTCTTTTTCTCCGATCACGCCATGCATGACATATATTAGCTCTCTCGATTGTCGTTCTGTCGTGGTTTTTCTCATATTAGACTTCCTCAGCTTAATGAGATCTCCAAGTCATCCTTTCTGGATGTGGCGTTCGATTTTGTCCTTTAAGTTGTAGCAGTCCTCGGTATCATGTCCGTAATTATTGTGGACGGAAGTTCACATGTCTAGACTCCTCTCATTTTGGGCGGTCATCTAACGTAGGGCTGAACAAAAAACCGATCAAACCGATTAAACCGACCGAACCGATCTAAACCGAACCAATCGGTTCGGTTTAAATTTGGTTTTAAAAAATTCAAAACCGAAGTAGTCGGTTCGGTTTCTATGTGATTTTAACCGACCAAACCGAACCGACCGACCGAATATATATAATAAATAATATATTTTTTATATGTAAATAATACAATATGTTTAAAATAGCCGGTCGGTTCGGTTTTATTTCGATTTTGGTTCAATTTTAGTCGGTAAGGTTCGGTTACGGTTTGCATAAATTATAATCAGTTCGGTTTCGGATAGGTTTTGTTAATGGTCGGTTCGGTTTCGGTTTGAAAATTTTAAAACCGACCTAAGTCGGTTCGGTTTTCAGCCCTAATCTAACGTTCTCCCACTTCGCTATAGTCTTGAGGGCCTCGGCTCAACTCGTTTTTAAAGTTGTGAACGATTTTCCTGTTGATTGCTCGTGTTTGGATCATCTGGGTTGTAATCTTCCAAGCCTTTGTTGATCGAACTTAGAATCACCTCCGGTTCGATGTATTTTTGGTTTGTTGTTTTCTTCCCTAGGCTTGTCATTTTTTCGTCTTTTTCGGTCGGATGAAGCGTGTCTCTTTTCTGATTCGTCCCTCGTTCTACTGCTATCATCTCTTCCAAGGTGATGTGCTTTTGAGCAGTTTTCAATAGAATCTCCATGTTCTTTGGGGGGTCCAGGTTAAGAACATCAAAGAGGGAACCTCTTTTTAATCCGGCGGTGAAAGTAGCGGTGGCCGTGTCGTCGCTGCATCCGTCAATCATTGTTAACTCGTTAGTGAAACTACATATTCCCTTATTGTCTCCTCGGGTTTTTGTTTGATGTGGAGCAAGTAGTGCGACCCCTTCCTCATTCATTGACTGTTGACGAACCTCATTATGAAGGCTGTGGCCAGTGCCTGGAAGGAGTTTATTGATCTTGGTGGCAAGCTGTTGAACCGGCTCATTGTCGCGGAAGTGAAACTGGCCGAAAACGTTCTGCATAAAATGAACTCTGTGCTTTCTTTCAATGCCATCATGTGGTGAAAGTGTTGCAAAGTCGTGTCATCATATGATTTAAACTTCGGTGGGGTGAACTTCGTCGGTATGGGAGTCACCATGAGTGCGTCTAAGAATGATGGTCAGGCCAGTTCATACAATACATTAGGATCCGTGACTCCGATTCTGAATGAGATTTCAGCAGGGTTTCGTCTTGAAATGGTTTGTCGTTTTCTGGATTCGCCTGCTGAGGTTCTATAGGAACTTCGTCGGTCGATTTTTGTTGGGGCGTTGCTTGAACGGGGTCGGCGGATTGAGCAAGCTTTTGGGTGAGTTTTTCCACCATTTTGATCCTATGGTCCATCTGGTCCATGAGTAAGTCTATACGAGGGTTTGTGGCGACGCATCTGAACGTCTGGGATGTTTGAACCACCTCGTGCTGCGATTTTCTATTGTCGGGCATGGTTGTCCAAACGTTCGTCGCTCGGTTTGCCGTGCGCTCTATTGCTAGCGCAGTCTCTCCGGTGGAGGGATTGCTTTGATTGTTGTCAGATTGATGGTCTGTAGAGCGTTCCATTTGTTTCAAAGGTACCTCAATCGTTGATCAGGGTTGAGAAAATTCACTATTTTAGGCTATTTTCTTTAAAGGAAAACTTGTCTTTCCCCACGGATGGTGTCAAACTGATACGTCCAAAATCCAGTTTCCAATAAGCAAAACATGCAAAACAAACATTAAACTGCAAAAGACCACCTTTTTGGTGATCGAATGTATTTTGATGTTTAAGTCAGTAACTCATTTGGAAATGAAATAAAACTGGATAGAACTCAGTTAAAATTGCATACCTTTATCGAATGTTCTCTTTAACTTTTATAATGGTTGCAGTTAATTTCCTGCGTGACTTAAGCATGTGAGGCACAATGAGGGAAGACGTTCTCTGTAATAGTCTTCCCCTTTATGAAGACACGTTCGTGGAGGTGACTCTCTCCACGACTCTTTTTTATGTAACCCTTCCCATAAGGAGAACTTTACCGGGCCTAGATTTGGGCCTCTGATATGATTTATTCTGACAGACTCTTTTTGGGCTTCCATGATTGAATTTGTCTTCTTTGGACTTTATGCATTGGCTTGGAACACTTGATCCTCGTGATAAATAGTCTCTGCCACATATACGGCCGAGATGTTTTTCTTATTTGATGCATCATCAATAGGGATGCCACCATCCTTGTCTAATAAATACAAGTGAACGTACAAACAGTGGGGCACTTATAAAATCACATTCCAGGCAAGACATGGCACATGTGACAGTACCAATGGTAGATCCCTGAGAATGAGTTCCACTCTTTAGCAAAGGAGCTTGGACTTAAAGTAAGGTAGATAGACAACTTAAGAAGAGTTGTGACAAAAGTTGACGGTGGACAGACAGAAAAGAATTAAAGTGTGTATGGAAGAAACGTGGAAGCTTAAGGTGGAAATGGAGATGAGAGAACATAGACTTGTAGTTCTAGCTAGTTAATGATCATGTACTCAAATCAGGGCCTTCAAGGTTCATCTCCCAAATACTGTCTTTATTATTATTTGCGGTTTGGACAGATTGAATTATTGACCATTTTAAATGCGCTTCATTGTACCAAACTGCGGTTACTAAATGAGTTGGCATGGTCTCCCAGGTATCTCCAGACTCGGAGTAATGGAGCAATTATTCCCAGCTGAAGAGCAACGATGGCTTCGCCATACTTGTGAGGTCTTCCATGTGTGATTTCAAATGGACCGAGAGGGAAAAAGGGAGAATAGAGGTGGTAGGTTGGTTAGTATAAATGTGGATCTGTCATAGAGATTTCAATATGGAGTCAGGGGTGGGGTTTTTCATTCATGAATGTGGGTCTAAGTAGTTCTTTTTAGGTCACTATAAGATTTTCCTTCTCTTTGCCATATTGAGTGCAGCCCCACGCCCCACAAATGTTTCATTCCGTCTAATTCTTTCAAGTCATATTACAGCCATGCTTAAAAGAGGGATTCTTATTCATTTATGCACCAAATCTAGTGTTTAATGTTGATCCAAAGTACTCTTCATTTAGTTTCAGGCAGGGATGATGTAGAAGGCAATTAGGTTGGTGGACTTTCACTTTCAATATGGATAGAACAGTAACTGCAGACGACCCTTAATTATGAACTGTATGAATAAGATATTTGAGTGAAGATATATAGTAAAAGCATATGTTGGTACTGACTACATCATTGTTTATATGCAGAAAGCCTGAAACCCGAAGTTCCATGCACACTCTCTCAGACCCCAGCAGTACTGGATTGCTTTTGGAAAGGTGATATGGATTGGTGTCATAGACCTTTATGAAATAGCTTGTAGAGTTTGGCAAGAAATTGAGTGGTGCATACATTTTTTGTTTTCTCAAATAATCTAGATAAGATAGGTCATCAGATATCATACATCATTTTTTGAAACAGAATGGTTTGGCAAGACGGTTTTAGTTGATTACCATCTCTAACTCAATGTTGATAGAGTTGGAATATTAACCTATCTTACCAACTAAGCATCTAAACAGACACAATTATTGGCGATGGTGCCAATCTTCACAAACCGCAGTACTCTTCAAATAAAAGATGGTGTAACCTTAAAAAGTGCCGTGATGCTATATCCTTGCTAACACGTACTGCCCATCAATGAATGCTTGATAGAACAAATAGAATCCACTTAATTATACTAAAACACCATGCACCTTCATGATCAATAACATAAGACACGCCTAATCCCGGCTTAAGTTAAAAAAACAAAAGGTAACGAAAAGGCAAAGTTCCTCTCTTTTCAGAACTTCCATCTTCACACTGTCCCCACTTTCATTCTTTATTTATGTCTCCCTGACCAATTTCATGTGCATGCACCCTCTCCAAATCTTATTAAATACTATTCATTGCATTCATCATTACTATTATCATTTTTTTTTAAATTTTATTTCTGAAATCCCATAAAATAACATCATCACCACAGTTACAACAAAGTACACATGCCTTTAAACCCTAATCTAAGAAATTGAATCACCTATAATTCCCCTAATTCATAATAAACACATGCACTCAATATATTCTTACAAAAAAAAAAAAAGACTTATATTATGTTAATTGGTATTATTACCACCTAAATTCATCTTCTCGATCATGATCAGCTCATCAACAGCTCTTGAGAGGAACACCACAGAGGCAATCATTGTGAACGAACGACAATGCCTCGAGATGATCAAATGGAGATCCAGCTGGAATCTGACCGCACAAATGGTTATCTCTAAGATCCAAATGACCGATGTATGAAGCCTTAGAAATGGACTTGGGAATAGGTCCTTTGAGCTTGTTGTAGGAGAGATCAAGAGCAGTGAAGTAAGATCTTGGTCCGAACACGTCCGGGATCATTCCTTGGAACGCATTTCGACTCAGGTTCAGTATGCTAATCCCTGATCCACTCAACAAGGTGGCTGGAATTGATCCGGATACTCTATTCAGGTCTAGGTTCAATGTAGATAACACGGCCATTTTTCCAATGGACTCTGGGATCGTTCCGGAGATCTGGTTCATGGACAGGTCTAGATCGGCGAGGCGGTAGATGTTTGCAATGGAGCTCGGGATGGGACCGCTGAGCCGGTTCTTGCTCAGTAGAACTCTGCTCAACATCTTCATCTTCCCCATGTGACTCGGAAGTGAGCCGGAGATGTTGTTGTTCCTTAAGTCCAAGTGCATTAACGAAGCTAGACTCACTATGGAACGTGGAATCGTCCCAGTGATCATGTTGTCCGCAACGTTGAGTACTTTGAGGTTGGAGAGCTTACCAATGTCAGCTGGTAATTCTCCGGTGATTTTGTTTCCGATAATATCGATGATGCGTAAGTCTTTTAAAGAGGTAATGCAGGCAGGAATGGGGCCGGAGATTCCCTTCCAATCAGAAATAGTGATGCTGGAGAGGCGGTCAAGCTTACAGATTGCCGGGGAGATGGTTCCGGTCATGTAGCCGGACCGGTGGGTTTTCTGGAAGATGGGATCTTCAGACTCGCCACGGAGGGTGAGATCGGCCACACGGTGAGTGTTGGGATCACATTGTACGCCGTACCATTTGTTGCAGCAGTCGTTGCCTGTCCATGAATTGAAAATGCCTAAGTATGGTTCTTTGAGAGCAGATTTGAAGGCGACGAGCGCTGCGCGGTCGGATGGCGGGCAGGCGGTGATGGTGGTGGTGGCGATGGAGATGAGGACGAGGATAAGGAGAGTGAGTGTTAAGACACCCATTTGGATTTGGGTGGTGAGGTGTTTTAGGGAATAAGAAGAGAATGAGTGTGTGATTGTGCAACGTAAACAAGATATGGAGGGGAAAAAGAGTGCATGCAAGTGTTGAAAGTGAAGGGACTTGGAGAGTTTTTTTTATAGGTGTTTTGTGACGAATATGCCCCTCATTGTTGGGAAATTTGCAATTGGGTACAAAGTTTAAACTGATTGAGACTTCATTGGAGGAATCAGGAAAGAAACAATGGGGTTCGCCCGAATCCAATGAAAAAGGGGGGTGTATATATAGGGGGGTGTATTGTATCTGGATTTTGTGGGCAATTTGATAAATTTTATGGATTTTGAAAATTCAAGTGTATTCAATTTGGATTTTAAAAAATCCACAAAAGTCTAGGGGTATTCAATCAGGATTTTAAAAAGTCTTTCTGAAATCCACAAAGTCTAGGGGTATTCAATATGGATTTCAGTCTAAATTGGTTATTAGAGAACCTGTAATGCTACAATTTGAAGAGTTAGCTAGAGGGTGCGTTTTGGTCTTGTATCTATGGCTCAAAAGCTCAATATGTTCCAAGTTTTAGCTCAAACCATTCCTAAAAATAGTATGGACCAGTCTTATTTAACACATCAAAATAGCCCAAACCAGTCTTATTTAAAATGGCCACAAAATAACAACTTATGGATTCTTATGGAATTGATAAATAATTTGAAAAGTCCACGGACTCTTTAAATTGTCCACAGACTCTTTAAATTGTCCACGGACTTCTGCTGATTTCTTAAATCCATAGACTTTTGCTACAGACTTTCTAGAGATTTATGAAAATCCACGGACTTTGTATGAACGACTTTTACAGATTTCTAATTATTTGCAAGATAAAAAAGAAGTTGGTAAATAGTGATGAAACAAAAAAACGCCGGCATATAATTAACAAAAGTGAGAGATATATGTGCTAAAAAAACTAGAAAAAGAAAAGGTCGTTAATTAGCATCTTTAAAATAAGAAGTAAACGTCCATAAAATTGTATTATGATCATTCTTCTCCTTCATGATCATGGTCACTTTCTTCAAAATAAGAAGTAAACGTCGATAAAATTTGGGTATCACTTCTTCAATGGGTTTCCTCAAATTCCCAATAAAATGCCTCCATCTCCAAATCTTTGAACATCAGTTGTAAAGAATGTATTATATCCAAAACAACTTTTGAGCTGCACTAGAAGCGATTGATGATTAGCTTGAGTGATTGTCATGAATGGTATTATAATAATGTGCAGAAGGAGTGTTAAACTTCCAGAATAGAGTGCCAGATATTAAAAATCACAACTAATAACTTGACATCAAATTAACAAAGAAGAAAAGTAGAAACACTAACAAATGAACATCATACTCACAACATCCACCACAAATTCAACATCTAGTTCATTCTAAAATCAATTATTCAATTGCGTGAAATCTTCAATCACCAATAATGAAATACCTCGAAAATTCGAACTAATTTATACGGAAAACCAAAAGGTCAAAAGAAGAAGGAGGAATAACAGAACTGATCAAAGACACGCAAGAGAACGGATCGCAACACTTAATCGCAGCAGAATTGATTGCGGTCACCACCACGACTTCTCCTATCTCGTTCTCCTCTAGCAGCAAAACTGATCGCAGCAGCCACGACTTCTTCTATATCGTTCTTGTCTTTCTTGCCTTTCCACTTCCTCCTTCCTTGTGAATATGAGCAGCTTTAGGGCTTAGGTTGGGGACGTGGTAGTCCTGGAGCTAAGAAGAAGGGTTCCATGAACTGAGTTATGCACGAAGCGGGGAGCAGGACTCTTTTTTTTGGTTTCGCGGGTTGTTTGGGAATATCATCTTCACGGCTGGCACAAGGAAGAACTTTGAGAGACTTTTTTCCAGGTTGAAATCTTTGATATGGAGGCTGGCAAATTATTGAACTTTGTTATTTATACCTAACACTACAAAGTCCATGAGAATCCATGATTTTTCAAATCCATAAATATGAATGATATTTTGAATACCCTAAAACTTTTGTGGACTTTCTGAAATCCATATTGAATACCCCTAGACTTTGTGGATTTCAGAAAGACTTTTTAAAATCCTGATTGAATACCCCTAGACTTTTGTGGACTTTTTAAAATCCAAATTGAATACACTTGGATTTTCAGAATCCATGGAATTTATTAAATTGCCCACAAAATCCAGATACAATACACCCCCCTTAAAATCCATACACACAAGGTTGTTCAAGATTAAATGGGGCTTTTTAAAATCCATTTTCGCACAAAATGTTCACTAATAAAAATGTACATGATGTACTCCACCGATATCAATCACAATGATGACAAGAGAAAATATAACAATAATCACCATAGGAGAAGGAACAGCTGTAATAGGAAAAGTGGAATGTAGGGTAGGGGTTTTCTACCATTAACTCGAGCTGTAATTTTTCTCTATCGTTATATTTTATTTATTTGTTTTTCAAATAGAAATGCAGTTTAAATTAGTTTCTTTTAGTAAATGACTTCATTTTTTCCTTATAAGCTTGGAAAGTTTTGTTAAAGCTTAAAGGACATATCCATTTAACCGCACCAATCCATAAATCGATTCAAGTTGCTAAAAAAAACACCCACCAAAAATTATAAACTTTTCTTTTAACCTCGGGATAAAAATAAAACACCCTATATTATTTAATTGTATCTTTTCCTTATCAAACCGTGGGATGCTTTTTCCAAATCAGAGTAGCTATGGTTGTTGGTAAATAATAACAAAGCTCATGCTCCTTTATGTATTCATGGTAACTGTAGAAATAGTAGTTGAGTAGGGTGTAAATGAATAATAGTAGTTGGCATCTTCTTTCTTTTTCGGGGGGAAATAGTAGTGAGTCCGAGGTACTGTTGGTCAGCTGTTGATAACCTTTGGTCAACCTTATGATATGTTGGTCAGCCGTTGAGACTCCTTGTAAGTCGCCATGATGAGCGCAGTCGAGTGGAGTTAGGTGGTTCGGTTGTAAGTGGTCCGGGTACAGTGTTCCTATTCCTACCCTCTGAAATCAAGAAAATGTCTTTGTTTTCAAAATTTACTCGTTCTTCTAGTTCTAGGTCAAACAACCCCAATTTACAGAACAGAATGTAGAATTCCAGAAGTTGAAAAGAATTTACAAAAATGGTCCATACCAGAAGTGTCGTACAAGAAAATTTATGAACTTTCCCAATCTTTGTTTTCACAAAAGTCTGAAGATCTCATAGATATTGTCGAACAGACAGTGCTTCTGAATGGATATTTAGAATCCAAACAATTGTTTTCACATCAAACACTTGACTTTTTACAGAGTCAAGGATACAAGTATGTCCATATCAGTTTAATCCAAATAAGACTAAAGCCTCTTACAAGAACAGGGTTAGATACATGTGCCTTGATCGCTCTTCGCGATTGCAAACACAATAGGTTTCACGATTCTCTGCTTGGAATAGTAGAATCAACCTTGGCCATGGGTCCAGTCTACTTTGACTGCTACCCTAATTTCTCAGTGTCTCTTCAGGATCCAAATATCCTTGAAACACTGACTCTCAATCTTCAAACCTCTGGCTTTGATATGCTAGAAGGTTCTGAACCTCTCGCGCTCATTTACAAGATAACCTTCAAGGCCATGAAGACCCAATTAAGCCCAAAAGCTTTAATGGAGTCTGACAAAGGATATACCATCCTTTTCCAGGCCAATAAGGACAAGACTAGTGTTATTGTAGTAAAAACAATACACTGGAATCAAGTCACCCTACCTGAAACATGGCAGGTTCAAGCTGCTCCTAGAAAACCTCCTTCTAGTAAGCTCAATCAAGATGTAACTCTACCTGATGGAACGGTAGAATTACAATTCTCTGAAGCTAGGATAACTAGACTTCATCCTCAAGATTTTCAATCAGGACGTAGATCTGAAGTATCCTTCAGGACTGCTCCTTCTTGTCTTCCCAGAACACCCACACCGGATGTTCTTCCTCACCTTGACCTTGCGAATATAAGGAACAATCCTCAGTATCCGCAGATCCCTCAACCTGTTTACAATCCTCCTGAACAAGAAAAAAACAATCAATCACCAACCCAATCTGAAATGAATTTTCCTGATCAATTAAGTGTTTTGTCTGTTCCGTTTAAATTAAACAAAGAACAAATAAAACAAGAATTTATGCATGAAAACAATAGGCAAAAACGCCAACAATTTTATGATCAAACAACAGATTCTCAAAGAACAGAATTAGGAAAACAGTTTTATAAATGTTGTGAAGAAATAGAAGAAAATTTATCATTCCTTGAATGGTATTTTAATTTCTATCTTCATAAAATTAACGTTATAAAAACTGATTCTAAAATCTGGCGAACAACAGAGAATCAAGCTACAGAATCAAATACCTTACTTCATGAAATTGGAGATAAGATGATTCAAGATCAAATTCAACAGGATACTATAAAGCAAGAACAACTATTGAATCAAGACCAATAACGTATTTCACACCTATGTCTATTGATCGTCAAAATGTTTTTACAACACCAAATTCGCTTATCAAACAAATTGATGAGAAGTTAGCGGCTTTGAATTTTGAATCAAAATTAAGGATCAATAATTTATCTAACCCAGATGTTACTGATTCTGATGGTTTTGATCCAATGACAGAATTGGATAAATTAAATTTTATTCAATATCAAACCAATGCTTTAAGGCATGCTAGGCTTTCTAGGCATAATCAAAATCCACTTCCAACCACCAGAAACTTTTATCCTAGGCCGTCTTTCCCAGACATGCAATATGAAGAAAAACATTTGCAAACCTATGGATCTTTTTCTACAAGTAACCTCTATACCTGGAATATAGATGGTTTAACAGAAGATAACATCATTGAGTTAACCCAAGAAATGGTCATGATGGCATCTGCACATCGCAGCGAAAACAAGATTGATAGAACTATTGCGTCTATCATCATCGCTGGGTTTTCTGGTTTACTCAAAGGATGGTGGGATAATTATCTCGCAATTGGTGAGAAACAAACAATTTTACAAGCAATAAAAGTTGATAATAACGGTTTTCCTATTAAGGTAGAAGACATGGAAATTCCAGATTCTGTTTCATCCTTAATCTTCTGCATTCTGAAGCATTTCATTGGTGATCCCAGTGAATTCCAGAGTAAGTCTAAAGACTTGCTAATGACCCATAAATGTCCAACCTTGAGCCATTTCAGATGGTACAAGGATATCTTTCTTAAGAAGGTTATGCTTCAATCCGAAGCCAGTAACCCCTTCTGGAAGAGAAAGTTCATTTCTGGTCTTCCAACAATCTTTGCAGAAACCGTTAGAGGTAAATTACAAGAAATTTACCAAGGCGATATTCCTTATGAAAATCTAACCTTTGGTGATTTAATAGCTTTTATTAATAAATGTGCATTACAAATCTGTAATGATTTAAGATTTAAATCTCAACTCAAGAAACAAAATGTTAATGGTCCTAAAGAATTAGGAGATTTCTGTCAGCAATATGGATTTGAAGATTTTAAGATTCCGAATCATAAATCATCTCAATCCAAGTTACTTTACAGATCTCACCCAGCTCGCCAGTACAAAACTAAGAAACCTTATGGGCCTAAGCAACCTAAAGATTTTAGTAAGTACTATAGCAAGCCCAAGAAACATGGGTCTCATAAGCCCAAGCCCAAACATTTTAAGAAACATAATGATTACAGTCCAACATCTAAGCCCGTTTGCTTTAAATGTGGACGTCCAGGTCATTATGCTAAACAATGTAGAACAACCCAAAAAATACAAGCTCTTCAGGCCCCTGAAGATATTAAACAAATGTTCTTACAGGTTCTGATGGATTCAGAAGCCGAATCATCAGATGAAGACCTTCAAATTTTCAATTTGAACTGCTCTTCTGATTCTGACACATCAGATGATTCTGATCCGTGTGCAGAAGCCTGTAACTGCAATACCATCAATATGTTATAAACAACAAAAGAATCTAGCATTCTTTTAGATTTTGTTGAGAAAATTGATGATCCCAATCTTAAGACTGAATATCTTCAACATATTAAGTCTTCAATAACAAAACCAAAATCATCTCCAGAAATTATCAATCCTTTCTATGATCATAAAGAAATTATTGATAGATTCAAAAGGCCTGTACAATCTTCAAATACGGCCAGTATTTCTGACCTTCAATTTGAAGTCAACAATATTAAAAAAGAAGTAAGTATGCTTAAACAAAATCAAATTGTATTTGATTTACGTTTACAAAGCATACAGACTTCTTCTTTAACTCAAGAAGCTTCTTCTTCTGAACCTCCCCTTCAGACAGAAGAAAAACCTCAATTTCTCAATAACATAAATAAAGTGAAAAATCAAAAATGGTATGTTGCAATAGATTTGGTAATTAATAAAGAATTAATTATCCCCACAATTGCTCTTGTTTATTCTGGTGTTGATTTGAACTGCATAGCTGAAGGATTAATTTCTGCTAAGTATTTTCAAATTACCTCCCAGAAACTTTATACCACTGATAATTCACAATTACAAATCAATTACAAGCTGATTGATGCTCACATTTGTAAAAACAAAGTTTGCATTAAACAAGATTTTTTACTAGTCAAGAATATGGTCCAAAAGGTAATTCTCGGAACTCCCTTTTTTGCAGCCATAACTTCGTTTTCAGTTTCAAAAGATGGATTTAAAACTCAAAATTTAGGAACTGATATTGAATTTAATTAAGTTTTTATTTAAGCCAGAAATTATAGAAATCAATCATGTCAAAACTAATGTGAATTTTCTTAATTTCATTTCTCAGAAGCAACAACATTTACAATCTTCGAAAACTGAAATTGCATCTAAACGCATTGACAATCAAGTTCAGGATTCCAAACTCCAAACTCAGATTGTTCAATATCATGAACATCTGAAGAAAGAGTTATGCTCTGATCTTCCCAATGCTTTTTGGCATCGTAAGAGACATGTTGTTCGTCTCCCTTATGATCCTTCCTTCCATGAAAGCAAAATTCCAACCAAAACTCGCCCGATTCAAATGAATTCAGAGCTTATGGAATATTGCAAACAAGAGATTCAACAACTGTTGAATAAGAACTTCATTAGACATTCCAAGTCCCCTTGGAGTTGTTCTGCTTTCTATGTTAGAAAAGCTGCAGAACTTGAGCGCGAAAGTCCTCACTTAGTCATCAATTACAAGCCCCTTAACCAAGTCCTTCAATGGATTAGGTATCCTATTCCCAACAAGAGAGATATTCTTAAGAGATTACACTCAGCTTGTGTGTTCTCTAAATTTGATTTGAAATCTGGATTTTGGCAAATTCAGATTCATCCATTTGACAGATACAAGACTGCATTCAACGTTCCTTTTGGTCATTACGAATGGAATGTTATGCCCTTTGGTCTCAAGAATGCTCCTAGTGAGTTCCAAAACATTATGAATGAGATTCTCTCTCCTTTCTCCTCATTCACAATTGTGTATATCGATGATATACTTGTTTTCTCTGAGTTTATCGCAGCCCATTGGAAACACTTGTATCAATTTGAAAAATGTATCAAGGAAAATGGTTTAGTTTTATCACCGACCAAAATTAACTTGTTTCAAACAAATGTTAGATTTTTAGGTCACAAGATTTTTCATGGGACTCTCACTCCCATCTCAAGAGCTATTGATTTTGCCGACAAATTTCCTGATGAAATTCGGGACAAAACCCAATTACAAAGGTTTTTAGGATCTTTGAATTATGTTGCTGATTTTTACAAAGGCCTCCATATTTTACTTAAACCACTGTTTGCTAGGCTTAAGAAAAATCCAGGCCCATGGACTACAGTCCATACCCAAGTTGTTCGTCAAGTCAAAGCCCAAGTCAAGAGTCTTCATTGTTTAGGAATCTCAGATCCCTAGGCTTTCAAGATTGTAGAAACAGATGCGTCTAACCAAGGGTACGGTGGTATTCTTAAACAGCGTCTTCCTGATTCTACCTCAATCCAATTAGTCTGATACCATTATGGTATTTGAAATTCTGTCCAGATCAATTACTCAACAGTCAAAAAAGAAGTTTTAGCCATTGTTTTATGCATCATGAAATTTCAAGATGATTTAACAAATCAAAAATTTCTTTTACGTGTTGATTGCAAATCTGCAAAAGAGATTTTAACAAAAGACGTTTTAAATCTCGTGTCAAAACAGATTTTCGCCAGATGGCAAGTTCTCCTTTCTGCATTCGATTTTGATATTGAGTATATAAAAGGAGAAGACAACTCTCTAGCTGACTTCCTCACTAGAGAATTCATTTCAAAATGAGTTCGCAGAGCTCATCCTCTTCGCAGGTTCCGCCTGCAAAGCCCCAGTCAAAAGCCCAATATGCTATGCAACCTTCTGCTACACAACATCGACCTCCTCTTTCTTATGCTTTTTCCTTAACCAATCCCTATCAGCCCCTCCAGGAAGTTGAATCAAGTTCTACAATGACTTCATTCCCGAAGTCTCAAGTTCCTTTGGCAAGCAATTATGTTACCAAGTCAAGCCTCGAGCCTTTGTTTATGCTCGAACCAAGTCTTTATTCTCTTATCAAAGATCCACAAGCAATCACAAGACACATTTTCACTCCAAAAATACTGTTTGAAGAACAACACAGTCTCAAGACCCAGCAGTTTTATGAGTTCATCTTAGTGGACACAGATTATGTTGTAATCACTCACAATCGAGAGAAATCTAATCCAGAAAAGATTTCTCACTCCAAGTGCCAAATCTTGAAGATTATGTCAGAAGTAGATTGGAAACATCATCCAATCTACCACAAGAAGTTTTCTGTCAACTATCTTCCTGCGTCTTTCAATTATCTCGACTACAAGCAAGCCTGGTCTAGAGCTTTCATTGTTCCTTCACAGAACTGCTCTCACTCCTGGTTTTTCTTCTTCTGCAAAAAGTTCAAGCAAGTCTCCATTCCCCTTTGGTTCCAACACACATGGTGGAATCTCTTTGGAGCTCAAGATGGTATCCTTCCCCCTCCGGTAAACGAAGGATGGTAGGTTTTCAAGTCTCAGTTCAAGCCACCAACTCTTGTTCCTCAACTGGTTTTGTTTTTATGGTTTTTTTTATTAAGTTCAATCTTACTTGGATCAGTTGTTGGGATTTCTCAGTCTCAGCTCTTACAAGTATCAATCAATCGGCTCAACCTCCTCTATGGTTCTATCGACGTTTCAAGATCAAGTGCTGGCCAACCTTTGACCACAGTCACGCCACAAAAGATGGTGTCCTCAAATTTTTCTCAGGTTCTTTAGCTCCAGTCCAACCTGTAGCCAGTCCTGAAAAGATTCCTTCTCAAGCAAAGCTTCTTAGACAACACATTAAGAAGCAGTTAGGCAACAAGCCTACCAAAGCCCAGCTTATGGAAACTCTGTCCAAAATTGCATCTGAAGATTCGGAGGAAGAAGACGATGCAACAAACTCCAGTGGGCCTAGCAATGAAGACGATTGTTTTGGTATCTTTCCACCATTTCAATAAAGTATGACCCTACAAGCATAATGGTGTCTTACCATTATTAAAAGCATCCGCCAGCTCCGCTAGCAGACGAATTTGCTTTCGGTCATGATATCTGACAACATATTCTTTCTATTTCCAAAAGCAAGCCCGTGGTTCCACAGTAACCACTCAAGTCAAAAGGAGTACAGTAGCAACATCTGCCAACAGTATCTCCACTTTCTTTTCCGCATCAAGACAAGAGGATAAGGATCCACCTCATCGTCCACTCAAGCCTTCAAGAAGTCTTATCCCTTCTCTTGTGTATTACCCTTAGTCTATAAATAAGAAAGTAAGTTTTCATTTACAAACAGACGAAATTAGAACCCCTTCCCTGATGTAACCCTCAAATATCTTCTCTTCTAAAGCTTTCTCCCTCTGTAACCCTTCTTCTTCATGTAAGTTTTATCTTTTAATTTCAATAAAAACATATTTTCTTTTATCTTCTTTTCTTTCGAAACAATTCTAAGAACTGTTTTTGAAGAACATCTCGTTATATTAGCTCGCACCTAATATCGACACCGTTCTCTTGAACAATTTAAAGAATTATCTTTAAAATGTTTATCATTATCTTTGTTTATGTATATCTGGTTATTTTACTATTTTTGTATGTTCATTTTTCTTCTGTTTTCCTCTTTCTGTTCTAGTCTGTAAACTCTTGTTTCTTGCATAGTCCGAGTAGTCCTGGGTAACGATTGGTATCAGAGCCATCTTCTTTCTCTTTCGGGAGGAAATAGTAGTGAGTTCGAGGTACTGTTGGTCAGCTGTTGATAACCTTTGGTCAGCCCTATGATATGTTGGTCAGCCGTTGAGACTCCTTGTAAGTCGCCATGGTGAGCGCAGCCGAGTGGAGTTACTACTGATAAAAATTCTTATTCAATATGTACAGTACCATAAAAGTTTGTTTCCCCGATTCAAGTTTTTCATCACCAACTCTTTGGCCTTCATCATCCAGTTCTCAGAAATGTTGAAATGCAGCTCCGAAGATTGTATCCATAGAAAGGGATATTGTTGACTCACATTTTGCCTGGCCATTTGATACAAATTCTTGAAGGGCATTCCACGTATGGAATACAACTCTATGAAATGTAGGGACGATAGTGGGTAGAAAGAGAGATCAACAACATGTTTGGTTGCATAGAATCGAACTCTATGGAATGCAACCCATGTCAGTGGCACTTTCAAAACTGTTATTAAGGTCAAGGTTAAGGTTTCTTTTGAAAAAATGTTATCATCTACAACCTTACTTATGGGCTAGGCTATTTGTTTTCTTCCTGTAAATTCCAATCTTGTTTTATGGAGAAACCTTGTTTTTATGGTCTTGGCAAATAGATGGTCCATGCTTTCCAAAAAAAAAAAAAAAAAAATAGATGGTCCACAAGATTCCAACCTCATTCATATATGTTGAAATTTTTTTAGTGAATGGAGAAACCTTGTTTTATGGTGTTGCGATTACGGGTGGGAAAACGGATCGAGGAATCGTAGACCCAAATCAAACCAGACTGTTTTACTCCAAATGGTCCAATTTTTAAATGTCTAATTTAAGACACGGTCCAGATTCATTGTAGAACGATTCGAGTCCAATTCCAATTATGTATATTCAAACGGTTCGATTTTAACCCGTTTTAAATGACACATATACACGTGTTAATATGAATGGAGGTTAGAAAATGTAAACCTAAAAAGTAAAAAACACCAAACACCAAACACCTCACATCTCATCTTCTCCCATTCTCTGCCGTATCTCTTTCTCCTGTTCAGTCACTTCATCTTCTCTAGTTGCGTTTCTCCTCCATCCCATTCCTCACATCAAGAAGCCAAGAACTCAAACGGGTTCCTCTTCCCTCCTGCCATGACTGACATCATTGTCGAGTAACTCAAAGAGGTCAAGTTCATTTGACAATAGCAACTGCGCTAGAGGCCCACAGTGACGGGGATTGGTTTGGCGTTGATCTAGAGTTCAATCACTTCATCTTCTTCATTAGTTCAATTCAAACAACGTCATCTTCAAGTTAATTCACTCATCCTCAATACAATAGTTGACAAAGGCGACATTATACATAGACAGTTTTTTTTAAATTGTTTCTTTATTTTTGAGCGAGCGAGTGATCCATTTTCAGATCAAATTAAGAGACAATACAATTTGCAATTGGAAAGGTAAAATTTGAGACGAGAGGAGACTGCTTGATTTTTGTGTGATTTGAGTTTCATTTCTCTTTTTTTCTTGATTTTTCTTCAATTGTTTTGTTTGTAAATAATCTCAGATGGCGAACGACATTGTTCAATCTCATTATGTGAAGTTTACTAAAGATCAAGATGCTCCAATGGAGATGATCTGAGTCATCTGACCATCGAACCAAATGGATGAACCGAAGTCGCCAGTCATTTCCAATTAATTCTTCTTCATTTCCTTAAATGATTCACTTTGCACCTCAAAGGTTAGCTTTTCAACCAATGGTGTGTTGGGGTAGTGGTTAGGGCTGTGTGGGTTTGACCCCCACGTCCTAGCTTCGAATCCCGCCGGCGGTATGGTTTGTTTCTAATGGGTGTTGACCTATAGGTCGCCCAGTTGATAAGTTATGGGATCCTTAAAAACCCAGCTTGCCTTTTAAAAAAAAAAAAAAAAAGGTTAGCTTTTCAACTGATTCTTCTTCAATCACTTGGTTCAATTCTTCTTGTGCCAAGGGTGCATAGCCTCCATTGTCTACATTCATTTTCATTTTATACTCTCCAATCTCCATAAAAGTATGATGTGAAACCATATTAGAAGTATCTGTGAAAAATTACAGCACACTGTGAAGGTCTTCTCTCTTGTTGATCCCTTTTTATTCATTTAATTTGAAAGTGCCAGGGACATGGCCTTCTCTCCTATGAAGGTCTCATGGTATGCAATCACTGCTGCAGCTTCTGCGAGAGGTTGAAGAACAACACTCATAATGCTTGATGATGTATAGAAATAGATCGATCATCACAATCATATATGTGGCAGAGAACATCCATTGCGAGGATATGACGTTTCATCTATTGGGCCAGCTCGTAAAATTCAAGAAGAACAAAGCGAATCATAGAGGCCCTGACAAGGCCCACTATAATCAAAGCCCAAATCCATGCCCAACACGAGTTCTCTCATAAAGAAGAGGAACGTTGCAACAAAAAGAGTCATGGAGGGAGCTACACCTCCACGGACGCATCTCCATCAAGGAGACTGTTACAAGAAACATCTCCTTCCATTACGCCTCACATGCTTAAGTCACGCAGAGAATTAATCGCGACCATTATAAAAGGTAAAGAGAACATTCGACACAGGTATGCAACTTTAACTGAGTTTTGTCCATATTTACTTCCTTTTTCAAACAGAGTCGCTGACTTAAGCATCAGAGTGCCTTTGACCACCAAAAAGATGGTCATGTTTTACATGTCTAACTTACAGGAGGACGATTTTTGGACGCATCAGTTTGGCACCGTCTGTGGGGAACGACAGATTTCCTTTCTAAAAAAGGTCCACAATGACAAAGCTCACAACAATCTGACAGAAGATCAACATACTGTCAGAGCAAATAACACACCCTACAGATCTCCAACACAGTGATGACAACAACCACTCTCCTACTGGCAACGATGCATCACAAACATCTCACGAACAAGAAGCGGCTCGAATCATCAGACCAATGGCGCCCAAGAATCCGGATCCATAGTACGCAATCGCTTAGACAACCCATGGCGACGCTGGCCACGGATTCTCGAGCAGAGTTGCTCATGGCCCATATGAACTACATGACAAAGATGCTGAAAAAAATCACCCAGGAGCGTATCCAGCCAGCTGACCTTGTTAAGGCACCACCCCAACAGAACTCCGCCAACCGAACTCAAAGAAGTGACGAAGTCCCAGCAAAACCCCAACAAGGAAACTTCGAGAACAATGAACCCCTCCAAGGCAAGACTTCACAGTGTAATGGAACGCAAGCTGAGATTCTATTCAGAATCGGAGTCACATATCCCAACTTATTGTATGAATTAGCCAACCGCCATTATCTAACGCCCTCATGAAGATTGCCATGCCGAAAAAGTTTACTCCACCAAAGTTTGAGGTATACGCTGGAACCACCAACCCAATGGATCACCTGAAGCACTTCCACCACATGATGACATTAAAAGAAATCACAGAGTCGATCTTGTGCAGAACATTTTCGACTAGCCTTACCTCCACAGCAATGAATCAGTTCAACAGTCTACCACCAAGGTTAATAGACTCCTTTAGGCGTTAGCCACCACATTTATCACGAGATTCATCGGAAGTCAACGGATGAGGAAAGGACCACACTACCTTATGCATGTCAAACAGACGTCCGAGGGACAATATGGGAATATGTCAACTCATTTTACCAATGAATTGACAATGATTGATGAATGCAGTGACGACATGGCTGCTACGACCTTTATCGTCGAACTGAAGAGATGCCCTTAACCTGGAGCCTCCAAAAGGCAAAACAGTCTTGCTGAAAACAACCCAAAACACATTTCTCTTGAAGAGATGAAAGCTACCAGAAGGAAAAATGAACAGAAATGGGAAAGGAAAGAAGAAAGAAGGTTAGACGATGGACCATGGTATGATAGCAGTAAAAAAACATCGGAACGACAGAATAACCGAATCCAACCAGCAGGAATCCAGGAAGTCACAATCGGCACGACCCAATCACGAGCTGATAACCAACATAATGAAAAAGGAATACAAACCATACACGACCTTGAAGATAAGCCAGACCAACATCCTGAAATGCATGGCGATTTGGGAAAACGTCAACTAGCCACCTAGGATGAGAGGAGACCAAGAAGGAAGAGACAAAAGCAGTTACTGTTCATTCCACAAGGATCATGGGTATGATATCGAAGATTGATACAAGCTGAAAGAGGAAATCAAGCATTGGATCCAAAGAGGGAGACTCGACGAATTCATTGGAATGCCAGACAAACAACTCAAAGGGAAAGAAAAGGAAGATACCAGCGCCACAGGATTGAAAGAATAATCTAGGGAACTAATATATGCTATATACCACATCTACCCCAGTAAAGTAGCACCCTCCGCTCGAGCAGACCTATATTGAAGAGGAAAGTGTAACGTCCTGAAGACGGTTGCACCGACCGACTCAAGGACTCTGCCAACGAATGCAAATTCAATTCGAATTACCAACAAAAAAATGAACGACGAACTCCATCAAGCCTTAGCAAGTGACGCAAGGCGAGGATCAGTAGCAGGTCAGACAAAGGAGATCATGAATTAAACAAAAAATAACAGCAAAGGCGCAAACCCCCAACACGAGGATAGACATCAACCATGCAATGATTATGAAGAAATCTCTCCACAATGTAGCGTAACTGCTCCAGAAAAATGACTATTAGGAATGGTCAAGACATCCAAAACAAAAAATCAATAAAATTACAAATTCGGAATCATCATCCCACGAAGGATAAAAACTTTGAAACAAAGGCATGCAAAACAATCAACATATAAAGCCAAAAGGAATCAGGATGCAAATCGAATACACACAATAAACTTCTGGTTTGATCAACAAACGAAGTAAAAGTTGGACAAACGAGTCAACTAAGTAAAAATGATTTCGGGTCGACTAGAGCATCGACAAAATAAAATAAAAGTTGAATGAACGAGTCAACTAAGTAAAAATGACTTTAGATCGGCTAGAGTGTCGAACCAACGAAGTAAAGGTTGGACGAACGAGTCAACTAAGTAAAAATGACTTCGGGTCGGTTAAAGTGATAAACCAGCAAAGTAAAAGTTGAACGAACGAGTCAAATAAGTAAAAATGACTTCGGGTAGACTAGAGCGTCGAACCAGCGAAGTGATAGTTAAACGCACGAGTCAATTAAGTACAAGCGACTTCGGGTTGACTTGAGCGTCAAACCAACGAACTTATGGTTGAACGCACAAGTCAACTAAGTAAAAGCAACTTTGGGTTGACTAGAAACGTCAAACCAACGAAGCAAAACTCAAAGGAAACGACTTCGGGTCAACCAGATCGACGAACCAACTCGAAAGAGGCAAATTCCTTTTGGATCAAACCAGCAAGGAAAACGATGAAGGAGCAAGTTAAAGCAACTCAAGAGAGCCTTGGATTAGCCAACACACCAGATCAACAAAATAGAAGACAAGCAAACAAAACAACTCACAAAAGCTCCAAAACAACCAACACGAGGTTGAGACGGACATACCGAAGCATAGGAGAATTCAAACTAGTAAAAGTCAGACAAAACAAAATCAAAGTTGGAGTATAAATCATTTTGAAAACAACGAACGACCTATAAAAGGCATAGGCAACACGAACAAATTCGACAAAATAAACCACAACCACGAAGAAAAACAAAGGAGAAAATTCGTGTTCTTTCATAAAAACTATTCTATTACATTCAAGGAAGAAAGTAAAGGAACAGGTTGTCAAGTAGAAGGATCCCTAGCATCGTCAACAACATCATCTAACAGATGAGGAGTGTCCGAGTTATTGACATGAGCTTTCTCTTCAAGAGGAGAAGGCAATAGCTCTTCAACCATTGGATCACCCGGAGGGTCTTCAACATTGTCTTCATCCTCGAAGGTCTGATAGACCAAATGAAAATATTGAGACAAGTTAACACCAAGACCCTCAATATAATCCAAAAGCTCAGTTCGACCATCGACAACCTGCTACCAATCTGCCACCTCCATAACACGAAGTCTGTCCTTAATAGAAGCAAACTCGCTCCTAGCCGCTATAAGTTGGCCCTTAGTAGCAGTGAGCATCGCGGAGGTATCAACCTTCACCTCGTCGAGTGAAGCTATTAATTGCTCCACCATTTTCTCGGCAATGTGACGAGCTATTTTAGTAGCACACAACTCAATACCCTGCTTTGTGATTGTAGTATAGAATAAATAGGAATCGTTCTGGACCATGAATTAGAGGGCTTGCCAACTAGCACTAATAATAAGTAAAAGATAACTAACAACCTAATTAAGTAAATATTGGGGAATTGGATTTTCTAAATTAAACTATGAAAATAACTACGAAAATTACTGTAAAGATAATAGAACTAAAGGGATGACAAAGATGAGAAAATAGCTAAGGGTTTATCTCCACACACCAAACATATGCTCATAAATATATATTCAATAATCACTTGCTAATTCGTGAGTGACAATGCTCAAGATTAACCGTGATCAACACTGCATTAATTTATTATTTCCCCAAGTTTGTTGAATTAAACTTAGCGTCGCTTTCAAACTATTCTTATCATGCTATCTAATCAAGAATCACAAGTTAGATAACAATATAAGATCATTAAGTTTTGTGAAAAATATGAACACTGACTAGGCAATTACAAGTATGATCAACATCTTGTTCTTACCTAGATTTTTACTTAACCTTGTACAAGATTATAACGATTAGGTGAAACTCTCTTATACTCTAGCCCCAGATCCTAGCATGCTTACCAAGTTGGCCACCTTAACAAACATACAAAGAAAAATTATCTATAACGCAATCAAGCAAAACACAATCACTAATAGCAAGGAAGATTAAATTCAATTAATTCATAAAACACATGTTCGATGCTTCGAATCCACCCCTAGCTAAGAGGAGTTTAGCTATACATATTAATTATGTTCAAACAGTAATCCATAATCAAGTGAAATAAGAAAAATAGAGGTTTAGAGATGAAAAACGCTGTCGCCTGATTCGTGGTGGTACAAAATGGACTATGGGGTGCGGATAGCAGAGAGAAAGATAAATAAATCTCTTCCTCTCCTTCCTCACGATCTTCCCTCTTCCTCTTTACAATCTCTGCTACTGTTGCTTTGATTGTAAGAAGCTTTCTCAAAATTCCACAGGTCCATTTCTGCAAATCAAAGTGAGTGTTTTGTGTTAAAATCTTCCAAAATTGGACCCATGACTCCCTGAAATCTCTACTACCTCCCTTAACCAATGAAAAATATATTTTTGGAGTTTAAATTATTAAGCATGAAGTCATGAATGTTGGAAATTTCATCAGAAACAGATCCCTCAACCTCCAAACCCGATTCAGCAAGCACCATGTTCTTAGTTAAACAAAATCTCACCTCACTATCAACAAACTTGGGTATTTGGGTTTCATCTGGAGAATTTGATAAAGGATTAGTTATTTTATTTATTTATTTTGGGGGTGGGGGGTGGGGGGAAACAAGTAGGGGATTAAGGATCCCTAAACCTTTGTATTACTGGAAAAAGGATCTAGTCTTGATTTTCTTGTAAGAGGTGACATTGAAGGCTTTCAGAGTCATGGATCCGTTGGATTGGTTGCAAGTACTGAAAGGTTGGGAACCCAATATGTCCGTTGAAGTCGGTTGAGAGCCCAAGCAATCCAGTGCCTGTGAATATATGTAGTAATGAAAGTTAGATTTAGAGAGGTTCAGGTGGGTTGAAAGTTCAATGGCGTAGGAAACTCTGGTTGGGGAGTTTGATAGTGGTTGAAATCAAATGGTTTGCTGTGGGGGAGATTTTGCTGGTTTCCACGTCAGCCTAGTGAAGAGGGCATGTTAAGGAGGTGAAGTGTATAACAAAATTCTATTTACCATGGTAACAAGGGTTTTAGAAATTGTATTCTCTTAGTTGCTATTGTTGTTTCTAAATTGTCACAATAGTTGTAGTAAATTAAGAAAGAGCATTGGAATCATCAGTGACTTTTTTTTTGTTTGAACGTCCAGATGATGCACTGACATTCTTTGTTTTAGATCGTCGACATCTTGTGGTATACCGAATCCATTTCGCATGTGGTCTGTTGTTGCAAACTCAAAGGGATCTATTCAGTTAGTTTGTTACATGCATGAATATGTGCCATCAAAACTTCAACTTATTTTTTTTCTTCTTGTTAACAGAGGACCTTGCTGGAGTTAAAGTACTTCACGGTCTTGATAAAGTCATTGAAGGCGGAGCAGTTGTTCTGACTCTCAAAGATCAGAGCATATTAGCTGATGGTGACATCAATGATGGTAATTATCGTTTGCCTGAAATTTTCTTTAAGGTAGTATTTATCACATCTAATTCCTTAAAATCTTACAACGGCATTCTGATTGACAGAGGTTGATATGCTTGAAAATGTGGAAATTGGAGAGAAAAGCAACAAGATGATGCTTACAAGGCTGCGAAGAAAAAAACTGGAATATATGATGACAAGTAAGATTGATCTTATTACTGTTGTATTTTTTCTCACAGATGTGCTTCATATAACTAAAATATCTGCCATCTGTATTATCTCTTCTCAGGTTCAATGATGAGTCTGGCGCTCAGAAGACAATCCTTCCACAGTATGACGATCCTGTTGATGACGAGGTTAGCTCCATGCCCTAGCATTGGTTCTTTGTAATACCATGTAATATATAGGCATATATAGTAGATCATCTTATCTTTTATTATTTATTTGTTCAGGCCGTGACTTTAGATGAAAGTGAGTGTTTTACTGGCAAAGCAGAAACGAAGCTAGAAGAGGTAACTCTCAGCTCCTTCCCAATGTAATGTTGAATATAAGGGAATTTGTTGCGACAAATAATTAATTTTTAGGAGAAAAACTGTTACTGTTTCTAGCTTAGGAAAAGGATATTAGGTGTTTCCATGACTAGTGGGTTTGAGGATCTCAATTCATCAGGAAAGGTATCATCAGACTACTATACACAAGAGGAAATGCTTCAATTCAAGAAACACAAGAAGAAAAAGGAACTAAGAAAGAAAGAGAAACTTGATTTAGATGCCTTTGAAGTAGAAGCTGTCAGTGCTGGACTGGGTGCTGGGGATCTTGGTTCTAGGAAAGATGGGAAGAGGCACATTGCCAAAGAGGAACAAGAGCGATATGAGGCGCAAAGTAGGAATGATGCATACTAAACAACTTTTGCAAAAGCTGAAGAGGCATTTACAGCATTCCGTCAAAATATATCTTCAGTTAAAGTGAAGGAAGAGGAAACTCCTATTTTTGGAGATGAAGATGAGGATCTCTACAAATCTCTAGAGAAAGCTAGAAAACTAGCTCTTAAGAAGCAAGAGGAGGAGAAACCGTCAGGTCTGCAGGCTGTTGCTTCATTAGCTCTTGCTTCCAGAAATCAAGCGCCTGAGACTCAAAACTTCACATTGGGAGAACCACAAGAAAACATATCGAAAGGAGAGATGAGTTTGGTTGCATTGTAAGTTTTTATTTATCGCCTTTATAATGTTAATCCGTTCTATATATAGCATGCTATCATAATGACTAGAATAGCCTTGCAATTGGTAGATGCAGTAGAAGTATGTTTGTGTTCAATCATCTGAATGCAGCTTGACCTTTGAGATCTCAAAAGGCTAACACTCAATTTTGACCATAGCTTCCAGTTATGAATGCATTTTCAACCTGTTAAGTCTTTTATTAAGGATACTTATTACATTAACATCAATAGCTAGTTTTGATTCATATGATGAATCTGAGCTCCTTTGTAAATTTTATTTGCAATGTTTCCCTTTGTATTAACCATTTCCTAGAAGAATTAAATGGAATCCCATCAAGACATATTTTGTTTTCCCAGTGTGATATCCTGTAGAAGTTCATATTTGGTTTTCAAGCAATTTATTGTATTATGAAATCTTCTCTGTTTGCGTTTCTTAACTAGATGACCCCAAAAGAGGCTTTTCAAATGATTTCTCATAAATTTCATGGGAAGGAGCCTGGGAAAATGAAGAAAGAAAAACGTATGAAGCAATTCCAAGATGATTTGCAGATGAAGCAGATGAAGAATTCTGACATGCCATCACAATCTATGGAGAGAATGAGGGAAGCCCAAGCTCGCTTGCAGACGCCCTATTTTGTGCTCAGTGGGCATGTTAAACCAGGGTAAGTGGGATAGAATGTTGCTCTTTTATATTATTATTACTATTATTATTTATGTTTCAAGTTATGTTCTGCATAGTTCAAGCAAGTCCATTGATTTGTTCAACTTTGTTGATTCATTGTAGAGTCATCCTATATTTCTTTGTATTTTTAAGCCAACATCTTGCATATGCGATTCCTTTCTTGAAGCAGTTGCGTGTCAGTACAATAAAAAGTGTACCCTATTTTAGGTACATTCATGTTTCTTACTTGCGCGTTCTTTTCCTTTAAGTGTTTCTCATTTTGTTCTCTCAGAAATAAGTTGGCCTAATGCATGTTTGCATCTTCCGTCTTTGATTTATAGTTGATTAAATTTAAGTTATTTGATTGTGTAATTTCAAAATGGCTGGTTGCTGCTATGTTTGCTGAATTGCTGAGGTGCGGTGTTGCTGCTATTTTACATTGGCGCGATGATGTTGTTGATATGTTGCGGTGTGGCTGCTTTGTGTTGCTGCGATGGTCGCTGTGTAGTTGTTGTGGATGTTATGTTCTTGGCAGCTTTATAGGTCTTATTGCAAAGTGAGGTTGGAGGTTGAAGGGTTGAAAGTGAGGTTGTTGTTGATGGTCACTGTGTAGTTGCTATTTCAGTAGTTTGCTATTTTGTTTCGGTGCGGTTTTGTGTTGTTTGAAAATCTAAAAAGGTCTCTGTCTGCTGGTTATAAAAGTACCTAGAATTTCTGCAGTGGAAACTATATTTTAATGTTGAATTGGTACAATGTTATAAGAGTTTACAGATTGTTTGTCGTACATTTCCAAAGATAGATATTGCCATTGTTTGGATTTTTCAGTGTTGAACTAATTTTACAAGAACTTACAACTAAAAGAAAAAGTGTTGTACATCTCCAAAGATAAATATTGCAATATTATCTTCTATGGTTATAGAAATCAGTGTTATAAAAAATCATTTGATAGCACTTGAAGAGTGCTATAGAAAAAAAAAAGATTTGAGAAACACTATAGAAATTAATGCAATAGCATTTGTTAAATGCTACGTGAGGGAAGGCAATAGCGTTTTAGAAACGATATTTGTAACTATACAATAGCGTTTCTTAAGTGTTGTCACAAGCTAAACAATAACACTTTTTAAACGCTATTATAGGTTTAACCATAACGTTTTTAAAACGCTATTACAAGCTAAACAATAGCACTTTAAAAACGCTATAAATTGTCTACTTACAATAGCGTTTCTAAAACGCTATAAATAACCCAGTACCTATTATAGCTCCGGCAGACACAGCGTTTATTAAAACGCTATGATATCCTACAATAGCATTTTTGAAACGCTATGAATAAGCATTTGTGGTGTAGTGAGGGTAATGAAACAAAAGGTTTAATAACAGGCTCAATGGGGTTAACCTAAAGAAAATATATCATGGATCAAACTTATTTGGCAATGGTGAAAACTAGGTGCCTTTATCATGACAAACATGTCGTGCAATTCAATATAATGCTATGAACAAAATTAATACAAGTTTAGTGTTTAATCCTTAATTATGAAAGTCCAAGTAGCAACCAAAGCAAACAAATTTGAGATCATTCAACGAATTATTATTGACAAAAGAAATGAAAGATGACCTAATTAAAAACTCTCAAAATCAAAGGAACAATAGGCTCAAAACTCACATATGGGTTATAATGAGTTAAATTAAATTAAGCATGCTACAAATACCAATTACTCAGTTGATTACATGCGAATTAACATATGATAGCCATGAATAAGCATTAACCAAAGAATAATATTAAATCTTAAATCATGCTTATAAATCACCTTAAAGACTCAAAACAACTATAATTTTTTTTATGACACTAATACCAACAAAGAAAATAAAAAGCAACATTTTTTTTAATGGACTAACACTTTTTTATTTTTTAAATTATTTTTTTCAAAAAAAAAACAACGTTTGTTCCCCTCACACTTAAACCTAACATTTTCCTCAATGTTAATAGAATATAGCACATGCAATGAAAAAATTTTAACAAGGAAAACAAACTACTAACAAACAAAAACAAAAATATCAAAAAGAAAATAAAGGGATAGAAAAAACAAATCTGATTGGGTTGCCTTCTAAGAAGCGCTTGTTTTAACGTCATGCAGCCTGAAGGTATCCCCAATTAATCCTTAGAATAAGTGGGAACATGGAGTGATACGTCCTCCATGTCATGCTCTACCAATTGCCAAGAGAGGGTGACAACCCTATCCAACCAAAAACTAGTTACATAGCTCTTTACCCTGAAATGTTCAGAGCTGATCTCTGTTTTCGGTTTCTGAATTCATCTGGGGTTATTTAGAACTGATCAGTATTCCTCCTTGCCAATTGGGTCGCAATGGCTGGAGGGTTTTGATTAGCACTTTGGTGAAGGATTTGCAGGCTGGCATTCGCTTGAACAAGAATGTGCTGCATTATGTGGTGACATTGAAGTTCAATAAGAATGGTGTCTACTATATGCTTTCGCCTGGTTGTTTAGGCGCACTGAAAGATGATTTTCGATTCTAGAAGAAGACATGGTTCTATGCTTCTACGGAGTCTAGATTTTTTGACCTTGATCGAAAACCAATTCTAAAGTCATTTAGGACCACAAGAGTCTGAACAACTTGCATTTGTCTTCAGATGAGAAGAAGACAAAGCGTTGATTGTTTGCCCTTCCTTGGTCTACTCTCAAAGAAGTGCTCAAGTGTGATGTCATTGAACATAGTGGTCTCTACGGCCTTAATGCTCAAAGCGAACATTGGTTCTTTATCAACTTGATTTTTGTGTCACTATTGCTCAAATTGCTCCTCTTGTTGGCTCCGGTGGTACAAAGAAGAGTAATGCTTCTGCTAGCGTTGTTGGGAAAGTGAGCTCCTCCGACAAAGTTATGGATTTCAATGCTTCTGCTAGCGTTGGTGATGTTGATCTTACCACCAAGGAGATGAATCATGTTAGCATTGGTGGTGTTGGTCCTACCATGAAGAAGAAGAGAGCTCTGAGGACAGGTAGCTATTTTAATAGGCAGGTGTGAGTAGTTTGGTTGATTCATCTTGTACTTCAAAGCGGAGAAGGCCTATTGGGTATGTTGCGAGGGTTGTTTCAACTGCTATTCTTTTAGCTGTTTATGGGAAAAGTCATGGGGACGACTCTCGCCTTGCTGCTCTGGAAGATGAGGAACTAAAGTAAGCTACGAAGAGGAGTAAGGTGGAAGTTTCCTGTCCTCATGCTCCATTGAGTGAGTACGAAAAGGACCTCATTACTACTGCAGGTGTGACTGACCTCAGCAAAGTTTCGGAGGAGGAAGCTCGTGTCATTTAAAAAATGAATCCAAATGCGGAGCTATCTTTGGACGACTTTGATTACAACCCTATTTTTTATGAGGTTGTTGTTGATCAAGATCAGAGCTCAAAGTGTCCTCCTCCTCCTTCTGATGATCCGAGTTTGAAGGAGTTGTATTCTCCTCCTTTTCGTCCGGAGTCTTCTTATGTTATTCCAGACAAAAAGGGGATGGGCACTGTGTCCGTCATCACCAGTGTTTCAATTTCAAACCGGCGACCAAGGGTGGAGCTTCAGTCATTCCTGACCCCTCTATGCTCAATCCACATGTTAGCTAGAGGGAGCTTGTTCCTAGGGCTATCTGTCTTAATACAGATTGTGGGTTCAACTTGTACTCGGAAGTTGACGTGTGGGAAAGTGCAAATGATCACATAAACTGATGGCTTAAATGGTTGATGGATAAAGTCTCGATGCCTATTCGTTCTGCTAGAAAACACCTTGACAAAGGTGTAAAGCAAATAATGGAGGTAAATACTTCACTTTTTTTTTAAACTTTTTTCTTTGCTCCGAGCAGGAGATGTCCCATCTCACTTATGCTAGAATTATGGTTATGATTATCAAGTTACCCGTGATCATTTGTATGCCTTGGAGAAGAAGCACGTGGAGCAGCTGTTGCAACTTTATGATGTTCTAGCTCAAGTAGATAAGTTGAAGAAGTCATTCGCTGATCAGGAGAAGATGATTAGCACTTCTCGAACTACTTTGAAGGAAGTTGAGGTTATCAGGGATCAATTTGCTTCTGAGGTGGATTTTCGGATAAGGAGATGGACTGCCTGCGTGAGAAGCTATCTGCTACTAAGAGTGAATTATCTACGGAGAAGGCAGGTCTTGATCAAGCATAAAGTGTTGTTGATTCACAATCTGCTATCCGTGAGACCACTAAGAAGCGAGTGGAACAACTTGCTATGGAGCTCGCTTCTTTTAAAAAACAACTCATTGAGGAGAGAAACGGTAAGGTACAAACATCTCAAAAGCTTATTGGAGTTGAAGAATAGGTCATTCAGACCAAGCAATAACTATCTGTACTTGCAAAGCGAGCTAAGTCTATTGCAGATGCAGTAGAGTTTAGTAAGATTGTTGCTGGCAAAATTTAAATCATTGAATATATTGAAGCAGATGAGGGATGGGAGCGGACAACATCTTTGAGTATGTTTCTGTTCCTTCGTCTCCTCCGGCTGATCCTATTGATGCTGATAAGGCTTCTTCTCCCCCAAATGTTCATCTTGCAACCTGTGCGCTTTGTAATTGATTGAATTATCAATGAAGATGCTATTTTCTGTATTTGTATATCTTTTGTTCTTTTTTCATCCTCACTGGTAATAAGTGTTGTCTGACTTGGGAGTCTATTTTCATAAATACTCTAGTCTAACTTGGTAGTTTAGACTTAGAAGATATAGTAGATGTACCCTGACTTTGATGTTCGAGCTTCATAGATATTGTAGTCTAACTCGGTAGTGTAGAGCTAGAAAATATAATAAACATAACCTGACTTCGATGTACGGGCTTCATAGATTTTCTTGTCTAACTTGGTAGTTTAGACTTAGAGAATTTTGCAACGGCAATCTCGATAGTCTTGCCTGGCGGAACACATTATCGTTTGACTTAGTTCTTGAACTGTAGAAAAAGAATATCCAGTCTGACTTGTGGTCCTAACTAGCTGAATACACTTCTATGTCTGACTTGGTGGTCAAATAAGAGGATTTTTAATTTAAACATTTAGTCTGACTTTGCAGTCCTGACTATTTTTGTGCACTTTATTGTCTGACTTGGTGATCGGACAAGAAGATTCTATTTAGTTGTCTTGTCCATAATACACTTCATTTTCCGGCATGGTAATCATCAAAAAGATTTATGAGTAGCTTTATAGTCTGACTCGGATGTCCTAACTAGCTTAAGATACTTTGTTGTCCGACATGGTGACCGGACAAGAAGATATATAAATAATTTCCTAGTTTGATTCGAATGTCCTGACTAGCTTAATACACTTCGTTGTCTGACATGGTGATCGGACCAGAAGATTTATAAATAATTTTCTAGTCTAACTCGGATGTCCTGACTAGTTTAATACACTTCTTTGTTCGACATGCTGATTAGACAAGAAGATTTGTAAAATTATCTTCTAGTCTGACTCAGATGTCCTGACTAGCTTAATACACTTTTTTGTCCAATATGACGATCATACAAGAAGATTTATGAATAATTTTTTAGTCTAACTGGGATGTCCTTACTAGCTTAATACACTTTGTTATCCGATATGGTTATTAGACCAGAAGATTTAAATAATTTTCTAGTATGACTTGGATGTCCCGACTAGCTTAATACACTTCGTTGTTCGACATGGTGATCAGACTAGAAGATTTACAAGTAATTTTTTAGTCTGACTCGGATGTCCTTATTAGCTTAATCTACTTTGCCGTTCGACTTGGTGATCAGACAAGAAGATTTTTGTCTAGTCTGACTTCGTTGACTAGCTTAATACACTTCGTTGTCCGACTTGGTGATCGGACATGAAGATTTATAAGTCTAGTTTGACTTGGTTGTCCTGACCAGCTGAGATTAACAGAGTGAGAAACAAAAGTTTATTGGAATATGATAGTTTACTGATAATACGTTATAAAGTGTTCTACACTCCGTGGCCTTTTGAGTTGCCCTCCCTATGAATTTTCTAACCAGTATGTTCCTGGTCTATTGAGTTTTACCACCTTGTATGGCCTTTCCCAATTTGGGTTTAACTTCTCCACACCTGGTTTTTTGGTGTTCAGCCGGATCTGTATGAGTACCCAATCACCTATTTTGAATGTGCGGGGTTGGACTTTTATTTTTATTGTAGTAGTTGACCATTTTCTGTTGGTAGGCCGTCATTTTGATTGAAGCTCTATCCAAGATCTAGTCTGATGCGCAGTGCTTCATTGTTGTCCTCTATTCAGAACTGTTCAATTATGAAGGTTGGCATTCCAATCTCGACTGGTACCATTTCCATTGGAACCATTTCCTCGGACCCGTAAGTTAGGGCGAATGGTGCTTTTTCGGTTGGAGTTCTCTTTGTTGTCCTATAGGCCTAGAGGATGCCTGGCACTTCAATTACCCATAATCCTTTTGCTGCTTCAATTTTTTTCTTGATGGCCTCCAGGATTGTTTGGTTGGTTACTTATGCTTGTCTGTTAGCTTGCGGTTGAGTAGGTGCTGAAAAGTTGTGATTGATGCTCAAGTTCTTGCATAACTTTTGGCGTTTTTGCCTTTGAATTGGGACCCATTGTCGGTGACAATTGTTCTGGGAATTTCGAATCTGCATATTAACTCCTTCCATAATAAGAGTTCAATCTGGGCTTCTCCTATTTTTGACAGTGGTTCAACTTCTATCCACTTGGTGAAGTAGTCGACTGCTACAAGGAAGAACTTCTTTCTATTGGAGATTGGAAGTAGACCTACAATATCGATTCCCCATTGTGCGAGTGGCCACATACTGCTCATCGGGATCATGTTCTACCCTGGCATGTGCGTGTATGGAGCAAATCGTTGCATTTTTCACATAACTGAACAAGTTCGTTTGCATCATTTTGCATTGTTGGCCAATATTACCCTAATGTTAAAGCTTTGTGAGCTAGTGTTTTGCCTTCCGAATGATTGCCGCATATGTCGAAATGAATTTCCGAAGAACATAGTCAATGTCGTTGGGTGAAAGGCATCTTAGGAGCATACTTCTGGCGGATCTCCCGTACATTCTGCCAAAGGTGTATCAGTTGAGTTGGTAGAAGTGTGACGGATGGTATCAAATGTCACGGGTTCGAACCCGGCCGGCGGCATGGGGGTGGGGAGGGTTTAGGGTTTAGGGTTTAAAAAAAGGTATACCATGCTACTCTATTCCGCAACTTATGGACCTCCATTTTGTCTGTTGGCAGAGTTATGTTTTGTATTTACGCCAGAATTGGAGTTATCCAACAGTTTTCTTGATTTGTTGTACATACTTCATGTTCATCAATCTCTAAGATTGAGCCTTCTTGTATTGTGATAAATGGATTGTCGACTTTTTTTGTACGTGATGCTTATTTCGCCAAGTTGTTTGCTCTGTGATTGTCCTCTCTTGCACATTGTTGAACCGTGATTGTATTGAAGCTTTCAATCAGGTTACTTGCCTTTTGATTGTATACTTTCATTCATGCGTCCTTCACTTGGAATTCGTTGTTCAATTGATTGACCACCAATTTAGAGTTAGTGAAAACACTGATTTCTTTTATTCCGAGGTGTTTAGCCAATTGTAGCCCAACTATTAGTGCTTTATACTTAGCTTCGTTGTTGGAGGCATTGAAACTGAATTGGATGGCCTTTTACAAAGTCACCTCCTCTGGGTTGTGCAGAGTTATTCCAGCTCCGCTTCCCTTCTCGCTGGATGCTCCATCACAACTTAGGATCTAACATTGGTTGTTGGATTTAGTGTTTTCTTGCTCCTTATCATTGTCTGGCTGGTGCTTGCTACCGCTTGTGAATTCGGCGATGAAGTCCACCAGTGCTTGAGCTTTTATTGCGGTCTTAGGAGCATAGTTAATGTCAAACTGGCTGAGATCTATTGACCATTTCACCATTTTGCTGGACAACCCCGGTTTGTGTAGTACTGATCGAAGTGGATGTAAGGTCATTATGGTGATGCAGTTGAATTGGAAGTAGGGGCACAACTTTCTGGAAGATACGACCAGTGCAAGTGCTAATTTCTCCTAGGCTAGATAGTTGGCTTCCGCGTTTGCAAATTTCTTCCTGACGTAGTAGACTGGCTTTTGTATTCCATTCTCCTCGCGTATTAGAGAGGAACTGACTCTGCATTTTGACACTGACAGATACAAGTATAGCGTCTAGTTTGGTTTTTGTTTTATAATATTTCTATACTCCCCATGTATGCCTTCAGGTTTTGGAAAGCTTGCTCACATTCCTTACTTCCCTTTCAAAATCTTGAAAAAGGGTAAACGTTTGTCTGATGATTTGGAGATGAATCTTTTAAGGGATGCTACCCTACCGTTAAGGTTTTGTACACCTTTGATGCTGGTGGATGATTGCATATTTAGAAGCGCTTGATGTTTCAGATCAACTTCGATTCCTTTTTGGTTGACCATGTAACTGAGGAACTTTCCTGATTCTACTCCGAATGTACACTTTTTTGGATTGAGCTTCATTTTGTACTTGCGGAGTTGGGAGAAGGCTTGTTGTAGGTCCTTGATGTGGTCATCTTTGTGCAGGCTTTTGACTAGCATGTCATCAATGTATATCTCCACGGTCTTGCCAATCTGATCCCTGAACATTCTGTTGACTAGGCATTGGTACGTTGCTCCCGCGTTCTTTAATCCGAATGGCATCACTCGATAGCAATACGTACCTCTTTTTGTTATGAAGATATTTTCTCTTGGTGTGGTGGATGCATTTGTATTTGGTTATAGCCACAATATGCATCCATTAAGCTGAGGAGTCCATGTCCGGAGGTAGCGTCCACTATCTGATCTATACACGAAAGTGGAAAGCTATCTTTAGGATATGCTTTGTTAAAGTCCGTGTAATCCATGCATTCCCTCCACTTTTCGTTCTTTTTTAACATGACTGTATTGGCAAGCCAGTCTAGGTAGTGGGACTCTTTGATCATCCCTGAATTTAGTAAGCGGTGCACCTCGTCATTGATGGCATGATTGCGCTTTGGGGTGATTGACCTTCTTTTATGCCAAACTGGTTTTTTGTTTGGGTTGACCTGCAATCTGTGTGTGATGACGGGTGGGTCAATGCCCACCATGTCGTTAATTGTTTAGAAAATACGACATGGTTTTCCTTCAGCAGTTGGATCAGTTGTTTAGTCAGTTTTCGATGCAGTTTTGTCTTGATCCGAACAATTTTGCTGCCTTCTAAAGCATTGAGGTGGATTAGTATCGTCTTTTCCTCTGGTTGGCCAATGTTTGGTCATCCCCTTGGGCTAATTGGAGCGGCGTTGTCGTCGGGAAGGAACTGATCCATTAGCAGTTGACTAGGACGTTGTTGTGATAGTTCCCTTGGTCCTGACTGTGATTGATATTTGTAGGGAGTCTTGATTGTTGCATAGTGGCATTCACGTGCAGTTTGTTGATCACCTTTGATGGCCCTGACGTCGTCATCAATGTTATACTTGAGGCATTGATGCATGATAACATTAAAATGATATATTTTAAGCCCCTAATTCTTTATTTGTTATGTTCTATTATCTAATAAAATACTCTCATTACTGCGTGTATGTTGTGTATAATGCAGGAATTCAAGTATTAATCATCAAATATGCACAAAATGACACAATAAGGCTAAGTTCAACAACAAAGTTCATTAGAAGATAACACATGCATTACCAAAGATTTTCAAGCCCAAGGTCCATGAAGTCAAGCCCACAAAGCACCATCATCTATGGATCTCGAGAAAATTAATTTGAAGATTTGGATATCCACATGGCAACTTCATCCTAGCAAAAAAGAATCTCTACATATTCCACCATCCATTATCCAACATATTCCCTTATATTTTTCTTATTTTATTTCACCATATTTTTTTTCCACTATCCATTCTACCATCTCACACCTCTTTACCTATAAATACCCCATGCTTTGAGTATACTTAGAGGGTGGAAGAAAACCAAAGAGTTGTAATCAAATTGAGAGAAGTTGTAGTATTTGTGGAGTTTAGAGTAATAAGTGGAGGGAAGGCCTAGAGCTTACCATGTTTGGTTAACATCACACCTTAGGGTGTGGGTGAGCTGATGGGAGGATAGCTCCAAGATGGCTCTCTTTTAGATTAATTCTTACTATTTTCATGTATTAGAGAAGCAAGTTTAGTTAGATTGATCTTGTAACTTGGTTGTATCATGAACCTATGAAGATGTTTTGTGTTTCATCATATGAATTCAATTCATGCTTCTTCTTCTACTTCTTAAGCTCAAGATTAGATAAGTTTCTATCCTTGCATTTCTTTAACAAGCTCCTTACAATGTTTACATAATATTAGTCAAAGTTTCATTGTGATTTGTTAGATATTTAGTGTTTCATTTAAGTATGGATTCCTTGTATGCTTTTAAATTCACATTTGATTCTTAGGCTAGAAATATAATTTAAGCTTGAAATCAATTGCTCATAATGACATATTCTTCATCCTAAGGTGAGATGCGAATCTACCATTGGACGTGTTAATGAATTTGGGAAAGATTAATCAAAGAGTGGCCTAATGGTGCCATCTAATCATAATGGTAAACTCAAAGCCTTAACTCTCACAATTAGGTTTTATTTTGCATTTTTATTTTAAACACTTCACCAATCACTTTTTTTCTAACTAGGTTAAGTTTTAAGATAAATTTAAAGATTAGTTTTTCAATTTTATAGCTCTCCTCGTGGGATTCGACACATACTTTCCGTTATCTAACTCAATATATAATCGATTGTTTGTGGTATGATTTGAGATCGATCAAGTTTTTGGCGCTCAATTTTAGATTAGTTCTTACCATTTTCATGTATTAAAGAAGCAAGTTTAGTTAGATTGATCTTGTAGTTTGGTTGTATCATGAACCTATGAGGTAAGTAAGATGTTTTGCGTTTCATCATATGAATTCAATTCATGCTTCTTCATCTACTTCTTAAGCTCAAGATTAGATAAGTTTCTATCCTTGCATATCTCTAACAAGCTTCTTACAATGTTTACATATTATAAGTCAAAGTTTCATTGCGATTTGTTAGATACTTCGTGTTTCATTTAAGTATGGATTTCTTATATGCTTTTAAATCAACATTTGATTCTTAGGCTAGTAATATAATTTAGGCTTGAAATCAATTGCTCATAATGACATATTCTCCATCCTAAGGTGAGATGAGAATTTACCATAGGATGTGTCAATGAATTTGGGAAAGATTAATCGAATAGTGGCCTAATGGTGCCATCTAATCATGATGGTACACTCAAAGCCCTAACTCTCACATTTAGGTTTTACTTTGCATATTTATTTTAAACACTTCACCATTCACTTCTTTTCTAACTAGGTTAAGTTTTAAGATAGATTTAATGATTAGTTTTCCCATTTTATAGATTTCCTTGTAGGATTCGACACGTACTGTGTCCATGCCTTATTTAAATATACAATAGAGACGTGTCAATCTCGGCTATTAATACAATGGATTCGGGTCTATCCCGATCACACTCTTGTGTCCATACCGTCTTTCAAAGCAATGTGATGGGTCTGTCTTGTCTTTTAATAAAATAGATTCGGGTCTATCCTGATCCCACTTCTAGCTCCATTAAGTCTTTCAATACAATGGAGACGAGTCTATCCCATCATTTAATACATTGGATTCGGGTCTATCATGAACCTACTTTTGTGTCCATGCCATTTTTCAATAAAATGTCAACGAGTCTATCTCTAAAATTGCATTCGGGTCTATCTCGAACCCACTTCTAGTTCCATTAAGTCTTTCTATACAATGGAGACGGGTCTATCCCGTCTTTTAATGCAATGAATTCGGGTCTATCTCGAACCCACTTCTGTTTCCATTAAACTATCAATACAATGGAGACGGGTCTATCCCGTCTTTCAAAACAATGGATTCGGGTCTATCCCGAACCTACTTCAATGTCCATGTCCTTTTTCAATACAATGGAGACGAGTTTATCCCGTCATTTAATAAAATGGGTTCGGGTCTATCCCGAACCCACTTCTAGTTCCATTAAGTCTTTCAATAAAATGAAGATAGGTCTATGCCATCTCTTAATATAATGGATTCGAGTCTATCCCTAATCCATTTCAGACTCCATCCGGTCTTTCAATATAATGGGGTCGGTTCTATCCCGAACCCACTTTTGTGTCCATGCCTTCTTTCAATATACAATGGTCTCGGGTCTATCCGAAACCCACTTCTGTGTCCATGTCGTATTTCAATGCATTAGAGACGAGTCTAACCCGTGTTTTAATAAAATGGAATCGGGACTATCCCGAACCCACTTCTAGTTCCATTAATTCTTTCAATATAATGGAGACGGGCCTATCCCGTTTCTTGATGCAATTTATTCGGGTCTATCACGAACCCGTTTTAGGCTCCAACCGGTCTTTAAATATAATGGGGTCGAGTCTATTCCAAACCCACTTCTGTGTCCATGCCTTCTTTCAATATAGAATGGATTAAGGTCTATCTCGAGCCCACATTTGTGTTTATGCCGTTTATCAATGCAATTGAGACAAGTCTATCCCGTCTTTCAATACAATGGAGATGAGTCTATCCCGTTTCTTAATACAATGGATTCGGGTCTATCCCGTATGCATTTCTTGCTCCATTCAGTCTTTCAATATAATGGGTTCAGATATATCCCAAACCCAGTTCTGTGTCCATGCCTTATTTCAATATACAATGGAGACGGATCTATCTCGTGTTTTAATACAATGAATTCGAGTGTATCCGGAACCCAATTCTATGTCCATGTCGTCTTTTAATACAATCGTGATGGGTCTATCCCGTCTTTTAATAAAATGGATTCGGGTCTATCTCGAACCCATTTCTAGTTCCATTAAGTCTTTCAATACAATGGAGATAACTCTATCCATTCATTTAATACAATGGATTCCTGTCTATTCCAAACCCACTTTTGTGTTCTTGCCATTTTTCATTACAATGGAGATGATTATATCTCATCTTTTCATAAAATGGATCCGGGTCTGTCCTGAACCCACTAATTCCATTAAGTCTTTCAATACAATGGAGACATGTATTTTTTGACTTTTAATACATTGGATTCGGGTGTATCCTGAACCCTCTATTGTGTACATGTCGTTTTTCAATAAAATGGATTCAGGTCTATGCCGATTCCATTTTAGTCTCCATGCGGTCTTTCAATATAATGGTGACGGGTCTATCCCATCTTTTTATAAAATGGATTCGGGTCTATCCCGAACCCTCTTCTAGTTCCATTAAGTCTTTCAATACAATGGAGACGAGTCTATCTCGTCGTTTAATAAAATGGACATGGGTCTAATCCGAACCCACTTTTGTGTCCCTGACGTTTTTCAATACATTGAAATGAGTCTATTCCATCTTTTCATAAAATGCATTCGATTCTATCCTGAACCCACTTCTGGTTCCATTAAGTCTTTCAATAAAATGGAGACGGGGCTACCTGGTATTTTAATAAAATGGATTCAATCCCAAACCTCTTATTTGTCCTTGTTGTTTTCCAATACAATGGATACGAGTCTATTCATCATTTAATAAAATGGATTCGGGTCTATCCCGAACCCACTTCTAGTTCCATTAAGTCTTTCAATACAATGGAGACAAGTCTATCCTGTCTCTTACTACAATGGATTCGGGTTTATCCCAAACTCATTTCAGGCTCCATCTGGTCGTTCAATATAATATGGTCGGATATATCCCGAACCCACTTTTGTGTCCATGCTTTCTTTCTATAAACAATGGAGATGGGTCTATCCCGTCTTTTAATATAATGAATTCGAGTAAATCAAGAACCCACTTCAGTGTCCATGTCGTCTTTTAATACAATCGTGACGCGTCTATCACGTCTTTTAAAAAAATGGATTCGAGTCTATCCCAAACCCACATCTAGTTCCATTAAGTCTTTCAATACCATGGGGACGGACGAGTCTATCATGTCATTTAATACAATGGATTCCGGACTACTCCGTACCCACTTTGTGTTCATGCTGTTTTTTATTCCAATTAAGATGAGTCTTGCTCGTCTTTTCATAAAATGCATTCGGGTCAATCCCGATCCCACTTTTGTTCCCATTAAGTCTTTCAGTACGATGGAAACAGGTTTATCCCATCTTTTAATACAATGGATTTGGGTCTATCCCGAACCCACTTCCGTGTCCATACCATTTTTCAATACAAATGAGACAAATCTATTCCGTCTTTTAAAAAAATGGATTTAGGTTTATACTGAACCCACTTCTAGTTCCATTAAGTCTTTCAATACAATGGAAACGGGTCTATGCCGTCTCTTAATACAATTGATTCGGGTCTATCCCGAACTCATTTCAGGCTCAATCCGATCTTTCAATTTAACGGGGTCGAGTCTATTCCGAACCAACTTCTGTACGTGTCCATGTCTTCTTTCATTATACAATGTATAAGGGTCAATCCTAAACTCACTACTATGTCCATGCCATCTTTCAATGCAATGGAGATGAGTCTATCCATTCTTTTAATAAAAAGGATTCGGGTCTATCCCGAGCCCACTTCTGAATCCATTAAGTCTTTCAATACAATGAAGATGGGTCTATCCCAAACCCCTTTTTGGTACCATCCGGTCTTTCAATATAGTGAGGTCGGATATATCCCGAACCCACTTCTGTGTCCATACCTTCTTTCAATGTACAATGAAGACGGGTCTATCTCGTCTTTTAATTCAATGAATTCGGGTCTATCTCGAATCCACTCTTGTGTTCATGTCTTTCGATACAAGGATGACCGGTCGATCCTGTATTTTAATAAAATGGATTTGGGCCAATCCCAAACCCACTTCTATTTCCCTTAAGTCTTTCATTATAATGGAGACGAGTTTGTCCCGTTATTTAATACAATAGATTCAGGTCTATTATGAACCCACTCGTGTCCATGCCCTTTTTCAACACAATGGGGACGAGTCTATCCCATCTTTTCATAAAATGCAATCGAGTCTATCCCGAACCCACTTCTGGTTCCATTAAGTTTTTCAATTCAAAGGAGATGAGTCTATGTCGTCTTTTAATACAATGGATTCGGGTCTATCCCGAACCCTATTCTGTGTCCATGTCATTTTTCAATACAATGGAGACGAGTCCATCCCGTGTTTTAATAAAATGGATTCGGGTCTATCCCGAACCCACTTCTAGTTCCATTAAGTCTTTAATTACAATGGAGGCAGGTCTATCTCGTCTCTTAATACAATGGACTCAGGTCTATCCCAAACCCATTTTCGGCTCCATCCGGTCTATAAATATAATGGTGTTGGGTCTATCCCTAGCCCATTTCTGTGTTCATGTCGTCTTTCAATATACTATGGATTCAGGTCTATCTCGAAATCACTTCTGTGTCCATGTTGTTTTTCAATGCCATGGAGACGAGTCTATCCCGTCTTTTATTAAAATGGAGAGGGTCTATCTTGATCCCACTTCTTTTTCCAATAAGTCTTTCAATACAATGGAGATAGGTCTATCCCGTTTGTTAATACAATGGATTCAGACCTATCCCGAACACATTTCAGGCTCCATTCGCTATTTCAATATAACTGGGTCGGATATATCCCAAACCCACTTTGGTTTCAATGCTTTCTTTCATAATACAATGGAGACGAGACAATCTCGTCTTTTAATACAATGAATTCGAGTCTATGCAGAGCCCACTTGAATGTTCATGTCATCTTTTAATACAATCGTGTCGGGTCTATCCCGTCTTTTAATAAAATGGATTTGGGTCTATCCTGAACCCACATCTAGTTCCATTAGGTCTTTCAATACAATAGAAACGAGTCTATCCTATCATTTAATACAATGGATTCCGGTCTATTCCGAACCCAGTTTTGTGTTCATGCCATTTTTCAATACACTTAGGATGAGTCTAGCCCGTCTTTTCATATAATGCATTCGGTTCTATTTGATCCCACTTTTGGTCCCATTAAGTCTTTCAATACAATGGAGACGGGTTTATCCCGTCTTTTAATACAAAGGATTCGGGTCTATCCGAACCCACTTCTGTGTCCATACCATTTTTCAATACAATGGAGACGAGTATATCCCGTCTTTTAAAAAAATGGATTATGGTCTATACCGAACCCACTTCAAGTTCCATTAAGTCTTTCAATACAATGGAGACGGGTCTATCCCATCACTTAATAGAATAGATTCGGGTCTATCCCGAAACCATTTCTAGCTCCATTAAGTCTTTCAATACAATGGAGACGAGTCTATCCCATCATTTAATACATTGGATTCTGGTCTATCATGAACCTACTTTTGTGTCCATGCCATTTTTCAATAAAATGTCAACGAGTCTATCTCTAAAATTGCATTCGGGTCTATCTCGAACCCACTTCTAGTTCCATTAAGTCTTTCTATACAATGGAGACGGGTCTATCCCGTCTTTTAATGCAATGAATTCGGGTCTATCTCAAACCCACTTCTGGCTCCATTAAGTCTTTCAATACAATGGAGACAGGTCTATAGCGTCTCTTAATACAATAGATTAAAGTAAATCCCGAACCCATTTCAGGCTCCATCCGGTCTTTCAATATAATAGGGTCTAGTCTTTCTCGAACCCACTTCTTTGTCCATGCCTTCTTTTAATATACAATGGATTCGGGTCTATCCTGTTCTTCAATACTATTAATTCGGGTCTCTCCAGTCTTTACATAAAATGGATTTGGGTCTATCTTGTACACTTCTAGTTCAATTAAGCTTATCAATGCAATAGAGACGAGTCTATTTAGTCATTTAATATAATGGATTCGGGTCTATTCCAAACCCATTATTGTGTCCTTGCCATTTTCATTACAATGGAGACGAGTCTGTCCCATTTTTCATAAAATGCATTCAGTTCTATCCTAGACCCACTTCTTGTTCCATTAAGTCTTTCAATAAAATGGGGACAGGTCTTTATTGTCTTTTAATACAATGGATTCGGATCTATTTAGAACCCTCTTTTGTGTCTATGTCATTTTTCAATACAATGGAGATAGGTCTATCCCATCTTTTAATACAATGGATTCGGGTCTATCCCGAACCCATTTAAATATCCATCCGGTCTTTCAACATAATGGGGTCGGGTCTATCTTGAACCCGACCACTTCCGTGTCCATGCCTTCTTTTCCATCCGGTCTTTCAATATAATGGGGTCGGATGTATCTCGACCCCACTTTTGTGTCCATACCTTCTTTCTATATACAATGGAGACAAGTTTATCCCGCCCTTTAATACATTGAATTCAGGTTTATCCCGTACCCACTTCTGTGTCCATGTCTTTGAATACAATGGTGACAGGTCTATCCCGTCTTTTAATAAAATGGATTCGGGTCTATCCAGAACTCATTTCTAGTTACATTAACTCTTTCAATACAATGGAGAAGAGTCTATCTCATCATTTAATACAATGAATTTGGGTCTAATCCGAACAAACTTTTGTGTCCATGCCGTTTTTAATACAATGGAGACGAGTTTATCCCATCTTTTCATAAAATACATTCGAATCTATCCCGAACCCACTTCTGGTTCCATTAAGTCTTTCAATAAAATGTAGACGGGGCTTCTCCGTAATTTAATACAATGGATTCGAGTCTATCCCAAACCATCTTCTGTGTCCATGTCGTTTTTCAATACATTGGATAATAGTCTGTCCCGTTTTTTAATAAAATGTATTCGGGTCTATCCCAAACTCACTTCTTGTTCAATTAGATCTTTCAATACAATGGAGACAAGCCTATCTTGTCTCTTAATACAATGGATTCGTGTCTATCCCGAACCCATTTTGGCTCCATTCGGTCTTTTTTTATAATGTGGCCGAGTCTAGCCCATCTTTTCATTAAATGCATTCAGGTCTATCCCGATCCCACTTTTGGTCCCATTAAGTTTTTCAATATAATGGAAACAAGTTTTTCCTATCTTTTAATACAGTCGATTCGTGTATCATGAACCCATTTCTGTGTCCATACCATTTTTCAATACAACGAAGACGAGTCTATCCCACCTTTTAAAAAAATGGATTTGGGTCTAAACCGAATCCACTTCTAGTTCCATTAAGTTTTTCAATACAAAGGAGACGGGTCTATCCCGTCTCCTAATACAATGGATTCGTGTCTATCCCGAACCCATTTCAGGCTCCATCTATTCTTTCTATCTAATCGGGTCAAGTTTATTCTGAACCAACTTCTGAGTCCATGCCTTCCTTCAATATACAATGGATTCTGGTCAATCCTGAACCCACTTCTGTGTCCATGCCATTTTTAATGCAATGAAGACGAGTCTATCCCGTCTTTTTATAAAATGGATTAGGGTCTATCTCAAGCCCAATTCTGAATCCATTAAGTCTTTCAATACAATGAAGACGGGTCTATTCCGTCTCTAAATACAATGGATTTGGGTTTATCCCGAATCCATTTCTGGCTTCATCCAGTCTTTCAATATAATGGGGCCAAATATATCCCGAACCCACTTTTATGTCCATACCTTATTTCAATGTACAATAAAGACGGGTCTATCCCGTCTTTTAATACAATGAATTTGGGTCTATCCCGAACCTACTTTTGTGTCCTTCCAGTCTTTCAATATACAATGGATTCGGGTCTATCCCGAACCCACTTGTTCCAATAAGTCTTTCAATACAATGGAGACATGTATTTTCCGACTTTTAATACATTGGATTCGGGTCTATCCTGAACCCTCTATTGTGTACATGTCGTTTTTCAATACAATGGATTCAGGTCTATCCCGAACCCATTTTAGTCTCCATGCGATTTTTCAATATAATGGTGACGGGTCAATCCCATCTTTTAATAAAATGGATTCGGGTCTATCCCGAACCCACTTCTAGTTCCATTAAGTCATTCAATACAATGGAGACGAGTCTATCTCGTCATTTAATAAAATGGACTTGGGTCTAATCCGAACCCACTTTTCCATGACGTTTTTCAATACATTGAGATGAGTCTATTCCATCTTTTCATAAAATGCATTCGATTCTATCCCGAACCCACTTCTGGTTCCATTAAGTCTTTCAATAAAATGGAGACGGACCTACCCGGTATTTTAATATAATGGATTCTATCCCAAACCTCTTCTGTGTCCTTGTTGTTTTTCAATACAATGGACACGAGTCTATTCGTCTTTTAATAAAATGGATTCGGGTCTATCCCGAACCCACATCTGAGTTCATGTCATTTTTCATTGCAATGGAGACAAGTCTATCCCATTTTTATTAAAATAGATTAGGAGCTATCCTGAACCCACTTCTAAATCCATTATGTCTTTCAATACAATGGAGTCGAGTCTATCCCGTCTCTCAATACAATGGATTTGGGCTTATTCTGAACCCCTTTTGCGGCTCCATTCGGTTTTTCAATATAATGGGGTCTGGTCTATCCCGAAACCACTTATGTGTCCATCTCTTCTTTGAATATACAATGGAGACGGGTCTATCCCGTCTTTTAATACAATAGATTCGGGTCTTTCCTGGACCCACTTTTGTGTCCATGCCATTTTTCAATGCAATGGAGACGAGTCTATCTCGTGCTTTCATAAAATGCATTCAGGTTTATCCCAAACCCACTTCCGGTTCAATTAAGTGTTTCAATACAATGTAGACGGGTCTATCCCGTCTTTTAATAAAATGGATTCAGGTCTATCCCGAACCCACTTCTGTTTCCATTAAGTCTATTAATACAATGGAGACAGGTCAATCCCGTCTTTCAAAATCATGGATTCGGGTCTATCCCGAACCTACTTCTATGTCCATGTCCTTTTTCAATACAATGGAGACGAGTCTATCCCGTCATTTAATAAAATGGATTCGGGTCTATCCCGTCATTTAATAAAATGGATTCGGGTCTATCCCGAACCCACTTCTAGTTCCATTAAGTCTTTTAATAAAATGAAGATAGGTCTATCTCATCTCTTAATACAATGGATTCGAGTCTATCCCAAATCCATTTTAGACTCCATTCGGTCTTTCAGTATAATGGGGTCTGTTCTATCCCGAACCAACTTCTGTGTCCATGCCTTCTTACCATATACAATACACCCGGGTTTATCCAGAACCCACTTCTGTGTCCATGTGGTTTTTCAATGCATTAGAGACGACTCTAACCCGTGTTTTAATAAAATGGAATCGGGTCTATCCCGAACCCACTTCTAGTTCCATTAATTCTTTCAATACAATGGAGACGGGCCTATCCCGTTCCTTAGTGCAATTTATTCGGGTCTTTCACGAACTCATTTTAAGCTCCAGCCGGTCTTTAAATATAATTGGGTCGACGAGTCTATCCTGAACCACTTCTGTGTCCATGCCTTCTTTCAATATAGAATGGATTCGGGTCTATCCCGAGCCCATTTCTGTGTATGTCGTTTATCAATGCAATTGGGACAAGTCTATTTCGACTTTCAATACAATGGAGATGGGTCTATCCCGTTTCTTAATACAATTGATTCGGGTCTATCCCGTATCCATTTCTGGCTCCGTTAAGTCTTTCAATATAATGGGTTCGGATATATCCAGAACCCAGTTCAGTGTCCATGCCTTATTTCAATTTACAATGGAGACGGGTCTATCTCGTGTTTTAATACAATGAATTCGAGTGTAGCCGGAACCAAATTCTATGTCCATGTCGTCTTTTAATACAATCGTGATGGGTCTATCCCATCTTTTAATAAAATGGATTCGGGTCTATCTCGAACCCACTTCTAGTTCCATTAAGTCTTTCACTACAATGGAGATACGTCTATCCATTCATTTAATACAATGGATTCCGGTCTATTGCAAACCCACTTTTGTGTCCTTGCCATTTTTCATTACAATGGAGATGAGTCTATCTCATCTTTTCATAAAATGGATTCGGGTCTATCCCGAACCCACTTCTTCCAATAAGTCTTTCAATACAATGGAGACATGTATTTTCCGACTTTTAATACATTGGATTCGGGTCTATCCTTAACCCATTATTGTGTACATGTCGTTTTTCAATACAATGGATTCAGGTCTATCCCGAACCCATTTTAGTCTCCATGCGGTCTTTCAATATAATTTTGACGGGTCTATCCCATCTTTTAATAAAATGGATTCGGGTCTATCCCGAACCCACTTCTAGTTCCATTAAGTCTTTCAATACAATGGAGACGAGTCTATCGCGTCATTTAATAAAATGGACTTGGGTCTAATCCGAACCCACTTTTGTGTCCCTGGCGTTTTTCAATACATTGACATGAGTCTATTCCATCTTTTCATAAAATGCATTCGATTCTATCCCGAACCCACTTCTGGTTCCATTAAGTCTTTCAATAAAATGAAGACGGGGCTACTCGGTATTTTAATAAAATGGATTCTATCCCAAACCTCTTATGTGTCCTTGTTGTTTTTCAATACAATGGATACGAGTATATTCGTCTTTTTATAAAATGGATTCGGTTCTATCTCTAACCCACTTCTGAGTCCATGTCATTTTTCATTGCAATGGAGACAAGTCTATCCCATTTTTATTAAAATGGATTCGGATATATCCTGAACCCACTTCTAAATCCATTATGTCTTTCAATACAATGGAGTCGAGTCTATCCCGTATCTCAATACAATGGATTTGGGCCTAATCTGAACCCATTTTGCGGCTCCATCTGGTCTTTCAATATAATGGGGTCAGGTCTATCCCATAACCACTTTTGTGTCCATGCCTTATTTGAATATACAATGGAGACGGGTCTATCCCATCTTTTAAAATAATATATTCGGGTCTTTCCCGTACCCACTTTTGTGTCCATGCCATTTTTCAATGCAATGGAGATGAGTCTATCTCGTGTTTTCATAAAATGCATTCAGGTTTATCCCAAACCCACTTCTGGTTATATTAAGTGTTTCAATACAATGTAGACGGGTCTATCCCGTCTTTTAATAAAATGGATTCAGGTCTATCCCAAACCCACTTTTGTTTCCATTAAATCTATCAATACAATGGAGACGGGTCTATCTCGTCTTTCAAAACAATGGATTCGGGTCTATCCCGAACCTACTTCAATGTCCATGTCCTTTTTCAATACAATGGAGACGAGTCTATCCCGTCACTTAATAAAATGGGTTCGGGTCTATCCCGAACCCACTTCTAGTTCCATTAAGTCTTTCAATAAAATGAAGATAGGTCTATGCCATCTCTTAATATAATGGATTCGAGTCTATCCCTAATCCATTTCAGACTCCATCCGGTCTTTCAATATAATGGGGTCGGTTCTATCCCGAACCCACTTTTGTGTCCATGCCTTCTTTCAATATACAATGGACTCGGGTCTATCCGAAACCCACTTCTGTGTCCATGTCGTATTTCAATGCATTAGAGACGAGTCTAACCCGTGTTTTAATAAAATGGAATCGGGACTATCCCGAACCCACTTCTAGTTCCATTAATTCTTTCAATATAATGGAGACGGGCCTATCCCGTTTCTTAATGCAATTTATTCGGGTCTATCACGAACCCGTTTTAGGCTCCAACCGGTTTCTAAATTTAATGGGGTCGAGTCTATTCCAAACCCACTTCTGTGTCCATGCCTTCTTTCAATATAGAATGGATTAAGGTCTATCCCGAGCCCACATTTGTGTTTATGCCGTTTATCAATGCAATTGAGACAAGTCTATCCCGTCCTTCAATACAATGGAGATGAGTCTATCCCGTTTCTTAATACAATGGATTCGGGTCTATCCCGTATGCATTTCTTGCTCCATTCAGTCTTTCAATATAATGGGTTCAGATATATCCCAAACCCAGTTCTGTGTCCATGCCTTATTTCAATATACAATGGAGACGGATCTATCTCGTGTTTTAATACAATGAATTCGAGTGTATCCGGAACCCAATTCTATGTCCATGTCGTCTTTTAATACAATCGTGATGGGTCTATCCCGTCTTTTAATAAAATGGATTCGGGTCTATCTCGAACCCATTTCTAGTTCCATTAAGTCTTTCAATACAATGGAGATAACTCTATCCATTCATTTAATACAATGGATTCCTGTCTATTCCAAACCCACTTTTGTGTTCTTGCCATTTTTCATTACAATGGAGATGATTATATCTCATCTTTTCATAAAATGGATCCGGGTCTGTCCCGAACCCACTAATTCCATTAAGTCTTTCAATACAATGGAGACATGTATTTTTTGACTTTTAATACATTGGATTCGGGTGTATCCTGAACCCTCTATTGTGTACATGTCGTTTTTCAATAAAATGGATTCAGGTCTATGCCGATTCCATTTTAGTCTCCATGCGGTCTTTCAATATAATGGTGACGGGTCTATCCCATCTTTTTATAAAATGGATTCGGGTCTATCCCGAACCCTCTTCTAGTTCCATTAAGTCTTTCAATACAATGGAGACGAGTCTATCTCGTCGTTTAATAAAATGGACATGGGTCTAATCCGAACCCACTTTTGTGTCCCTGACGTTTTTCAATACATTGAAATGAGTCTATTCCATCTTTTCATAAAATGCATTCGATTCTATCCTGAACCCACTTCTGGTTCCATTAAGTCTTTCAATAAAATGGAGACGGGGCTACCTGGTATTTTAATAAAATGGATTCAATCCCAAACCTCTTATTTGTCCTTGTTGTTTTCCAATACAATGGATACGAGTCTATTCATCATTTAATAAAATGGATTCGGGTCTATCCCGAACCCACTTCTAGTTCCATTAAGTCTTTCAATACAATGGAGACAAGTCTATCCTGTCTCTTACTACAATGGATTCGGGTTTATCCCAAACTCATTTCAGGCTCCATCTGGTCGTTCAATATAATATGGTCGGATATATCCCGAACCCACTTTTGTGTCCATGCTTTCTTTCTATAAACAATGGAGATGGGTCTATCCCGTCTTTTAATATAATGAATTCGAGTAAATCAAGAACCCACTTCAGTGTCCATGTCGTCTTTTAATACAATCGTGACGCGTCTATCACGTCTTTTAAAAAAATGGATTCGAGTCTATCCCAAACCCACATCTAGTTCCATTAAGTCTTTCAATACCATGGGGACGGACGAGTCTATCATGTCATTTAATACAATGGATTCCGGACTACTCCGTACCCACTTTGTGTTCATGCTGTTTTTTATTCCAATTAAGATGAGTCTTGCTCGTCTTTTCATAAAATGCATTCGGGTCAATCCCGATCCCACTTTTGTTCCCATTAAGTCTTTCAGTACGATGGAAACAGGTTTATCCCATCTTTTAATACAATGGATTTGGGTCTATCCCGAACCCACTTCCGTGTCCATACCATTTTTCAATACAAATGAGACAAATCTATTCCGTCTTTTAAAAAAATGGATTTAGGTTTATACTGAACCCACTTCTAGTTCCATTAAGTCTTTCAATACAATGGAAACGGGTCTATGCCGTCTCTTAATACAATTGATTCGGGTCTATCCCGAACTCATTTCAGGCTCAATCCGATCTTTCAATTTAACGGGGTCGAGTCTATTCCGAACCAACTTCTGTACGTGTCCATGTCTTCTTTCATTATACAATGTATAAGGGTCAATCCTAAACTCACTACTATGTCCATGCCATCTTTCAATGCAATGGAGATGAGTCTATCCATTCTTTTAATAAAAAGGATTCGGGTCTATCCCGAGCCCACTTCTGAATCCATTAAGTCTTTCAATACAATGAAGATGGGTCTATCCCAAACCCCTTTTTGGTACCATCCGGTCTTTCAATATAGTGAGGTCGGATATATCCCGAACCCACTTCTGTGTCCATACCTTCTTTCAATGTACAATGAAGACGGGTCTATCTCGTCTTTTAATTCAATGAATTCGGGTCTATCTCGAATCCACTCTTGTGTTCATGTCTTTCGATACAAGGATGACCGGTCGATCCTGTATTTTAATAAAATGGATTTGGGCCAATCCCAAACCCACTTCTATTTCCCTTAAGTCTTTCATTATAATGGAGACGAGTTTGTCCCGTTATTTAATACAATAGATTCAGGTCTATTATGAACCCACTCGTGTCCATGCCCTTTTTCAACACAATGGGGACGAGTCTATCCCATCTTTTCATAAAATGCAATCGAGTCTATCCCGAACCCACTTCTGGTTCCATTAAGTTTTTCAATTCAAAGGAGATGAGTCTATGTCGTCTTTTAATACAATGGATTCGGGTCTATCCCGAACCATATTCTGTGTCCATGTCATTTTTCAATACAATGGAGACGAGTCCATCCCGTGTTTTAATAAAATGGATTCGGGTCTATCCCGAACCCACTTCTAGTTCCATTAAGTCTTTAATTACAATGGAGGCAGGTCTATCTCGTCTCTTAATACAATGGACTCAGGTCTATCCCAAACCCATTTTCGGCTCCATCCGGTATATAAATATAATGGTGTTGGGTCTATCCCTAGCCCATTTCTGTGTTCATGTCGTCTTTCAATATACTATGGATTCAGGTCTATCTCGAAATCACTTCTGTGTCCATGTTGTTTTTCAATGCCATGGAGACGAGTCTATCCCGTCTTTTATTAAAATGGAGAGGGTCTATCTTGATCCCACTTCTTTTTCCAATAAGTCTTTCAATACAATGGAGATAGGTCTATCCCGTTTGTTAATACAATGGATTCAGACCTATCCCGAACACATTTCAGGCTCCATTCGCTATTTCAATATAACTGGGTCGGATATATCCCAAACCCACTTTGGTTTCAATGCTTTCTTTCATAATACAATGGAGACGAGACAATCTCGTCTTTTAATACAATGAATTCGAGTCTATGCAGAGCCCACTTGAATGTTCATGTCATCTTTTAATACAATCGTGTCGGGTCTATCCCGTCTTTTAATAAAATGGATTTGGGTCTATCCTGAACCCACATCTAGTTCCATTAGGTCTTTCAATACAATAGAAACGAGTCTATCCTATCATTTAATACAATGGATTCCGGTCTATTCCGAACCCAGTTTTGTGTTCATGCCATTTTTCAATACACTTAGGATGAGTCTAGCCCGTCTTTTCATATAATGCATTCGGTTCTATTTGATCCCACTTTTGGTCCCATTAAGTCTTTCAATACAATGGAGACGGGTTTATCCCGTCTTTTAATACAAAGGATTCGGGTCTATCCGAACCCACTTCTGTGTCCATACCATTTTTCAATACAATGGAGACGAGTATATCCCGTCTTTTAAAAAAATGGATTATGGTCTATACCGAACCCACTTCAAGTTCCATTAAGTCTTTCAATACAATGGAGACGGGTCTATCCCATCACTTAATAGAATAGATTCGGGTCTATCCCGAAACCATTTCTAGCTCCATTAAGTCTTTCAATACAATGGAGACGAGTCTATCCCATCATTTAATACATTGGATTCTGGTCTATCATGAACCTACTTTTGTGTCCATGCCATTTTTCAATAAAATGTCAACGAGTCTATCTCTAAAATTGCATTCGGGTCTATCTCGAACCCACTTCTAGTTCCATTAAGTCTTTCTATACAATGGAGACGGGTCTATCCCGTCTTTTAATGCAATGAATTCGGGTCTATCTCAAACCCACTTCTGGCTCCATTAAGTCTTTCAATACAATGGAGACAGGTCTATAGCGTCTCTTAATACAATAGATTAAAGTAAATCCCGAACCCATTTCAGGCTCCATCCGGTCTTTCAATATAATAGGGTCTAGTCTTTCTCGAACCCACTTCTTTGTCCATGCCTTCTTTTAATATACAATGGATTCGGGTCTATCCTGTTCTTCAATACTATTAATTCGGGTCTCTCCAGTCTTTACATAAAATGGATTTGGGTCTATCTTGTACACTTCTAGTTCAATTAAGCTTATCAATGCAATAGAGACGAGTCTATTTAGTCATTTAATATAATGGATTCGGGTCTATTCCAAACCCATTATTGTGTCCTTGCCATTTTCATTACAATGGAGACGAGTCTGTCCCATTTTTCATAAAATGCATTCAGTTCTATCCTAGACCCACTTCTTGTTCCATTAAGTCTTTCAATAAAATGGGGACAGGTCTTTATTGTCTTTTAATACAATGGATTCGGATCTATTTAGAACCCTCTTTTGTGTCTATGTCATTTTTCAATACAATGGAGATAGGTCTATCCCATCTTTTAATACAATGGATTCGGGTCTATCCCGAACCCATTTAAATATCCATCCGGTCTTTCAACATAATGGGGTCGGGTCTATCTTGAACCCGACCACTTCCGTGTCCATGCCTTCTTTTCCATCCGGTCTTTCAATATAATGGGGTCGGATGTATCCCGACCCCACTTTTGTGTCCATACCTTCTTTCTATATACAATGGAGACAAGTTTATCCCGCCCTTTAATACATTGAATTCAGGTTTATCCCGTACCCACTTCTGTGTCCATGTCTTTGAATACAATGGTGACAGGTCTATCCCGTCTTTTAATAAAATGGATTCGGGTCTATCCAGAACTCATTTCTAGTTACATTAACTCTTTCAATACAATGGAGAAGAGTCTATCTCATCATTTAATACAATGAATTTGGGTCTAATCCGAACAAACTTTTGTGTCCATGCCGTTTTTAATACAATGGAGACGAGTTTATCCCATCTTTTCATAAAATACATTCGAATCTATCCCGAACCCACTTCTGGTTCCATTAAGTCTTTCAATAAAATGTAGACGGGGTTTCTCCGTAATTTAATACAATGGATTCGAGTCTATCCCAAACCATCTTCTGTGTCCATGTCGTTTTTCAATACATTGGATAATAGTCTGTCCCGTTTTTTAATAAAATGTATTCGGGTCTATCCCAAACTCACTTCTTGTTCAATTAGATCTTTCAATACAATGGAGACAAGCCTATCTTGTCTCTTAATACAATGGATTCGTGTCTATCCCGAACCCATTTTGGCTCCATTCGGTCTTTTTTTATAATGTGGCCGAGTCTAGCCCATCTTTTCATTAAATGCATTCAGGTCTATCCCGATCCCACTTTTGGTCCCATTAAGTTTTTCAATATAATGGAAACAAGTTTTTCCTATCTTTTAATACAGTCGATTCGTGTATCATGAACCCATTTCTGTGTCCATACCATTTTTCAATACAACGAAGACGAGTCTATCCCACCTTTTAAAAAAATGGATTTGGGTCTAAACCGAATCCACTTCTAGTTCCATTAAGTTTTTCAATACAAAGGAGACGGGTCTATCCCGTCTCCTAATACAATGGATTCGTGTCTATCCCGAACCCATTTCAGGCTCCATCTATTCTTTCTATCTAATCGGGTCAAGTTTATTCTGAACCAACTTCTGAGTCCATGCCTTCCTTCAATATACAATGGATTCTGGTCAATCCTGAACCCACTTCTGTGTCCATGCCATTTTTAATGCAATGAAGACGAGTCTATCCCGTCTTTTTATAAAATGGATTAGGGTCTATCTCAAGCCCAATTCTGAATCCATTAAGTCTTTCAATACAATGAAGACGGGTCTATTCCGTCTCTAAATACAATGGATTTGGGTTTATCCCGAATCCATTTCTGGCTTCATCCAGTCTTTCAATATAATGGGGCCAAATATATCCCGAACCCACTTTTATGTCCATACCTTATTTCAATGTACAATAAAGACGGGTCTATCCCGTCTTTTAATACAATGAATTTGGGTCTATCCCGAACCTACTTTTGTGTCCTTCCAGTCTTTCAATATACAATGGATTCGGGTCTATCCCGAACCCACTTGTTCCAATAAGTCTTTCAATACAATGGAGACATGTATTTTCCGACTTTTAATACATTGGATTCGGGTCTATCCTGAACCCTCTATTGTGTACATGTCGTTTTTCAATACAATGGATTCAGGTCTATCCCGAACCCATTTTAGTCTCCATGCGATTTTTCAATATAATGGTGACGGGTCAATCCCATCTTTTAATAAAATGGATTCGGGTCTATCCCGAACCCACTTCTAGTTCCATTAAGTCATTCAATACAATGGAGACGAGTCTATCTCGTCATTTAATAAAATGGACTTGGGTCTAATCCGAACCCACTTTTCCATGACGTTTTTCAATACATTGAGATGAGTCTATTCCATCTTTTCATAAAATGCATTCGATTCTATCCCGAACCCACTTCTGGTTCCATTAAGTCTTTCAATAAAATGGAGACGGACCTACCCGGTATTTTAATATAATGGATTCTATCCCAAACCTCTTCTGTGTCCTTGTTGTTTTTCAATACAATGGACACGAGTCTATTCGTCTTTTAATAAAATGGATTCGGGTCTATCCCGAACCCACATCTGAGTTCATGTCATTTTTCATTGCAATGGAGACAAGTCTATCCCATTTTTATTAAAATAGATTAGGAGCTATCCTGAACCCACTTCTAAATCCATTATGTCTTTCAATACAATGGAGTCGAGTCTATCCCGTCTCTCAATACAATGGATTTGGGCTTATTCTGAACCCCTTTTGCGGCTCCATTCGGTCTTTCAATATAATGGGGTCTGGTCTATCCCGAAACCACTTATGTGTCCATCTCTTCTTTGAATATACAATGGAGACGGGTCTATCCCGTCTTTTAATACAATAGATTCGGGTCTTTCCTGGACCCACTTTTGTGTCCATGCCATTTTTCAATGCAATGGAGACGAGTCTATCTCGTGCTTTCATAAAATGCATTCAGGTTTATCCCAAACCCACTTCCGGTTCAATTAAGTGTTTCAATACAATGTAGACGGGTCTATCCCGTCTTTTAATAAAATGGATTCAGGTCTATCCCGAACCCACTTCTGTTTCCATTAAGTCTATTAATACAATGGAGACAGGTCAATCCCGTCTTTCAAAATCATGGATTCGGGTCTATCCCGAACCTACTTCTATGTCCATGTCCTTTTTCAATACAATGGAGACGAGTCTATCCCGTCATTTAATAAAATGGATTCGGGTCTATCCCGTCATTTAATAAAATGGATTCGGGTCTATCCCGAACCCACTTCTAGTTCCATTAAGTCTTTTAATAAAATGAAGATAGGTCTATCTCATCTCTTAATACAATGGATTCGAGTCTATCCCAAATCCATTTTAGACTCCATTCGGTCTTTCAGTATAATGGGGTCTGTTCTATCCCGAACCAACTTCTGTGTCCATGCCTTCTTACCATATACAATACACCCGGGTTTATCCAGAACCCACTTCTGTGTCCATGTGGTTTTTCAATGCATTAGAGACGACTCTAACCCGTGTTTTAATAAAATGGAATCGGGTCTATCCCGAACCCACTTCTAGTTCCATTAATTCTTTCAATACAATGGAGACGGGCCTATCCCGTTCCTTAGTGCAATTTATTCGGGTCTTTCACGAACTCATTTTAAGCTCCAGCCGGTCTTTAAATATAATTGGGTCGACGAGTCTATCCTGAACCACTTCTGTGTCCATGCCTTCTTTCAATATAGAATGGATTCGGGTCTATCCCGAGCCCATTTCTGTGTATGTCGTTTATCAATGCAATTGGGACAAGTCTATTTCGACTTTCAATACAATGGAGATGGGTCTATCCCGTTTCTTAATACAATTGATTCGGGTCTATCCCGTATCCATTTCTGGCTCCGTTAAGTCTTTCAATATAATGGGTTCGGATATATCCAGAACCCAGTTCAGTGTCCATGCCTTATTTCAATTTACAATGGAGACGGGTCTATCTCGTGTTTTAATACAATGAATTCGAGTGTAGCCGGAACCAAATTCTATGTCCATGTCGTCTTTTAATACAATCGTGATGGGTCTATCCCATCTTTTAATAAAATGGATTCGGGTCTATCTCGAACCCACTTCTAGTTCCATTAAGTCTTTCACTACAATGGAGATACGTCTATCCATTCATTTAATACAATGGATTCCGGTCTATTGCAAACCCACTTTTGTGTCCTTGCCATTTTTCATTACAATGGAGATGAGTCTATCTCATCTTTTCATAAAATGGATTCGGGTCTATCCCGAACCCACTTCTTCCAATAAGTCTTTCAATACAATGGAGACATGTATTTTCCGACTTTTAATACATTGGATTCGGGTCTATCCTTAACCCATTATTGTGTACATGTCGTTTTTCAATACAATGGATTCAGGTCTATCCCGAACCCATTTTAGTCTCCATGCGGTCTTTCAATATAATTTTGACGGGTCTATCCCATCTTTTAATAAAATGGATTCGGGTCTATCCCGAACCCACTTCTAGTTCCATTAAGTCTTTCAATACAATGGAGACGAGTCTATCGCGTCATTTAATAAAATGGACTTGGGTCTAATCCGAACCCACTTTTGTGTCCCTGGCGTTTTTCAATACATTGACATGAGTCTATTCCATCTTTTCATAAAATGCATTCGATTCTATCCCGAACCCACTTCTGGTTCCATTAAGTCTTTCAATAAAATGAAGACGGGGCTACTCGGTATTTTAATAAAATGGATTCTATCCCAAACCTCTTATGTGTCCTTGTTGTTTTTCAATACAATGGATACGAGTATATTCGTCTTTTTATAAAATGGATTCGGTTCTATCTCTAACCCACTTCTGAGTCCATGTCATTTTTCATTGCAATGGAGACAAGTCTATCCCATTTTTATTAAAATGGATTCGGATATATCCTGAACCCACTTCTAAATCCATTATGTCTTTCAATACAATGGAGTCGAGTCTATCCCGTATCTCAATACAATGGATTTGGGCCTAATCTGAACCCATTTTGCGGCTCCATCTGGTCTTTCAATATAATGGGGTCAGGTCTATCCCATAACCACTTTTGTGTCCATGCCTTATTTGAATATACAATGGAGACGGGTCTATCCCATCTTTTAAAATAATAGATTCGGGTCTTTCCCGTACCCACTTTTGTGTCCATGCCATTTTTCAATGCAATGGAGATGAGTCTATCTCGTGTTTTCATAAAATGCATTCAGGTTTATCCCAAACCCACTTCTGGTTATATTAAGTGTTTCAATACAATGTAGACGGGTCTATCCCGTCTTTTAATAAAATGGATTCAGGTCTATCCCAAACCCACTTTTGTTTCCATTAAATCTATCAATACAATGGAGACGGGTCTATCTCGTCTTTCAAAACAATGGATTCGGGTCTATCCCGAACCTACTTCAATGTCCATGTCCTTTTTCAATACAATGGAGACGAGTCTATCCCGTCACTTAATAAAATGGGTTCGGGTCTATCCCGAACCCACTTCTAGTTCCATTAAGTCTTTCAATAAAATGAAGATAGGTCTATGCCATCTCTTAATATAATGGATTCGAGTCTATCCCTAATCCATTTCAGACTCCATCCGGTCTTTCAATATAATGGGGTCGGTTCTATCCCGAACCCACTTTTGTGTCCATGCCTTCTTTCAATATACAATGGACTCGGGTCTATCCGAAACCCACTTCTGTGTCCATGTCGTATTTCAATGCATTAGAGACGAGTCTAACCCGTGTTTTAATAAAATGGAATCGGGACTATCCCGAACCCACTTCTAGTTCCATTAATTCTTTCAATATAATGGAGACGGGCCTATCCCGTTTCTTAATGCAATTTATTCGGGTCTATCACGAACCCGTTTTAGGCTCCAACCGGTTTCTAAATTTAATGGGGTCGAGTCTATTCCAAACCCACTTCTGTGTCCATGCCTTCTTTCAATATAGAATGGATTAAGGTCTATCCCGAGCCCACATTTGTGTTTATGCCGTTTATCAATGCAATTGAGACAAGTCTATCCCGTCCTTCAATACAATGGAGATGAGTCTATCCCGTTTCTTAATACAATGGATTCGGGTCTATCCCGTATGCATTTCTTGCTCCATTCAGTCTTTCAATATAATGGGTTCAGATATATCCCAAACCCAGTTCTGTGTCCATGCCTTATTTCAATATACAATGGAGACGGATCTATCTCGTGTTTTAATACAATGAATTCGAGTGTATCCGGAACCCAATTCTATGTCCATGTCGTCTTTTAATACAATCATGATGGGTCTATCCCGTCTTTTAATAAAATGGATTCGGGTCTATCTCGAACCCATTTCTAGTTCCATTAAGTCTTTCAATACAATGGAGATAACTCTATCCATTCATTTAATACAATGGATTCCTGTCTATTCCAAACCCACTTTTGTGTTCTTGCCATTTTTCATTACAATGGAGATGATTATATCTCATCTTTTCATAAAATGGATCCGGGTCTGTCCCGAACCCACTAATTCCATTAAGTCTTTCAATACAATGGAGACATGTATTTTTTGACTTTTAATACATTGGATTCGGGTGTATCCTGAACCCTCTATTGTGTACATGTCGTTTTTCAATAAAATGGATTCAGGTCTATGCCGATTCCATTTTAGTCTCCATGCGGTCTTTCAATATAATGGTGACGGGTCTATCCCATCTTTTTATAAAATGGATTCGGGTCTATCCCGAACCCTCTTCTAGTTCCATTAAGTCTTTCAATACAATGGAGACGAGTCTATCTCGTCGTTTAATAAAATGGACATGGGTCTAATCCGAACCCACTTTTGTGTCCCTGACGTTTTTCAATACATTGAAATGAGTCTATTCCATCTTTTCATAAAATGCATTCGATTCTATCCTGAACCCACTTCTGGTTCCATTAAGTCTTTCAATAAAATGGAGACGGGGCTACCTGGTATTTTAATAAAATGGATTCAATCCCAAACCTCTTATTTGTCCTTGTTGTTTTCCAATACAATGGATACGAGTCTATTCATCATTTAATAAAATGGATTCGGGTCTATCCCGAACCCACTTCTAGTTCCATTAAGTCTTTCAATACAATGGAGACAAGTCTATCCTGTCTCTTACTACAATGGATTCGGGTTTATCCCAAACTCATTTCAGGCTCCATCTGGTCGTTCAATATAATATGGTCGGATATATCCCGAACCCACTTTTGTGTCCATGCTTTCTTTCTATAAACAATGGAGATGGGTCTATCCCGTCTTTTAATATAATGAATTCGAGTAAATCAAGAACCCACTTCAGTGTCCATGTCGTCTTTTAATACAATCGTGACGCGTCTATCACGTCTTTTAAAAAAATGGATTCGAGTCTATCCCAAACCCACATCTAGTTCCATTAAGTCTTTCAATACCATGGGGACGGACGAGTCTATCATGTCATTTAATACAATGGATTCCGGACTACTCCGTACCCACTTTGTGTTCATGCTGTTTTTTATTCCAATTAAGATGAGTCTTGCTCGTCTTTTCATAAAATGCATTCGGGTCAATCCCGATCCCACTTTTGTTCCCATTAAGTCTTTCAGTACGATGGAAACAGGTTTATCCCATCTTTTAATACAATGGATTTGGGTCTATCCCGAACCCACTTCCGTGTCCATACCATTTTTCAATACAAATGAGACAAATCTATTCCGTCTTTTAAAAAAATGGATTTAGGTTTATACTGAACCCACTTCTAGTTCCATTAAGTCTTTCAATACAATGGAAACGGGTCTATGCCGTCTCTTAATACAATTGATTCGGGTCTATCCCGAACTCATTTCAGGCTCAATCCGATCTTTCAATTTAACGGGGTCGAGTCTATTCCGAACCAACTTCTGTACGTGTCCATGTCTTCTTTCATTATACAATGTATAAGGGTCAATCCTAAACTCACTACTATGTCCATGCCATCTTTCAATGCAATGGAGATGAGTCTATCCATTCTTTTAATAAAAAGGATTCGGGTCTATCCCGAGCCCACTTCTGAATCCATTAAGTCTTTCAATACAATGAAGATGGGTCTATCCCAAACCCCTTTTTGGTACCATCCGGTCTTTCAATATAGTGAGGTCGGATATATCCCGAACCCACTTCTGTGTCCATACCTTCTTTCAATGTACAATGAAGACGGGTCTATCTCGTCTTTTAATTCAATGAATTCGGGTCTATCTCGAATCCACTCTTGTGTTCATGTCTTTCGATACAAGGATGACCGGTCGATCCTGTATTTTAATAAAATGGATTTGGGCCAATCCCAAACCCACTTCTATTTCCCTTAAGTCTTTCATTATAATGGAGACGAGTTTGTCCCGTTATTTAATACAATAGATTCAGGTCTATTATGAACCCACTCGTGTCCATGCCCTTTTTCAACACAATGGGGACGAGTCTATCCCATCTTTTCATAAAATGCAATCGAGTCTATCCCGAACCCACTTCTGGTTCCATTAAGTTTTTCAATTCAAAGGAGATGAGTCTATGTCGTCTTTTAATACAATGGATTCGGGTCTATCCCGAACCCTATTCTGTGTCCATGTCATTTTTCAATACAATGGAGACGAGTCCATCCCGTGTTTTAATAAAATGGATTCGGGTCTATCCCGAACCCACTTCTAGTTCCATTAAGTCTTTAATTACAATGGAGGCAGGTCTATCTCGTCTCTTAATACAATGGACTCAGGTCTATCCCAAACCCATTTTCGGCTCCATCCGGTCTATAAATATAATGGTGTTGGGTCTATCCCTAGCCCATTTCTGTGTTCATGTCGTCTTTCAATATACTATGGATTCAGGTCTATCTCGAAATCACTTCTGTGTCCATGTTGTTTTTCAATGCCATGGAGACGAGTCTATCCCGTCTTTTATTAAAATGGAGAGGGTCTATCTTGATCCCACTTCTTTTTCCAATAAGTCTTTCAATACAATGGAGATAGGTCTATCCCGTTTGTTAATACAATGGATTCAGACCTATCCCGAACACATTTCAGGCTCCATTCGCTATTTCAATATAACTGGGTCGGATATATCCCAAACCCACTTTGGTTTCAATGCTTTCTTTCATAATACAATGGAGACGAGACAATCTCGTCTTTTAATACAATGAATTCGAGTCTATGCAGAGCCCACTTGAATGTTCATGTCATCTTTTAATACAATCGTGTCGGGTCTATCCCGTCTTTTAATAAAATGGATTTGGGTCTATCCTGAACCCACATCTAGTTCCATTAGGTCTTTCAATACAATAGAAACGAGTCTATCCTATCATTTAATACAATGGATTCCGGTCTATTCCGAACCCAGTTTTGTGTTCATGCCATTTTTCAATACACTTAGGATGAGTCTAGCCCGTCTTTTCATATAATGCATTCGGTTCTATTTGATCCCACTTTTGGTCCCATTAAGTCTTTCAATACAATGGAGACGGGTTTATCCCGTCTTTTAATACAAAGGATTCGGGTCTATCCGAACCCACTTCTGTGTCCATACCATTTTTCAATACAATGGAGACGAGTATATCCCGTCTTTTAAAAAAATGGATTATGGTCTATACCGAACCCACTTCAAGTTCCATTAAGTCTTTCAATACAATGGAGACGGGTCTATCCCATCACTTAATAGAATAGATTCGGGTCTATCCCGAAACCATTTCTAGCTCCATTAAGTCTTTCAATACAATGGAGACGAGTCTATCCCATCATTTAATACATTGGATTCTGGTCTATCATGAACCTACTTTTGTGTCCATGCCATTTTTCAATAAAATGTCAACGAGTCTATCTCTAAAATTGCATTCGGGTCTATCTCGAACCCACTTCTAGTTCCATTAAGTCTTTCTATACAATGGAGACGGGTCTATCCCGTCTTTTAATGCAATGAATTCGGGTCTATCTCAAACCCACTTCTGGCTCCATTAAGTCTTTCAATACAATGGAGACAGGTCTATAGCGTCTCTTAATACAATAGATTAAAGTAAATCCCGAACCCATTTCAGGCTCCATCCGGTCTTTCAATATAATAGGGTCTAGTCTTTCTCGAACCCACTTCTTTGTCCATGCCTTCTTTTAATATACAATGGATTCGGGTCTATCCTGTTCTTCAATACTATTAATTCGGGTCTCTCCAGTCTTTACATAAAATGGATTTGGGTCTATCTTGTACACTTCTAGTTCAATTAAGCTTATCAATGCAATAGAGACGAGTCTATTTAGTCATTTAATATAATGGATTCGGGTCTATTCCAAACCCATTATTGTGTCCTTGCCATTTTCATTACAATGGAGACGAGTCTGTCCCATTTTTCATAAAATGCATTCAGTTCTATCCTAGACCCACTTCTTGTTCCATTAAGTCTTTCAATAAAATGGGGACAGGTCTTTATTGTCTTTTAATACAATGGATTCGGATCTATTTAGAACCCTCTTTTGTGTCTATGTCATTTTTCAATACAATGGAGATAGGTCTATCCCATCTTTTAATACAATGAATTCGAGTGTATCCGGAACCCAATTCTATGTCCATGTCGTCTTTTAATACAATCGTGATGGGTCTATCCCGTCTTTTAATAAAATGGATTCGGGTCTATCTCGAACCCATTTCTAGTTCCATTAAGTCTTTCAATACAATGGAGATAAGTCTATCCATTCATTTAATACAATGGATTCATGTCTATTCCAAACCCACTTTTGTGTTCTTGCCATTTTTCATTACAATGGAGATGAGTCTATCTCATCTTTTCATAAAATGGATCCGGGTTTGTCCCGAACCCACTAATTCCAATAAGTCTTTCAATACAATGGAGACATGTATTTTTTGACATTTAATACATTAGATTCGGGTGTATCCTGAACCCTCTATTGTGTACATGTCGTTTTTCAATAAAATGGATTCAGGTCTATGCCGATTCCATTTTAGTCTCCATGCGGTCTTTCAATATAATGGTGACGGGTCTATCCCGAACCCTCTTCTAGTTCCATTAAGTCTTTCAATACAATGGAGACGAGTCTATCCCGTCATTTAATAAAATGGACATGGGTCTAATCCGAACCCACTTTTGTGTCCCTGACGTTTTTCAATACATTGAGATGAGTCTATTCCATCTTTTCATAAAATAAATTCGATTCTATCCTGAACCCACTTCTGGTTCCATTAAGTCTTTCAATAAAATGGAGACGGGGCTACCTGGTATTTTAATAAAATGGATTCAATCCCAAACCTCTTCTTTGTCCTTGTTGTTTTCCAATACAATGGATACGAGTCTATTCATCATTTAATAAAATGGATTCGGGTCTATCCCAAACCCACTTCTAGTTCCATTAAGTCTTTCAATACAATGGAAACAAGTCTATCCTGTCTCTTACTACAATGGATTCGGGTTTATCCCAAACTCATTTCAGGCTCCATCTGGTCATTCAATATAATGGGGTCGGATATATCCCGACCCCACTTTTGTGTCCATGCTTTCTTTCTATAAACAATGGAGATGGGTCTATCCCGTCTTTTAATACAATGAATTCGAGTATATCCAGAACCCACTTCAGTGTCCATGTCGTCTTTTAATACAATCGTGACGCGTCTATCACGTCTTTTAAAAAAATGGATTCGAGTCTATCCCAAACCCACATCTAGTTCCATTAAGTCTTTCAATACCATGGGGACGAGTCTATTATGTCATTTAATACAATGGATTCCGGACACCGTACCCACTTTGTGTTCATGCTGTTTTTTATTCCAATTAAGATGAGTCTTGCTCGTCTTTTCATAATTCGGGTCATCCCACTTTTGTTCCCATTAAGTCTTTCAGTACGATGGAAACAGGTTTATCCCATTTTTTAATACAATGGATTTGGGTCTATCCCGAACCTACTTCTGTGTCCATACCATTTTTCAATACAAATGAGACAAATCTATTCCGTCTTTTAAAAAAATGGATTTAGGTTTATACTGAACCCACTTCTAGTTCCATTAAGTCTTTCAATACAATGGAAACGAGTCTATCCCGTCTCTTAATACAATTGATTCGGGTCTATCCCGAACTCATTTTAGGCTCAATCTGATCTTTCAATTTAACGGGGTCGAGTCTATTCCGAACCAACTTTTGTGTCCATGTCTTCTTTCATTATACAATGTATAAGGGTCAATCCTAAACTCACTACTATGTCCATGCCATCTTTCAATGCAATGGAAATGAGTTTATCCATTCTTTTAATAAAAATGATTCGGATCTATCCCGAGCCCACTTCTGAATCCATTAAGTCTTTCAATACAATTAAGATGGGTCTATCCCGAACCCCTTTTTGGTACCATCCGGTCTTTCAATATAGTGAGGTCGGATATATCCCTAACCCACTTCTGTGTCCATACCATCTTTCAATGTACAATGAAGACGGGTCTATCCCGTCTTTTAATTCAATGAATTCGGGTCTATCTCGAACCCACTCTTGTGTTCATGTCTTTCGATACAATGATGACCGGTCGATCCCGTATTTTAATAAAATGGATTTGGGCCAATCCCAAACCCACTTCTATTTCCCTTAAGTCTTTCATTATAATGGAGACGAGTTTGTCCCGTTATTTAATACAATAGATTCAAGTCTATTATGAACCCACTTGTGTCCATGCCCTTTTTCAACACAATGGGGACGAGTCTATCCCATCTTTTCATAAAATGCAATCGAGTCTATCCCGAACCCACTTCTGGTTCCATTAAGTCTTTCAATTCAAAGGAGATGAGTCTATGTCGTCTTTTAACACAATGGATTCGGGTCTATCCCGAACCCTCTTATGTGTCCATGTCATTTTTCAATACAATGGAGACGAGTCCATCCCGTGTTTTAATAAAATGGATTCGGGTCTATCCCGAACCCACTTCTAGTTCCATTAAGTCTTTAATTACAATGGAGGCAGGTCTATCTCGTCTCTTAATACAATGGACTCAGGTCTATCCCAAACCCATTTTCGGCTCCATCCGGTCTATAAATATAATGGTGTTGGGTCTATCCCTAGCCCACTTCTGTGTTCATGTCGTCTTTCAATATACTATGGATTCAGGTCTATCTCGAAATCACTTCTGTGTCCATGTTGTTTTTCAATGCCATGGAGACGAGTCTATCCCGTCTTTTATTAAAATGGAGAGGGTCTATCTTGATCCCACTTCATTTTCCAATAAGTCTTTCAATACAATGGAGATAGGTCTATCCCGTTTGTTAATACAATGGATTCAAAGCTATCCAGAACACATTTCAATCTCCATTCGCTATTTCAATATAATTGGGTCGGATATATCCCAAACCCACTTTGGTTTCAATGCTTTCTTTCATAATACAATGGAGACGAGACAATCTCGTCTTTTATTACAATGAATTCGAGTCTATGCAGAGCCCACTTCAATGTTCATGTCATCTTTTAATACAATCGTGTCGTGTCTATCCCGTCTTTTAATAAAATGGATTTGGGTCTATCCTGAACCCACATCTAGTTCCATTAGGTCTTTCAATACAATAGAAACGAGTCTATCCTATCATTTAATACAATGGATTCCGGTCTATTCCGAACCCAGTTTTGTGTTCATGCCATTTTTCAATACACTTAGGATGAGTCTAGCCCGTCTTTTCATATAATGCATTCGGTTCTATTTTGATCCCACTTTTGGTCCCATTAAGTCTTTCAATACAATGGAGACGGGTTTATCCCGTCTTTTAATACAAAGGATTCGGGTCTATCCGAACCCACTTCTGTGTCCATACCATTTTTCAATACAATGGAGACGAGTATATCCCGTCTTTTAAAAAAATGGATTATGGTCTATACCGAACCCACTTCAAGTTCCATTAAGTCTTTCAATACAATGGAGACGGGTCTATCCCATCACTTAATAGAATGGATTCGGGTTTATCCCGAAACCATTTCTGCCTCCATCCAGTCTTTCAATATAATGGGGTAAGATATATCCCGAACCCATTTTTGTGTCCATAACTTCTTTCAATGTACAATGGAGACGGGTCTATCCCATCTTTTAATACAATGAATTTGAGTCTAACCCGATCCAACTTCTGTGTCCACGTCTTTTAATACAATGGTGATGGTTCTATCCCATCTTTTAAAAAAATTGATTCGGGTCGATCCCGAACCCACTTCTAGTTCCCTTAAGTCTTTCAATACAATGCAGATGAGTCTAACTTGACATTTAATACAATGGAGATGATCGAGTCTATCCCATCTTTTCATAAAATGCATTTGAGTTGATCCCGAACCCACTTCTAGTTCCCTTAAGTCTTTCAATACAATGCAGATGAGTCTAACTCGACATTTAATACAATGGAGATGAGCTTATCCCGTCTTTTAATATAGGGCATTCGGGTCTATCCCGAACTTCTTCTGTGTCCATGTCACTTTTCAATACAATTGAGATGAGTCCAGCAAGTCTTTTAATAAAATGGATTTGGGTCTGTCCCGAACCCACTTCTAGTCTAATTAAGTCTTTCAATACAATGGAGGCAGGTCTATCCTGTCACTTAATACAATGGATTTGGGTCTATCCCGAACCCATTTCTGGCTCCATCCGATCTTTCAATATAATGGGGTGGGGTCTATCCCGAGCCCACTTCTGTGTCCAGACTGTTTTTTAATATATAATGGATTCGAGTCGATCCCGAACCCACTTTTGTGGCCATGCCATTTTTCAATGCAATGGAGACGAGTCTATCCCGTTTTTAAATAAAATGGATTCAGATCTATCCTGAACCCACTTCTGAATCCATTAAGTCTTTCAATACAATGAAGACGGGTCTATCCCGTCTCTTAATACAATGGTTTTGGGCTTATTCCGAACCCATTTTAGGCTTTATCCGATCTTTCAATATAATGGGGTCGGGTCTATCCCAAACCCACTTCTGTGTCCTTGCTTTATCTGAATATACAATGGAGATGGGTCTATCCTGTTTTTTATTACAATGGATTCGGGTCTTTCCCGAACCCACTTTTGTGTCCATGTCGTTTATCAATACAATGGAGACAAGTTTATCTCGGCTTTTCATAAAATGCATTCGGGTATATCCCACACCCACTTTTGGTTTCATTAAGTGTTTCAATACAACGGAGACGGGTCTATCCCATTTTTTAATAAAATGGATTCGGGTCTATTTCGAACTCACTTTTGGTTCCTTTAAGTCTTTCAATACAATGGATTCGAGTATATCCTGAACTCATTTCTATGTCCATGTCATTTTTCAATACAATGGAGAGGAGTCTATCCCGTCTTTTAATAAAAAGGATTCGGGTATATCCTGAACCCACTTTTAGTTCCATTTAGTCTTTCAATAAATGGAGACGGGTCTATCTCATCTCCTAATACAATGGATTCGGGTCAATCCCGAACCCATTTTAGGCTCCATCCAGTCTTTCAATGTAATGGAATCGGGTCTATCCCAAACCCACTTTTGTGTCCTTGCCTTCTTCCAATATACAATGGATTCAGGTCTATCCCGAACCCACTTCTGTGTCCATGCCGTTATTCAATTCATTGGAAAACTCTATCCCGTCTTTTAATGAAATGGATTTGGGTTTATCCCGAATCCACTTCTACTTCCATTAATTCTTTCAATACGATAAAGACAGGCCTATCCCATCTCTTAATACAATGGATTCCAGTCTATCCTGAACCCATTTCAAGCCCCATCTAGTCTATCATTATAATAGGGTTGAGTTTATCCTGAACCCACTTCTGTGTCCATGCCTTCTTTCAATATAGATGGATTTGGGTCTATCGCGAACCCACTTCTGTGTCCATGCTGTTTATCAATGCAATAGAGATGAGTCTATCCCATCTTTTAATAAAATGGTTTCGAGTCCTTCCTAAACCCACCTCAGAATCCATTAAGTCTCTTAATACAATGGAGATGGGTTTATCCCATCTCTTAATACAATGGATTCAAAGCTATCCCGAACCCATTTCTGGCTCCATCCGATCTTTCAATATAAATGGGTCAGATATATCCCGAACCTACTTCTGTGTCCATGCCTTCTTTCAATATACTATGGCGACGAGTCTATCCCGTCTTTTAATACAATGAATTCGAGTCTATCAAAAACCCACTTCTGTGTCCATGTCTTCTTCTCATACGACCGTGACGGGTCTATCCCGTGTTTTAATAAAATGGATTCGGGTCTATCCTGGACCCACTTCTATTTCCATTAAGTCTTTCAATACAATGTAGACGAGTCTATCTTGACATTTAATACAATGGATTCTGGTCCATTCCGAACCCTTTTTCAATAGAATGGAGACGAGTATATCCCGTCTTTTCAGAAAATGCATTCGGGTCTATCCCGAACCCACTTCTCGTCCCATTAAGTCTTTCAATACAATAAAGACGGGTCTTTCCCTTCTTTTAATACAAGGGATTTGGGTTTATCCCAAACCCTCTTCTATATCCATGTCATTTTAGAATACAATGGAGACGAGTCTATCTCGTCTTTTGATAAAATGGATTCGGGTCTATCCCGAACCCACTTTTAGTTCTAATAAGTCTTTCAATAAAATGGAGATAGATCTATCTCGTCTCTTAAAAAATTGGATTTTGGTCTATCCGAACCCATTTCAGTCTCCATCTGGTCTTTCAATATAAATAGGTTGCATATACCGAACGCACTTTTGTGTCCATGCCTTCTTTCAATATATAATGGATTCGCTTTTATCCCGAACCTAGTTATGTGTCCCATTTTTCAATGCAATGGAGACGAGTCCATGCCATCTTTTATTAAAATGGGTTGGGGTCTATCCCAAACCCACTTCTAAATCCAATAAGTCTTTCAATACAATGGAGATGGGTATATCACGTCTCTTAATACAATGGATTTGGGTCTATCCCGAACCCATTTCTGGCACCATCCGGTTTTTCAATATAATGGGATCGGATCTATCCCAAACCTACTTTTGTGTTCATTCCTTCTTTGAATGTACAATGGAGACAGGTCTATCCCAAACACACTTTTGTGTCCATGCCGTTTATAAAAACAATGGAGATGAGTCTATCTCACCTTTACATAAAATACATTCGGGTCTATCCCAAACCCACTTCTGTGTCCATGTCATTTTTCAATACAATGGAGACGAGTATATCTCGTCTTTTAATAAAATGAATTCGGATCTATCCCGAACCCACATCTTGTTCCATTAAGTCTTTCTTTACAATGGAGACGAGTCTAACCCGTCTCTTAATAAAATGGATTTAGGTTTATCCCGAACCCATTTTTGGCTCCATTCGGTCTTTCAATATAATAGGGTCGGGTCTATCTCGAACCCACTTTTGCGTCCATTCCTTCTTTCAGTATACAATGGAGTCGGGTCTATACCAAACACAGTTCTGTGTCCCATTTTTCAATGCAATGGAAACGAGTCTATCTTGTCTTTGATTAAAATGGGTTGGGGTTTATCCTGAACCCACTTCTGAATCCATTAAGTCTTTCAATACAATGGAGACGAGTCTATCCCATCTCTTAATACAATGGATTTGGGTCTATCCAGAACCCATTTCTGGCACCATCCGGTCTTTCAATATAATGGGGTCGGGTCTATCCCGAACCCATTTATGTGTCCATGCCTTTTTTGAATATACAATGAGGACAGATCTAACCCGTTTTTTAATACAATGGATTGGGGTCTATCGCGAACCCACTTTTGTTTCCATGTCGTTTTTAAATACAAGGGAGATGAGTCTATCTCGTCTTTTCATAAAATGCATTTGGGTCTATCCTGAACCCACTTCTGGTTCCATTAAGTCTTTGAATGCAATGGAGATGGATATATCCCGTCTTTTAATACAATGGATTCGGGTCTTTTCTAAACCCACTTCTATGTCCACGTCATTTTTCAATACAATGGAGACGAGTCTATCACGTCTTTTAAAATAATGGATTTGGGTCTATCCCGAACCCACTTCTAGTTCCATTAAGTCTTTCAATAAAAGGGAGACGAGTCTATCCCGTCTCCTAATACAATGGATTCGGGTCTATCCCGAACCTATTTTAGGCTCCATCCGGCCTTTCAATATAATGGGGTAGGGTGTATCCCGAACCTACTTCTGTGTCCATGCCTTCTTTCAATATACAATGGAAACAGGTCTATCTCGTCTTTTAGAACAATGAATTTGAGTCTATCCCGAACCCATTTTTGTGTCCATGTCGTCTTTTAATACAATCCCATCTTTTAGTAAAATGGTTCGGGTTTATCCCGAACCTACTTCTAGTTCCATTAAGTATTTCAATACAATGGAGACCAGTCTATCCCGTCATTTAATACAATGGAAGCAGGTCTATGTCGAACCCACTTTTGTGTCCATGTTGTTTTTCAATACAATGGGGACGAGTCTATCCCGTCTTTTAATAAAATGGAATCCGGTCTCTCCCGAACCCACTTCTAGTTCATTTAAGTCTTTTAATAAAATGGACACAGGTTTATCCCGTTTCTTAATACAATGGAATTGGGTCTATCTAAAACCCATTTCTTGTTCCATTCGGTCTTTCAATATAAAGAGGTCGGGTCTATCCTGAACCCACTTTTGTGTCCATGCCTTCTTTGGATATACAATGGAGACGAGTCTATCCCCTCATTTAATACAACGGATTCGGGTCTATCCCGAACCCACTTTTGTGTCCATGCTATTTTTAAACACAATGGAGACGAGTCTATCTCGTCTTATCATAAAATGCATTCGGGTCTAACCTGAACCCACTTTTGGTTCCATTAAGTATATCAATACAGTTGAAACGGGTCTATCTCATCTTTTAATAGAATGCACTGGGTCTATCCCGAACTCACTTCTGGTTCCATTAAGTCTTTCAATACAATAGAGATGGGTCTATCCTGAACCCACTTCTGTGTCCATGTCGTTTTTCAATATAATGCAGATGAGTCTATCCTGTCTTTTAATAAAATGGATTTGGGTCTATCTCGAACCAACTTCTAGTTCAATTAAGTCTTTCAATACAATGGAGACGGGTCTATCCCATCCCTTAATACAATGGATTCGGGTCTATCCTGAACCCATTTCATGCTCCATCCGATCTTTCAATATACTGGGGTCGGGTCTATCCTGAACCCACTTCTGTGTCTCCATGCTTTATTTTCCATCCGATTTTTCAATATAATTGGTTGAGGTAAATCCAAAGCCCACTTATGTGTCCATGCTTTCTTTGAATATACAATGGGGACGGGTCTATCCCATCTTTTAATACATTGGATTTAAGTCTTTCAATACATTGGAAACGAGTCTATCCTGTCATTTAATACAATGGATCCGGGTCTATCCCGAACCCACTTTTGTGTCCATGCCGTTTTTCAATACAATGGAAACGAGTCTATGCCATTTTTTAATAAAATTCTTTCAAGTCTATCTCGAACCCACTTCTAGTTACATTAAGTCTTTCAATACATTGGAGACGGGTCTATCCCGTCTTTTAATACAATGGATTCGGGTCTATCCCAAACCCACTTCGTTGTCCATGTCGTTTTCAATACAAAGGAGACTAGTATATCCCGTCTTCTAATAAAATGGATTCAGATCTAACTTGGTCCCACTTCTCATTCCATTAAGCCTTTCATTACAATGAAGACGAGTCTATCCCACCTCTTAATACAATGTATTCGGGTTTATCCCGAACTCATTTCTGGCTCCATTCAGTCTTTCAATACAATGGGCCAGGTCTATCTCGAACCAACTTCTATGTCCTTGCCTTGTTTCTATATACAATATATTTGGGTCCATCCCGAACCCACTTTTGTGTCCATGCTATTTTTCAATGCAATGGAGACGAGTTTATGTCATCTTTTAATAAAATGGATGGTGCTGGGTCTATCCTGAACCAAGTTTTGAATCCATTAAGTTTTGCATTACAATGGATTCGGGTCTATCCCGAACCCATTTCTGGCTCAATATAGTCTTTCAATATTTTGGGGTCAGGACTATCCTGAACCCACTTTTGTGTCTATGCCTTTTTTCAAAACAAAAGAGACGAGTTTATCTCATCTTTTTATAAAATGCAATCAGGACAATCCGAACCCACTTCTGGTTCCATTAAGTCTTTCAATATAATGAAGACGAGTCAATCCCTTTTTTTAATACAATGGATTCAGGTCTATCCCAAACTCACTTCTGGTTCCATTAAGTCTTTCAATTCAATGGAGACGGGTCTGTCTCGTCTTTTAATACAATGGATTTGGGACTATCCCAAACCCACTTCTAGTTCCATTAAGTTTTTCAATACAATGGAGACGGGTCTATCTCGTCTTTTAATACAATGTATTCGGGTCTATCCTGAACCCACTTAGGACTGAGACTCGAAGTTGGACAAACTTGGAACCATAGGACCCAAATACTAAAAAACCAAAAATAAAAAATTTTTAACTTGGCATTCTGTAGGAATGTAATAAATTTTTTTCAAATTTTTATTTTTTATTCATGAAATGTCTTATAAAAAAGGAAAAGTTAATGATAATTGATGTAGTCAATTTTTGTTTTCCTTCCTCGCTGCTTACCTAGACCTACACAGGTAGCAAACATGAACTAAGGGCCACCATGTGGTGGCCGATGGCACTCCGATGCTTAAGTTAGATATTGTGCACCTCTTGTTCATCAACCTTATCGCGCTTTTATAGTGAAGGAGTCCTCGTTCAGCTAGGCCTTTGGTGGCATAGTTTAGGAAAAGTGATCTTGTTGTGGAAATCCTTTCCTGATTGGGAGATGTCCATGTGGGATAGTTTCCCTACATGACTCGTGCTCTTAGATCTGCATAAGATGTTTTCCTTTCTGAGTGGTGTCCATGCAAGGAAGTTTCATTTCCCGACTTATACTCTAATATATGTTTCCTAGTCGAATCCAATGTGTTGCAGGCATGCCTGTCTTAGGTAGATCTCTCATATACTTGCTTTAGAGGTCTTACGAGTATTGGGTCTGACCGCGTGACGTGTGGGCTTACTGGCTCATTGCAACTCGGATCCAACTATCTGGATTCTGCCACTGATAGGCTTGCTGCTATTTGGGCCTTGCTGGATTGATCGTGCAATCAGACCTGCTTCGTTCTACTGACGAGATTATCATGAAATGTGTAAGGTGGTGATCAGATGACGATTTGATGTATCATTAGCTACTCCCCCTGAGTTAGTGGGTCGTCTTATCGGTCCACTAGGTCATTTCATGAAGCACTTGTGCATTCGTGATGATTGAGTTTGAGTGATTTCCTCGAGCGGCGAATTGCATTAATTAAGAGTGCGCCAGCTTGAAAGCGGGAGCTCAACTTTCTATATAGATCTCATGCCTGTGGAGTATAACTCATTTACTCTTTTGATCTCAGAGATTCTGTTTTGTTGTATTATCTATTGTGCTTTTGACTTTGCTCAACCTTCGTATTCGAAAGCTTGTACTTTCTTTCATGGCGGGCTGGGATCATCTTTCTAATGAACTATTCGCCAAGGGCCATAAGTTTTTTTTAAGAGAGATTGCTCTCTGAATCTTATCTGGAAATCCTCTATAAGACATTCGGGGTTCCTGATGATCTGGTGCTCTGCACTTTGGGCATCGATCTGACTCCATTGTACCCTCCTAAGGGGTTTATTTGTCTTCACCGAGGTATGCTGCAATCGGTTGTCTGTTTTCTTGTTATCAAGGAAATTTGGAAGTTTCTGGCGTACTTTGGCATTGTACCCGCTAAACTTGTGTCGAATGGGTATAGAACTTTGATCGCCATTCTGATTAGGGCTAAGGACGCTGGTGTCCAAGGGTCTTCGAGGGCGATTCAATTGCTCAATTCTCCTTAGATAAACAAGCACGATATGTGTGCTGACATCGTCAAACTGCTTCGGCAAACTGCTTGATGATTTTAAATCATGGCAGAAGTATTGTTTCATGGCTCCTACAAACTCCTCGTATTTTGATTTTGCTGGGCGTCCAGTCGAGTGTAAATTTAGACTACTGAGTAAGTTAATTCCTTCAGCAGTCACTTGTTGTGATTTTTGCAGGGAGGTTCTCTACTTTGCTTCTTTCTGCCCAAGATAAAGCAACTCTAGATGCGTTCTGCGACATGCCTCATCTGGAGGTAGAAGATGTAGTCAAGCCTTCTAATGTAGAACATAGCGGTCTGTGGGCTTATTGGAATGTGGCTCCCACTGTGTATCGTGGTAAAGAAGCTGAAGCCAAAAGGTTCATCTGTTTCGTAAAAGAGGAAACTTCCCAAAATCAAGGTTCCAAGCCCTTCAAGGAGGGAAGAAATAGATGAGGTGCTTCCTTTTCTTGTGCATCAGAAGAGATCTTGTGCTTTGTCTAGGTCTTTCCACAAGCGTCTGGCCTCGTCCGAAGGACATGATGCTGTTGGGAGGAGCCTGGTGAGACTATTATTTCTTAGGCTCGTGATGCTCAAGTCATGGCCCCTGTCTATCTTCCTGACTTGGAGAAAGAATATCTGCAAATGGTGGACGTGGAAGATGTTACCAAACTGAGCACCAAGCAGGCAAAGTTAATGAATAAGATGCTGCTGCAAGCGGGCATGGAAGCTTCAAACGATTGTCCTATTTCAATAAAGGACTTCGATCTCCTCCTCTTTTTGGATCATGAACCTGTTGAAGAGTTGTCTGATCATCGGTGTCATGGTGAAAGTTTTCTTTTTTGTCGCCCATATTGTGTTCCATCTCATTCTTGTCCTCATATTTAACTGGTGATGGGTCCAAGGAATAATTCACTTCATTCGTCTCCATCAACTGAAGCTGGACCGGCACGTGAGAGTTTCCCTACACAATAAAGGAATAATTTGCTTCCTTCTTGTCCAAGGAATAATTCGCTCCCCTCTTGTCCATGTGGGATAGTTTCCCTACACGACTCGTGCTCTTAGATCTGTGGGAGAGGTTTCTTTTTTTGAGTGTTGTCCATGCAAGGAAGTTTCCTTGTTCGACTTATACTTTAATATATGTTTCCTAGTTGAATCCAATGTGTTGTTGGCCTACCTATCTTGAGTAGATCTCTCAAATACTTTCCATAGAGGTCTTATGAGTATTAGGCCTGACTGCATGACGTGTAGGCTTATTGGCTCATTGCAACTCGGACCCGACTGTCTGAATTCTGCCAATGATGGACTTGCTGCCCTTTTGGCCTCGCTGGATTGAGCGTGCAATCGGGCTTGCTTCATTCTGTTGATGAGATTATCATGACACATGTACGGTGATGATCTGATGTTTGTTTGATGTATCATCAATAATAAAAAAGTTGGAAGGGAACACAAAATAGGGAAAGAGAAAATAATAAGAAAAACACTACTGATGTGTTTGGATTTGTTCTTGCTGATCCCGATGATAGCAAACCTGCAAAATGAGTATTGGTTAAGCGAGAAACCACCATTGTGGTGGCCACAGGTACTCTGATGCTTATGTCAGATACTAATGCTAGGAAGAATAAAGATTGTATGTAAATTTCAATGTCTATGCTTGTATTTTTTTTCTCCTTTCATCGTCTCTTATAACAAGTGTTTTCTTCCAACTGTCCCTACGATCGAGGGCGTGATGGAGGGAGGAGATCTCACATAAGATCTGACATGTGCATGATTGAGTCTCTTCGACACTTGGAAATCAGGCCTGTGACTGCTATGAAATTCATTGTTCGTGTGTTATTGTCCTGGGCCAGGCCCTAAGATCTTTGCCTCTGGGGCTGGCATGTTTTTGGCCCGGACACCTAACTTACGGGCTAAAGTAGCTTGCACATGGGTCCGAGTGGGACTGCGTTGAAGCCTTTTATAGGCTACCTTTAGTGGAGCCCAAATATGTGAACCGTGTGGGCTCCACAGAGTCACAGGGTCGAGTGATTGAGTTGTTATATTTGAATGAAATTCCATTTAAGGAAAATAGAGAAAAGGTTGTCAAGTCAAATACCCAAATTGTTCTCCATCTTTTTATCAAACTTCTTCCTTAATAAAAGCTTGAATCTCGCATTATGATTTTGCTATCCAAAATAGTTTCCTTCTTTACTTGCTCTAAACTGCATAGAAGAAACCATCGGCTGACAATACCGACAGAAGATAAGAGAATAAGCCAGTCGCATAGCAGAACCCACTAGTGTAAGGAACCAAAGAAGAGGCAGATGAGCGCAGGTGATAAAACGAACAAGAAATCAATGTATGCATTGTGTGAGGACACTAAGGCGGTGACCGAATTCACAAGTTCCCGAGTTAAGGTGTTTGTTGTTTGTGTTAGGGGATTTTAGGCTTTAGTTTTTTTTTGTTTGTGTCTCTTTGTTGAATAATGTCTCAATCGATCTCACTTACTGATCATTGTATGATTTTCGACATCATTAAAAAATATAAATTTGTTTTTTTTCCTTCGACCTACAATATACTTCAATAATGCATAGCGGAAGTAGGAGTTATAGATTACTTAACTTGGATTAAAAGAAAATACTTGATTTACAAACTAAAGAATAAAGGGGAAAAATGAATTAAAAGATAGATGATGAAATGTTGAGAGAGAATGTGATTTAAAACAAAATAGTTAAATTGTGAATGTGGATAAATCTCAAGGGTATGAGAATCACCCTAGTCCAACATAATGATGTAATAGAATGTATTTTCAATTTCTCTTAAAATACTCAAATCACATGGTTTTCAACCTATATAACTTGAGTTGTGGGATTTAAGAAGTAAAAATATTTTCATTTTTCTCAAACTTTAACCAAATCCATTGTTTGATTTCCAAAAATCATTAGATTTTGGTTACGTTTTCCATTGGAAAAATCCTAAAATACATGAAAATAAATTTCTTCTTTCAAATCAAATTCTTATTTGTTTAACAAAGAAGTTTTCATTCGAAGTACTTCTTACAATTATTGTTCTACTTTGCTTCATAAATAAAAAAACAGTCTATCTACCATTATATCTTCATGGAGCTCAATCTTTTTCCCAAGAGGGAAGGATTAGCTCTGCATGAATGATGAAAATGAATTAATACTTAAAAGATATGATTGAGAATGATAAACTATTGTTAAAAATGAATGAAAGACAAGAGAATGAAAAAAAAAATTACTTCTACTTCAATGAAAACAAAGTTGTAATATAAACTAAAATCTTGAAACTTCTCTTCAAACATGTAACCCAAAAGAAAAAGCTCCCTTTGAATAAAAAAAAACCCTCTATTTATAAATTCATGGCATGTGCTTGGACGGTTGATATGTAACTTCAAATCCAACGACGTTAACTTAACTCCTTGTGTTTTATGGCCCCGATTCATTTGTTTAATAAAGTGGATGGTTCATATTTATTAGGGTTAGGGTTTAAGTTGATTGTTGGATGGATGTATGGGAATAAATAAAAAAATCTAGTCAAATTGACACTGTAAAGGTGGTCAAGAAAAGACCTCAGAACCTACTTAAGGCTTCTAATGACAGAAAATGTGAGAACATACCTGCTTACGGCTTCTCTTTCCCTTCCCCAAAGCAGTAGTCTCTTCAATTTAGTGAACTTCATATCTATCCCTCAGCAATTCTTCCCAATAACGTTTAGACTCTGAGATATTGTCGGTTGGTTTATTTGCAGTGGATGCTTTCTGCGCTTCCTCCGCAGCTGCAGCTCCCACTTCATCTATAAATTCAAAATTTGCCACCTGAAAGAAGTAACAAGAGTGTCAACTCATAAATCATAATATTAACAATACTACTATAAGAAGAATGAAATGCCATATTATGCTAGAGAACACATTTGTTGTTCAGGGTGTCGTCATACCAATAATTACAAGAACAATGTATGCTTGTGAATTTTATACAATCAGATATGAACTAATCACCAACACACACACACACACACACACACACACAAACACTAAGGAAAGTATACATATACAAAAGAAAAATCCGATACAACACTATATCAACCATAATCAGTATGAACCATGAAAAAGCAGACATAAGCTATAGAGTAATGGCACGCACTAAATACAAATAAACACTTCAAGTTACAGAGAGCCATTTGCAGAAAACAGAAAATGCATGTCTAGCACAACTATCTGATTCTTCAAAGCTTTTCTTTTAATCAAAAAGACGAAATTTTATTATTGAAGCATCACCAGGTGATAACATCATATATATATGTGTGTGTGCATGTACATGTAAAACAATGCTACATGACTTAAAAATTGCTACAAAGAGCAAGGTAGCGATGTTTGCTTTGAGCATGCTTCCTTTCTTCTTCAATTTTATCTTTCATCCATCCATCTAATAAGCATCAACAATACAGTAGTTCCATACATGTCTATAGAGAAAGGGAAACATCTCAATCAACTTTTCCAAATGTGCCAACCTTATTACAAGTTAATAATGAGACCAAGGAAAAACATATATAACAGGAAGGAAAATTGCAATTGTGTAGAACCTTGAAGGCTTTCAGAAAACCACCATCTTCTTCTTCATCATCCACGGTTGCCTCCTCCTCCCCAACTTGCTCACGGTCAAGTAATCTATCAATGGTAAAATTCATATGTAATTACAATTTAAAATAACAACAATAAAAAGGCATACTCTACTTTTTTTTAAAGTATAAGTATGTTAATCTATCTATTGCAGCATCATCGTAATGAATTTGGTGAGCTTTTCCAGCTTCATCACTATCATCGGCGAATAACTCCTTCGAATCATATCTTATAATGTCGTCTAATTCTTCCTAGATGACAGATTCAAATGTGCATGAGAACTATCATCTCATATTTGATGCAAGTAATTAGTAATTCAAAATTTTATTCTTCTTGATACAGCAGATATTGTACTCTGTGCTAAGTGATGCCTGAAACTATATTCAGATAATAGGAGAAAGTTCAGAGAAAATTAAAAAATATAATACGGACACACCCAAAAGTTTGCAGAAAGAGGAAATGTATCCAATAAGTATTGGCAAAATGACATGTGTTTCTTGTTGCACTAACAGAAAAAGGGAGAGATTGTATCCTGAAGTTCATAAACTCAACCTAAACAAGCCAATCTAGATAAAATCACAAGAGAATGTATACATCTAGTACATGGAGCTCTTTCTTTAGATAACATGCCAAGATGGACAGTGTTTGCATTCTATTACAACATATGCATATAGAGTACCTGATTAATATTTTGTGCTTTAAGCTTCCCCACAACAAGATGCTCTAGAACCATTTTTTTCTTGGTCATTTGCATCATCCTTTCCTCAATGGTTCCACGTGTTATTAATCGATATATCATGACCTATGACATTTGACCAAAATTCATCAGGAAAAGGAAAGAAAATAAATTCAAGAATAGAACTTCTACAAACTTCAACCAAAATAAAGAAAAGTTACTCATCTACAAGAAACATATTCAATAAATATAATATGACCTTATTGGTCTGACCAAGCCGGTAAGCCCTAGCCATTGCTTGCAAATCAGCATGAGGATTCCAATCACTGCAAATAGACAACAGTTAGTAAATACAAATTTGGTCCATGTTTTGTGAAAAAGGGGGGAAAAGGATGTACAGGTAAAAACCTGTCATATATTATAACAGTGTCAGCAGTTGCAAGATTTATTCCGAGTCCCCCAGCTCTTGTAGAGAGCAGAAAACAGAACCTAGTCGAGTTTGTAGCATTGAACCGATCTATACGTATCTGTCTCTCTGCCCCACTAACTTTGCCATCAATCCTTTCATATAACCATTTCTATACAAAACAATAACACCAAGACAATTCACAACAGCTACAAGCTCCTCATAAAAAATCATATCCAAAAGAAATACAGATACATAAATTCAACAAAAAAATTGAAAAATTGTTTATTAGTCATACCTTGTAACAACAATAGTCCTCTAGTAACATTTATTGTGATTAATAAGGACATATAATCCCAGAATAGCTAAGCTGGTTGAGTTGCGAAATGCACTAAAAGTCCTTGTCTTTGTTGCCTGAGATTTGTTTGAAAAAACATTTTCAAGGTACTATCAAACACCTTTTGTTTTATATCTTTCCATTGTTTGATGCCATAATACAACTATGATTCGATTTATATTAGGAAACTACATGATGTAAAATATAAAAAGTAAACATGATTCAACTTATATTTAAAGTTCTATCACTTTTGGAAAGTAAATGTGATCAAAGGCATAATTTTCTTAATAAGTGGAAACTCCTAATAGCTAAACCTGAAACTTGTATTACTTTTCTGAATGGTATAGTTGGTTATGAGATCTAAAGGCATAAGTTTTCAATAATTGTCGAAACATTACTCCGTCTCTCTTTAACAGAGAAGATTTCTCCATTTGAGCTGACATTGAGATGGTAGTTTAATAATGTCCCAAACCATCCACTACCTGATTGCTTCATCAACATAATCGCAAAGTACCATACAGGATTGCATGCACATTCATTCCTATTAAGCATAAGATTTTTCAATAAATCAAAATCAGATGATAACTAAAATTAAAGTTGAGGATGTAACCGAAGGTTTACCTGCTATATGTAAATGGTTTTGGGTAATCTAGATAGGGAATCTTCAGCTGTTCAGTGCCGAAAGCATGAGAAGGTTGGATATTTATTAACTTCGGCTTTCTATAGTTGCTTATCTGGCTTAAACAGGCTGAATAAGTATACATGCTGCAGAGCATGGAAAACACTAAAACGAACATCCACAGTAGAAGCAAAGACTTCATCTTGGTCGGTGGTTTTATGACAAGCGAATATTGTAAGAGTCCTATGTTAACAAAGCAAAATAACACAACCATATCAAATTAAGTATGAAACCTAAAACTACATAAATTAGAAGTTTAGGATGGCAAATCAAATGAAACACAAATGGTGATTGAAGTAATGGTGCTATTTAGAAAATAGAAACTTGAGAGTAAAAGTAATTGAGAAGTAAGAACCCCATCTCAACATTGTCATAGAAATAAGGTAAAGTAGAACATAAAGGTGTTAGAGACCAGACAAGAACAACAATACAATAATGGAGATTGAGAATTACAAATGTTAATCAGTGAAATGGAGTTTATAAAGTGGTCAAAGTGAAATTAGAGCTACAAAAGAAGAAAAGAAACAACAAGAGTGAAGTAATTAACATCAATGTAGCAAATTTGTAGAGCATCACATGACATGAACAAAATCATAAAGAGACAATGAAACAAGAGATAAAATAGGGAAAACGACTGTGTGAGGTTCTTCCAAAATCGAATTTTTACTTCAACTTAAAAAAACCCTAGAGCTTCAAACAGTGAATGAACTCCATAAAAAAAAACATAAATTTCTTCTTAATCCACCAAAAGAAAAACCCAAAAAGAAGTAAACCCCATGAAGAAGCTAACCTTGTTGTTGTTGAAGAGATGGAGGTACTGAGCCATGGTTTTGTTGCGAAGTGGATTCGAGATAGTTTTGAACGAGATGCTTGCACTTCTGAAGATGATTGATGCCTTTGATGAGATAACACCACCTGAGCTTTTTCTCGAATGATATTTGCGGTCTCGATTTGTATCCACTTCTCTCTCGCTATGTAGTCTCTAATCTCCAACATGGCAACCGGATCCTTGCATGGATTTTCTGGATCGAAGTCATCTAGTGGCCCTTCGTCGAATTCTACTTCTGCCTTTCTTCCCATCTCACTCTCTCTTTCCCCCTTACAAATTGTTAACCAAGAAATCCCCTCGAAAGAGAGGCCACCAGATTCGTAGCAGAGGGAGAGGGGAATCACAACAGAGGGAGATATGAGAAGGGTTAGGCGTTGAGTTATGTTTTTTTGTTTTAAGATTTAGGTTTGAGGAAAACGGCAGAAGCGCACTAATTGAAATATTTGGGTTAGCGTTCTTGCGTTTTTGAATCTGGCCTAATTTTGATAGCGTTTTTAGATTTCAAAAGTCATTAAAACATACTTTTTATAGCGGAAGTGCAAAAAACGCTGTTATTAAATGCTATAAATAAGGACTTGTGTTGTAGTGTCTCCAAAAGTTTAGAATTATTAAATTGAAATTTTTTGGAGAGGTTTTGAATGGATTTTTGAAAGGATATTGATGGAAAATGATAGTGGTATATTTGGGTATCAAATGGAAATTAAAACGGGATGTGGATAGGTGGGAAAATGTGATTTTGGGCTCAAAACATTGTATGGGTCAGTCAAAAGTATTTAGTGGGTTGATCTTAGGTCTAGCTTGAATCTCTTAGTACATAATTTCTCCTCGACATACAAATTAATGTTGGAATTTTGAAAATCATGACAATAATCAAATTTGAGATAAATGTAGGCATTTAATTAATTTTAAGCACAATTAGAAACTAACAGAGAGCTAAATTGAGCGTAAAAATCAATATTTTTTATGCTTATCACTCATATAATAAAATGGAAGTCAAAATTTGACATCTCCTTGTATTTGAGTTAATACTATGATTTTTTTTTTTTTTTAGTTCTCTTTTTAATTCTAGCTATAAAGGATTCATTGTTTTTGTAATTTGAATTTCATGTGAGAAATGTTACTCTAGTTTGGATTTGAAATTTTGTATTCAATGAGTAAGAATGTAGGTTATGTTTGTTTTGATGGGATATTAAATCAAGTCAATTCAATAAAATACTTTCAGGCTTGCTTTAGTGACAGGTGGAGAAGAAGAGAGATGTGAGTTGACTGAGATCAAGAGAGACAATTTGTGGTAGGTTTGGGTTGTGCATCTTAATCAAAGTCTCAGAAAGAGATAAATGCATCTCCAAGTATAAAAATTAAAATGAGAAATCAATCATTCTCCATTTTTATCAAAAGCTAAATTTATAGATTTCCTATTTTTTTGTCATTCCTATCACATTTTCTATTTTATTTTTTTCATCATTATTTAAATATATTTTTCATTTTTTCATCATTGTTTTTGTTTTTAATTTGAAAAATGAAAAGAGTTGGAATATATTAATATTCTTTAGGATTTTGGGATGGTATGGATGCCCCCAAATATAAAAAAGATGTAGAAGTCAAGTTAAAATAGGAAAAAAATTTAGAAATTCCCTTGGAGCATGAATTTTCCTACATGAACCCCCAAAGAGGTGCTATAAGGGAGGAAAGATGGAGATATGGGAACAATTTTGGCATTTACAACTTCTTTTTTACCTCTTTCCTTACATGGATTTTTTATTAAAAGCAACCGATCATATCACTTGACCAGTAACGCCCACAAGGTTCACAAATTTAGACTCCCTTTACTTTAAGGAGCTCCTTAAAAATATTGTTTTATTGAATTAAGGGGAACGGCTATTGGAACGAGAAAATGCCTGGGCTGCAAGGCATCCATCAAGAAAATGCCTTTAGTCATTCAATTAGTTTAACACATACATCCTAAGAACATGAAGTTGTGGCAGTGGTACATGACGTGGTCATCTCATGCAATTATTTAAACTTGTCAATGATGGATGCTATAGGATACTAGTCTTCCATCAATGCCACTTTTGAATTTCTGAAAATTCCCCTTACAATTAATCGAATAACAATTGAAGCCATTAAGAATATGTATGACATACCACATGTGACATTACTATAAATAAATTGCCATAAGAGGATGACTTTCTCTCTAAAATGATCATACGTGGCATGTTAAAATGGAGTAATTCTAGCTGGCCTGAGAAAACTAGCCTGATTTGCTGCCTGGGGTGCAAAAATATATTTTTGCCCCCCTCTTTAAATACCTTTTTGAATTGTGTGTTTAAATAGGGGGCAAAAATGTATTTTCACCCCTCCAAACAGCAAACCAGGCTGGTTTCCCAGGCCAGCTAGAATTTCTGGTTAAAATGTTGTCATATGAGTTTCTCTTTGCGGGAGTTCTAATTGGCGAGGAAACGAGCGAGGAAACGGGCGAGGGAGGGGGTGCAACCCTCCATCCACCTCGAGATGTATGCCTTTGCGCATCTTGAAGGAGATGGAGGGTTGCACCCCCTTCCTCGCACGTTTCCTCGCTAATAAGACAAGCCCTTCTCTTTGATCAACACACAATTATGATTTGCCAATTATCCCCCTCTTCAAAAGCTTATTTGCAACTATGCCATGGAGCTATGCATTTGGGCCTTATATGGATGAGCTTTAAGACAACAACATTTTTAACCCAAAAAAGCCCATGTATAAATATAATATTTAAAAGTAATACACCCTTAAGTATATTAATTATCTTAATATTTCAAAATATATTCAGCATAATTAAGTAATTTAAATTTTTTGTTACATGGTAAATTACTGACAATCTAAATTGCTATCAAAGATAAATTAATGCACGCGTGCACATAAACACCAGTGAGAATAACCATTTCAATGGGTCGTGTACAATTTGCATTTAAACAACTATGTTATTGTAATGTCATCCGTCATATGTGAAATTGTCACTATAAATTTGATACATGTTTCCATTTTGATAAGTAAAACAAAATCCAATATGGTTGTTTATGAATACATTTTTGTTCTTAATAGCAAATAATTATTAGATACTGAAGGAAACTATATAAATATAGGATTGAACTTTTAAAATTTATTGCAGTGAACTATGAAACTTCAAAATCTTCTCAGAAACTATTACAACCAATCGATTATCCAACCACCAACATCAAAACCTTTTCTCCTCCACCTCCTCTCTCCCTCCGCCTCCGAACACCACAAGTTCTCTCTTATAGAAACTCAAGATGAAATTGAGCCAACCTACTCGAATTTAAATTAAAAAAAAAAAAAAAAAAAAAACTTTTTAGCGATTAAATGACAGTGGTTGTGATTATGAGTGACTGCATGAGTTGTTTAGATAATATAATATCTTAATGCTAGTGGCATGGCACTTGGGTTAGCAAAAGTCAGTTACCTTTCGTACCACCACCATGTAGTATAAACCAACCTTTTTTCCAAAATGAGGACTTAGAAGTTTTTTTTTGTTGGAATGAGTTTGGGGAAATAAATCAACACTACCTTTTTATTATGAGGTATTCGGCTAAACGGACTAATTTCAAGTTCTATATTGCCCCCAAAAAATGTTTGTTTATTAATCACTTGAGCAAAAATTTTGAGTAAAATTATTTATTAGCACTAGAAGGAACATGTTAAAATTTTAACCCATTTCGGCATTGCTCATCGAGAAAGTATTTAGTTCCATTCCATTAAATATCTTGATGCATGCCATTAAATATCTTGATAGTTTATAGTCTTTATGAGTGTTTAAGGACCGCTCGAAGGGGTGGTCTGGGATAATGGGGGTTGGTTGAGCCCTTGTTCGCTTCGTGATTATGACAATGAAATCCAATTGTGACATTTAACGTTTACCTCGAGGCACACACGTCGAAAGGGTTGAACATGTTATTTTCGATGTGGATTTATAATATTTCTCAATATTTCCACTCAGACAAATTAATAAAGGTTTTATTATTATTTACTAGGGTCATTGTAACTAAATGAAACTCAAGCAGATCCTAAACTAGCAGTCAAATCAGACCCTTTTACGTGATGAATAGCATATTTTTTTCTTGGGTTATTTGCTATTAGCCCCCATAATAAATAACTATTTATGGAGTACCCTCATCATTATTCACTATTTTATTCTCCCCCCAATTCTAGCAGTCAACGTGCCTTGACTATGAGCGTACGAGCTGATTTGAAAATTGCCATATTTAAAGGACAAAATGCACTTGAATGATCTCAGGGCTGAGATTCAAAGCTTGCCAAGTGAAGATCGAACGACTAGCCTGAAATAACCATTGGCTTCATCCCCTATTAATGGAAGTTCTTTTATTCCATGAAATTCGTGTTACTCACTTGTTATTTCACTATAGACCATAGGTATTTGAAGTTGAAAAGATTGAGCAAACACAAGTTATGAACTTAGGGTTTCATTACCTAAATAGCTTAAATAAACTCTAGAACTGGGTTATTATCTAAATAAGACAACTAATGCCGGTATACAATTGTTAAGTCCAATTATCTAATAAAAATATCTCATGACATGTACTTTTATGTATTTTGTAGAAATTCAAACACTAATCTCAAATCAAACACAAAGTGGCACAATAAGGCCAAGTCCAGCAACTAGAAAGACCATTGAAAATTCACACATGCATTATCAAAGGCCAAATATTTTCAAGCCCAAGACCCATGAAGTCAAGCATATAAAACACCACCATATACAGATCTCGAGGAAATAACATGAAGATTTGGATATCCACCATGGCCAACTTCAACATAGCAAAAAAATCTTTACAAACTCCAAAAGTATTAAAGTCAAACTCCACTATCCATTCTCACATTTTTGCCCACTCGCTTATTTGCATAATTCACAACTAAGTAACTTTTGCTTATTTTATTCCATCACTTTTACCCTTTTTCATATTTTAATCTACCTTCCACATGCACATTTTTCTATTCTCATTCATAAACAACTCCCCATAATTTCATCAAGCCCATGTGCATGCTCAAAATAAAAACCACCCCATTATCCCTACACATCTTCACATTATCCATGTAATAGTCTCACTCTTCTTCACCTATAAATACCTCATGCTTGGAGTTCATGATCACATTTTGGAGAACACTTTTGAGAGAAAAGTAGCTGTAGTATTTGGAGAATTTAGAGAGAATTAAGTGGAGTGAAGATCTAGAACTTACCATGTTTGGCTAACATCCTACCTTAGGGTGTGGGTGAGCCAATGGGAGGATAGCTCCAAGATGGCTATTTTAGATTAGCTTTTTCCATTTTCATATATTAGATAAACATGTTTAGTTAGGTTAGTCTTGTAGCTTAGTTATCTCATGAACCTATTGTCACGCCCCGATTTTCGAAGAAAACGAAAATCCCAAAATCCACGTAGGATTATCCGTTTTCCCCAAAACTCGGGACGTGAAAATTCAATAATAACAGAAACAAATAGCAGCAACAACTAAACATGATTAAATTACTGAAACAAATAAAACTCTAACCCGGAAAGGACTGACATGGCTAGCTCACTAGCGGAACTCCAGTAATCAACTCAAAATCTCTAAACCTGAAAGGCTAATCGGCTACATTCCAAAAGGAATGTATCCAAGAAGCAAAAACTCACTTGGGTCAGCAATAAAGCTGGTGTGAGAAATCTTCATCCCAAAATCAGTAAATCCGCACATGACAACATTAAAATAAACCAAACAATAAATAACCACACCATCAGGTAGTTCCTCAATGAGGCAATGGTGTTATCATCCTAATAAATAAATATGCATTATTTATTACTAATAAATAAAATTTATGAGTTATCAATCCTCATAAATGCAACAACAATACAATTCATAATCATATTAGACTATTATTGAAATATTAAAAAAAAAAAAAAAAAAAAAAAGACTATTATTGAAATATTAAACAAACACATTTTTTTCTACCTTTAGGAAGACATGTAGTTCTCATTCAATGGTTGAATGAGCATTTAGTTTCTTCCTTTATGGTAATCATGCACATACACAAAAAGAAATCTCGCTTCTTTTCCACAATCGCACCATCCTCCTTGTGCCGAACACACCTCACCCAAGTGTGCCTCCCTTGCCTTCGAAACCACTCGAAGCGTACATGTTCCAAGTGGGGTGCCACCTCGAGGAACATGTCATCTCACCCGAAGTTCGATCCATGGCAAGCATTTTCTAAATCTACACGTACAACCGAACGCACATGGAACGGTGCACCGATATGCAAGCAAGTCTGCATACCATAATAATATCACACGTATACAAGCAAGTCTGTATACAAAAATTTCTTTTCTTTTCACATTTTTTTTTCGGAGTTGTGGAAAAGAGCATAAAAAAATATCAACTAAAACTCAAAACTCTTTTATGGTGACACTTTGTCAACCATCAGTAAATCAACCTCAGTATCCACCATTCTTTTGAGGAACAAAAATATTTGACACATTGCCAATTCACATATCTCATCTCTTTGTATCATATGAAAAACAATATGCACACCAATTCGCATAACAATACAAATACTCAAACTAAAACAAGTGCTCAGTTAAATTCCAGCCAATATCTATTACTAGAAAATTTTCTTCTATTTTATGTTATGCAATTGGGATCAATCTCGCCAGCTATGTAAATAGGTCCAAAGAAATACTCCAAAGATAATATCTTCCAGGTCATGATCAAAAGAGCATATGACAATGAGATACATTAGGAACCAAGCAAAATTGACTCATTTCATTCTTGTAAAACTTCCCCAAATCCATCTTCTATTTCTAAAATGTTTCCTATCATCACCACCGTCAAATGCATCCAATGCCAAAAGGTCTTGTTCCTTGACATTTTGCTAAAGCTTAAGAGCTATATTTTCTCTGTCGATCAAGACTGTGTAAACACTAATATCATCATGAGACAGAGGCTTCCGTGCATAAAAGATAGAAACAAAAGTAGGTTTGCTGTTAAAGAACAGAAAAAAAAAATATATATATATATATAGGAAGATTTAATGTTAAATATCACATCCCACTCAATGATGTTAGTAGTCAGGGATGGACTTTGCAAGGGGTTCAAGTGGAATGATTGAATTTCTACTTGTGTTTCTTACCATTGTTTGCAACACATCACAACAAGCTCCGTGAGTATGCCGCAACGACACTCTTATGGTCAATGTGTTTGGACCACTAGACTACTGTAGTACTCAATAACACCATGTCGCCTTTCCACTGTGTGGTTTTTAACAAGTGCCACATTTTTCACTGATCAAGTGATCATTATCAAACTTAGTTAATTTTGGCAGATTTATTTTCAAGTCCTTACAATCCTTCAGACTTTAGTGAACAATCCAGTGCACTACCTATAATTGTAGCTTCATAAAACTTTACGAATATTAAACCACAGATGATGCAATTATGCGAGTTTCCACTGCTCTAATATAGCTCGTTTGCAGATGTAATGCCCATTTCTTCCCCTCCAGCCCCCAGGCTACGCAACCCTCTTAAATCAAATAAAACCTTTATACCCAAATTCTCAATTGGTCTCACTAAACCTAGACACACAATCTGTAATTTATATGGTTTATACCCCAACTGAATTCAAACCAATAAAATAATGTCAATGCAGAGAACGAATTCTTGTCACAAAAAAAACTCAAACCTAGAAATATACTACAACCAAAACCCAGATTAGAACTTCATTTATGAAACTTGAACCCAACATCCTAATAACTTAAACTTGTCATACCAACACAGACTTGCAAAATTTAAACCCAAATGGAACTCAAAAGCTTAAGATAGAAAACCAAACCACAACCCAACATATCTAACTCAGTTTCATAGATTGACCCAAGCAAAAAAAAATACATATACGTATATAAGTGGATAAAAAAAAACTCACCGTAATCGAGATTTGAAATCCGAAAATCCCCTTGAACAACTCCTTATTTCTTCATCTCAAAACCATCTTCAACTCACAAACAGATCACGATCCAGCAGCCAACGCAATCATCCCATCATCCTCTCGCAACCAACCACCGCCAATCCAGCCAATATCTCGACACCCACAAACACATCGCCACCTCTCTCTATCGCATCTCTCTGCCAATCAGTCACAACCCCTTCCTTCATCTTCATCAAGCCATTCCCCATCGCCGCCATCGAAATGCAGCAAAAGAAAAAAAAAAAAAAAAAAAAGGAAAAGGAGAAGGAAAATGAGAAAAGAAAAGGAGGAAGCAAAAAGGTTTTTTTTTATTTATTTTTATGTGTGGTGGGTGGCTATTCGCCCCCACCGAACTTTCGAATGCACCCACCCTCTTTCACAAAAATAAAACCCTAATCAATATCAAACCCAATGAAGATCTAGCTCAAGTCCAAAATATAAAAAAATCAGCCCAAGCCCAAAAGAACAATAACACCAATTTATAAACTACCCCCGCATTTTTATTCTATTTAGTAATGGAAAACAAAAAAATCTTTTCTCAATAAATGAGATTACAATATACGCCACAATTAATAAATAAGAAATTTTTATATTTATTTAATTAGGCGGGTATTACAATATATACAACTCAAAATAATCTCGTCCCGAGATTCGGTAGAGGAGGGTAAGTAGGAAATTAATTCTTAAATAAACAAACTACACATCACATGGACAAACAAATAACTCATACGTATGCCCATAACTTAATGAAGACAATCACACAAAAATATAAAAAATTTCAGTAAGTATAAAAATTACGAGGTGCTACACCTATGAAGCAAGTTAGATGTTTTGTATTTCATTATATGAATTGAACTCATGTTTTCTTCTTATACTTCTTAAGTTCAAGATTATATAAGTTCTATACATGTAATTTCCCTATCAAGCCCCTGAGTACAATGTTTAGATATTATTAGTCTAAGTTTCATTATGATTGGTTAGATATTGGGTGTTTCACTTTGGTGAATTCCTTTTATACTTTTAAAATCATATTTGATTCTTGGGTTATCATATAACTTAGGCTTGAAATTAGTTAGCTCATAATGCCATATTTTCCATAGTAAGGTGAAATGAGATCTACCTTAGGATCAGTTAATGAATTTAGAAAAAAAAAATTAATCTAAGAGTGGCGTAATGGTTCCATCTACTCATGATGATAAACTCAAAGCCCTGACTCTCACATTTAGGTTTTACATTGCATTTTCATGCACTTCCATATGCTTTATATTTTCATCAACAACTCTTTATTTAAATAGGTTAAGTATTTCAAGTTTGAATTTAGAACAAGTTTTTCATCTTCTATTTAGCCCTCCTTGTGGGATTCGACCCATACTTACCGGTTTCTACCTCAACAGAAAATCGTGCACTTGAACTTTCCAAGAAAATTACTATTTTAGGAATTTTTTTGAGTGATTGTGAGGCTTTAATTTGTAATAATTAAAACATAGACCAAGATACAACCGGAAATCAAGGGTAGTCATGGCTTATTTGCAAAGGAGGTGATCAAACCTTTGACTTGCCGCACTAGGTACTCCATACGACGAATAAAGTATAGAAGACATTTCCCCTGGGTCGACTCAATTGATTCATCCCCCACCTCTCTGTGGGAGTACCTCTCACAACTCGCTTCGAATTTCTTGCAATAAGTTCTTATGGAATGTTTTTTAATTTTTACATTTTTGCAAGATATTAAACTGTGCTAAACTACATAAGAGCGAACCTGGCTAATTGCAATTGAGTGGGACTTGGTCACCCGCTGTCAGGACTAGTACCATTGGTTAGGGAAATCAAGGTTCAGAGGCCTTTCAAGACTTTCCTAATGGTCTCAAAACTCAATGTTCCCTTTTGAAAAGTGCCCAAATGCTTAGCATCTATAATATAGGGGGAAGGTTTGAGCTCTTGACTGTGAGGATGTGTTGCCTCCATTGCATAGTCGGGCCAGACTGTACCGCTAGCATTTTTATTGTTTTCTTTGCATTGCTTTTCAACTTCAAACTTGTATTTCCATCGATCGATAGCATCGAACTAGTCTTGAGCAACGTCCTTCCGAACGTTCCTCCCCATTGTAATCTATTTAATGTGAATGAGAGCTTTTACTGACTATTGTGCATTGTTATATTGTCTACAGATTGATATTGTGCATTCTCAAGTTAATATTTGTGCCCGTCAAAGTAACTACTCATAGGCTTACTAGTGAATTGGATAGCTAGTGCCGCACGGATTACTAGTCCGTGACAGTTGGTATCAGAGCCAGAGCTTGTTGAATGCAAACCAGGATGCATGAAGTGAATGAGCGCCTTAGCGCTATGGAGGAACGACAGGCCAGTCGAATGCATAGACTGGAAAGCAGAATGGACCAGTTGAACACTTTGGGAGAACAGATTAGTCGGTTGGATGGACTCTTTTCACTGGCAGACAGAGTGGATTCGCTGGCCGAGCACGTTGATAACTTAGAGGGACGAACAGTCGCAATGGAAGAGTCACCTCACCCCACAGCTCAGGTGATGAGTGACTTCCAATTACAGTTGGAGGACTTATTTGCAAGGGTTGGCTTGCTTACTAAGGCCACCGGGACGACTGATCACCCCAGGATGAAAGTACCCGAGCCAAAATCATATGCTGGGGCACGAGATGGGAAGGAGTTAGAGAACTTCTTGTTTGATCTGGAGCAGTATTTTCGCGCAGTGAACCCCGAATCAGAAGAAGCCAAGGTTACCATGGCGACCATGTACTTAGCAGGTGATGCGAAACTATGGTGGAGAACCAAATATGCAGATATGGAAGAAGGTCGCATCCTTATTAGAACTTGGGCAGACCTCAAGAAGGAACTCAGAAATCAATTCTTGCCTGAGAACACTGATTTCTTAGCAAGGAGGAAGCTCCACACCATCAAACAAACAGGCAATATTCGAGACTATGTCCGACAATTCTCAACTTGCTTGCTAGATATTCGAGACATGTCTGAGAAGGACAAAGTTTTCTGTTTCATGGAACAAGCTCAGCCGCTTCTACAAGCAGAATTGCAAAGGCAGAAGGTGACAGATATTACAAGTGCTATTGCGGCAGCAGAAAGATTTAGCGATTATATGCCCATGACTGGATCCACTTCGCTCAATCACTCCACAGCTAGAACTGGCAGTACCAATTCAAGCTCAGGGTCGAATGCTCGCTCACCTCACCAAAACTGGGGAAACTCAAGTCAGAATCGAGGAAACTATAATTCCCGGCCGTCCAACCAGAATTGGAGTTCCAACAAAAATTGGAATGCCAGCTCTAGCAACTCAAATTACAACAACAAAGGAGGGCAAAACTACTCTGGGCAGTGGAGACCATCTGCCCCAGCCCCATGCATTCTTTGCAATAGCAGGGATCACCCAACAGGCAAATGTCCATCCAAACCAGCTCTACACTCATTAATGTCCTTGCTTCAAGCAGAACCTTCTAACCCGACCGCATCGAGCTCGAACCCCACCAACAGTGAGACCTCCCAAATGGGAGCTCTACGCAAGCTCAATGCTGTCAAAGGAGAAATGTATGAGCACCCACACAAGAAGGTTTTACAATACATCGGCATCACTATCAATGGGTTCCCTTCCCAAGCATTGTTGGATTCCGGAGCGACAGACAATTTTATTGCCCCAGATGAAGCTAGACGTGTGGGTCTGAACTTAGAAGGAGATGTGGGTAAGTTGAAAGCTGTCAACTCTGAGGCAATCTCTATTAATGGTATGGCTAGAGCTGTGCCACTACAGGTTGGTCCATGGGAAGGAAGATCAAACTTCTTGGCCGTTCCACTTGATGATTTTAAGGTGATTCTTGGCCAAGAATTCTTCCGAGGAGCTGCAGCAGGACCATTACCTTTCATGGACTCCTTGGGGTTTTTCGGACCCAGACTACGCATTGTACCAACCTCAATTCGACCAACAACTCATGATAGAATATTGTCGGCGCTCCAAGTCAAGAGGGGCTTGGCCAAAGGAGAAGATACATACTTAGCTGTGGCAAAGCTAGAGATGGAAGATGATACTAGCAAAATCCCCGAGGAAGTTGCCCAAGTTATTGCTGACTTCAGCGAAGTGATGCCGAATGAATTGCCAAAGAATCTACCTCCCAGAAGGCTCATTGATCACGAAATTGAGTTAGTCCCTGGTGCCAAGCCACCCGCACGTAGTCCATATCGCATGAGCCCTCCAGAGCTGACCGAATTGAGAACACAACTAGATGGCTTGTTGGAGTCAGGATTCATTCGGCCCTCTAAAGCACCTTATGGGGCACCTGTTCTTTTTCAGCGGAAACATGATGGCAGTCTTCGCCTTTGTGTTGATTATAGAGCATTGAACAAAGTCACTATAAAGAACAAATACCCGTTGCCGCTCATTGCAGACTTATTCGACCAACTTGGATCCGCCAGATACTTCACAAAACTCGACTTGAGATCAGGTTACCATCAGGTCCGCATTGCTGCTGGTGACGAACCCAAAACTGCTTGTTCTACTAGATATGGGTCATATGAATTCCTAGTAATGCCCTTCGGCTTGACCAATGCTCCAGCTACATTTTGCACCCTTATGAATGGCCTGTTCCGTCACCTTCTGGACAAGTCTGTGGTTGTCTATCTTGACGACATTGTGGTTTATAGTGGGACTATAGAAGAACACCTACATCATTTGCGAGAAGTGTTCCAAATCCTTAAAGATAATCATCTCTTTGTCAAGAAGGAAAAGTGCTCATTCGGCCAGACCCAGATCAATTTCTTGGGTCATGTTATTGGCAATGGCAAGATTCGGATGGACATGGAGAAAGTCCAGGCAATCCATGATTGGAACTCTCCTAAGAACGTGTCTCAACTACGTTCTTTCCTTGGACTCGCAAACTATTATCGTCGCTTCATAAGGGACTACTCTAAGAGAGCTGTTGCCCTGACAAATTTGTTGAAACAAGACCGAACATGGGAATGGGATAGGCAGTGTGAAGCTTCATTCCAAGACTTGAAATTGGCCGTGATGAAAGATCCAGTTTTGGCCTTGCCAGACATCACCAAGCCCTTTGAAGTACAAACAGATGCATCTGATTATGCCTTAGGGGGAGTTTTACTTCAAGATGGTCACCCGGTAGCATATGAGAGTCGAAAGTTGAATGATACAGAGTCTCGTTACTCATCTCAGGAAAAGGAATTGCTAGCCATTGTACATTGTTTACGGGTGTGGAGACACTACCTCTTGGGATCTCAAGTTTTTGTTAAAACGGATAATGCTGCAGCAAGCCATTTTCTTACTCAGAAGATGCTAACCTCCAAGCAATCTCGATGGCAGGAAAAATTAGCAGAATTTGACTTAGTATTGGAATACAAGCCAGGGCGCACTAACAATGTAGCTGATGCACTCAGTAGAAGGGCAGACCTTGCAGTGCTAACCCATACTGGTCCGAGTCACACCATCTTGGAGAAGATCAAAGTAGGCCTACAGACGGATCCACAAGCGAAGGCGATTACAGAGTTGATCAAGCAGGGCAAAACTCGACGGTTCTGGATAAAAGATGGAGCAATACTCACAACTGGTAATCGCCTCTATGTTCCAAGAACTTCTGGTTTGAGGAAAGAACTTTTGAGAGAATGCCATGACACCCATTGGGCGGGACATCCAGGTTGGAGACGGACACTTGCATTGCTAGAGAGGGGGCACTATTGGCCGCAGATACAGAAGGATGTAATGGCCTATGTTCGAACATGTCTTATTTGCCAGCAAGATAAGGTTGAAAGAGATCGACCAGTAGGCTTACTAGAGCCCCTGCCTGTTCCAACTCGTCCTTGGGAAAGTGTTTCCATGGACTTCATTACTGGGTTACCGAAAGTGGAGGATTTCAGGAGCATCCTTGTAGTTGTTGACCGATTCTCAAAGTATGTGACCTTTGTGCCGACCGGACTAACTTGCACAGCCGAAGATACGGCGCAATTGTTCCTCAAGCATGTAGTGAAGTATTGGGGACTGCCCGAAAACATTGTTAGCGATCGTGATGCTCGATTCACAGGAAAGTTCTGGAAGGAGTTGTTCAAGCTCTTGGGATCCAAACTTAATATGTCGACAAGCCAACATCCCCAATCTGACGGTCAGACTGAGCGCTTTAACTCTATGCTTGAAGAATACCTTCGTCATTTTGTAAGTGCAAACCAGAAAAATTGGGTGGGACTACTTGATGTTGCACAATTCTGTTTCAACTTACAAAAGAGCTCAGCTACTCACTCCAGCCCCTTTCAATTAGTCACTGGTCAGCAACCGTTGACACCACATACAGTGCTGACCGGATACCAAGGACCCAGCCCAAGAGCTCTTGAATTTGTCAAAGCCTGGCAGAAAAACATTGAAGTTGCTCGAGCCTATCTTGAGAAAGCCTCCCGTCACATGAAGAAATGGGCCGACAAGAAACGACGAATCGATCCTTTTGAAGTCGGGGACTTGGTATTGGTGAAGCTAGATATGTTCAACAAGTATAAACGTACAGCTAGAGCACACAACAATCTGTTTCGCAAGTATGAGGGACCGGTACAGATTATTGAGAAAGTAGGCAAAGTCTCCTATCGCGTCAAGTTACCACATTGGCTCCGTTTCACCCATCCTGTCTTCCATGCAAGTAACTTGAAGTCTTACCATGCCGATACCGCTGATCCCACAAGAAATGTATCTACCCGAGCATTGCCTAAGCATCCTACTAAGCCAGATCGAGAAGTGGAAGAAATCTTAGCTGACCGCCTCATCAACAACACAGGCCCGGATAGAGAATATTTGGTCAAGTGGCAGGATGAACCTCCTTCAGAGATCAGTTGGGAGCCAGTCGAGCATCTGCTACCATACCTCTCAAAACTGGAAGAGTGCTTGGAAAAGTTCGCTGCGAGGGCGTCAGCGAATTGAGTGTGGGAGAGTGTCAGGACTAGTACCATTGGTTAGGGAAATCAAGGTTCAGAGGCCTTTCAAGACTTTCCTAATGGTCTCAAAACTCAATGTTCCCTTTTGAAAAGTGCCCAAATGCTTAGCATCTATAATATAGGGGGAAGGTTTGAGCTCTTGACTGTGAGGACGTGTTGCCTCCATTGCATAGTCGGGCCAGACTGTACCGCTAGCATTTTTATTGTTTTCTTTGCATTGCTTTTCAACTTCAAACTTGTATTTCCATCGATCGATAGCATCGAACTAGTCTTGAGCAACGTCCTTCCGAACGTTCCTCCCCATTGTAATCTATTTAATGTGAATGAGAGCTTTTACTGACTATTGTGCATTGTTATATTGTCTACAGATTGATATTGTGCATTCTCAAGTTAATATTTGTGCCCGTCAAAGTAACTACTCATAGGCTTACTAGTGAATTGGATAGCTAGTGCCGCACGGATTACTAGTCCGTGACACCCGCCTCATCACTCCAATTAACGTTCCAACTTGGCCAAACTAATTAAAATGAATGCAGATAATTAGAACCAATAGAATGGTTTTGATAAGATCTCACAAAAAGAATAGACCGTGTCGAACTCTTTCGAAGTAAGGTTGCTCTACTGCTAGTTGGTATACGCTTGTAAAGACCAATGTGACTGTATTGCCATTTCTTACCTTATCTCTTAGAGAGTGATGCTTCAACGAATTTTTACACAAGTTTAATCTTGTTGAGATTAGGAACATTGGTGTTTTTAAAAGTTTTTAAGTGGTAGCTAATTTCATGATAACTCTTTGGACCTTAAAGACGCCCTTCAAAGGCTTAGCAAGTTCTAGCATACCAAATAGGGTAAAACTTGGCTAGAACGTATCTCTTCCTAGTGTGGTGGTTTAGTGAGTTTATATTGAATAAGTTACCCCTTACTTACAAGACATGGAAAAATCTAACTAGGGTTAGAATTGACTTTTGAGGAGCCCAAAATCATTTTCTGCTTCAATTATGTTGGGTTTTTAAATCAGTCGTCCCTTGCACTTAATTGAAGATAATCAACTTATTGCATGCTAGATTGATGGATATAAATTGATTAGCCTTAGCTTGTTCATGGTCAGTGTCCCTCTTTAGGTGCATTTGCATATTGCATTTAGTTTAGGTCATATCATCTTAAGTTGCATTAAACTTTAGCTATTTTAAAAAAAGTTTGAATCAAGTGCATTGTCAAGGATATTTTCTTGTGTTAGGAGCCACAGAGTTGTGGATTTTTACTGGGAAGATCATGTCAATGCCGAAGCAAATTACTTTGCCTTAGTAAACCAAGGTCAACCCTGATAATCAAGTTTTGCTTATGTCAACCTTTTTTATCAAAATAGCTATGAAAACCAACCACCTTGTAACCAATACTAACCTAATTGGGGTTTGAACCATTTAGACCCACACCATCCTTTGATCCCAATATGTGCATAGCAATGAGCCTTATCGTAGTTATTCTACAAGGCACTTGGTAAAGACCAATCTATTCCAGTTTATGAAAAGTATGCAGTCCACGTCATCTTTATATCCACATAGCTCATAGGAGAAAACTAAAATTTCTCCTTCATTCCAAGAGAGTCTAGATCACTAATATGCATTCATTAAGTTAGTCAATACGAGATACAAAACAACGTTGTAAGCCACTAACCAACTTTTGACTAATATTTAGGAGTTAAGGCTTCACTATGATGCATTGATGAGTATCAAGGAGGAGTGAAAAGAAGGTCTATTAGAGGAGATTGAGGGATTTGATGAATTGTGCCACATTTATGTACCTATATAAACCCCTCAAACTCTTAAGTAAAACAAGATGAGTGAATGAAACATATGAGACTATGTGATGGAGAAGTATTGTGGATGAATCATGAGTTCTGTGTTCAAGAGAATAACATTGATAAGTATGATAAGCTTGTAAAATTCTCTAATCATTCCTTAGCTGATTCTTTTTTTTACTAATTTTATTGTGTCACCCATTATTGATATACCATAAATTCAATTAAGCCACCATGTGATCATATTCTGACCATTGTTGGAACATCCATGTCCAATACAAAGGTGAAACCTGATAAATATGTTAACATTTTCCCCAGTTTAGGAAGTTATCTGAGTTTAGACTTGAATTGCTTGTTTCAAACCTTGGAGAATTACTTTGAAAAATGTAACACAAATTTTGAATAACTTAAAGAGGGCGATGACCTATCCATGCCTGATATATGGCCCCTGCTAGATCAACAAACGTGATTTGCTCCTTTTGCCAAGTTGAACTTGTATCATTCTTTTGAAAAAACATTTTCTGAGCTAAAGTTAGAATTGCATCTTGAGAGGTTTCCTTGGATTCATTTGTGGGTCATGTCAAATCAGTTGCATCTTATTGTCCCATACACATAATTAGCAAGACCCACAAATGTTTAGATGATATTGTATGATTCATTGTTAGACTAAGATTTTAGTGTACATAATAGGTCAACTGAATTAAGAAAAATGAGTATTTTAGAAAATCACTTGACTATGATTTGATTGGAGCCATTTCAAGTTTTATTTTATTTGGATTTTGACAGAAATCATTTGAGCGCTCATGCAGTTTAACGGTAAATCCTTTTCATTTTTACTTATTATTGTGTCTCTTTTGTTCATGGTTGGCTCACAGTGTCATAGTTAAGAACATTGAGGACAATGTTCGATTTCGGTTTAGGGGTGATTTTACAAATCGAGGTGTACATTTGAATAATTTTCCAAAATTTTTCTTTGTTTAAAAAAAAAGCTTTGGAATATGAGTATTTATTTGAGAGTATTTATTTGTCCTTAGAAGTGCTCTTGTAAATCTTAGTTGCATATAAATACGTGTAGACTATTCAAACTTTGAAGTTTAGTACTCAATCAATAATTGATAAGAGTATGTTGTACCTATTTGTTTAGCATTTCATGTTAAGTTACACCAAGAGGTGTGTGTGTGTCTTAGATCTTCATTTTTTAAGTTGAAAAGTTGATTGATTCTCTAGAGAACTTAAAGAGTACTAATGGAGACTTGAACCTTGTGAGCTTTCTAGCATTTTTTTAGGGTTATAAACTAGTTCTTAATTTCTCGAGTTTGACATTATCACGTCCTTAATCTCTATACTTTATTGTTTATCTCTCGAATATTGAGAACAAAATCAGAGTTGAATCATTTCACCACAATTCTTTCTAAAGTTTATCCAAGGCATATAACCCATATTAATATAGAAAATGAATATAGGTTTATTTGTCTAATTTGAGCCTTGTAGCCTACCTATTTATTGTTTACCCTTGAACCCAATACGAGGCCTATTATGTTGGCCTTTTGTTGTTTAGCTTGCTAAGCACAATTCAACCCACTAATTACTCATATATGTCTTCTATGTCCTTTGCTTTTGAGAAATGTTAGGGATGTGTTATCAAAGAAAAAAATGTTTCATCATAGAATATTATACTGCATAGTAGCAATTATTTTTTTACAAAAAGCCTCAAGATCCAATGCCATTTTATATAATGTAAAGAAAGGAAAAAAAAAACAAAAAAGAAACGGATAAGTAGTATTTCTTTACCATCAATAAGAAAATTGGATTCTCACAAATGAAGATGGAGTTGAGTCAAGCTTTGAACTCATCCTTACACTTATCTTAGAAGACCTCTAACTTTCTCAAAAGCTTTCTTTATCCCTATCCTTTTTTGTTTACCCTTGTCCAAAGCCCCATTACAACTTAGTCAAAACCATAGTTTGATCCTTAGAAAGGTATGGCCGTAGTGTGGAGGCTAAACTAATAAATGTTTATGGTGAATAAAGTCAACATTCATAATGGATGATATTCCTTTTACATATCATATTTTATAAAATCTTGATTCTCCTTCCTTTGTAAAGTATGTGAAGTATTTCAAAATCATTATCTCATCATATTCACATACATTGAGAGAATTAGCCAAATCTCTGAGTGATTCATTCTAAGCGATTATATTACCTTTTGAGATATGAAGTCGAAGCGAATTTTCTAAAAAACAATCTAGATATTACTCTACTTTGAAGTGAAAATCTGTGGCAAATAAACAATTTACACTTTTTTTGTTAACTTCCATGATGAGTTTATATCTTATAGGTAGTATTTACTAATATCTATTATTGACTTTATACTATCTAGATAGTTGGATAGATATGCTTCCTAGGACTTATGCATTTGAGTATGAACATTCATAGAATAAATAAATAAATGATTAAATAGACCATGGTTAAGAAAGTGTTAAGTTTTGAGTATCACCAATGTTTGTGGGTACCATATTTGGAAATCCTCAAGAGACTCACTCCTCCACTAGGGGATACCTAGAGAGGCTCGTTGTATATACTGAGGACTAGCAAAATGTAGATTTATGGGGGGATTTGATAAGCATATAAATAAAACATTTTATGCACCCACATTTACAATTGCTAAGTCCACTAATCTAATAAAAATATCTTATTACGTGTATTTTGTAGAAATTCAAGCACTAATCTTAAATCATACACAAAGTGACACAAAAAGTATAAATTCAACTTGAAGGTCCATTGGAATTTCACTAATGCAATATGAGATTTTCAAAGGCCAAAGATTTTCAAGCCCACGGCCCATGAAGTCAAGCCTACAAAGCACACCTAACTATGGATCTCAAGGAAATCAACATGAGATTTGGATATTCAAATGACCAACTTTATCATAGCCAAATAAATCTCTACAAACTCCAAAAGTGTTAAGTCAAACTTCACAATCCATTCTCACATTTTTACCCATTCCTTATTTACATCAGTCACATGCAAGTAACTTTTGTTTATTTCACTCCATCACTTTTACCCTTTTACATATTTTACTACACCTTCCACATGCTCATTTGCTATTTTCATTCATAAAAAACTTCTAATAATTTAATCATGCTCAAAATACAAACCACCCCATTATCCGTACAAAAGTCTCACCTTTATTCGCCTATAAATACCCCATTATTGGAGTTCATGATTTCATTTTGGAGAGTGATGGTGTTAAATCTTGTTCTCCTTGACCTTGACCTTGACATGTATAGGGAACACATGTGGGCCAATACCACCGTTGTGGCAGCCGATGACACTCCAATGTTCAAGTCAGACAAAGCTTGAGAAACGTTGTTCATCAACCTTGTGGCCTATTTATCATGCGAGAGTCCTTGTTCCGCTAGGCCTTTGGTGGTGTTGTTTAGGGAAAGACATCTTGTTGGAGATCTTTTCTTTGTTAGGAATCGTCCATGTAGGAGAGTTTCCTTACACGACTTGTGCTATTAGATCAGTTGGGGATTCTTCCCTTGTGGAGTGTTGTCTATGTAAGAGAGTTTCCATGCACGACTTATACTCCATTATTTGTTTCTTTATAGGAGTCAGTGCATTGTTGGCCTGCCCGTCGTAGGTCGATCCCCAAATACTTGCCTTATTTGGTCTTATGGGTATTGAGCCTAACCATGTGACGTATGTGCTTAATAGGGCACTATTATTTGGGTCCAGCCTCCTGGACACTGCCTCAATAGGCCTCGTGTTGTCTGGGCTTAGCCAGATTGGGCGTGCAATTAGGCCAGCTTTGCTCCATTGACGAGACAATCATGACACTGTATGACGTGGATTACTGGACGGTTTCGGGTATCATCAACTACTCCCCCGAGTTAAGGGGCTAGCTCGTCGATCCACTAAGTCATGTCATGGAGGAACTGGGTAGTCATGATGATTGAGTCTGAATTATCTCGTCGGGCGGTGCACATCATTAATTGGATATGTGACTACTCAATAAAGGCGGGAATCCTTGCTTCTATATAAATCCTCTTCTCTGTAGAGTTTACTTTCTTTACTCCTTTGATCCCATAGACTCTTTTTTGTTGTTTCATTTTCTATGCTTTCGGCTTTGTTCAACTTCCGTAATCGAAAGTTTGTACATTCTTCCATGGCAGGCTAGAATCGATTTCCTGATGAACTGTTCACTAAAGGCCGTAAATTTTTTTGAGTAGAAGTTGATCTCATAGACGAATCTGGAGAGCCTTCGTGAGAAGTATGGGATCCCTGATGATCAGGTGCTCTTCACATTAGGCGTTGGCCAGATGTGATTGCCTCCGCCGGAAGGATTTATTTGGCTGCACAGAGGTATGTTTCAATCAGGCATTTGGTTTTCCTGTGATCAAGGAAATTTGGTGCTTCCTGGCGTACCTCAGCATTCCGCCTGCTTAGCTAGTGCCAAACGGGTACAGGACGATGATCGCCATTCTAATCAGGGCGAAGGATGCTGGTGTTCAAGTGTCTTCGAAGGTGATCCAATTGCTCACCTCTCCTTAGATAAATGAGCACGTTGTGTGCGTGTTGAAGTCGCTGATTTGTTTTGGCAAGTTTCCCAATAATTACAAGTTCTGGCATAAGTATTCATGGCTTATGCAGACTATAAGTATTTCGAGCTTGATGGTCATCTGATCGAGCAGTAGTTCAAACAACCGAGTAAGTGTAATACTGCTCTTGATCACGCTCGTGTTGATTGCATATTGAAATGTTATCCGTTCTTTTGTAGGGAAGTTTCCAACAATGCCCTTTTCTCCAAAAGATAAAGCAATCATAGATAAATTTGGTGAATGATCCTGATGCAGGTGGAGGATGTTGTGCAGCCTGACAATATCAAAGCAGCGGACTATGGGCTTACTAGCACGAGGCACCCACTCTTTTTACAATCCTAAAACCAAAGTATGAAGGCGAACAAATTATGCTCTGAAGCTAGAAGGTGATACGCTAGGAGAGCGTATGAACAAGGGGCAGAAACAACTCATGCTGGGGATGTCGTATCTGAACCAAGTTGTCATTGCTGGATGGAGGTAGAAGCTGCTCGCAAGAGAGTGTATACCATGGAGCGTGTCTTTGTGCATTTGCAGAAGTTGTACTTTGATGTTCTTCATGAAATCAAATTATTGAAGAAGCAACTTGAAGGTCAAAGGCTTGCCCAATCAGATGTTGATTTGGAGTCTTGGCGGACGATACCGAAAGCTCAGAGTGCCCGCTTGGAAACACTTGAGTCCGACTTGGCAGAGGTGGTGTCCGCGAGGGACAAGTTGGAGGAAGAATTGAACCATGTCTATTGTTACTTAAAGCTCGTTTAGGAGATTGCAGGCAAGACGTAGGTTGAGATACAGGCTTTGTGTATTGAGAAGGTCGAGAAGGAGTCTGAGTGGGTTGTTCACTGTCAGCAGCTAGAAGCTGATGTTGACTTCAATGCCAAGAGCACGAGGACTACAAAAGAACAATTCCTTCTAGTGCAAGATTAACTTTGTGTAGACAAGGACAAGTTGATGCCCTGTCAGGCATACTGGAGCAGCTGGAGCGAGAGCTTGCAAAGTCAAGAGTGAGCCAGGAAAAGTTACTCAAGGCCCAGGGCACGTTCGACTTGATAAAAGAAGACTGGAGCTATTGGAGATGATGAAAAAGGATCATGCTGATTGGGACCTCTCCTACTACAAAGAGGTGTCCTTTGTAGAGTTTGGAGAAGCCTCCAATAATCAGAAGAATAGGGTGACCCAGATCGGGGTGCCCGAGCGGCAATGCTTGCAGACGCATCCTCTGCTTTTTCTCCTACCAAGTCAAGCTCCATTGTATTTTAATCTCCTCCCGATGAGGAGTAGACTATATATTCTTTTTATCATCGATGAAAGACGATTTTTTAATTAACACTTTGTACTTGTACTTTCTTTGACTTTTCCTACTGGCTCTTTACTGCTTTGTCTTACTGTTATTGGTCTTTAGACAAGGGATTTTGTTGAATCGGGAAACTGTAGGGTTGATTTGTTGATGAGAGTTTTGCCCCCTTATATTGCGATAGTTCAAGCAATCTTGGTTTGTACTCTTTAGAGACCGAGAAGTTGTTTTGGCTAAACCTTATAAGTTGGCTAAACTCCTTGCAAGGGAATAATCTTGGCTGGCAATAGATCATTCAGACTCATCTATTTTTTATTCCTCGAGCCATTGTTGATGCGTCCAAAAATCATGCTCCTGTGAGTTTGACCTGCAAAACAAATGTTAGACTGCCAAGGACCACTTTTTTGGTGGCCGATGACACTCCGATGCTTAAGTCAGCAACTCTGTTGGGAGAAGAAAGTAAATCTGGACAAAACTCAGTTAAAGTTGCATACCTGTGTCGAATGTTCCCTTTACCTTTTATAATGGTCGCGATTAATTCTCTGCGTGACTTAAGCATTTGAGGTGTAATGGAAGGAGATGTTTCTCGTAACAATCTCCTCCTTAATGGAGATGGGTCCATTGAGGCGTAACTCCATCCATGACTCTTTTTTATGCAATGTTCCTTTTTTATGAGAAAACTCGTGTCAGGTCTGGATTCGGGCTTTGATTCGTTAAAGCCTGGATTCAGGCATTGTTTATGTCTCTTTGTTGGTGGGCTTTGTCTGGGCCTTTGTGATTGACTTTATTCTTCTTGTGTTTTATGAATTGGCTCAATAGACTGGGCGTTATATTTTCATGATGGATGCTCTATGCCACACGTACAGCCTTGATGATTGGTTTATTTTGATGTATCATCAGCTACTCCCCCCTTAGTTAGTAGGTATGTTCATGTATCCACTAACTGTGTGGTGGTTTTGTTTTCGATCTCAATATTACGACACATTTAATGCTATTGCTATCTGTTGTTGCTGTCATTTCTCCGATGTTCCATCCGCTTGTTCATTTTGGCGCGATTTCTAAGATTTAGTGCAGTTGTCATGTCCTGCACGTTCTCCCAAGAGCGTACCTTTCGCTACTCATCCTTATAAAAGAAGAAGTTTGAGTGTGTCATACTTTCTTTTGCACCTCCTCATTTTCCTGTTGTTAATTCTTTGATTCCTTGAGTTCATTTTGTAGTCATGTCTAACTTGAGGGTTTTGAGAGGCATTGTTCTTGATGCCTGTGAAGCTTTCTTTTGGCCTAAGTGGGCAACACACGCAACTCTGGACAACATTTGTCATGATTATACGTTGCCAACTGATTTGGAGATCATTCTCCTTGGAGAAGACAATAGTTCTTGTTGTCCAAAACATGGGTACATTGTTTTGTACCCTGGTATGTTCCACTCTGGTTTCAAGCTTCCGGCTCCTACGATCGTCAGGGAGTACCTAGATCTAGTTGGTATCGCTCCGGCCCAACTAGTCCCTAATGGTTGGAAAGTAATGATTTTGACTTTAGCAAGGGCAGCCTCAGCTCGTATCCTTATGAATGCCAGGGTTCTGCATTCTTTGGTGGAATTTAGCGTAAACCCCAATCGCACTTGTTGTCCACGATCTCCTTTTTGTTTCAAGGACCTGCGGGAGGTGTATGAGGGTTGGTTGAGGTCTTGGTTCTACGCGTCCCTTTCTTCAAATCACTTTAGGCATCGCGGGAATCAGATTCTGCGATCATTCTAGGAGCCTAAGAAAGTTGAGTTGTCATTGTCTCAAGAAGTGCAGGAGTTCTGCAATCGCTTTTGTGATCTTCCCCGGGTCTCAGTGGAAGATTTTCTCATTGCGGATGCCATTATCCATAGTGGCTTATATTCATCAAGTGAAGTGGGTCGCTTTTCAGAAGTGATTGTTGCGCACGATGGTGATGTAGACTTCGGCCACCAAGAGGGTTTTGCTGACGAGCGCGGAGGTCGAGCTACTTCAATTGTTGTCCAAGGTTCTGGGAGTGCGAGTTCGATTGTGAGGAAATGAAAATTTCCTAGGCCTCCCAGCCCTTCCAAGATGCTGGCAGTCAATTTCGGCCATGTGTCGAAGATGAAGAAGCTTGCTTCCTCAGTTATTGATGCTGCTAGGGCTCCATCTTGCCTTGCTTCTCTTCGAAAGGGAGGTCGTGGTTCGGAGGATGATTTTTCTGTTCCGGAGGACGATGTGGAAAACCAAGTTTTCAAAAATAGTAAAAAAGAAGTCAACCATCCTCTAGACGACCACGAGAAAAATTTTGCTGCCTCTTATGGTTTGCCCACCTCTACCGGCCTGTCTTTTGATTATTCGCGCATTATTGAGAATGAAATGCTTTAGCTCGGTCTTTGGCAATCGAAGAATCCGGGGGATACGAAGACCTTGGATTACTTCGAGTATGATCCGTCAATGGAGGATCGAGTCGCTGCCCGAGCTCGTGATTTCAAACTCCCTGTTTCTTCTGTCGTGGCTGGGATTTCGGGATCACTTGCTACTCCCTCCATGTCTCATCATGTCCCAACTATGCTCGGGGAGATATTTTGGCCTTCTGAGGCTGATGTGCAGGACAATGCTCGCAACCTCATTGGCGGTTGTCATGGGCGATTGGCTAATAGGGTTCTTATGCCCATACGCCAGTCACTTCACCATATTGATGAGGGACACCAGTATCTTATGTAGAGAATGATGCACCTTACTTATGCGGCCATGATGGGGTTGGATTGTAAGGCTGCTCGTGACCAGGTGGCGCACATTGAGTGGAAACTAGCAGAACACATCCTAATCCTTTCTCATTTCTCCGTCGATTGGATTTGTTGAAGGCACAGTGCATAGAGCATGAGAGGGCTACGAATTCTACGCAGACGTCATTGAGGGAACTCGAGGTTGTTCGTGATATGTTTGCTTTTGACCTCGAGACGTCTGAAGTGGAATTAGGCAAGTTGCAATCCCGTCTGGATGTTGTTGTGAAAGAGTTGTTCGACTGAAAGGTTGAACGTGATGAAGCTGTTTGTTCTGCTGAGGAATGTTTTGCCAACCTCAAGGCTTCTGCTGTTCGGATCGCTCAGCTGAATTTCGAGTTTGTGGAGACTAAGTCAGCGGTCTCTACTAAACTTGTGGATGTTGACAGAGAGTTAGCGTCAACCCGCCCCCTACAAGGGGGCTTCCCCAAGGGGTTAAACTCGTTCGTGAAGTGATAACGATCTCGGCAACACTTCACTCACTCAAAACAACAGCTAGGGGGTGAAACAACAGAGCTCACGAACTATCGAATAAAGAGGCCTCATACTGAGAAAGGAAGTTACACAAAATAGCTCAGAGGAGGGGAAAAGCTCAGTAAGATGGTATCTACAACCTCTGGTTTGATACGCCCAAGAATGGCAGCAAACAAGGGAGGAGAACCAACAACGCCACTCAGGTCTCCCACATTCCTAGGTGGTTGCATTACAGCGGGCATGGCCGCTCGACATCTCGATACACGCAATAATTTCAATTTAATTAGCTCAGATGTATCCTTTCTTTCAAATGCAGTTTTATGTAACAACTAGGGGCCCCTATTTAGCGATTACTAAGGATCAATTGCTAATAGCACTTTTAGATACCTATCGAAGGTGGGCGATGGAGCTACATCTAAGCAATCGAATTTCACTCCTTCCGCTCATCGATCTCGTTCCCATGGATTGGGATCCATCCAGGCCCCGACGATCTAACATCAACAAAAGAATAAATGGGACTAGGCCTCAGATTGCAAGAGAATGGTCGTTGGTAGCCACAATTTTTTTGATTTCCTGGAAATGCAAGGTTTGGACATGACCCAATACCGTTGCTTTGCTGAGTAGGAATTTGATGATGTCGAGGAAGTTGTTTCGGATTCACTTGGTAATCCGGATGTCGGAGAACCTTCTGAGGCCATGTTGCTTGGAGATAATGTCCAAATGTTGATTCTCTTTCTTAGTTGTTGTTTATTTCTTTTTTGTATTCGCCTTTTTTAGATGATCAATGGAAATTTTTTATTTTGCATTTGTTGTGTCTAGTATGTCTAGCTTGTCAGCTTTTATTTATGACATTCCTGGGTGATTTCTGACTCGTTTGTCCAGATTTTTACTAATGGCTTTGATGCTCGAAGTTCTAGTCGTGTAGAAGATCTAGTTTACAGAATATGATTCTAAATTCAGATTACGATGTCATACATTACAGTCGATGCAAAAGTCCAGCTCTTATATATTGGTATTTTATTACTTTGTGGTTGATCAGGCCAGAAGTTATTGTTTTATATCAAACTCATTCATCCAGTACATGAATTTTTTTTTCTCGATACTCTAGCCGTGCTGAGTATTTTCTCGAGTTGGTCTTTTAATCTGACTTCCTTGTCCTGATTAAATTCTTGTTGTTTCAAATTTTGGAGCGAAAGATTTTATTGATAATATCTTTTCAAGTGTTGTACATTCCATGGTCGAGGTAGCATTCCGCCCTCTTTGTTTTCCAACCAGTATATTCCTGGTCTATTGATCTTTGTTACTCGATACGGTCCTTCCCAGTTTGGGTTCAGCTTGCATGCACCAGGTTCCTTCGTGTTGAGTTGGACTTTTCGTAGTACCCAATCTCCGAACTTAAAAGTACGGATTTGCACCTTCTTGTTGTAATATCATGCCATACGATGTTGGTAGGCTACTGTTTTGATGGAGGTTGCTTCTCACTTCTCTTCGAGTAGATCCAATTCGGCTCTTAGTGCCTCGACGTTGTCCTCAGTGCGAAATTCTTCAGTTCAAAATGTTGGCATTTCGATCTCCACGAGTATCATTGCTTCTGACCCATATGTGAGGTCGAAAGGTGTTTTTCCCATTGGAGTTCGTTTTGTTGTTCTATATGCCCAAAGGACGCCAAGTAATTCGAATGTCCACAATCATTTCGTTGCCTCGAGTCTTCTTTTGATTGCTTCCAAGATTGTCCTGTTGGTTGTGGATGAGCAGGCGTAGAGAAATTTTGCTGGATATTCAGATTCTAGCATAACTCTTTAACCTTCTTGCATTCAAATTGCTTCCCATTGTCCGTGAAAATTACCCTTGGGATCCCAAATCTGCATATGATGTCTTTCCAAATAAACTTCTCGACTTGGGCTTTTTCTATCTTTGTTAGGGGCTCTACTTCTACCCACTTGGTGAAGTAGTCTACTGCAACGAAAAGAAACTTCTTCTTATCGAACGATGGGAGTGGTCCTACGATGTCTACTCCCCATTGTGCACCAAAGGCTGCTCATTCGGATCAGTTTTGTCTCAGCATGAGAGTGTATGGGGCGATTCTTTGACATTTGTCACATTTGCGTTCTAGCTTTTGAGCATCCACTTGCATCATCGGCTAATAATAACCCAATGTGAAAGCTTTATGGGCCAATGTTCTTCCCCTGGATGATTTTCGCATGTGCCATGGTGGATTTTCTGCAGAACGTATTCATCATCTCCTGGTGCAAGGCACCTCAGCAACGGGCTCATGGAAGATTTTTTGTATAGTTTTTCATTGATCATTGTGTATCTTGCTGCCCGATTTCGTAACTTTCTGGCTTCCATCTTATCTGTTGGGAGTTCTCCATTTGATATATACGACAGGATTGGAGTTGTCCAGTTGTTTTCCTGATCTACGGCATGCTTATTCCGCTTGGTTTTCAAGTATGGAGCTTCCTTGTGTCATGACGAGTGGGTTTTCATTATCCTTTGTTGTCAAAGCTTTCTTTGCTAGTTCGTCAGCTCTTTTGTTCTTTGCCCATGCATACCGTTGAATGGTAGCGTTTCAGAAACCTTCTACTAGCTATGTGGTTTTCTGATGGTAGGTTTTCCTTCGGGTATCTTTGACTTAAAATTCGCCATTTAGTTTATTAACCACCAGCTTTGAATTAGTAAAGATACTAATATCTTTTATTCCCAAGTGTTTTGCTAACTGTAGCCCTGCTATCATGACTTCGTATTCGGCTTCATTATTGGAGGCTCTAAAACTGAATTTTATAGCCTTCTCTAATGTGATGTCTTCCGAGTTGTACAAGACTAGTCCAGCTCCGCTTCATGCCTCGTTGAACGCTCTATCACAGTGGAGGATCCATCCGTCGGTGATTGGTTTGGGTTGTTCTTTTATGCTTTTATTTTCCGCAAGTTGGTTGTTGCTTCCTGTGAGCTCGACGATGAAATCTGCTAATGTCTGAGCCTTGATAGCGGTTTTGGGGGCATAGCTGATGTCGAATTGTCCGAGTTCTATTGCCCACTTTACCATTCTTCTCGACAGATCTGGTTAGTGTAACACCGACCGAAGCGGTTGTTCGGTCATAACCATAATTGGGTGTGCTTGGAAGTATGGTCACAATTATCTTGACGACATGATTAGAGTGAACGCCAATTTCTCTAGGGCCAGATAGTTGAATTCTGCATCTGCGAGTGTTTTGCTAATGTAGTACACTGGTTTTTGCACGCCCTTTTATTCCCGTATCAATGTCGAACTCACCGCGTGATCAAACATAGATAGATATAGATACAATGCTTCTACCGTGTTTGGTTTTGTTAGTAGCTTTGTGCTTCCCATGTACGTCTTAAGGCTTTGAAAGGCTTTCTCGCATTCATCATTCCACTCAAATGTCTTATTTCCTTTCAAGATTTTGAAGAAAGCCAGACACTTGTCTGATGATCTGGAGATGAATCTGTTCAGAGCTGTTATTCTCCCGTTAAGACTTTGATCACCTTTTATGTTTGTCGACGACTGCATGTTGAGAAGCGCTTGTATCTGCTTTGGATAAGCTTTAATTCCTCATTGGTTGACCATGTACCCGAGGAACTTCCCTGACTCCACTACAATGGTGCATTTCTCCGGGTTCAGTTTCATTTTATACTTTCGCAGCTGGGTCTGTTCAAGATCCGTGACGTGGTCTGATCGGCGTGAGCTTTTAACAAGCATATCGTCAATGTAAACTTCCATCGTTTTGCCGATCTGATATTTAAACATCATGTTCACTAGCTATTGGTACGTTGCTCCCACGTTCTTTAATCCGAATGACATTACCCGATAATAGTATGTACCCCATTCCGTTATGAAAGAATTTTTTTCTTGGTTGGGAGGATGTATTTGTATCTGAATATACCCTGAGTATGCATCCATGAAGCTCAACATTTCGTGCCCGGCAGTAGCATCCATTGTTTGATCTATTCGTGGAAGTGGAACACTGTCTTTATGGCATGCTTTATTCAGATCAATGTAGTCCACGCACACTCTCCATTTTTCGTCTTCTTCTTTACCAACACCATGTTTGCCAACTAATCTGGGTAGTGAGCTTCTCTTATCATTCCTGCACTGAGTTGTCGATGTACTTCATTAATTGCCTGATTATGCTCCCGGGCCACCAGTTTTCCTTTTTGTATAACCGGCTTCTTGTTTAGGTTCACTTGTAATTTGTGAGAGATGATGGATGGGTCTATCCCCACCATATCTTTCATTGTCCATGCAAAAACATCTTTGTTATCTTTCAGTAGCTGGATTAGTTCCTTGGCGAGTTCGGGATGAATCTTTGTGCCTTTTCGAACTGACTTTTCTGCTTCGTTGTCTATGTAGACTTTGATCGTTTCTTCTTTCGGTTGTCCGGTGTTAGGTCGTCTTGCAGACTGGTTGGAGCCGTATTATCGTCCAGAGAGTCTGAACTCTTTTCATCACGCTGCTGTGAAGGTTTTTACAGTCGTTGCAGTAATTTCTATTTATGGGGAGTTTTTATCGTTGCGAAATGACACTCATGGGTCGCTAGTTGATCTCTTTTGATCCTTTCGATACCATTTTTGGTATGGTACTTTAAACATTGGTGCATAGTGAAGGAGACTGTGCCCATCATGTGCATCCATGGTCTCCGAAATAGCATGTTGTATGCAGCAGGAGCATCAACGACGAGAAAGTCTGTCAACAATACTCACTACTTTCCTGGCTCTCCTGCTCCGACCGGTAGTTGAATCATTTCCTGTGGATGACATTGTTTCCCACTAAAACCCGCCATTGATTGGTCACTAGGTGAAAGCATCTCAGTGGTGAACCGCATCCTTCGAAAAGCTGTCAGGTATAAGAAGTTGGCCGAGCTGCCGGTGTCGACCAATACCTTTTTTATTTCCCATTTGGCTATCATGACCGAGATCACTAGATCATCATTGTGCGAAAAATTAACCCCGTCTGCATCTTCATTCGAGAAAGTTAGAGGCATCTGCATCATTTTTGCATGTTGTGCGAACGGTTTTTGGAATCTGATCTTTGTCCGTAAGTCTCTGACTATATGCTTTCGGAATCGATTGGATTGTCCTTTTTCCACGGTTGCGCCGTGCAAGACATAGATTGTTTATTTTACTCGCTCATTTGATATGAGTGTCTCGTCCTCGAGTTCAACGAATTCTTCTAGACATCCCTCTTTGATATGACGTTTAATCTCGTCTTTCAAACTATGATAATCTTCAGTATCGTGGCTGTAATCGTTGTGGAAGAGGCAGTATTTGTTCTTTCTCCGGATCTCCTCTCATTTTTGGTCTCCATTTGACATCTTCCCTTCCTACCATAGCTTTAAGAATCTCACTCCGATTCACTATCAAGGTCGTGAACGATTTCTCGTATTTTGGCTTTTTCGGTTGCAGATTTTCAAACTTCCCTTGATTACATTTGGAATTGTTATTAATCTGATGTCTCTTAAGCTGGGGGCTTCTCGAGATGTTTTGCCCTTCAGGTCTTGAATGATTCTATCCACCATCTCGATTATGTGGTTCATTTGAGCCATAAGCATTTCTACTCAGGGATCCGAGGGGATTCCCCTAGATGTCAGAGACATCTTAACCATTACCTGTTGGAGCTCTTTTCTAGCAAGTACGGTTGACTTGACGGTTGTCGCTGGATCGATATTAGGCAGCATGATGTATTGTTCATCGCTAGATTGAGGAATTGTGGAGTGTTCCATTGATCTTGATAGTTTTTTAATCTTCTATCAAACTGTGAGAGCTTTGTTAATGTGGATATTATTTTTTGAAAGAAACTCATCGTTCCCCAAGAACATCGCCAAACTGATGCATCAAAAAATCATCCTCCTGTGAGTTTGACATGCAAAACAATTTTTAGACTGCCAAGGACCACCTTTTTGGTGGTCAAAGGCACTCCGATGCTTAAGTCAACAACTTTGTTGGAAGAAGGAAGTAAATCTGGACAAAACTAAGTTAAAGTTGCATACCTATGTCGAATGTTCCCTTTACCTTTGATAATGGTCACGGATAATTCTTTGCAACAAAAAAAAGATGTTTCTCGTAGCAGTCTTCTCCTTAATAGAGATGCGTCCGAGGAGAAGTAACTCCCTCCACGACTCTTTTTTATGCAATGTTCCTCTTCTTTATGAAAAAACTCATGTCGGGCCTGGATTCAGGCTTTGTTTATGTCTCTTCATTGGTGGGCTTTGTTTGGGCCTTATTCTTCTTGGGTTTTATGAACTAGCCCAATGACTGGGCGTTATATCTTTGTGATGGATGTTCTATGCCATGTGTATATCTATGATGATCAGTCTATTTTGATGTATCATCAATTATAATCTGCCCTTGGTAGACTAGGTTGTAGATCGGACCAGCAGCTGTCTTCGCTAGTCTAAGTGAACTGACCAAACTGTGGTTAAGCATGTGCATCATTTTGAATGGTCGGACAGTGATCCTTGTGAGTCATCTTGATCAGGCGTTGAAAACGATGACTAGACTCCCACTTTCTAAGCCGTTGTCATCCTTTCTCGGCGGACTATGACTTAGAGCGGACCAGAACTTATCGTCATCAGTCGTCACTGGCTAAACTTCGGCGGGTTCGACGATTATTTTCTGAAGTTGGACAATGACCATTGGCAAGCCATCTTGATCAGATGTTGAGAGTGTTGACTAGACTCTCACTTTCTAAGCCATCGTCATCCACTCTCGGTAGACTATGACTTAGAGCGGACTAGAAGTTATCATCATCAGTCGGAACTGACTAAGCTTTGGTCAGGTTTGGCAACTATTGTCTGTAGTTGGAAAATGACCCCTGACAAGTCATATTGATCAAGCGTTGAGAGCGCTAACTAGACTCCCACTTTCTAAGCTGTCATCATCCGCTCTTGGCGAATTATGACTTAGAGTGGACCAGAATCAATTGTCATCAGTTGGAACTGACTAAGATTTAGTCGGGTTCGACGACCATTGTTTGTAGTTGGACAACAACCCCTGGCGAGTCATCTTGATCAAACATTGAGAGCGCTGACTAGACTTCCACTTTTTAAGTTGTCATCATCCGATTTCAGCGGACTATGACTTAGAGCGGACCAAAAGCTATCATCATCAGTCGTCACTGACTAAACTTTGGTTGGATTTGGCGGTCATTATCTGTAGTTGGACAATGACCCCTATGTCACAACTATCTTCTTGCCTAGCCAAGTGAGGTTAGCAAGTGTAAATAATGTAAAGTATTCCACATGTTTCTAAAGAGTTCTCTGGAACGTTCCATAAAATTCCATAGAGTTCCATAGGATTCTAGTCCTTATATACTTCTAAGGAAGTGTGTAGAAGATCATTGTAGACTGTTAGATCAAATTGATCACTACTGTCGATTGAGGAGGTGGAGTTGTGTAAACAGGCTAAGGCCTCATTTGTTATAATCACCTCAGAGAATTCAAACAATACAAGTTCTAGTTCTCTTAAGCTCTCTTGTGTGTTCTTAGCTTGCTTAGCTTTCAATAGTCTAAGTAAGTCTTTCGTGGGCAAGGCTCACTAGCTTTCTTTGATAAGTCGGGGCAAAGTTTGCTAGTGCCGCACGGGAAGTACTTGTGAAAAGAAAGCCTGTGATAGTTGGTATCAGAGCCTGGTTTGGCAAGGTTGGTGAAATCATTCTACACAAGAGAATGTCATCGGAGGTCAACAACCCATCAATTGGCAAGAACGACAAAGGTGGGAAATTCCGCAAGGACAAGTCGAAGGGCATGATCGCTGTGATGGATGAAAGGTTGGCTAAGTTGTGTGCCACCATGTCCGACTTGAGGGAGAAAGTCGAAGACATGGACCAACACATCGAGGGGCAAACGTCCAATGGGGAGGACCAACAGCTCTGGGAAGAGATGCCAGGAGCCTTAAATGTTGTAGTGGACATGGTGTCCAAAAAGATCGAGTCCCTAGAAGCCCAAATTGTTGCTAAAGATGAGGAGATGCAGGCTTATAGAGAAAGAGTTGAGAATCTTGAAACTCAACTCAATGTGTGTATGGCTGCAGTAGCCAATGGTGGGGCTACACCAGGGACAATCACTCACAGAGTCGAAGCTCCCAAACCTAAGGCCTATGGTGGGGCAAGGAGAGCAAGGGAGATCGACAACTTCTTATGGAACATGAAGCGCTACTTTGATGCGGTTGGCATAAGGGATGAAGCAGCAAAGGTGCGTAATGTCTCCTTATATTTAAAGATGTTGCTACAGTTTGGTGGTGCAGAAGGTCCGATGTCAAGAAGGGATTGTGCACCATCGACACTTGGGAAAATTCACGAAGGAACTCAAGAGACAATTCTACCAGGAGGATGCCGAAAACGAAGCTAGGGCCAAGCTTCGCCGCCTTCAACATAAGGAAGGCCACATAAGGGAGTATGTGAAGGAGTTCTCGGAGTTGCTCTTGGAGATTCCTGACATGGGAGAAAAGGATGCTTTGTTTAGCTTCCTTGATAGCCTAATAGGTTGGGCCAAGTTGGAGTTGAAGAGGCGAGGTGTGCAAGACCTTGCAACAGCTATGGCTGCGGTCGAGTCCTTGATTGAGTTCAAGAGAAAGGACTCATCCAAAGGGCAAGGGAAAAAGCCGAGTAATGATGGCAAAGGTGGGAGAGACAAAGAGAAGTCGTCCAAGGAGCACAAAAACTCCAAAGACAAGGGGAAGGAGAAAAGAGATGGATCACCCAAGAAGATATCTTGCTTCTTATATAGTGGACCCCATCGGGCATTCGAGTGTCCCAACCGAGGGAAACTTGTCGCGCTTGTCATGGAGGAAGAAGAAAAGGAGGAAAGGAGGATCGCCTCAATGAATCTCCTAAGTGCCATTCAAGCTAAGGTCGAGGAACAACCACGTGAAAAGATGTACGTGGAGATCGAGATCGAGAACAAGACTTTGAAAGCCATGGTGGATACCGGAGCCGACACAGTCTACATGGCTAAGGACCTTGCTGAAGAAATTGGCCTATCATATACTAAGGAAAAAGGATATATCAAGGGAGTCAATGCTAAAAGTCTCCCAATTGAAGGAGTAGCTCGTGGCAATGATATTCGGCTTGGACAATAGCAAGGTAAAATCGACATAACTATTGCTCCAATTGATGATCACAAGTTCTATTTGGGAATAGATTTCCTGGACATGGTGAAGGCTTTCTTGGTCTCATATGCCAACACCATGTGCATCATGGAGAAGGGACAACCTTGTGTTGTGCCCGTGGTACGGGAAATAAGTAAAGAGAGAATGGTGTCCGCTCTCCAACTTTCTAAAGGAGTAAAGAGGAATGAACCTACTTACTTGGTTACTCTCAAGGAAGACGAAGGTCCCATGGATGGAGGTGTGAATGCACCTAAGGTCGTCCAAGATGTTCTCAAGAAGAACAAGGATGTTATGCCTACCAAGTTGCCTAAGAAGCTTCCACCAAGGAGAGAGGTGGATCATGCTATTGAGTTAGAAGTTGGAGCGAAGCCACCCGCATTTGCTCCTTATCATATGGCACCTCTTGAGCTCGAGGAGTTAAACCAAAGACGAAGGAGATGAACCAAAGACGGCATGTGTTACAAGGTACGGGTCTTACGAGTTCTTAGTCATGCCATTTGGTTTAACTAATGCGCCGGCCACATTTTGCACTTTAATGAATAAGTTACTAGCTCCTTACCTTGATCGGTTCATAGTTGTGTACCTTGATGACATTGTGATCTATAGTAAGACATTGGGGGAACATGTGGATCACTTGAGGCAAGTGTTCCAAACTTTGAAGGAGAATGAGCTCTATGTCAAAAAGGAGAAGTGCTCATTTGCCCAAGAGGAGGTGACATTCTTGGGTCATATCATTGGCAAGGGCAAGCTTCGTATGGACAAGTCCAAGGTACAAGCCATCCAAGAATGGGAACCACCGACCAAAGTCATCGAGTTAAGATCTTTCTTTGGCTTGGTTAACTATTATAGAAGGTTCATCAAAGGCTACTCTTCCATTGACGGACTTGCTCAAGAAGGGACGAAGTTGGGATTGGAGTTCAAAATGCCAACAAGCTCTCGAAGGATTGAAGAAGGCAATTGTGGAGGAACCAATGTTGGCACTTCCCAACCATTCTATGTCTTTTGAGGTACATACGAATGCTTCCGATTTTTCTATTGGTGGAGTATTGATGCAAGAAGGACATCCTATTGCCTTTGAAAGTAGGAAGCTCAATGATACAGAGAGGCGATACACAGTGCAAGAGAAGGAAATGACTGTGGTTGTGCATTGCTTGAGAACATGGCATCATTACTTGCTTGGGAGCAAATTTGTGGTTAAGACCGACAATGTTGCCACTAGCTACTTCCAGACACAGAAAGAGCTCACACCAAAACAACCTAGATGGCAAGATTTCTTGGCAGAGTTCGATTACACTTTGGAGTACAAGCATGGCAAGGCTAATCTTGTTGCGGATGCTTTGAGTAGAAAAGGAGAACTTGCTGACATAAGTCAACCCCAAAGCAACTTGAAGGAACGCATAAAAGAAGGATTGGCACATGATTCCATGGGTCAAACCATCATATCTCTTGTCAAAGATGGGAAGACAAGATGGTTTTGGGTGGAGAGCGACTTGATATACTCTAAGGGAAGGTGAATCTATGTTCCACCTCATGACAACCTAAGGAAGGCAGTCTTGAAAGAATGCCATGATAGCAAGTGGGCGGGACATTCAGGTATACATCAGACTCTTGCTATTGTGGAAGATTCCTATTATTGGCCACATATGAGGGATGATATCGAAGCATATGTAAAGACTTGTCTTGTATGCCAACAAGACAAGGTGGAGCAACAGTCACCTGTCGGCTTACTTGAACCTCTCCCCATCCCAGAGAGGCCTTGGGAGAGTGTTTCCTTGGATTTTATAGTTGGTTTGCCTGCATCGGAAGGTTGCAATTGAATACTTGTGGTCGTGGACAGATTTTCGAAGTATTCCACCTTCATTCCCACACCCAAGGAGTCCACAGCCGAGCAAGCCGCACATTTATTCCTCAAACATGTGGTGAAGTATTGGGGTGTGCCCAAATCTATTACCAGTGATCGGGATACTCGGTTCACGGGGAAATTTTTGACTGAGTTATTCAAGTTGTTGGGTACCAACCTTAACTTCTCTACTAGCTTTCATCCTCAAACGGATGGTCAGACGGAAAGGATGAATGTTTTGCTGAAGTTATATCTTAGGCACTATGTGAGTGCCAACCAGCGAGATTGGGCTTAGTTGTTGGATGTTGCCCAATTCTCTTTCAACTTGCAGAAGAGTGAAACGATGGGTTGTAGCCTATTTTAGATTGTCATGGGATAACAACCTATGACCCCGAGTTCTATTGCCACTGGCTACACTGGAGTGAGTCCATCAGCCTATAAGTTTGCCAAAAAATGGAATGATCAAGATGATGAGGCTCGAGCTTACCTTGAGAAGGCATCCAAGAGGATGAAGAAGTGGGTCGACAAGAAGAGACAACCTCGAGAGTTCCAGGTCGGAGAACTTGTGTTTGTCAAGATGCATGCTCATGCCAGACTTTCAGGATTGCATCGTGGCCTTATCAGGAGATATGAGGGTCCTTTCCCCATAGTCAAGAAAGTGGGAAAGCAAGCATACAAGGTCGAGGCCTTATCAGAATCTATAGTCACTGACACTGAAAGGCAAGGAACCCCACAATACTCATTGTCTACAATGAAGAACCCCTACAAGAACCCATACGTGTCATTGGAAGGGGAGAACCAAAGCAATGAAGTTGGAAACTGGAGAGGATTGTGACTCGATGTAGTACATTATCTTTATTATTCAACTGAAATAAATGTAGTATGATTTTTATTATTTGGTAGATTTTGTGACTCAAAGTAATACATTATCTTATTAATTACATTACTTTGCCTCCATTCATGGAAATGTTTAAGTTTGGCACATTTAGATTTTTATTTTCTAGAAATAAAACTTATAAGATGTTATAAAAAGTCATTTGATAGCACTTGATGAATGCTATAGAAAAAAAAGGGGCCTTGAGAAACGCTATAGAAACTAATATAATAGCATTTGTTAAATGTTACGTGAGGGAAGACAATAGCATTTCAGAAACGCTATAAAAGGCCAACTTACTATAGCATTTTTAAAATGCTATAATAAACCCTGGGTCTATTATAGCTTCGGCAGACACAACGTTTTTGAAATGCTATTAATGAGCATTTTTCTTGGAGTGAATATAAGTATTGATTTTGCCTCTTTATAAGTCTGACATCTTATGCTACATTCAACACATATAGATCAAACTCTACATAGCACAATACCATTCAATAACAAACCAACCTAAGGTGTAAACAATTCAATTGTAGACCATTAACATAATTGGCTTGCAACAATAGCCAAAAACATCCTATTCAGGTTCACTTTCTTCTATCCTCATTACAATTGTCATTGCAACCGCAAAACCGCCTTTATCTGGCGCCATTGACAATGGGGTTGTGTCCTTTTCCTTTTTTTTCTTCTTCTTCATCACTATTAAAGCAATCACAACTTACCCAACCAAAAGAAATCCTATTTGAGAGAACCCATTCACCAAATGAGGTTTCTTGTGTTTCACTACTGTTGTAGAATAACACCCCGTAATTGTTGGCTCTAGCTCTTCTCCACCATTGAAGGTGTCGGTGCCATTGATGAAGACCCAAAGATGACGACCTTAGAATGGCATTGAATCGGTTCCATTGCAGACTCAGTGAGTAAATTCAATCCAATCGTATCAACTCAGTGAGGATTAAATCAAAGATATTATTGAACAAGAGATCAATAACAAGTAATATATGAAAAGAGAGGACTGGAGGCGGGAAAGAACTGGTGAAGGACTTATGATAAACAAAAACTTTAGGTTAAAGAGAGCAGAGATGTCCAGGATCGGTCTTGTGAGCGAGTTGTTTTGCAAACTTGGAACTCAGAGCTAGTCAAGGTGTTGATTGTTTTAACGGTGCGGGCATGAAAGAGAAAGTGGTGGTGATGGTTGGGTTCTAACGGCCGAGAGGGTGGTGTTGGTTCTAACGTGGAGGATCAGTTGGAGGGTGATGGTTGTTCGTTTCAGAGAGTGGAGGAGACAGGGATTTAAAGGCATGTTGTTGCGCGTGCGAGAATATGAGGAATGGAGGCCGATCTAATAACTGTAGATTTTCCATGAGATACGTTTTTATTTTAATTAGATCCTTTGATCTCCTTCAAGAATAGTATGATCGTTCAGATAAAATATTTGTCGTCCATGTGTGTGGATCAGTTGAGAGACGGTTGAGATCATATAAATCACGTCCTTCACATAGTGCGTGAGATGCATGTGAAGGGAACTATCATTATGAAAAAAGTCACGAGGGGTTTGACAATTCAGACACGTTGATTGCTAGTCCTGGGGAGACTGAAATAGTGAATAATGCGGGTGGTATTTAAATAACTATTTATTATGGAAGAAAATAGCAAATAACCCTTTTTCGTAGTGTATTTATATGGGTCCATTGAATATGCCGGTACGATATGCAATGATTTACTTGAACTTTTATTGTAGTTCAAATACATAAATAACTTGATTTGCTTAATTGAATTCCTATATCAGGCTCTTCTTTCATCTGACGATCAAAGCATGATGCAAACAATTTTACAATGCTTCTTACCGCTCATAGGTCGAATTTTCCTCACTAACAGTTTAGATATTTGCATGGTTATGTCAGGAATGACATATATCACTTTGCAATGACAAAATATTACGAATATTATTTTCATAAAAATGTGAGTTGGATTTCATATGGATACACATAGGTTGAAAAAAAATGTGTACCTCTCTAGAAAGAGGGTCTTGATCACATGATTCATATGCTTAACCATTTGTATTTCTTAAAACATGTATTCATAATCTTGGTCTCCATTCAGTAAATGCAAAAGATCATTGACTTCAATTGTTCCTTTGGCGAGACCACAAATAGAATTTACTTGATCATCCAAATAATCATCGAAAACTGATTAGGAAAGGCAATCAACATGCACATTTAATTTATGTGTTATCACAATATTCTTTGTTGTAGCCGCAACTGATTTGCTAGCAGAGCATTGTCAAAGGTTGGTGGGGTTGGGATCATACAAGGTATAATTGCGGAAGGGCTAACAACATTTACTGTTAGTAGTAAACAAGGCAAGGGAACATGATTACCTTATTATGCCTTCAATGCCCGGGTGACTTGGGCAGCAACAAGTTTTTTTAATAGAAAAGTAATTTGTTCCATTAGGTCATCGTGTCTCTTTTTGAATGCAATAGTCAATTTAGTTCACAATTCAGCTTTGGCAATGGTGCTAGAACAAATTGCCTGGTTGGTTAGAGTCACTCATGAGTGACGCTAAATTTCTTAACAATATAGATATTACAAAAGCTGTGAGAGTAAGTGTGGAAACTATGGGCTAGGTGGGAGGCGGTTTTTAACTTTTCACAGATGGAGAGGAAAATGGATGATTACGGAACAAACTGATGATGTTGAACAATTGGATGGGAGGCAAGGTATATAAACTTTTTAATGAAATTGAAGGAGATGGAAGCGGAATGGGTGGTGAGGGGTAAAAATGAAACATTATGATGAAAGACAATGGAACATGTCCAGGTATTTGGTGTAGAAACCAAATATGCTGGCTCTGATTACTAATTGGCACAACAGATATTGAAAAAAAAGGACCTTCAGAGATCTTGAAGGAAAAATAAATGAAAGGGATAATCGATAACGAAGGAGAATAATTTAGGGAGAAGTGATCGCAAGGGAGAAGAGATTGCAAGGGAGAAGGTGAAGAGAGAGGATGAGAGAGGAAAAAAGTAGAAGAGATCACAAGGGAGAAGGAGAAGAGAGAGGATGAAAGAGGGGAAAAAAGCCTTTTAATGGTGGTGTCACAAAGTACATAAAAGGGGTGGTGGTGTCAAAGAGTTGAATTAATGGTGTTAAAAAGTAGAAGCCCAAATAAGGGCATGGTCCTAACTAAAATAACAACTATGTTGTAACAATTGAGTTGGCACCACCACCTCTGGCATGGTGTGCGGATGTCACCTATTAAGCACCTCATTCTTTAGATGTCTTGACTCACTGTTGTAAAACTTGAGATGGCACCATCACCCTTTGCAGGGGTGTGGATGTCCATTTCATGATACTTTCACATCCTATAAATATTCTAAACTCAATTGTATACAAATGTACAGATAATGAAAATGAAATGAGAATCATGTAGGGATCAGTCTTTTTGGCTTATTTATACATTTATATTCTTTTCTTCCCTTAGTTTATTTCACATTATCAACAGGAAGCGCGACTTGGGTATTTTTTCTTGGCCTTCATTTTTCTAGACATTTTTTCAAAAGCGTTTAGATGTAAATAATCCAACAAGAGCCTATGTTTTCTTAAATTTGATGCGATTGTTTCCCATGAAAAATATTACATGCTACTGTAGATGTTGTACATATAACAAGCATGCTATTGATTGATTCATTACGATTTTAATGTACCAAGTTAAACCAAATGGTTATTCAAATTGTTACATGGCATGTTGTCGTGCAAACGGTGAATGAGTTGATCGATATCGAACTCCATTTTAGTTCATTTCATCCCTCGTGACTAGTTCATAACTTCAACTTTATTAATATTCAATTAAAAAGGCCTAAAAATCAAATTATAAACCTCATTTTCAAAATCGTCGTCATTATCCAATGTAGAGAAAAGGAAAAAAAAAGTATGTGGAAGGAGGTGTTTCCTTCAGGTAGAGAACAAGATTAAGGATTTCTTTATTATATAATAAACCAAAATCATGATCGAATAAGAACTCTATATTAATATTACATGTATGGCATCTAACTTTCCTTGATAGTTGTTGTACCACATGTCGTTTTAAATCAGGAACTTAAAATAAGTCACCCTTAGCACACACTCAACTTACATTCCCTAGCAGTTGCTTATGTACTCCTTGTACAAAATAGTTTGATGGAATCTTAAATTACATGTCTTCAATTTCTTGGAAGACCTATACTCATGCAACTATACTACCTAATAGTACTACGGGATATGCAACCTTCCATGACATGAAGTTGTTTCAACTTTGTCTCACTTTGTACTATAAGTTATCACCCACGATGTTTTAAAAAGTGTTTTTTAGCCTCGAAGCAGTCAAGCTTTTTCCGATGCGAAGTGGTGCCTCAAGGCAGAACGAGGCAATTTTTAATAAAAATTTATGAAAAAATATATAAAAATTACACAAAATAAAAAAACAAAAAAACAAAATAAGTAATCATCAGTGCAAGAGATAATATGAATTAAATCATAAAATTGGTTGAGGCTATAGAATTACCTAATTATAGTGTATATTCTAGAAGATTTGCAAGCTTGTTTAATCGTTCTTTTATGTATTCTTGAAGACTTGCAGTTTAATTGAAACAATTATGAATTTCTTTTGCATATTGCAATGAAGCACCAAAATGAAAATAAATACTGAATTTACCTGATCGACCATCCAACAACACCAAAATCAATGGGGAACCCGCATCACTTTGTGAATCCACATTATTCACTTTGTGGAAGACTTAACAAAGTAAACATTTGTGTTTTGGTCTTTCAGAATTTAAATGAGGCACATTAGCAAAATAACATGAACAATAGCTCGTGGGGTTTCATGTAGCGATTGCTAACAGGCAAGTAACAAAATAAGAAAAGCTTGATTTCAACTTTATGATTTTCTGCTGCCATTTTAACTAAAGGATTCAAAAGCAACTAGTATGGATTATAGATCACACAGAGTATGTAGAAACACAAAATAACCATGTAAAATTTTTAGAAAAAACAAACATCTTGTCTAATGGAATTTCAGCAAGGTTCAGCTTAAGAATGCCACCAATCAAAAATAGATTCAAACACAGTTTTTCTAAGGGATGAGGCATCAGTCCACAGTATGATAGATCAAGTTTCACAAGTTTTCGTGGCCCAACGAACAACACTTTTGTTAGCTCTAGTTGTCCATCCTACATCCATATACAATTAGTGTCAAGTGTGATAAATCTAATGAGTTTCCATATTCATTCAGAATGAAAACATACATAATCATGAATCAATTCACAGAATCAATATTAGTTTCATGAGCATTAATCCAGATTCAAAAGCCATTCTAAGATAAAGCAAAAGAAATGTTTGTATAAAAACACACCACACCTTTTCAAAGTAGCAAGTTTGGCTAATAGATTCCTCATTGCATTTCCAGTGACAGGGTTGTTATGACCTGCTTGGGAGGTAAATATTAATCAAACCTATTAGTCAAAATAAGTAAGTTTAATCAATTCCACAAATCATCAATTGTCAAATATTCATCATCACAAATCATAAATACAACAAATAGTCCATAAATTATCTCATATTCATCATCAAAGGTCACAAATCATCAATTATCTCATATTCATCATCACAAACTTCAGCAAGTACAAGAAATAAACAATTAATCATCACAAGTCATAAGCACAATAACAAGTTCATATATAATAGTTCATAAATTCATGAATACAAAATAACAATATCCTAGTCCTCGTCGTCCTCATCAATCTCATCATCATCACTATCCACTGCATCATCTCCCTCATCTGTCTCATATTCATGTTCCATCCAACATTCTTATTCTTCATCCCTCAAGTGCATTGGAGCTTTACTTATGCCATTAAGAGTGTGAGTGTGGAGCTTCAATCTTTAGCATATTACAGTTACAATGAAATGAAAGCAGTAACTTTTACGTTCAATAATCATTTACTTTTTCCATAAGTTGAACCCTCATATATTTTCGCTTTTTTTTCCAATACCATAGATACGCCTTGGCCCCAAGCATGAGTGGCGGTAGACTTCTCATTGAGTTCTTCCTTTTTTTACTTTCATCATTCTCACCTCCTTCATTCCCGTCAAGCACAATAGCATTAATATCAATTTCATCAAGATTTTGATGCCATTAAGCTTCGGGACAAGGGTCTGAAACCACTGGCACTAGCACATGGGGTGGGTTCCCTAAACCATTTCCATCATCTGCAGTTTAAGTAGGGGGTTCAACTTATCATGCTCTACTAGCCATTCATTGTCACTATCCACCACATCTGAATCCATTGGAAATGGTGCATCTTGAGCTTCATTTTGTCCCCTCAACATCAACTTTTTAGCTTTCAATCTTTTTTTGTACATGACATGTACCAAGACATTGAGCTTTGTTGCAGGTAATATGTTTATTTTCTTCGTATGCACTTAACAAACATGTAACAACCTGTAAATTGAAATGCAAATTATTAACACAATAACCAAGCAAAGTTGATGATACATCAAAATAGACCGATCATCTTGGCATACGCGTGGCATAGAGACTCATCATAAAGATATAGCGTCCAGCCTATTGGGCCTGCTCATAAAGCCCAAGAAGAATAAAGCCAATTACAGAAGCCCAAACAAGGTCCGCCAATGAGAAGACGTAAATAGGGCCCGAACCCAGGCCCTAACCAATCAGAGCCTGAATCTAGGCCCGACACGAATTCTCTCATAAATAAGATAAACGTTGCACCAAAAAAGAGTCGTGGAGAGAGTTACGCCTCCACGATCGTATCTCCATTAAGGAGGAAACTGTTACAAGAAACATCTCCTTACGTTGCGCCTCATATGCTTAAGTCACGTAGAGAGTTAACTAAGACCATTATAAAAGGTAAAGGGAACATTCCACACAGGTATGCAACTTTAACTGAGTTTTGTCCAGATTTACTTCCTTCTTCCAACATAGTTGTTGACTTAAGCATCGGAGTGCCTTCGGCCACCACAAAGGTGGTCCTTGGCAGTCTAAAGATTATTTTGCAGGTCAAGCTCACAGGAAGACGATTTTTGGACGCATCAGTTTGGCACCATCTGTGGGAAACGACGAGTTTCCTTTCTATAAACAAAATATACAATGACAAAGCTCACCATAACCTGATTAAATATCAACAAACCGTCAAAGCAAATGACACAGTTAGCAGATCCTCAACCCAGTAATGATCACGACAGCTCTACTACTGACAACAATGCATCACTGAGAGATTACGAAGAAGAAGCAGCCCGGATCATCAGACCACTAGAACCCAAATTTGGGGATCCGCAACATGCAATAGCCCAAACAACCCAAAACATTCGGTGACATTGCCATGGATCCTAGGGTAGACTACTAATAGCCCAGATGAGTCACATAACAAATATGCTAGAGAAGATCACCCAGAACTGCAATCAGCTAGCTGATTCTGTTCAAGCACCGCCACAACAAAACTCCGCTAACCAAACTCGAGGAAGTGACGAAATCCTAGCACAACCCCAACAAGAAAACTTCGAAAGCAACGATCTCCCTCGGGGCAAGAATCCACTGTGTGAATGGATGCTTATCAAAATCTCATTTAGGATAGGATTTACGAATCCCAACATACTATACGAGTTAGCAAAGTTGCCATTCTCTGGCACACTCATGAAAACAACAATGCCAAAAAAGTCCACTCCACCAAAGTTTGAAGTATATGATGGTACTTTCGACCCAACTGATCACCTGAGACATTTCCACCACATGATGGCCCTGATGGAAACCACATAGTCGATCTTATATAGGACATTCCCGATTAGCCTCATATCCACAACAATGAATTGGTTCAACAGCCTACCACCAAGGTTGATAGATTCCTTCCAAGCTTTGGCCACCGCTTTTATCACCAGATTCATCGAGAGTCAACGAATGAGGAAAGGGCCACACTACCTCCTGCATATTAGACAGAAGCCCGAAGAGACAATACGAGAATATGTCACCCGTTTTACCAATGAATTGACAATGATCAATGGATGTAGCGATGACACAGCCGCTGCGACCTTTGTGGCCGGACTGGAGAGAGGTCATTTCTTTGATGCTCTTAACCTGGAGCCTCCAAAGGGCATGGTAGTCCTGCTAAAAATAGCACAAAACACATCTCCCTTGAGGAGATGAAGGCGGCCAGGAGGAAAAATGACAAAAAAAGATAAAGTCTTTCGACGAAACGGGAAAGAAATGTGGAAAGAAGATAGGATGATAGACAACGGGAGGGTAGCAAACAATCGAAGAAACATCAAAATGGCGGAAAAAGTGATTCGCAACGAAAAGAATCCGAGAAGCTACAACCAACGCGGCCTCGATACAAGCAAGTAATGAATGTGATGAAGAACACATACAAGCCATATACAACCCTGAAAACAAGTCGAACAAATAATTGAAGCACATAGCGAAATGGGATAACATCAACTAGCCAGAGGAGGCCTAAAAAAAAGACAAAAGAAAATATTGTTCCTTCCATAAGGATCATGGGCACGATATCGAAGACTGCTACAATCTAAAAGACGAAATCCAGCACTGGGCTCAGAAATGATGACTCGACGAGTTCATCGGAATGCTAGATAGACAACTCACATAGAATGAGAAAGTAGACAATGTTGCGGGATCAAAAGAACAACCCAGTGACCTAATATACGCCTCACACTATATAGCCGAAAAAAACAAAACACACGAAACAGCCAGGAGAACTTCTCACTCGAACCGATTTATGTCAGAATAAGGATACTAACAAGACATTTCACGAATGCACAAAACATGGAGAAGTTTACATCAGCCAACTAATACGAGTCAAAAGATCCTATCGGCGGATGCAAGCTCGACCCGAATCAATAATGACAAAACTGATAGCAACAGACTCAACCGAACCCTGATGGTTGACACCGAATATGGAGCCAACATCAGCATGATTGGACAATTTGGTGTTGATGTGAGCATGATTCGACAATTCGGTGCTGATGTGAGCAAGATTGGATAGTTTGGTCTTGACAAAAGCACGATAAGACAGTTTGGTGATGAAATGAACATGATCGGACAAGCAACCACTACTCAGCCATCAAATAGAAAAGCACCTTGAGTCTGCTAGTCACGACATTCGAGGATGAAACAAAGAAAAACAAAACAACAAAAACATCAATCTCTAATACGAAGACCAACAACGAGCAAAGGAAGACAAAGAAAATCATACTTCAAACCAGCGTAAACGCCTTAACAGCTAAGGCTGGTGAAAACATCAAAAAAAGGGAATATCAATAAGAGTACAAATTCAAAGCCCCAATTTTTTGCATGGACAACAAAATAGATACATCAAAGGATTAGCCATACTGAGCAATCGACGACAAAAGTCAAATATATATAACTTTTGGTTGCTCAACCACGAAGTAAAGGTTGGACAGCCAAGTCAACTAAACACAACAACTTCAAGTAGACTGAGATGTCGAGTTAATGAAATAAAGGTTGGACACCCAAGTCAACTAACTACAAAAACTTTAAGTAGACCGAGATGTCGAGTTAACGAAGTAAAGACTGAACATCCGAGTCAAGTAAACACAAAACTTCAATTCGACTCAGATGTCGAGTTAATGAAGTAAAGGTTGGACACCCGAGTCAACTTATCACAAAAACTTCGAGTCGACCGAGATGTCAAGTTAACGAAGTAAAGGTTGGACACCCGAGTCAACTTATCACAAAAACTTTGAGTCGACCAAGATGTCGAGTTAACGAAGTAAAGGTTGGACACTTGAGTCAACTAAACACAAAAACTTTGAGTCAATCTAGATGTTGAGTTAATGAAGTAAAAGTTGGACACCCGAGTAAAATTATCACAAAAACTTTGAGTTGACCTAGATGTCGAGTTAACGAAGTAAAGGTTGTACACCCGAGTCGACTTATCACATAAACTTTGAGTCGACCGAGATGTCGAGTTAACGAAGTAAAGGTTGGACACCTGAGTCGACTAAAAACAAAAACTTCGAGTCGATCGAGATGTCGAGTTAACGAAGTAAAAGTTCGACACCTGAGTTAACTAAACACAAAAACTTCAAGTCGATCGAGGTGTCATGTTAACAAAGTAAAGGTTGGACACCCGAGTCAACTTATCATAAAAACCACGAGTCAACTGAGATGTCAAGCTAACGAAGTAAAAGTTGAACAAACAAGTAAACTTAACACAAAAACTTCAAATCGACCAAGACATCGAGTTAACGAAGTAAATGCTCAACAAACAAGTTGACTTAACAAAATAACTTCGAGTTGACAGACACATCGAATCAACGAAGTCAAAATTAAAGCAACAAATCAACATGATTCGAGGAAGTACAAGCAAAAACAACTCTTTGCGGCAAATCAGGAAAAACAATGTTGACCCAACATTAGACGAATGATGAGCCAAAGCATGAAAGTAGCTACAAAAGAATTCAAAGCAAAATCCATGACAATTACAACCGAATTAAAAAGAAAAGAAACAACAAAAGTTCATTTTTATTGATAATACTACTTTGTTACATCCGGAGCAGGAGATAAAGAAGTGGAGGAAGAAACGGAAGCAATTACAGGATCATCACTCGCAGGAAAATGAGAAGGACTCTCTTCAAGAGAGGGAGATAGTAATGACCCTGGGGCGCTTGAGGGTAGAAGAAGCAATGGCTCCTCAGCTACTGGAGCAGATTCTTCGATATCATCGTTCTCGAAAGCTTCACCAACCAAGTGACGATACCTAGACAAATCTTCACCGAGTCCCTCGATATAGTCAAGAAGCTCAACCCCGGTCCATCAACAACTCGCTTCCAATCTTCGACTTCGACTATACGAGCCTATCCTTGGTAGCAGCGAGTTCATTTTTGGCCACGTCAAGCTGCCATTAAGCGGTAAAAAGTATTTGCCTTGACATCATCGAGCGCAACAGTTATTTGTTCCACCCGCCTCTCAGCGGTATCACACATAACGGATTGTTCCACTTCAGCACAAGAAGCTTCATAAAAAGCTACTTTCTCAGTGGATAACTTTTTTCCACATCACGTAGACAGGTACAAACCCCATCCAACTTGGCTTTCAAATAATCAAGCTCAGCAGTAGATTTATCCCGCATATTTTTTGCCTCAACCAACTACTTTTGAGCAGCCTCTGCAGCTTTCTCTGATTTCGCACATTGCGCTTTCAACACATCAAATTGGGAAAAAACATGAGAAAACACCAACAACAATGCCGCCAACCTCCTTTCCAAAGAAGCCACTTGCTCATGACCAACTGGATCGACCGAGCCCATCACCCCTGCATAGGCGAGATGATTCATCCCGTCCATTATCTGCTCAAGACCGTGATCGATGTGATCAAACGGATCCAGTACTGGCATCGAAGGGCTTTCTACCAACCGGCCTGTGCCACTCATTTACCAACTTACGTGCATTGTCTAGCATGTCAAGCTGAGTGAACCAGCAAAACTTGTCATCCGACTTAATATGGATATCCTTTGAGCCAAGCTCAATCCAACCAACCCATGGATGAAGAACACTAGGATTCGGAAGCACTGAAAAACCACCCAAACAGCCAAAAGGGCATAAGGAATAGTAGTAACACCAGAAAAACCACTTTTACCTCCCGTCGAGAAGCGTATGTGGCAAGGGCAGGACTAGCGGTAACGGCGAAACTAGGAGAAACCTGACGAACAGGAGAAGAAACTAAGAACCTGGTTGCTTCACTGACATCAATAGAAGGAGAAGGAGAGTGATCCTTGAAACTCAGACCACCACCAATGTCTTTAGACTGCTCCACCGCTAGCTGAAGCATTTTTTCATTAATGACCCGGGGATCATCATTTGACAACTCAGCAGCATCCGAGACACCATAAACAAAAAGAAGTTTCTTCTCATTATCGTCCAGCGGACGAGTATAGGGATGGCAGTGGGGCGGATATTCGTGAATATCCGCCCCACCCAATCCGTTTGGGGCGGTTTTGGATATGGCTGAATGGGTTTTCGGGTGGTTTCGGGTATCCAAAAAATATTCGTTCACTTTTCGGGGCGGATACGGATTTGGCCATATCCGCCCCGCAGGCCCCGCGGATATCCGTTTAACCAACGAATTTACAAAATTACCCTTTATATAGATTATTAACTTCCTCCCTCGGACCCTCACCTCACACCAATCGCTCTCCCTCACTCACCAAAGAGCGACTCCCTCCCCTCCCTCACTCACCAATCGGTCTCCCTCCCTCACAGAGCGACTCCTCTCCCTCCCTCCCTCCCTCACAGAGCGACTCCCTCCCCTCCCTAACTCACCAATCGCTCTCCCTCCCTCACAGAGCGACTCCCTCCCTCCCTCACAGAGCGACTCCCTCCCCTCCCTCACTCACCTACCCTCACTCACCAATCGCTCTCCCTCCCTCCCCCCTCACTCCCTGCTCCCCTCACGCCGCGAGACGCGAGATCCTCCCTGCTCCCTGCTCCCCTCACGCCGCGAGACGCCGAGATCCTCCCTGCTCGCTGCTCGCTGTTCCCTGCTCCCCTCACGCCGCGAGATCCTCCCTGCTGCCCTCATGCCGCGAACAGGGTTTCTTCCATCTCCCCCTTCAGAGATCAAGATCAAGAGATCAAGATCAAGATCTGATCTGATCTGAGACTGAGATCGGATCTGATCAAGATCAAGATCTGATCAAGATCAAGATCAAGATCAAGATCAAGATCAAGATCAAGATCAAGATCAAGATCAAGATTTGATCAAGATCAAGATCAAGATCAAGATCTGATCTCAGTGATCAAGATCTGATCTGTTCATGATCTGATCAAGATCAAGATCTGATCTCAGTGATCAAGATCTGATCTCAGTGATCAAGATCAAGATCAAGATTTGATCTCAGTGATCAAGATTTGATCTCAGTGATCAAGATCAAGATCAAGATCTGATCTCAGTGATCAAGATCTGATCATGATCTTATCAAGATCTGATCATGATTAGATTTCAAGATCTGATCTGATCTCAGAGATCGAATTTTTTGAATTTGTTGTAATTTTTTATTTTTTTTGTTAATTTTTGTATGGTTTGTAATTTCTGGAATTTTTTTTGTTAATTTTTGTATAGTTTGTAATTTTTGGAATATTTTGTAATTTCGGTATGATCTCACAAAAACCAAATATGTATAATCTGTTGTTTTTGTAATTTTTGTTATTCGATATTTGAGAATCTGTTTTTTTTTTTTTTTTCCTCCGGGTATTTTGGGCGGGGCGGATATCCGCCAATCCGTCCGGTTCGGGGATGGTTTTTACAAAATATGGTAAACGGATATTCGGGGCGGATTTGGATATCCGTGAACTCTAGCGGGGCGGGGATGGATTTGTCCAAATCCGCCCCGTTGCCATCCCTAGACGAGTAGTCTCCTTCTCGCTCCTTTTCAACGTGAGCCTCAACTCCTCGGCCTCCTCGAAAGATTCACAATCTCTTTTTGCAGCATCATCGTGGGAAGGACTTGGGCGAAAAGCAACCCTTGTAACATCCTGAACAAGATTCGGTTGGGACATAACCCGAGCAGAACCACGATCAGAAAGTCGTTTCTTCCTTTGAACCCGACCAGGATCTATCGACAATCCCTTTGACGGACTCGTAGACCTCGCAAGATTTCTTTTTCTTGAAACAGGGGCTGTGACTTTAACAGGAGCATTGAGATCTGTAATATGCCGATCCGAGCTCACTTCCCAATCAATGCTAGCATCACTAACGCCAGTACGAGCAGCGCGAGCAGTAAAGTCCTCAGCATGGGACTCAGTAAATAAAACTTGCTCCACTTCACTCATAGTGTAGAAACCACAACGCTCAGGGTACTCTCGGAAAGAAATGCCCCCACATGAAAATGGTGAAGCTACGATAAAGGATCACCGATCTTCTACTCCTCGGTAGTTAAGTGAAGATTCTACTGCTTATTGGGAAATTGGATTGATCGAAAAATCAAACGACCTCGCAATTGGAAGTAGTCGAAATTCACGAAAGCATAAAACTAAGAACGCAACCAATCACGGATGTCATCGCTAAGTTTCTCGAAACAAACTGGAGAATGGAAAAAAAAACAAATATCCCTGTTCACCAATAAACCAACCACCGAATGCAAAACCCTCACAGTCAAAGGAATGTCGGATAGAATAGCCCTCGCATAAGAAGAAACCATCACCTTCCAACCATTAGGGCCCATTTGGGCTGGAGGAATACCCGAGAAGTTCAGATACTGCCAGAACAGCTCCAAAACTGGAAACCGAAAGCCAGAAGAAAACATGCACGAATATAGGGCGATGTATCTAGCCTTCGGATTACAAGGGCTATCATCCTGTCCAAACAGGATAATCTCAAGGTAAGGCAGGAGATTATAATCAGAACGAAGACTATCTAGTGTTGCCTGAGAAACTCTATTGGGAGAATAATGAACCTCGTATAGAGTTAGAGACTTACCACTTAGCTTATCACCAACAGACATCATTGGAAAACAGAGAAGCAATGAAAATAAAGAAGACGAAGGAATGAGTAAATCCTAATTTCAAAGATAGCATGAAAAGGGAAAACGAATTGGTCACATCTTTTATAGAGCCGAGCAATGAATGGACAACCCACGGGACAACATGCAAGATATGATGGTGATGCAAAATCCCAAAAATGTGCACAAAAATGAATGGGAAGCAAAGAATCGAGACACCAACTCGCAAAAAGTTACTAACAGTATTAAATACAAGGTAATGATGGAATTGAAAGGCAAACCATCATGAAGTTAGTGGCCACGTTAGCATGCCCACAAACTAAATAAGGGGGTAGTTGATGATACATCAAAATAGACCGATCATCACAGCCGTACACATGGCATAGAGACTCATCACGAAGATATAACGTCCAACCTATTAGGCCAGATCATAAAGCTCAAGAAGAATAAAGCAAATTATAGAAGCCCAGACAATGCCTGCCAATGAGAAGACGTAAACAGGACCCGAACCCAGGCCCGAATCCACGCTCGACCTGAGTTCTCTCATAAAGAAGAGGTTGCACCAAAAAAGAGTCGTGGAGAAAGTTACTTCTCCACGAACGCAACTCCATTAAGGAGAAGACTGTTACAAAAAACATATCCTTTTGTTGCGCTTCACATGCTTAAGTCACGCAGAGAGTTAACCTCGACCATTATAAAAGGTAAAGGGAACTTTCGACATAGGTATGCAACTTTAACTGAGTTTTGTCCAAATTTACTTCCTTCTTCCAACATAGTTGTTGACTTAAGCATCAGAGTGCCTTCGACCACCACAAAGGTGGTCCTTGGCAGTCTAACAATTGTTTTGCAGGTCAAACTCATAGGAAGACGATTTTTGGGCGCATCAAAAGCAATTATTACTTACATGGTTAAATGTTGACCAATTCTGCTCATATGCTGATAGTGAACAAGTAAGGCTTAACACTTTAATGGCAAATTGTGTCAAGTCAGGTGTGGCATCATCATAACTTGTCCACCAGCTACCTATAAGTATAACTTTTAAAATAAACATATTTAATGAGAAAGAATAATCTTCAAAATCAAAATGTAACATAAACACAAGTTTACCCGGATTACACTTATGCCTTGTCACGTCTTCTTCATTTCTACCAAATAATCCTTTTTTCTCTACAAACATATCCATTTGAAGATGCGCATCTTCCTTATTTGTTTCAGTTGGAAGCAACATATACCTTATTGACATGACTTCACTACATATTGCTTCCTTCCGAAAAGGAGCCTCAGTAGATGACACAGCTTCCTTAAATGTTTGAAGTTCAACTTCACAGAATAATGCAAGAAAATCATATCCAAAATTCTTAGGTGTTTTTTATTCTTTGTTACTTCTAAGGTTTTTTTTAATTCTATTACTTCTTCTTGGTTCCAAATTAGTAACTTGGACACCAGACGTTTAAGTATTATTACAATGCCTTCAATCATGTGATTTCTTTTTATTAGAACTTGACCAATTCTCTTTCCTAAAAAACTTTTGCATCCACACATTCCAATATAGTGTTTATATGTGTATCAGGGATTTAAGATTTTACAACTAAATCTGCATGTTACGCTATTGATTGTGATGATACACCAAAATGGTCCCAATTTTGCACCGTACACGTGTCATGATGATCTTGAGGAAAGATAGGCCCTACCGTCTGCCCAACACTGATCCGGCCCATGCAGTTCTAAGCCCACCCAATGCAGTCCGCTTACAGCTTGTTATGCCCACGTATCTCACAGCTATCCTCAATACCCGTAAGCCCTGTTAAGGCAAGTATTTGGAAAATCACCTTCGGACAGGGAATTACAGCGGCTCTTTGCTTCCAACTAGAAAGCATATTCCAGAGTACGTATCACATATGGAGACTTCTACCTATAGACTATTGATAGAACGAGAACTATCTCCCGCGTATCTAGGAGCACAAGGCTAACAGGGAAACTTCCCTCCACAGCACGACTTCTAATTAGAAAAGGATCTCCACGAAGATCTTCTTCCCTAAACTACGCCATCGATGGCCTGGTTGAACCAGGACTCCTGCACTATAAATAAGACATGAGGTTGGTAAGCTAAGGTATGCTACAAATTTCTTGTTTACAGAATTACACCTTCCTCTGATCCCTGTTTGACTTTAGCATCGGAGTGTCATCGGCCACCACAACGGTGGTTTGTGGCTCACGTGCATTCCTTGTGCAAGTTTGCAAGTCAATGTCAAAGCCGGGGGCGGAAAATGACTACATCAATTTAGCGTCGTCCATGGGGATGACAAAGTTCTTAACCTTTTACTAGCATCATCTGTCCTCAAACTACTAGGAGATAATGACCACCCGATCATGCAACAATGGAAATCAAGGGGACACATCAAACACCTAGATTGGCGCTATACCACCGGTTTCAGCAATGCCGGTGGCACACGAACAATAGACTCACGCCCCCCGCCAGCCACGATAACGACGGACCCCAAGATGGATTTGTTGTCGTCTCAGATACAACAAATAGCCAAAGTAGTGGAGGCTTTCATTCAGCAAAACCATCCACCCACTAATGGAGATCAGAAGCAACACATGCCTCCGTCTCCGAAAGACAACAGAGAGCAAGCACAAGAGAGTCAAGCCCCTGCTAGTTTCCATTGGACCAAAGGAGGCGGCGTAGATAACGCAAAATCTGTTATTCAGGCAGAGAGGCTCTGCCCTCAGAACCCCCTCCGCAGAGGGGCGCACAACCCAGCTGTGTTGTACCGTCTCTTTGTTCCGCCGTTCGTGGATTGTATCATGAATGAAATTCTTCCAAAAAAGTTCACGCCTCCAAAGCTCGATTTCTACGATGGGACTATCGACCCATTCGACCACCTATGCCAATATCAAAACATAATCGAACTCAAAGAAGGATTTGAATTGGTCATGTGCAGAACTTTCCCTACCAGCCTAAAAAAAGTCAGCACTGACGTGGTTTCACAACCTTTCGCCAAAGTCAATCGACTCATTCAAGACGTTGGCGAAGGAATTCCTGAGCTGTGAAAAATGACCAGAACGATCCAGAGACCGAGGGGAGTCAGTCAAGCAAATAGAGAAGGAAACTCCGGGCATAATCTATGTCCTTCATGGGGTCGGACCAGATGAAGACCAGTCAAACAAGTCCTGCAAACAGACTCTCCTGTAGATGCGAACACAACCCGCATATGAGGACAAACGCGTTTGCTGCTCGAGGGTGTAAAGCCCCATTCCTACCTTAAACTTTACAAACAAAGACCTCGAAGGAGTCCAAGCGGCGCACAATGACGTTTTAGTCATTTCGGTCTCCATTGCAAGGTGGGAGATAAAGAGAGCTCTGGTAGATACGGGGAGCTCGCTCAACGTCATGTTCTACAATGCATTCCATAGTATGGACCTCAAGGAGGAGAACCTGACGTCCCCAAACTACTTGCTGATTGGATTCAGCAGAGAAAAATGCTTCCTTATCAGGAAGACAAGGTTAGCAGTAGTGGCAGGAGAGCTACAACTTAGAAAGGTTTTGTTTCTGGACTTCATGGTAGTAGACACGTCATCCACCTACAACCTTATCTTGGGAAGACAATAGATCCACCAGATGGAGGCAGTAGTCTCCACTCTTCACCAGTGCATTAAGTATATTGTTAACACTTCTGGATGAACGATACGTGGAGACCAACTTATGGTATGAGACTGCCATTATGCTGCATTAAAGCAAATAAAATGTTCCCAGATCTAACTGGATCCTACAACGCAACCTGAAATGGAGTCAGATCTTGCGACTGTGGACGCATAACTCCACTCGCACGAGTTCCTAATAGCGGTGGCTAATTTCATAAATGGGGAACAATCAAGCAGAACAAAAGCAATCCACTCTTTAGCCCAACAGAATGGAGAGGTCAATGCAGACAGGAGTACAACCCCCCTCCCCCCGGACACTCCGTCGGTGTGGAGATTAACTCCCACATGAGTTTTACTCTTCATTAGCCTCTGTGACATTAGCAAAGCTCAACAGTCCCTTAAAGTATCAACGATCCAACAAGGGCCATGCGAATTCACTTCAGAGTCGGGTCGACTTCTTTCCACCAACAGTTAGTGTATTTCAGTTGTTTATTTTCCTTTCCATAGTCAATGTAGAATTTAGTTCTCAGAAACTTATGTGATTTACATTCATTTAAGAAATAAATAAAGAATTACACAAACACGCTTTATTGATTACTTGAAAGATGGGGGCCCTGAGGTGGATACAAAATATTACATACTACAAGCATTTGAAGCTGCTACAACATAAAGACCCACTTAAACAGTCCGACGTTAGGGAAAGTAAAAGTACCCAAAGTAGGCAATGCATAGTTTCCGATGCACACTATCTGTGAAAAACAACACAGCTTCTGCGGACACAACCCTCAAATATGGTCTGAGGTGGTACAAAATTGGCAACCGAGTGCCCCGCGACAAGCCACAACTAGATACGACCAACTCACATGCTCGATCTGATCGACCGGGTGATCGTGGGACAAGTATCAGGTTGACACAGATCGATTGCACCTTTCCGCTGCAAGGATGAGAGGGGTGTTCGGAAGTCAATGGCCCAATCCAGTGGACCATGTCCAACTCCTCTCCGTATCAAGATATCAAATTCCAGCGCAAGGTGAGAAAACGGGGTTAATCGAGAAGTGGTGGAGGCAACCACTCTGGAGTTGGGCGCTAGTGTTATCTCCGAGATTAAGCGCTTTAGAGCAACGGCAAGGCACCAGCGCATAAACGATAGACTCATCCCTTAGGAGGGAGTTTGTACTTCTCCTTCGCAATATGAGAAGAAATTACGAGATCTTAACGAAACAACTAGGTGTTCACCCAGAGCAGGTGACCACACATAACAATGATTCTCATCGGCGCAAATGTCAGAACTTTAGAAGACTCCAACCATGGAGATCTCCCTTCAGCCCTTGGAAAATTCAAAACATTTTCTTCAAGTAAGAACATTACAAGAGATGCGCTCTGCGGAAGATAGTACCTAAAATGATGGAAAAGTACCATTATATAGACATAATGGTTCACAAACAGGCGCTTCAGCATTAACTGTCAGTATTGAATACCATATGGGAAATGAGGAGACGACGGTTCCTAAGGATATTGCGCAGGTCCACGTTCATCCAATCAATGAGGCTGCATCCAACCCCATTAATTGATGAGGAGTATCCGATACTCAACTGTCTCGCAATCCATGCCATACAGTACTACCATCTGATCTACGTCGTACACGTAGTATATTGCATATAGAGAACCCTAACCCTCACTCTACTGGCCCATGGGTTCGGCTCACTATTCGAACAGTATTCTACCACGTGCCTAACACGAGCATGAGAAACCCTAGTCATTCCTGACGCACGGATCACAGCTGCATACCACCAGATAATCCAAGGTACTCCTATTTCTTCATAACTTATCCACACTCCGCACGCAGATATAGCTCTCACTTCCGCAGTTGGCAGAGTCTCCACCTAGCCGAGCAAGCCTAGTCAGCCTTGGCTGGTGACGATGGCTTTTGATTCACCCCAATACCTAGTCCGCCCAGTGTGGATGTCGATGGTTTAGTAAGCAGGAGTCCAATCAGCGTTGTCACGCCTGATGACAACGACTCACCAGGGACTATGGCCCCCCTCACAGACAACGGTCCCCGAACTCGATCAGGTAAGCCTAGTTGATGACAACTAACAATGATAGTTTCTGATCAAAGCCCAGACTTGTAACCCCCACTGCGCGGGTGTAAATGGTCTGGAAGGTGGGAGCCTAGTCAATCCTGAACTGATTCTAATGGCTCGCCAGGGGACGACTGCTTTTTTACAGACCATGGTCGTCAAATTACCAACCCTAAATTTGTAGCCCCCACTATGTGGGCATAGATGGTTTAAAAGGTGGGAGCTAGTCAGTCCTAAACTAATTTCGACGACTCGCCACAGGACCATTGCTCTTCTACAAACCATGGTCACCAAATTACCAACCCTGACTCCTAGCCCCACTGCGCGAGCGCAAATGGTTTAGAATGTGGGAGCCTAGTTAATCTCGAACTGATTCTGACGAGTTGTCACGGGACCACTGCTCTTCTACAGACCATGGTCGCCAAAAACTCCCAAATTTGTAGATCGATGCGCACGGGTGTAGATGATTTGGTAGGTGGCAGCCTAGTCAGTCCCGAAGATAAATCACAGCTCAAGCAACATCTACGCTCACACCGACTGACATTCTATTACCAGCAAAGGACGCTCATGCTGACCCATAAATCGTCCTACCAACATGCAAACGAGTAATACATGGAATGTCAACCCGAGCTTATGAAACCTGACTCGGAACAAGCGTTTCAATTACAACGCATGTGCTTGACTACCACAGTTCAATCATGTCAATAACCGCGACCGACGACCAACAGTCAGATAGACAAAATGAGCCCACAACGGCTTACCTTGAGAATGGGCCACAACGGGCAGCGCAGCCCGCTCCTCAACCATTCGCAAAACGCCTACTATTGCACATGACTATGCAACAATGACTCTGAGTCACTCGCAATGCAAACGATCAAACTTTCAACAGCATACAGACTACTCGACTTCCTATTGATCCAACCAGCCTATGCCAAAGTAAAATGAAGGCAAAATGGAAAACACACAATAGGGATAAGGAGCACAAAACGGATACAAAACATACTCAAGATAAACTGGTTTTCATTAAACAGTTGAAACAAAAAAGGTACAAGTGTACAAAGTTCACTCCTATCAGGAGAATGTACAGAAACAGAAGAGCTAAGCTTAACAAAAGAGGGAGCAGGAGTTGTCTCCGTACGCATCGCAGCCTGAGCATCAGGATCTGAACCGCTCTCTTCATCTAACGACGCAAAGGAAACTAATAAGTCTACATTCGACATCTTCTTATAGCGATCAAGGTCCCATTCCGATGCTCCCCATTCATCAGCGCCAGCAGCTCCAATCTACCATGTAGGACCCAGCGGAATTCACACTTGCCCTGCTCCTGGAGAAACTCTTCCCCACGAGCTTTCACGTCAGCAAGTTCACGCTCCATCAGCTCCAACTTGTCTGTCAGCGCATCAAACCTGAGATTGCTCTGTGGTCAAACTACTTTTTACATCACTAAGCTCATGTTTTTCCAATTCGAGCTGGTCCTCAACCTTCCTCGCCTCCCGAGCATTGAACTCCACATCGGACTCCAATTGTTGTTTTAGAACTGCCCGATCAGCCTCCTTCAAGGCATTCTCCTCAGCAAGGGACCGCAGTTCAGAATGTGCCTCAGCCGCAGCTTCTTGCACAACCTCCAGATCACGACGGGTCAAATCCAACTCTTGCTGGAATATGTATCTCGCGGACCTCGCCTCTGCTAAATAAGACTCAGGGGAGTCCAGACGAACCCTAACGGCCGACTGTTCCAGCTTTCTCTCCTCAGTCTGCTTCCTCAGTAGTCAATTTCATAAAGCGTGTTAGAATACAACATCTGCATATGCGAAAAGACACGGTCCATGGTGTAAACCCTCTCACGGGCCGCCACAACTTTCGTCCCAGCAACGACCACCTAGCTCAAGTGAGACATTCCCAGCATAAGGTACTTTAAACCCTTATCCATACGCCCTTCTAACATATCCTCCTCGGGTTTTGGAGTGTGATCCATCAGCCAGCTATGACGCCTGCTTATATGTTTTTTCTGAAGCATAGTCCACATCAACCTCCTGATGTCAAACCAGAGTGTTCATCTTTACTAAGTTCGGGGCAAATAAACTTATTCGCGCATCCGGATGAATCTCTCCCAGATGAGGGATTACGTCAGCACTACTCTTTGTAGTCACCACTCCTCCCAGGCCTTCCTCCGTAGCCTTTCCTTTGTCACCGGCAGCCGACCCCTTAGTATGAGACGACTTAGCAGGATTCGGAAGAAGAAAATGAAGTGAGTTGTCCAAAGGACCCTCCAACACCTTGAGATACGGCCGGGAGTAAGATGGGGAACAATGTGGACTATGAGAAACTTTACCCGTGTCACCACGACCACTATTGGACAGCCAACCAATGGGATGATCGGATTTTAGAACCTCAGGCGGATCCTCACAAGAACCTTCTAGCGGAACGGTCCCATGCAGATTGGCATCAGTGGAAGCCGCCATTGTAGCTAGCATCAACTGCTCGCTCAGAGCTTCCGTCTACGCACCACTAAGATTTGATATATCTTCAACCGCTGCTAATCGCAGGTGGTCCTTCTCCCAACCGAATACATTATCTTCCACCTTGGCAAGTCGATCAGACTCACACTTTTTACTTACTGGAGCAAATCGTTCTGAAGATGACCTAGTTCTAACACGAGACTTTTTCGAACTCACAAAGGAGGCAAACATCTTAGACAGCTCCTCCGTGTCAGACAAGACAGTAGCCTTGGCTCCGGCAGCTTTCCTTTTCCTAAAAGGGGAACTCACGAGATAGGTAAAGAGTAGGGGCCACATGTCAGTTTTCCCACAACATACTATGAATAAAGTTGATGACACATATGACGTCCACCACATTCTTCATTGGCAAGTCGCAGAATGTCTTCATAGTGTTTCGTTCATCTGGGGTAAGAGGAGTAGTGGGAAACCATCCTATGAGGGAACATGAGCAACGATTAACATGCAATCAGGAACAACAGAATCAAAAAATAAAGATACACTTACGAAGTTGCTTGAACTCTCGTTCGAGCGAATGACCCTTGAACTGGAAGTACTTTGAATCCACAGGAGCCAATAAGCAGTACTTCTGCCAACTGGACCGGAGGAAGTCCAAGAAGTACCAAATCACATCGAGAAGAGAAAAAATGGAGTCTAGTTTGGAGCATCCCGCAGTGCAAGCAGATGAACCCCGCCTATGGTAACATTGGCATCTGGTCATCCCTCATAGCATATAATGGTAGGTCCTCAAGGACCCCGAACTTTGTACGAATTTCAGAATGCCCGGTTCAGAAAGCAACCTGTCTTCAAAAAACTCAAATCCCTTGGCCAAAGTTTCGTCATCAAGAAGGTTTTATTGAGCCATGAAGAAAATGAAACAATCTTTTCAATCAGAAGATAAACAGAGCAAGATCTCTAAAAGAAGGAAAATAGAAGAGTTAGTCTCCGCACAAATGATGAACTAAATAGGGTTTGGGTTCTGCCTCTTCTCCACCGAACCGACGCGCGTTCAATTAATGAAGCACGCGGCTCAAGCAATGATTCAGACTCAATCATCATGAGCGGCATATCTTTTCAAGAAATTACTTAGTGAACCGATGTGATGGCCCACTGACTTGGGGGGAGTAGCTGATGATACACCAAAATGGTCCCAACTCTGTGTCGTACACGTGTCATGATGATCTCGAAGAAATATAAGCCCTAGCGTCAGCCCAACACTGATTCGCCCCATGCGATTCTAAGCCCGCCCAATGCAATCCGCCAAGCGAACCCAAATTCTTACAGCCTGCTAGGCCCACGTGTCTCACAACTATCCTCAATACCCATAAGCTCTGTTAAGGGAAGTATTTGGAGGATCAGTTTCAGATGGGGAATTACAGCGGCTATTTGCTTCCAACTAGGAAGCATATTCCAGAGTATGTATCACATATGGAGACTTCTTCCTATAGACTACTCTCAGAACAAGAACTATCTCTTGTATATCTAGGAGCACAAGGCTAATAGGGAAACTTCCCTACACAACACAACTCCTAATTAGAGAAGGATCTCCACGAAGATTTTCTTCTCTAAACTACGCCATCGATGACCTAGTCGAACCAGGACTCCTGCACTATAAATAAGATATGAGGTTGGTAAGCTAAGATACGCTACAAATTCCCTATTTACAACATTACACCTTCCTCGGATCCCTGTCTGACTTTAGCATCGAAATGCCATCGGCTACCACAACGGTGGTCCGTGGATCACGTGCGTTCCTTGTACAAGTCATTAGGTTTGCAGGTCAAGGTCAAAGCAAGGAATGAAAAACGACTGCTTCTGATTGCATAACCAATGAATGCACAATTTACAATTTTAGGTCCAAGTTTAGTTCTCTTTGGCAAGGGAACTTGTACTTTCGCAAGGCAACCCCACACTTTTAATGTTTTACATGTGGGAAGCCTCCCATTCCACACTTCATAAGGAGATTGATTAGTCTTCTTTTGTGGAATTTGATTAGAATTTTATTTGCAGTAACCAAAGCTTCACCCATAAATTGTGCGAAAGCCCAGAACTATTCAGAATGCTATCATGTCCTTGAAGGTTTTATATTTCCTCGCGGTGATACCATTTTGTTGTGGTGTATATGGTATTGTCATTTGATGTACAATTCCATGTTTAGTACAAAAATAGCCAAAGATTCATACTCTCATCCTCTATCTGATCATAGTACTTTGACTCTCTTGTTAAGTTCATTTTCAAATTCAGGCTTATATGTCTTAAACATATTAAAGGATTCATCTTTGCTATGAATTAAATAAACATAGCAGTACTTACTGCAATCATCAATGAAAGAAACATAATAGTTATTTCCTCCTTGAGTTGGCATTGATTTAAAATCACTTAGGTCACTGTGAATTAAACCAAGCAACCCATAGGTGGAAGAATACATGTTTCTATCCCCCACAAATATGCCTTGTTGCTCTAGTATCAGAGACCATGTTAGTTTTTTTCACAACACCAACTAGCATATCTTCTTCACTCATATTGGCTCTGTTTGTATTTAGATTAACAACATTCTGATCCTCTCAATGATGGCAATCTAGTAATCTATGCCCAGGTTTGCCACACACTTAGCAACAACCTTTAATTTTCTTGAAGTATTTTCCTTTTGGTGCATGACAGTAGAGTTGTAATTTTTTCTAATTTTCTTTTCTTTGTTTTTTTGGAATTTCTTTGGCTAAAAACTACTTCCCTCAACGAAGTTGGCCTTGGTTTCCATGGAAGACGCATAAATTTTGCCGCCCTTTCTGTGATCTTCCTCAACCCGTAGTTTGAAAATTAAATCTTTCAAAGTCATTTGTAAGCTCATGCTCCAGGTAGATTTTGAAATCTTCCAAGGAGGCAATTTCTCTATAATTTACCCAACTTGAAAGTGTTCATTAACAGAACATCCTTCAGCATACAGATAATGTATAATGAGTTGGAGTTCTTCAACTTGGCTGACAACAGACTTGGTATCCACCATGTCGAACTTTAGAAATTTTCTAATGGTAAACTTCTTCTATCCAGCATCTTCAGATATGTATTTTTTGATAAGTGGATCCCAAAGTTCCTTGGCTATTTTGCATGATGAGTAAACATCATACAGATTGTCATCTAGACAATTCAAAATATAGTTTATGCAAAAAAAAAACTCTGAATGAGTCCAAGCAACATTTGCAGACAATGTTTGTTTATTTGCTTGATCATCATCAGCCTTAAGATTCTCTTCCTTAACCACATGGGTTAAGTTAAGTGTTGTTAAGTAAGATAACATCTTTTATTCCCATCTTTTAAAATCAACTCCCTTGAATTTGTCGGGTTTCTCGACAAGAGAATTCTTCACGTCTGTTGAATTCATTGATGCTTGATCCATAGTCAACATTTGTTTTTTAGATTGTTGGAACATAAATCAGAATGCAACCATTTATTTATACCTCAATGTAGTATACATCGATTGCAAATGGTACAAAATTATATATAAATACATAAACTAAAATTTACAATAAATGATCAAAAATCAAAACAAGAATGAAAATATACTAACTTGATCGGTAGATAGAGGTTGCAGATTTTGCAGTATCGTAAAGATAGAATCGCGCCCCTACTATGTGCTTGTAGTTCAACAGGCGTCCATCTCTCAGGATTCAACTATCTATAATCCAAAATCCTAGCTCCAGAGTTTTGGACTATGGCGAACTTTTGTATGCTTTCTCTTACGACTTGTAATTGCTTAAAAACCACAACAATAATTTCTTCGGGTTTCTTCAGTTCACACCGAATTTCTTTTCGGTTATTCAGTTCACGCTAATTTTCTTTAGGGTTCTTCAGAGTAACTTCAGGTTCTCTTCAGAGTTTTATTTAATAAAAACAATCATTCAAAATTTTCTTCGGGGTTCTTTTGTACAGACCCGTCTGCAATTTGTGATTTGTTGCATAGTCTACGCTTGGCTCACGAGTGCACATAGATTCATTGTTTTGGATCATCTTCAAATATGGATTCTCTTCAACTATTAATCTTGCTTCAATTAACTTCATCAATCTTGTCATGTTTTATCCAATGTTTTAAAGGCTTTATATCGAATGATAGAGATGGACGTTCTTCATTTCCCGTTTCTCATTCAAGTTTGTTGGTTGTCAATGAGTAAGTCGGAGGTTAACGTTGATTTACATGATCGAGGTTAACGTTGAATTACATGATCGATGTAATTATGTTGACCTTCTCTTGGTATTCTGGCGTATCCAAGTATAAAATCGTTTCTTTTTATTTTTATGAAATATTTGGCATTTAATTCATAAGATGAAATAATATGCTTATTTAAAATTCATGTATGTTGTTAACGAATATAGAGGTAGTGATATGTAAGCTGACATGAACCAACACATACCTCCAAATCATCCATGCCCCTTTCCCCAATTTAGATGATACAACAATCTACTAACATGTGTCAAACCACGTATTTCAAAATTATATCCTTCCAACACTAAACTTCAAACCCCTTAGAATGAATGCTAGAGGTTTTATGTTGCTATATTGTTACCCATGCTCATGGATTTGATGTATTCAAATGTTTAGTTTTTTATGTTTCTTTTGATAAATTAAATTGTGTTTGCCAATTTTTCATCAGAAAGGATTTGATGTTGACATATCTATGAAAGAAAATGAGGTCAACTTTTGATTTGTGTACGGTGTTATTAGTAAATTGAAGTACTAAATAGTGAAAGTTTATTATTGGTCATCAGACCAAGTTGTAGCTCATAGACTATCTTTGGTGAGAAAGTGTATTTGTTGATCATCGAGCCCAAGTTGTAGATTATAGTTTCCCTATATTTGCGTATGCTATTTAACATTCGATTTTTTCATAAGATGTGAATGGAATTTTCTTTTTCTTATTTTCAATTCGAAACAAGGGAATGTGATGGTCATCAAGCACTTGGACACATTACGTGGGGTAAGATCTTAGAGACCAATCATGTCGTGATGGCTAAATGTTGAGCTAACAAGTGCAACGGATGTAGAAGTATTCACGCACCAATTAAATGTCAAAATAAGTAATAATCCCCAATAAAGACTGGTACGATTCAATTCAACATTTTGTTTGTTCGGATTTGATTGTGTCATAGCTCTATAATTCAGATTATGTTTATCATTGGATGAATTGTATTGCGGATATTGATCCCAAAAAAGAAACAGTAGGCAAAACGGATATTGCGGATTGTGTTTAACCATTGATATGAAAGGGGCATGGCACTTGGAACTATTTTAGACATGTAGGCAAAACGTGATTGCATCATCAGATGACCATGGTTTTAATGAGTGAATTGTTGATATGATATTGCTAATGTTCATGCATTAAAGGAATGAAGTAAGTTTGTGAGAGCGTATCAATGAAAAACACAAAGGTAAAAGTTCGCAATAGGGGTGGGCATCCCATCCCGCGATCCCGTTCCCTTCCCGATCCCGTCCCGTCCCGATTTTTCCGGGTCTTAATGGGATTGAATAATTTCATCCCGATCCCGTCCCGTCCCGATCTAGAATGGGATGGGATGGGATGGAGATTTTCAATCCCGCCAATCCCGTCCCGTCCCGAACTAATTTATTAATATTAATTATTAATATTTATATTTAATTTTTTATTTTAAAATTGTGGATGCCCTTACAAATATACTAATGTATATAACATATTTAATTTTTTAGCATCTCCATAAATATCTTACACATCTCCATGAATATCTCGCAGTTCTCATTCTCACTCACTCTCTCAACTCAAGTCTCCTCTCTCTGAAAACATATCTCTATCTAACAAACAGAAATGAATGAAGAATGGCTGCATGTCGATTTTAGGGTTATATCTCTAACAAACAAAAGCAGAGAAGAAGACTAAAGAGTGAAGAGGTTCTTCTCATCGCACTGTCGCACACGCTTCATCAGTTCATCCGACTTCATCTCCTTTCATCTGAGCTCACTCTCTCATCAGTCGTCATCTGATTCATCTCTTCCCCTTCACCGATTTCAGGTAAAAATATAAATCTCTTTGAAATCCGCAAAGATGGAAGCTTTGTAATATTGATTTGAGCCGATTTACCCAATTTTCTTCATCTTTACTTTGTCCTGTGTTCTTGTATATAAGTAGGTGTGATTTTCTTTACTTTGTCCTGTGTTCTTGTATATAAGTAGGTGTGAATAGATCATTTGACTTTGAAGTTGTTGTGTTCTATGTGAGCTTTTCTAATGAAAGCGTTACCATAAATTAGAGTGCCATGAGAATAAAGTTCTTTACTTTCTTTCAGGAATCCAAGACAAACTGGAGACCTGTGCGTAGGATGCTACTTTAGATGCTAATTCAAGACCTGTGCGTAGGAAACTCAAGACCTGTGCGTAGACAAACTCAAACTGGTTCAGATGCTAATTCTGCAATTCAGTTTGGTTTCTGTAACAATTCTACTTTCTAAAAGTTTGGTTTCTGTTTGTATTCTGTTTAGGTACTCTGTTTGTATCTTATTTAGGTCTTATGTTTGTATTCTATTTGTTACTGGAATGTATTCTAGAAATTCTAATTCTAACTACTCTTATGTTTGTTTTTCTTCGAGTGTTCATATTTACATAAAGAATGCATTTATGTTCTATGATATTGCAGTAGTGCAGTGAAGAAGCTCAGTATCCTATATTCCTATGCATTCTATAAAAAATAAAAAGATAGGCCTTGACTGCCAAAATATGTTTACATCCTTTCACACTTCTATTTATATCCAATAAATCACACTAAAACAACAGGGTCTGTTTCTGAGGAGCATTCCTGAAAGTAGTGCACCCCATACAAAAAACACAAAACAAACTAAGAGCATTCTCTATATAGAACCAAAACAGTGGGGTTCAGCTGTCAGTTTTATTCATTACATACTAGTGCTCTACTGCTCTTAACTCGGGAAGTTGAAAGACTGAGGATTTAAGCAGCACAAACAGTGGGGTTCAGCTGTCAGTTTGCAAATGCTTCCTCCATTTCCACTAGCCTCAACTTTAATTTGGTATGTAGCTGACTTGAGTTTCTTCCCGATATCATCTCCTTCAATCATTGCATACTTTCATACTAAACTGTCCTTGTCAAGCACATCAATAGATTCAATATGGTTCTTCGCGAAGTCATAAGGAACAGCTGGAATTTGGATACAAAGAACCAAAAAAATGTATTAGGATCATTGATAATGGAGCAAATAAGATTAGTGAAGAAAAGATATGGTTCAAATCAAACCTTCAGTGAGTGTATTGCTTGATGCTACCAACGCCTCCATCTCCAGAAACAATGGCAGCAGCCGCAGCACTCTTTGTATCCAAATTACAGGTATATAACTATATATTGTTTCAAATTTTTTGGATGCCGCTGATCCCGTCCCGTCCCGATCCCGTATGAACGGGATGGGATAGGGATGGGTATATCTCGTCCCATCCCGTCCCGTGCCCACCCCTAGTTCGCAATGTGTTAATTATTAGATATTGCATCTCATGGAATTTTTTGTGTCATTTATTGGATAATGGATTAGTAGCTTTTCTTTGGGACTACATTACACTTCTTAAGATACCTATCAATTTCATTTTGTTGGTTTGGGTAAACCTATACTAAAATTATAACTTAATGTTTTCTTACAATCTGACTTTTATAACGAAAGTTGAGTTTTAGTGTGCCATGAACAACGTGTGTGCTTAAATCCGACAATATTTCGAAATTCTTAAAATTTCCTCCTCCAAATACAAAATCCTCATCATATCCCCATCCTCTCCCTCTCACTTCCCGACCGCAGTCTGTCACCGCCCGCCATTAGAAACTGCTCCCTCTCCCGCCGCCACCGGCCTCCCACCGTCATTATCTTCTCTAACCACCGAACAACAACCACTACCACGACCTCCTCCCTCATCTTCCCTTCAGAGTCGCCAACCACCATTTTCATTTCTCATCTTCCCTGTTTCATAGTCACACCTCTCTGTCTCTTCACTACCTCATCACATCTTTCTTCTCCAGCCCCTCAATCATTCAGAGGATTCTCTCTATATCTTCAATGAGATGATTAATTTTGTTTAGTTTTTCAATTGCTTGGTGGGTAATCGATTTGAATGGTTCCATCAATCGATCACAAGTTTTGGTTTAGGGTGTGGTGTGTTCATGTGATTTGAGTCCATTTAGGAACAAAGAGTTTTGATGAAGTAGTAAAGATTTGGGTCAAGATGGTGTAGACATGCAAGTGAGATGGAGGTGGTAGTTAATGTTGATGATGGAGAAAGGGAAACCAGAGAGAGGAATAGGAGGAAGAAGATTATGTTGGGTCTGGTTTCATGGATTGGACTTTTTTAAGCTCTATTTGGGCCATAGCTTATAAATACCATTGGGAAAATGAGAAATCATACAATAGACGATAGTGCACTAATTTTGTTTTTTTTAGAGTAAAAATCAAATTAATTTTTTTTAATATTTCAGTAAACACCAATAGCCAAATTACCTAACATTAAAAATTGCATTGGTTTATTGAATTCATAAAAATAAAAATATAAAAAAATGGTTGTGAATTGGATTTGTTGTGTCATGCGTATGAAATTTCAGTATAATATTTTGTTAGTCAACTTAACAATTTTAGTCAAATCACCCAAAAAATTTATTTTTTTCTTATTAGTTTTTTAAATAGAATCAATATTAAATATACACGCATAGAGATCATGTCGACCCCTAGTCAATGTATAATTAACTTAACAAAATAATGATTATTTAATAGGATCATAGACTTGGCTCCCATATCAACTATGCAATGCAACCCTTGGAGCATTACCAATGATGAGTACCATGGTATTTAACGTACCTACAATGTGGTGTCTATTATATATCTAAAAGGTTTCACAATTAGAGTAGGGTATGAGGTCTACACTAGATTGTTGAAAGTGTGGCTTTTTGTATTGATAATATTGGTTATTTTTTCTTGCAGGTTGCCTCAAATTCAAAATGTGAATAAATGGAAGTGTTGAAGTATTGCTGTAACTCTAACTTCCTTACAAAGTATCGAAAACAGTACAAATGAGATGCATAGTACCGTTTTAAGGGCATTTTACTAGTACACTTCAAGAGTGAAGGTAAAGTGGTATTGGAGATAGTTCTATAACAGCGAGCAAAACTATTTATTCTTCCCAATTGCTAAATAGAAGATATAGGAGTAAAAGGAGTAAAACTGCTCAAATGCTAAAAAATTAATTGCTTTAAAGAATAAAGTGGAACTATAAAGAATCGCTCGATCTACTATCATAATCATACTTGTGCAATTGTGTATATGTTATTATGTTGGTTTTTTTTTAACACTAACATTTTATTTTTATGTTGGTTAGATTTCTCTTTCGTCAGTACAATATTGAAAGTTGATTCCACTAAGAATTTTTCATTATGACGAGAAATAAAATCCTATAATAAAAGTTTTAGTGAGTTATATTTTAGACCATAATTGAACTATAAGCATGTAAATAATTATTATATCATTCTAAAGTGTTGGTTTGAGGAAAATTGTTGATATATAAGTACATATTTTAGTAAATAATTAAAGTGGATTAGCGCATGCATCAACGCGCTCGAAAGCTAGTAGAACATAAAAAGTTTTACAAATTATTTGGGAAGAAATGGGTATTAAAAAAGAGAGAGTGACTTCTACAAAATTGTGATGTTGACATTGAATACCATATAGTTGATCAAAAGTTCACACGTGCAGTTTGCCAAGACTTTAGATGATAACCCAAATGTTTCTACACCAAAGTCAAGTCAGTCTCCTCGTAGTATGAGAAATCTTGCAGTGGTGAAATGGGGTCATGAGTTGGAACACATTTTTTAAGATATGACCATTGTATTGTATGGATGATCGCTTTCCTCGACTTTATATGGTAGATGACACCATTTTAGCTTTCTAGTATGATATCACAATATAATTTGAGGATACATCAAACAACCATTCGATTATAGCCGAACACGTGGCATAAAACATCTCTCATTAAGACATTAACAGGTCCAATCATTAAAGCCCACAGAGGCATTAATGATGGACCAAGACGCAGACTAAAATCCCAAGCGTCAGGCCCAAAAAAATCTCTCCATAAGAGAACATAGACGTTATGAAGGACACAAGTGATGGCAAGACCCAAGGACATATCTTAATAAGGAGGATACCGTTATGAGAAACTCATTGCGCCTTGCATGCTTAAGTTATGTACACAGTTAATTACTTTTATTATATAAGGTAAAGGAGAAAGAAGAGGGAGGTAAGTACCAAAAACACTACAACTATACTCTGTCCAAATTCATCTTCTTCCTCAGTTTACTTACTTAAGCATCGGAGTGCCTTCGCCACCAATAATGTGGTTTTGGCAATCTAATCGTGTTTTGCAAGTCAAATCTCGAGGAGAACCGATTTGGACGCATCAGTTTGGCGTTGTCTGTGGGAAAACAATAGTTTCATTAAAAAAGAAAAATATAGTTGGTAGTTTCCTTAGAACGAACCAACTACAAAAGATATAGTGCAAATGAAACTCTCTACAAACTCTCAGGTTAATGACACTAAGGATAACCCTTCCATTGACGAAACTCAACTGCCAAGTGGATACATCCATTATCCAACATTGGGAGAACCAGTTGTTCAAAGCAGTAAATTACCACCGCAAGATATGATGACCCACACCACTCAAATGGAATCCCGACAAGCCCCTACTATTGGGGGAATGATAATGGATCCTCGTGTGGATCAACTTTTGGCCCACATGTCCCAACTCAGATTCAAATCCTGCCCGACACGAACCATTGGGTATCTAATCTATAACTGCAATTCAACAGGTGTCTGGTTATATGTTTATTTGAAATCTTGAAATTGCCCACCAAATTCCTTCATCAATTAACTTGCCCCTCCTCATTCAATAAATTTCAACAACGCCCCTCCCACCCCCATTAGCTAAATAACGACAATGCCACTCCCTCAATAAATTACTACACTGCCCCTATCCATTCCCAAAATTCCGAACTTACTCCTCCCAATTCACCAAAATCATGAAAACACGCTCCCATCCCCCATTCGCTCAATTATGAAAATGCCCATCCCTTAACAAATTGCACTATTGCCCTTATACATTCGCAAAATTTCAAACTTATCACATTCACCAAATTCCAAAAACGCCCTCCCATCCCTCATAATTCTCCAAATTACAAAAATGTCCATCCCTCGACAAATTACGATATTGCCCTATCCATTCGCAAAATTTTGAAATTGGCCCTCCCCTATTCAACAAATTTCGAAAATGCCATTTCCATCCCCATTCGCCAAATTACTAAGCCCCTCCTCAAGACTTTGATTTTTCAAAAATGCCTTATTTGTTTTTGTTATAAGGCTAGGTCAATGTAATCTTACATTTAGGCAAAATTCTATTACAGAAGCCTATAAATTAGGCTCAATGAAGACAAAGATCCAATAATGATGTATTTGGAGAGTGCCGAAAGCACGACCCAAGGACCAGTGTGTCATGTCACGACTCAACAGTACGGGTACATTCTATGTGAAAAGTGCATGATCGTGCCCTGGGGCGGACCTACTAAGGGGCAAGGGGGGGCAACTGCCCCCCTCCCCCCTCTCAACTTTCAAAATACATTTACTATATGTTTGTCTTATAAAGAAATTTAATTATATAATGTATAATGAAGTAGCATAATTGTCCATTCACTTTTTTTTTTTATCATATCTTTGTTGGTGTAGTGGTTGGAAGTTTATTAGTTTTAGTAAACGACCTGAGTTCGATACTTTTCGAGCGCAAGATTTCATTTTTTTTTTTTAATTTTCAAAGCAACTTTATAAGAAATTGCAAACAATAAAAATTGTTTAGTTTAATACAAACTTATTTTTTGTCATCTTGGTGTGTTTTTTTTTTTATTTTCAAAGCAACTTTATAAGAAATTGCAAACAATAAAAATTGTTTAGTTTAATACAAACTTTTTTTTGGTCATCTTGGTGCGTATGATTTCCTTATGACTATTAACAGTTACTACTTTTGTCATTGTGACCTGCCCCTCCTTTTTGTTTTCAACGCAATTTTATGTAATTGCAATGTTCACAAATATAAAACCTCAAGCAAAAAAAATATTTGAATTTAATAAATAAAATAATAACTATAGAATTCAATAAAATATATACCATTAGCAAATTCATATAAAATTTGATCATTATATAAACCGTTTTTTCTATGAAATTGTATTAAGATCATATTATATTTGAAAATTTCATAATTTTTTAGCTTCAATACTTATCCTAATTATTTTGTGATTTCAGTTATATATTCTAATTATTATGCTGTTTGCTCCTTGCTAAGGTTATTCTTAATAACTATTATTATAACTAAAAATTATTTGAGATGAAAATTATTTAAGCCTTTCTACTTCCAAAGCGTGAAGTTTGTTTTTCTGTGATAGACATGGAGAAGGAATCTGGAAGCCTCTTCGTCAACGATGGCTCCTTCATGGAGAAGTTCAAGAAACTCCAACAGCAGCAGCAACAACCCAATTCACCAAATCCCTCTTCGATCAAACCCAATTTGGCTTTCCCCTCAAAACCCCCTCCAACACCTACATCCAATTCAAAAACATCCGATCAATGCAAGGGCGCCACCACCACTGGTTCCTCGACCGGAAAACTCGCCTTCAGCTTGAAGCAGAAGTCCAAGTTGGCTGCCGCATCGGTGAAATTGGGCGGAGACGAGGACGAAGGGGGTTTGGAAACCTTAATTGGGGATGGACCTGCCAAGCGCCAGAAATTCGGGCAACTAGATGCGTCTGCTGATCCGTTTTCGGAACGACAACCAGTTGGGGATGTTGGTAAATTCTGCTTGTTTTGCGTACCTTTTGTTTTGTTAGTTTTAATTTCAATAATATATAAGGATATTTTGCATGAAAAAGGATTTTTTAAAGAATTTGTGATGTTATATTGTTGATACACTTAAGTTGACACTCTTTCATGGGTTCCAAATAGGGAAGATTTGATTTTTTTGAGGTAGGAAGAAACTTTTATTGAGAATGGGATAGTCTGAAGCCAAGGGAGTATATTCCTAGCTGAGGAGGAAAGGCTTGAATGATATCCATTGATTAGAAAGAAAACAAGTTGTGCCCAATGTGAAACATGACCCAAGTCCCATAAGATTTTTTTTTGTTTTCGTTTCACGCCATAGAGTCCATTGAATTGCATTAAGTTTCCTTGGATCTGAACTTTTTTTTTTAATATATACATGTTCTCGGTTAATTCAGAATTAAGCTGATGATCAAGTAAGATAGTGTCCCAACTTTAAATTCGACTATATTTCTAAACTGTAGTTCAAAGTGGAAAAAAAGAACTTAAGAATCGAGAGCCGAACAACAATAACTTCAAGGTCTCATTCTGTTTTTCAATTTGGTAGTCTTAGAAATTGAGTTGGTTGCCATTCTATTTCTAATATCTAAATGGTGCTCAACCATTCTCAAATTACATAGGTTCTGTTTTTTTTGGTAGTTGTTAATATGATGAGTACACTATGAAAGACTGACCAAATACACATGTTATTAAGAAAATGTAAATTTTATTGTTAGAAATAAGACAGAGAATTTCATATTATGCCAAATGGAATGCTAATTTTCACGAAGGATATAAATATAGATTTCTTAGTTTTGGATTTTATTCATGAAATCTATAATGTTGATGGCACATAAAACGTTGGCAAGCATCAGCCACAAAAGGATTGTTGGCCTATGTATTTATTCACCTATGCATTCTACCTGTTGGGAATTTTATTTATCAATAGGGGTTTGATTTTTGCTCTGTTAGTTAGCCTACGGATGTTGCATATTCGTGTTCGAGGTTCCGCCTTCTCTATTCTGCCATTGTTGTATGAGAGGAGCAAAAATTCTTGAAAGTTTGTTCTCTCATGAATGCAGCTTATGTCTTAAGTGTCTATCGACTTTGGTGGAAAGAGATGTTGAATGAAAGAATTGGAAAATGTGACACGCCTGCTACAAGAGTAATTTGCATTCACTTGTTCATGCTCTTGGTATTAATCAGTTATTTAAGTGACATGCAGCCCCAGCTCCCCCGAGTGATCCTACTGTAAAGAATGTTGCAGACAGGTTAGCAAATTTTGTCGCTAAAAATGGGAGGCAGATTGAACATGTTACAAGACAAAGAAATCCTGGTGATACTCCTTTTAAGTACGTTCTTTACGGCATGACTACATTAATGCATCTCTTCTAACATCGTGTACTTTAGTGTATTTCATTCCTAGCTTATTTCCTAGCCACTAATATTGAGCTCGCCATTGATTTCTTAATTCATATATGATTTATACCCTTCTGTTATCAGTGGCTAAATTACCTTTCTAAACTGTGGACACACACCACTTATGAAGTTTGTATGTTGTTTGGTTACAAGACCCCCTTCAAGCTAATTTATCAAGTGCGCTTGTCATCTTTGCGAAGTACCTTATGTAGTGTTACCTGGAACAAAAACTATTATCACCATTTTGTTGTTGTTATTGATATTATTTTGTATTACTTTGAGTCAACTTCAAATGCAAAACCTCCTAAGTAACCAACACAGCATAAAAAACTAAGATGCAAATTGAAAATGAACTAGGAGTTGTGACAAGTTCTTGTATGTGATACAAGGTTTATTAGAAAAAAGAAAAATAAAGCTGAACTCCTTCATCTTTATAGTTTGAAGGTATCATAAGCAGGGTTAATTTGTTCCACTTGCACTTTCGAATATTCTAATCTTTTGTGGTGGCAGTAGTACATGTCATTTTGCTTTCATATGATTATTGGAAATTTTTTTTTTTTTTTTTTTTCATCTAGTAACATGCACTAATTCGGCTCAGACCTTTTGACATTTTTGGATATATTGTAATGTTGTGCAAAAAAATTCAGTTTCTCGTGTTTATTCTGGTTTCTGAACGATTGCTGCTCTGAAAACTTTTCTGTTTGAATTTGCAATTTATGGATTTTGTTATTCATGGTTTCATGTCAATAAAAGAAATGGCAAGAGTTATTTATGAGGTGTTCCGTCTAGTACTTTGAGTTAGCAGCATTCAGCGTCCTATCTATGTAGAACTTCTGAGCTGCAAATTATCTTTCCATCATGAATTTCAAGTGCAAAATTTAATCCTGAGTTCTGCACCTTGCAGGTTTCTGTTTGATATAAGTTCCTCAGATTACAAATACTATGAATACCGGCTGCTCGAGGAGGAGAAGGTTCTTTCGCTAACTAGAGATTCTCAGCCGTTCTGCAGTGGTTTGTATTCTATCTTTTTTTCTTTCTCATAGAAGTATATTTGGTAGCACCTTTGCATTAACTGGTGTGGCTTGCTTTCTGTTTCTGAATTTTTCTATATCATGGGAATTATGATATATCATGCATGTTGTGGTATCCTATACAAGAAAACTTTATTTTCAAAAAAGTTCCTGTCAGAGTCAGACACTCGTTGGAGTACTCCATGCTAAGATTGTCAACTTTTTCGCATATCTTTCATCAACGTCCTCATTGAGTCTCGTTTATGAACTCTTGTATTTTGTCTACGTACTTCCAGGAGTATCAACATGCGCCCAGCTTGACTCGCTCGCTGGTAGTCCTTTCCATTTGGTGTGTATGGCGTTACTCTTGTTGATATGGGTGATCAACCATGATATACTTGACATAGTTGTCAAAGGAGGTGGTCGTGGTCATAGACTAATCCTCCTCTTGTGCATAACAAGGTTTATGGCAACTCACTGGAACACATTATGTATCTTCAACTTTGTCGATAGGTGGAGTAGGTAAGACACCTTTCCAACATTCTTCACTATCGGAAAGGGACGCCCATACTTACGTATCAACTCCTTATGTACCTTCCTCAAAACCTTGATACCTTCATCATCACAAGATTTTCCTTGTATTCCATGCCCCTTCTCATGTGATGCACCCATTTCTTCATTCCATGAGCAGCTTTCTCCAAGCAGGACTTGGCAATATCAGATGATATGTACATTACCTACACCCTTTAATCTTCCTCGAGATAGAGTTGTAAATGGATATAAGATGGATTTTGGTTTTGTTAAAAAACCCTTTGTTGAATCCGAACTGAGATTAAAATCCGATCCAATAAAAGATAAAACACAAATACGACTAGCCGACAACACTAATGGATATGGTTATCAAAACTTTGATCGTATTGTATATCGAAAACCTAAGTGTAAGATACATGTATTGTAATGTTTCATTTATCGTAAGAGATGCTATTAAAATCATTATATAGATATAAAATATATTATATGTATTTAATCATAAATAGGACTTATTAAGCAAGGAGGTCCCAACCATTGATATATGACTTGTATCACACTTTATTAGCCAAGTATTGGTTATCATCCATCCATCCGTTCATGTCACTTGTATAGGGTTGATAGATCGCTACATCATCTAATATTGATATGTCGTAAGTATCGCATCAAAGATGCTTAGATACAATACATTTCGAGTATCATATTGTATTTATTGTAAGATTGATTACTATACCAATAAATATCCTATTGACATCATATGTATTTATTTTATAATGGGTTGAATGAAATAACCTAATTGGGCCTTTGGTGAATTCAAGGAGGAAAATATTTGGATAAGTGTGGAGACTTTTGGAGAATTCTAGACTTTAAAAATATTAGGGTTGAAAACCGAACCATCGGTTCGGTTTTTCACCTAAACCAGTGTAGTTAAGGCGTTGAGGCGGCGAGGAGGCGAACGAGCTTGAAAACGCCTCAGAGGCGAGGCGGACGCCTCACTTCACTGAGGTGGTCTTTAACATTTTTTAAAGATTTTTTATTATAATAAATTGAAACACATTTAGATAAGTAATATTCATCATCATTTTGATAACTTGCATATGCCAATATGTACAAAAAGTCATACAACTATTTAGAATTGAAATGGAAACATAATAAAATTGCATAACATAGCAAAAAGATGCACTACATAAGTGTACTTAACTTGCCTATCCACTAAATCACTAAAAAAGAAACAAACAAGAAAAACATCAAAGCATAATGTAAACTAGTTCATCAACTTCTCATTGGTTTAACTTTGGAAATTTGAAACAGTGTTTGGAAAATTAATGGTTGAATTTGAAAGAGTGTTTGGAAAATTGCAATTTGGTGAGGCATCGCCCAACAGGTCTCATTGGTTTAACTTTGGAAATTTGCACCAAATTTCGATCTATATGCTAAAATATTATGATCTATACACTAAAATATTACTTATTATTGTTTATTGTGAAGAAAAAATACGCAGCAGCACAGATCATATAAAAAAAAGGAGCAGAACAGATCATATAAAAAAAACATAATAGATCATTAAAAAAATGAGTAGAATAGATGATATAAAAAATGAGTAGAACAAATCATATAAAAAAAAGGCAGTAGAACAAATCATATAAAAAAAACACAACAGAAGCTGCAGAACAAATCATATAAAAAAAACACTGGAAGGAGAGGGAAGAAGAAGAGGAAGGAGGAAGAAGAAGCGAAGAAACATCCTGATATGAAAGAGGCAACACCTAATTTGAAGGAGAGGAACCTGATTAGAAGGAGAAGAACACACACACATCAACAACAATAGCCTCCAAGGAGTCGTTCTCTTGTCTAAAACTCTAAATACCCCTCTTAACCTTAAAAGACAAGTGGGCTGCAATAGGCTTTTGGTTTTTAAGCTGTAAATGGGTTGAGGCGGTCCGAGGCGGTGAGGCGTGAGGCGGTCTGAGGCGGACGCCTCACTTCACCGCTCCGCCTTGCATCATTTTGAGGCGTCTCTTTGCCAAAACGCCTCGAGGCGCGCCTAGGCGTCCGCCTTAACAACACTGACCTAAACTATGAATCGAACTGACTTTGGTCGGTTTTAAAATTTTCAAACCGCAATCGATTTGACCATTAACAAAACCGATCCGAAATCGAACCAATTTTAATTTATGTAAACTGTAACCGAACCGACTAAAATCGAAATAAAACTGAACCGACCGACTATTTTAAATATATACTATTATTTTTATATAAAATATACATTATTTATTATATATATTCGGTTTGGTCGGTTAAAATCACATAGAAACCAAAAATGGAACCGACCACTTCGGTTTTGAATTTTTTAAAACCGATCCGAACCGAATTTAAACAAACAAATCGGTTCGGTTGGTTTGGTCGATTTTTTGTTCAACCCTATAAAATATTATATTGAATAAGCAAGGAATATTTTTTACTCTAGATTTATATTTCTTTGTAATCACTTTTAGATGTGTATCATTTATGTCACATGTAAATCCTGGCCCTATAGTGGAACCCCAAACAACTATAAATATGGGATTTCATTCATTTGTAAGTCGTTGAGTAAAGTTCTAGCAGTACAAGTTCTTTCCTCGTGTACCTTGTGAGTTGTTTAGAGTTTTCTTACTTGTGAGGGTGGTTACTTAGTAAGCTCGAGTGAAGTTGCTAAGTGCTACCATACCATCTTGAGTTTTGTTGAGGTGAAATACTTGAGTCCCACACGGTTGGCTAGTGTCTAGGGTTGTGACAAACAACTCATGTGGTAGAATTGTGTGTCAAGGACTGTGTGTCAAACTAGAAGGGATGAGTGAATACCCCTACACGATTAGTCGATTACCAAGTGGTATTGGCTAGGAATTTCTAAGAGGAGCCAATGCAAACTCAATATGAGACTGCATGCCCAGTGTTACAACCGTATCTTTAAGCACTAGCCAACCATTGTGTCGAACATTTCTTCTCAACAATAGTACGCAAGTCAACGTGGTTGTACTTAGCAAGTCCTAAGAGAGCTCATAAAGCACTCGAGAAAAATACAAGATGATTACAAATGAATAAGGCCCCACATTTTTTTGGGGCTTTGGGCCCAATATAAGGCTAGGATTTACATTGTCATACATATAAATGGCGACTACAAAGAAATATTTAAGTCACTAGAGTATTCTGAGGAATATTCCTAGGTTGTGCTTATTCTACACAATATCTAGTTTAGAGTTCTCCAAAATCTCTACACCTATCTAATTATCTTTCCTTTCTAGGCTGCACCAATGCCACAAACATTTTGGGTGTTCTTGAGCATTATTGGGTTATCTACTTAGGTATTGTCACGGCCCTAGCCTTTAGACACTAAACATCCATGCAAACTCGAGTATTTCACATCAACAATACTCAATTTCACTTGAGCTTACTAAGTACCCCAACTTTCATACTTGAGAGAACTCTAAAGAACTCACTAGGCATTTGAGGAATGAATTTGTATTGCTTGAACAAAACTACAAGTGAAATAACATGACCAATGGCATAAAATTATTCCCAAAAAGAGTAAATAATATTATAAATGTACATGTGTGTAACACAGCCGACACCTCGTATCCATGTCAGACACACAGCGTCCATCTTGTTACATAGTTGATGACATCCATTAAAAAATAAAGCATTCAAGTTTGGATGCATTTTGAGCGGATCATGATGCAATTTCTTTCATAAATAGGATGATTGTATAATTACTAGCATGTTACCTGTGTCACTGGCACTCCAGATACACCATTTTTTTGTTGATAATTATCATGCACTAGACACCCTCACCACCATCTCTACAATTGTGCTAATCAGTTCCATAAAAAAAATTATGTTTTAGAATGTAAATTAAAAACATAATTTTTTTGAGGTGCAAGCCTATTTTACGATAAAAATACTAATTTTTTTTTTAATTCACACAGTGAAAATGAGAATCGATTGTATGTTCCGCGTCTTTGTTTGAATGTCATCAAAATGTCCGTTCGTTTCATTAAAAAAATTAAAAATACTTGTTCAGCAAAATGCCCATCCGTCTATTTAAAAAAATATTAAAAATACTTAAGGCATGAAAATATTAAAATAATTGCATGTTTTAATAATAAATTTTATATTTTAAAATTTTAAGTGTTTGTATTGATCATTTGTTTTTGTTAGAAAGAACTTCAAAAATGCATTTCAACGATACCAAATTTACCAAAATCAAGTTATAATAATTTTCATTTTTAGAAAAAAGAAAACACAATACTTTTTTTCTTTGCCACATGTACATTCCACCAATTTGTTTATCATTTTTTCATTTTCTTTGCTTTTCTACATGCTTATATTTACAAATATGCCATTATAAAAAATGAATCTCAACCCTCAATATCTTTTCCAACTTTCAATTCCTTATGATTTGACGTTTTCCCCAGTTAGCATTGAACAATAAAACATAACTCTAATAAAACACTACTTTGAATTGTAATATAGATGTGAATGTATTCGTTTTAAGCATCCTCATTCACCATGAATAATGTTGAAGAACAGAGCTTGCTCCGGATTTTTGTGATGCTACAACTCATATTTGATCTCGTAAAAAACTAGTTAAATCTACTTATCAAATTTGAAGCATGGTTCAAAATAATAGTTATTTTTATCAGTTTCCCTTGTTATTCTCTGTGATAATTTGTTACTGTATCTAACTGATAAAATGGATACACTTATACTCTTCATAATACTCTTTCAGAATTCATGTTACTAGCTTTTATGCTTAACTAATAATTTTTTTTTGTAATATAATGATAAAAGCCTTTTTATTGATGCTATATGGGCCATATCCGTATATTGTTATCCGTGTTATCCCCTAAAAGAAAAGAGGTTTTGTGCATTTGTATCTCAATAACCTACTAACTGTACATCTTTGTTGCCTTTCAGGAAGCTCGAGTATTTCCTCTAGATCATCAGGTGGTCCTCAGAGGAACAATTCTAATTATCAGATTCCAGCTTCTGCTGTGTATGAATCTGATGAAGACACTGGATCTCCCATCACTTATTCACAAGGTGCACCAATGGGGAGAAACTCCAATGGTATATGTCACATTTTTTTGCACATTTAGCATCTTACAACTTTGGATTTTTCTCCATCTCTCTTTGTTCTTTTCCTAGATTTTGTTAAGTGTAAGGATATTGTGAACTAGCTCTCATGTGATCTCTATATATTTACAAGGACCCTGCATCTTTTAAAGTTCACTCTTCAAACGCACTGTAGTATTGTTTGCTTTTAAAGACCCTAGTCACACATGAGAATTTATCTCCTCAAGCATGTGTTTTAAGCTTAGCTCATATTTCCAGTTTTATAGGTCTATTGCTACTTTATATATGTTACTTAACAAAAGTGAACTTGTTTTTGGGGTAGCCCGTTTGTAAATTAGTCAGGTATATCCTTTATCTCTGTAACTCTTTTGAGTGTTTTTTTGCGAGCTTCTCTCGTTTTTTTTTGTAAAGATGAAAAAATTAGTTCTTCAAAACTCTTAAGACAATTTCAAGCATATTGATGAAAACAGTACATATTAGCATGTAAATATGATTAGACTAAGATTGAAATATTAGCATGTAAAGATGATCTGACTAGGTAATTTATTCTTTATTTTGAGACTCGCTAACATTATTAGGCTCATTTTGACATAAAAAAAACCCCTCGGTCCCGTCCCATCCTAATTTTTTTGGGACCTCTTGGGATTGATCAAACCCATTCCAATCCCGTCTTGTCCCGATCTAGAGTAGGATGGGATTGGGATGAAGATTTTAAATCCCGCGAATCCCGTCATTTATTTATTTAATGTTTGTTATTATTATTATTATTATTATTATTATTATTATTATTATTAATTTTAATCAAACTGCTCTTCTAAAGGAAAGTTTAGGATGTGTTGAAATTAAATCAAAGCATCTGCTATTTAAAAATTATTTGCTTGATTTAGTACTCTTTGTTTAGATAGGACAATTATTCTTATAGAAAATAAAGGCAAATGATAGTTTGGGGACTTTGGGTTAGTTTTGCACTATGAGTTATGTAGTTGGAGATTTGGTAAATGAGCAGTAATTTTAATTTTTTAACTTATATGAAGACAATTTGAGAACATTGTTCAATTGTATCTTGTATGAATGATATTTCAACTCTTTCATAAATATGCAAAAAGATCTATGGAGGAGTTTTTTCCATCTACCATTATTCACTTGACAAACTTAATTTCATTGTAAGGTAACCCTCTTCAAATTTTATACGACATTTAATATTGTTATGATGACAGTTATATGAAAATAAATTTGCATTATTGGTGTGTGAGCAACGTGAGATGAAATTCTTTTATTATTCTTCATTGGAGAACTATTTATTACATCCTCGTCACGTCTTGTTCTGAACCCGTTTGGGATGGGACAAGGTTTATCTCGTCCCGATACCGAACGGGATGGTATAGGGATAAGGTCCATCCCGTCCTGTGCCCACCCTACAACGTACAAGTTCTTGGTGTTAGCTTCAACAATTAAATACTAAACAAAAGAGGATAAAATCCTCACAATGATTTCATTGTGAGGCCTTGGGATTTTCTTATAATGAAATAAGTGTAATTGCAATTGGAAACCCTGTGATTTTAATATTTTATTGCTTTCTATCCTTTCAAGATGAAATATTTTATAGTAAATAGAGATTTTAATTAAAAAAAAGAGGCAACATTGTAGCAACATGTAGAAGCCAGTTCACTTAAGTGACATGTGAAAGTTAAAGTGATGCATGCAATGTCTAGTGGCCAATGGTTGATGTGATTTGTGATATGTCGGCTATAGCATACATTTATTTCCCTATCATTAATGAAGAACAGTCACTGAGGCACCGAGAATATGAATAGGATCTGCATGGAGTCACCTCTTACAATATTACGTATCTCCTTGTAGGCGAATTGAGTGGACCGTCAGCTGCAGATCCCATTGCAATGATGGAATTTTACATGAAAAAAGCTGCACAAGAAGAACGTAGAAGGCAACCTAGGCAGTCAAAAGATGAAATGCCTCCACCTGCTTCCCTCCAAGGTTAGTTAGGTTAGTTTATGTTCGATTTTTTAGTATGTATGTTGTTTTTGTCGTTTATTGTTGCTCCAAGCTTGGTAGTCTTATATAAAGGTCATTTCATTTGGGTCTAAGAGAAAGTTTGGTGGTTTTGTGTTTTGATGAAAGAATTGTTGAATTTGTGAATGAAGATTTTTGTTTAGGGTTTTAGAGGAGTTTCTCCCATTTGAGATCTCATTGTGTGAATCAAATTAATAATTTATTATATGCTTCTAATTTCACATGACCTTTTTATGATTGTATTTTGATGTAACATTGGGCTGTATATTAGTATTAGTATTAGTATTTATTATTATTGAGTAAGTCCATATTAAGGCTCAACTGAATACGAGTCCAAATTAGAATTAGGATCAATTCAAGTAGGAGATATGGTTTCTATTTTGTTTATGAAATTATTGCTTGCTTAGCAAGCTTACGTCAATTATAAATTAAGGTCATTGGCTAATGTAATTGGTTAATTTTTTTAAGTTTAGATAACTATTTTCAGATTGAAGAAACTTTGTCAATTCAAGTTTTTGGTTTTTTTTTTTTTTTTTTTTACATAAATCTATCAATTAGTATCAGAGCAAAAAATCTTTGGACAAAGATGCCGCCTAAGGGAATTAGAGTGACCAACGCAAGGATGGAGCACATAGAGAAATCACTTGGAGACGTCTCGAAGTAGTTGGTTGCAGTCTTGGCTCGTCAAGAACTTGAAGCTATCCGTGAAAAATCAGATCGTGAGACTTGACAATGAGATGAGATATTTTCAGATTTGTCTTAAGCAGAGAAGAACCTTAATGTTGTTGATTGGGAAAATGCGCCTTCATTCGTTTGATGATTACGAAAGTGAGGACGATAAACCACTTGTGTTTGATGTGTACAAAGGGTATACAGTTATCCGCAAGTTGTTGCATTGGGAGTCTGAAACACATTACCAAAACTTTTCAGGTTTTCACATAAAAAAAATATGAAAATCGAAGAAAGTTGTAAGAAAGAGGTGGTTGTGGAGAACAAACCTAATGTCTTCCAGTCGATGGTTTTTTTGTTCAGGAAATCAACCAAAATTTTGATGAAAAGGATACCTCACGTAACACCTTGGAGCAAGATTTACGATCCAATTTGGGATAATTTCGAGGCTCAATTGGAGAAGAGATTGCACGCAAAAATATTCAACTTTTGAAGTGGATATATTGTGCGAAGACAATTCATGTTGTTTTTGTTATTATTTTTATTATTATTATTATTATTATTATTATTGTGTAAGTTCATGTTAAGGCCCAATTAGAAGTACAAGTCCAAATTAGAATTATGGATCAAATTCAAGTACGAGTTTGGGTTTCTTTTGTTTACAAAACTCGTTGCTTGCTTAGCAAGCTTAGGTCAATTATAAATTAAGGTCATTGGCCAATGTAATTAGTTAGTTTTTGAAGTTTAGAGAATTATTTTCAGATTGTTGAAACTTTGTCAATTCAATTTTCTGGTTATTTGTTTATTCTTCCGCACTTAAATCTATTCATATTTTGACAGGTCCAGTGATAAAGGGCCATCATATGGGTGATTACATTCCTCAGGAAGAACTTGAGAAGTTCTTGGCCAGTTGCAGTGATGCTGCTGCGCAAAAAGCTGCAAAGGAAACTGCAGAAAGATCAAGAATCCAGGCTGACAACGTTGGGCATAAACTGTTGTCAAAGATGGGCTGGAAAGAAGGTACTTTTGTTTCAGAATACCCCTTTCTAGATTTATGCTGCATATACTTTGATTTGATTGGAAACATTTTAAGACCTAGAATTTATCCACACTATTGCAAAGAATATGTGATGTAAGCACTTTGAATCAGGATTTGTTCCTCCTATCACCAATTATATATATACAGAATTTTCACATCTAAGATTTACATATACAACTACAACATATATCGCTGTCAAGAGTTTTTTTTTATTATTTGGATTTTTACTTATAGAAATTTGGATACTTAAAAGTAAGGGATTAGAAAGTTGAAACAAAAAACGGGGGCGATTGGGTTGCGCCATACATATGAAAGAGTATACAATAATGATGTATTTGGCGAATCAAATACCGTGGTCTAATAACAAACCATTCTGATTAGTTGATAATTTTGTGAAAGATTCCCGTAAATGGTTTCATTAACGTCTAATCCATGTTGAGTAGACCTTCTTGTTGTGAGAATTCTTAATTCATGTGTTGTAGGGAGGGACTTATGTCACCACAAACAGAGACTAAAGCAAGTGTTGGATTCAAAGCGGGTGTTAAAGATTACAAATTGACTTATTATACTCTTGACTATGTAACCAAAAATACTGATCTTGGCAGCATTCTAAGTAACTCCTCAACCCGGAGTTCCACTGGAAGAAGCAGGGGCCGCTGTGGCTGCCGAATCTTCTACGGGTACATGGACAACTGTGTGGACCGATGGACTTACCAATCTTGATCGTTACAAAGGACGATGCTACCACATTGAGCCCGTTGCTGGAGAAGACAATCAATAAATTTGTTATGTAGCCTATCCTTTAGACCTTTTTAAAGAAGTTCTAATACTAACATGTTCTCTATTGTGGATAATGTTTTTGGGTTCAAAGCGTTGCACACTCTACATCGGGAGGATCTGACTGCTTATGTTAAAACTTTCCAAGGCCTGCCTCATGGCATCCAAGTTGAGAGAGATAAATTGAACAACTATGGTCGTCCCAGTTGAGAGAGATAAATTGAACAAGTATGGTCGTCCCCTATTAGGATGTACTATTAAACCAAAATTGGGATTATTCGCTAAGAACTCTGGTAGAGCGGTTTATGAATGTCTCCGTGGTGGACTTGATTTTACCAAGGATGATGAGAACGTGAACTCCCAACCATTTATGTGTTAACGCATATAATATATATATATATATATATATATATATATATTTTTTTTTTTTTTTTTTTTTTAACTTAGTTATTTACCATCTCCTACATGCTCGCAATTGTTCCAATATATTGCCACTCCGTTTTTTGCTTGTGACCGCCTCCACCAAACTTTTGTGTGCTTCATATGGTTTTTATATTCAATGAAGAGATTATATAAAATTTTCTAGCATGAGACTGATTTTGGTTCTTTGGCAGGACTAATCTCTGTCCAAAATTTGTTGCAAGCATCACTTACTTTCCTCAACGTAAATATGATTACTTTAAATACTTACTTCCATGATAAGTTTTTCACCCTATACTGTTTAAAAGCCACAGGCTTATAGCATTTGTTTGCGCTCATTAATGTTTTGGGAGATGCTTAACAGCCAAGTTTTAAAATAGTAAGCTGTAGAGAAAAGGCAAGGCACGTGCAAATGGTCACACACAATGAACAACTCGAAGATATTATTATTCTGATCCCCTTTTCAACCAAAACAAAATGTTATAATTGCTAAGGCACATAAGACACATTGCAGTATCTCACCAGATGAGAAAGAATCAAACAAAAAAGAAAATTCTGTTAATTGAATTCTGATTATATTCTCCTTTTACTTATGACTCTTGTAGAATATTAAACTAGACAGGAGCAACATCCAATTATTGAAATTAACAAGACTATGTTACTGTCCTTTGCCTTTTGTCCAAGTTCTTTATTATGGAAGAATGGTAGGGTGGGCCTGTTTTTTGTGCTAAAGGAGATTTTATTGTCTTACTGCTGTGCAAGGTTTTCAATAGTTTAGTCTTCTTTAACCTTTTTATGCTTTATATAATAGCAGAAAGGATTTTATCTTGCAAGCGGAAATCTGTGTTTTCTCATCATTTCTTAAATGTGCCTTATCTCAGGGGAGGGTCTTGGAAGTTCTACAAGAGGACGTGCAGATCCTATAATGGCAGGTAATGTGAAGACGGACCACTTGGGAGTTGGAGCTGAATCTCCTTCTGAAGTAACTGCTGAAGATGACATATATGAGCAGTATAAGAAACGCATGATGCTGGGCTACCGATACAGACCCAACCCTCTGGTAAGACATCTTTGTCTTTGTGCCCTTTTGCTATTTTTCTTTTTATTGGTAGCATTTATACACTGTTCTCTTCCCCAAAATATTTTTTCAATCAAGAGTTTCTGCTTTTGTTGGTTTTGCATGTGACACATTGGTAGTATTACAGGGCAATCCCCGCAAATCATATTACTGAAACTTGCCGGCATGTCCGTTTTGCTTGTGAACTTTAATGTCTTGTAAGACTGCCTTGAGAGCTTTGGAGCAAAGAAAAGAAAGGATGGTCATTTGTTGGTGTTATTTGAACTTATGTATGATCCATTCTTTGTGGGTGTTCTGTTAATAGGAACTCAAGTTTTCCGTTTTTGCTGCTTAACATGGTCACAATACTGTAAGGATACATAGATGTTATACATGCTTGACTTCTCATACACGTGAAAAATACTTTGAGTGCATTCATAACTAATTATTAGGGTTGAAAACCGAAATCGAACAGATTCTACTTTATGCAAATCGTAACTGAATCGAACCGACTAAAATTGAATCGACCGACTATTTAAACATATTATATTATTTATATATATAAATATATATTATTTATTATATATATTCGGTCGGTTCGATTTAGTAGGCTAAAATCACATAGAAACCGAATCGATCGATTCGATCAGTTTAATTAGTTTTTTTTATTCAACCCTACTAATGATCGGCTTTGAACCAAAACTTTTGCATCCATATTTCTTCCAAAACCTGGTAACCTCATCTAAAGGCAGTGATTAAATTACACCACCAATTCTACTGAAAGACACCACTATTGCCTTACATGCTAAAGGACATCACTAATATAAATTCTTTCATTTCCTTTCTTCTCTCATTCTCCATCAAACACAATTACCACTCTGCCATCATCACGTTCGCCCTCCATCGTCAACCTCACTGGGCCACCACTTCTCTCATCCTCTTATTCTTCACTCTCTTCTACATAAAGCACCGCCACCACCCGACCACATCTCCTCTCACCACTTCTCCTCCTTTTTCTCCCCCTTATTCTCTCTTCTCCATTGAGCACCACTATCACTTTTTCCATTACTTTTTTTCTTCTTCTCATTTTTCTTCTTCTTCTCTCTTTTCTCCATAAAATTCACCTTGTCCCGTCGGCCAGTGGTAGTCGAGCGGGGTGGTGTTGCTCCTATGAAGAGAAGAGAAGGTGAGGGTGGTGGTGTTCTAGCACAAATCTATTAAAATAAATAAATAAATAAATAAAAAATAAAAAAATGGGTTACTAGTGTCTTTCAGCAAAAGTGGTGTTGTCATTTAGTCATTTTCTTATCTAAATCTCAAACTAGATGTTAAGATTACCCAAGGTGTGGCTAACAACCATTGAAATCAAAGTTTAGGCCATGAAGAGGTACATGCCACCGCGGCGACAATTAAATTAGTATATTGTAGAAGCATGTTCATGCGAGAAAATGTGTTGTCTATTTGCATTAGTCAAAGGCTGGAAAAGGAGATATTTTCTATTGCAGGTAAACGTGGGAAAAATAAGGTGAGAAAAATACATTTGAAAAGGCATAACTTTTCAAACTTTTCACTTGGGGTTAAATTAGGGCTATTTTTATTTAATTTGGGCGAAATTTTGAGATCTACGCATCCAACCTGTTGTAGGCGGGTTGCCGGGAAATGCCACCTTCATCAAGAAATTTCATTTTTCCTACTTTTATATATGTTTTGTTAACATCTTTACTAATTTTTACATACATATTACAACTTTTATATAGTGTGATGTTACTGGACAAATTATTTTTGGTTGTTTCATTCATGTTATACATTTCTCACCTCCACATATTATAATCTAAAAAATAAGTCATTGTTTCTATCAAAATTCTTGAGTTGCTACATTGGTAAGGAACTTATCGATTTTTTAAAATGCCAGAGGTTTGAATCCAAGATTGGCAACAATTATTACTTTTTTTTTTTTTTGTACATTATACAAACAGAAATTCTAAATGTCGAGGAAGTGGGCGAGGAAACGAGCGAGGGGAGGGAGGTGGCGGGGTGGGGACCGTTCACCTCCCTCGGGATGCGTGCCATCTTTTTTGCGTGCGTATCTCGAGGGATGTGAACGGTCCCCACCCCACCACCTCCCTCCCCTCGCTCATTTCCTCGCTCGTTTCCTCGCCATGTAGAATAACTCTTATATAAAAGGAATTTCCAATATCATTTACCTTATTTTTTTTTGGTCAAACACGAAGATGTTTATTAAGGAAAGAAAGGGAAACAAAAAACAAAGAGAAACATTCCTATATCAAGGAATGCTAAGACACCATGAAAGTGTCAAAACCCAAATCCCTAAACAAATTACAAGCCGAACCCATCCTCCACAACAATTCTCTAATCTCGATAAAGATAGAGTGTTCTGATCTGTTGAGTCCTTCAAATACCCTTTTATTTCTTTCTTTCCACACACACCACATGAGAACGTGAGGGACCCTACGCCATAACCACTCCCTCCGACGGGAAGGATTAGCTTGAGACCACCAACTTAGCCAATCTAAATTCTAAAATGGAGCCTTCAAACATCAAACTCAAACCAAATTCTGCCAAGAATTTGCTCCAAATGGATTTGGAGAAACGTCAGTGAAGCATCAAATGGTCCAGCATCTCATCAATTTCATTGCAAAGCACACAAAGACTCCTTATGTAGATTCCTCTTTTCCTTAACCTATCTTTAGTCAAGATCTTCTCATGCAACACTGACCAACTAAAGAAATTAATCCAAGGAAAAAGGTTTTTCACCCATACTAGATTTTTGTGAAAGGAAATGAAGGGGTTAGAGTGAGTCTCATAATGAGATGCAGCCAACATATCCGAAAATTCTTTCACCGAGAAGCCCACACCTTTACCCTTCCACACCAAACTATCAGATCCCTCTGAGAGCATTTGTCTATCCAACAAATGCATTAGATTAGCGAACTCTTCTAGCTCCCCAGTATTTAGGGGTCTTCGAAAGGAAAGATCCAAAGAATTGTCGTTCGACCAAAAATTGCTCACACTCCCATATTGATTGTTGTTAATGATAAACAACATTGAAAACAGATCATTCAAAGATTAGTTACTACACCAAAAATCATGCCAGAAAGATATGAGATCACCATTTCCACATTGGAGAGAGGTGTGAGGGTAGAAGCCACTTGCGCACCGGGAGATGGACTTTCACAAAGAGCATCCGTAGGAAGAGTACTTAGTTCTCTTTTCCCAAATCCATCTATTGCGCCCATATTTGTCCATAATGAGATATTTCCATAAATTATCATTTTCTTCTGCAAATCGCCAAAGCCACTTATAAAGTAATGCAATATTGAATGTGAGCACCTGACGAATGCCTACACCACCTCGAGATTTAGGGCAACAAATTTTCTCCCAGCCCACTAAATGCATCTTTCTAGAGTTATGAGTAGAACCCCAAAGGAAATCGCGCATGATGTGTTCCATCTTGGCTGCTATTGAACAGAGAACCTTGATAAGAGATAGAATGAACACCGGGATAAAAGCTAATGTGGATTGAACAAGAGCTAGTCTGCCTGCTTTAGAGAGAAATTTGCGTTTCCAAGAAGCTAGTTTCGATTCCATCCTTTCGATCGTCTCATCCCACACAGCTTTACTTTTGAAACTAGCCCCCAAAGGCATGCCCAAGTACTTAACTGGAAGATGACCTGCTGAACAACCCAATAAACCCGCCAACTGGTGCAGATGAGAGACATCTCCAATGGGCAACACCCTTGATTTGTGAAAGTTGATTTTCAGACCTGAAATAACTTCAAACCAAAGCATAATTCTTTTAAGAGCAAGAACTTGAGAAGCGGAAGCATCATAAAAGAGGATAGTATCACCCGCATACTGGAGAATAGAAACAGGCGGACTACCCTCCGCGACAGAAAACCCTCTCACTAAGCCAACATCAACCGCTTTAAGAATCATTTGTGTTAGACCTTCTGCTGCTATAGTAAAAAGAAGAGGAGACAGGGGATCGCCTTGGCGCAAGCCTTTCGAGCTATTGAAAAACCCGTGCAGCTGACCATTAATCTTCAGAGAGAAATTAGCTGTAGATCTGGAAGTGTGAAGCCAATGAATCCATTTGGAGTCAAACCCCATGCGACCCATTACCAAATCCAAGTATCTCCAAGAGACGTTGTTAAAGGATTTGGAGAAATCTAATTTGATAATGAGCCCTGTAACACTATTTACAACATTACACCTTTCTCAAGCCATGTCTGACTTAAGCATCGGAGTACCATCGGCCAACATAATGGTGGTCTTTGGCTCACATGTTTTCCTTGTGCAGGTCAAGGTCAAGGAGAACAAGATTTGACATCGTCAGTCTCCTAGCAATGTAGTGGATTGATTTTAGCTAAGATGCAAACCCCTAGCATTAATTGTCTGTTTAAGGCACAACTAATCACAGGTTTAACTAGCAATGTTAAGCGGTGTTTTCCCCTTTCAATTAAGCGGTGTTTTCTCTTTCTTCTCTCTCCATTCACTCACTCATCTAAGGAAAATTCTAGGGAGCCCGGGTCTGCTGCCTGGGTTTGCAGCCTGGGTGGGCGAAGTTACCCTTTTGTCCTTCCTTTGTTGTCTTTATATTTAAAGAGTGGTTAAAAAGGCAGGGGCAAAAATGTAAAAATTCCACCCAGCTGCAAACCCAGGCAGCAGACCCGGGCTCCCTAGAAGCACTCCTCATCTAAATCTATCGAACTTTTATTTTCCAACTTTTCTTTCACTGCCATCAACACCAAGCAACAGTTGAAAACAGCCAGCTTTTCCTATCATCATCTCTCTTAATTCTATTTTATTCTCTTCCTTACAGACTTCAATTTCGCTGCAAGAAGAATCACAAAAAAAAAAAAAAAAACTGATTTCGATTTCCAATTTTCATTAGAAAAGAAATTTTGATGAAGTCAGAAAGTGTATATTTCCAGTGGTGTCAACTCTGAAGTTGGTGTAGAAGATGGAATTTGATTTGTGTCGGTTGTGATTGAAATTATTGCTTTTAGTAAGTGTGAGCTTTTTAGATAAGATTTGGTTCGATTAGAAGATAAAGGCGAACAAAGGCAGAGTTAGGAGAGAGATCTACAATGGATGCAAATCTTCTTCGTTACCAGCAGCAGCAGATGAACTCGAGCTTAATGAGGTACCGCTCGGCGCCGAGCTCGTTGATAGCTACCTTGATGGAAGAAGAAGTGGAAGGATGTGATGATTTCATACCTTCCTCTACGAATCATCGTCATCGATCTTCGAGTCCGGAAGCGGAGACTATGTTTGCGAGGTTCACGACTTCTTGTGCGGATTCAGGGTCTCCGGATCTTCGAGAGATCCAAGAGAAATTTCCTCAAGCAAATGGTAGGAGCACTCAGTACTTGAACTCAATTGAGCAGCAGCATCATGGAGCGGAGCAGAGTAAGTACTCTTCGCCGACGCGAGGTTCGCAGACGATTTACCAAACACTTCCAACTCCATCTCCGCCACCACAGCAGCAACCGCACAACTCGATTGTGGGAAAGAATGGTTACAGAGTGGCGAATTCGATGGCTCCACAACAGGTGAAGATGAGTGGTTCTCCATCAGCTTCTATTGGTGGTGCTTCTTCCAATCTAATCAGACATAGTAGCTCTCCTGCTGGCTTCTTCTCCCACTTAACTGTTGAAAACGGTACGAATTCAACTCTTTGTGTTCCAATTTTCAAGATTTTTTTTTGCCTTTTCAGTATGCTTATTAGTTGACAGATAGATTAGAATTTGTGCTTGGATTTTACTCGGTTTTAGTAATTTTTTTATGCTCATCTTGAGTACTATTATTAATTAGCATATCGCCTCCATGTCACCTTCTTAAATACAACTATTAATTACAAATTTTAATAACAATTTTGACAAAAGAGGGGGGGAGGGGCAATGGTACCATAGATATATTATATTTTGAATAATTCAAGTTTTCTGCAATTTCGTATATTATTTCGAGTTCATATTTGCTAAGAATTCATGCAGAATAATTCTTGAGTTTTGTCATTTTGAATTTTCATTTAGTTGTAGTACTAGTAGTAGTTGAAATTAAGTTTGATTCTAAGGCACTGAAATTCGCATTTCTTAAAAATATGTGTGAATAAAATTAGTCGAATAGAATGGATTGCTGAAAAAGTTAGTCTTAGCAATTAGCAGGATATGCTGTAATGAGGGGATTAGTCAATCCCAGAAGTGGAAATGGTACTAATGGAGAAGTAGCTGCATCAAACAGCAGGTTGAAGGGTCAGATAAATTTCAATTCGGGAACGCCTTCTACATCGGGTATAATGTCTCAGATTTCTGAAATTGGAAGTGAAAGCATGGGAGCCAGCAGCATGGATGGTGGAAGCTTGGGCAATGGCAATACCAGTAACCATTACATGCCCAACTTTCCAATCAGTTCTTGGGATGATTCCCCATTAGAGAATTTCTCGGGCCTTAAAAGAGCCAGGGATTCTAGCGGCAAAATGATGTCTGGATTGAACTTATCAGACCCTCAGGTAGATCCTGTTACAGATTGTATTGATTATTCTTTCTAGTTCTGTGTGTCAAAGTTGTATATAAATGATTCGTGTATGTCATCAGAATAGAGAAGGTGAGAATCGACCTGGTTTGAACCACCATTATAGTTTGCCCAAGAATTCGACGGAAATGGCTGCCATTCTGCAATTCCAGGACTCTGTTCCCTGTAAGATCAGAGCCAAGCGGGGTTGTGCTACTCATCCACGAAGCATTGCCGAGAGGGTAAACCCTCCATATCCTGGGTCACACTTTCCTTTCTAATGATAATCATTTACATGGATAAGTTTTGCAAGAATTATGGCATTCATGAACTTATTATATTGGTCAACAGTTGCTTTCAGCTAAGACCCCTCGCTGAACAATATCCCGTATATTTTCAGGTTAGAAGAACCCGGATCAGTGAAAGAATGAGAAAATTACAAGAGCTTGTTCCGAACATGGACAAGGTAAATCTTTCTTCCCACATTTGTGTAAAAAGTATTGACAAAATTGATTGCTATTGTTTAATAGAATTTGTATAGAGAATCCCATACTGTTGTAACAGAGAGATCTTTGTAAACTTAAGTTTCCTACTTAGGAAGTAGTAGTTGATGCTAATGCACTATACGTTATTGAAGATCCCACGCCATTTCATTTCTTCTAGGACGCCAA